>CM033425.1:0-600000 GCA_019425775.1 Rafetus swinhoei | reverse complement strand
ACTGGAGATATTGAAGAGCAGGTTAGACAGACATCTACCAGGGATGATCTAGATGGGGCTTGGTCCTGCCGTGCCGTGAGGACACAGGACGGGAGGTTGTGTTGTGGAATCTCCATCACTGGCAATATCGAAGACCAGGTTGGACAGACACCTGTCAGGGATGGTCTAGAGGGGGCTTGGTCCTGCCGTGAGGACAGGGGACAGGAGGTTGTGGAATCTCCATCACTGGAGATATTGAAGAGCAGGTTGGACAGACATCTACCAGGGATGGTCTAGATGGGGTTGGTCCTGCCTTGAAGACAGGAGACTGGACTTGATGCCCTCTTGAGGTCCCTTCTCATTCTAGGATTCTACGAGCCCCACCCCGGAGCAGGCATGATGGGTACGCCCTGGTTAGAAGGAAGCGGGGAGTGCCTAGCAGTGTTTGGGCCACGGCTTGGTTTGGGGGAATCAGTCATCGGCCTCGGCGAGGGAGAAGTCACATTTGACAGCCACAAGCCAAAGAAGTCAACGGAAAGTCTCCCACTGATGTGAATGGGCTTCAGGTTGCAGCCTCTCTACTTCCCCCCAGTTCCCACCACGAGCCACAAATCACTGGCCATACCTGGCCGCACCAAGGCCTCCCAGACCAAGCTGCCGTCCTTTTGGCCCTTCACCTGGAGCTGGATTTCCTTCTTCATCTCCCGGGTGTAGATCTCCACAAACGACTGCTGCTCCCCGGGGCTCCAGTAGCAGAAGTCCAGTTGCTGAAGCAAAAGGGAGAGGGCGTTGGGAGACTCGTCCTCCAGCGCCAAGAGCGGGAACGGACAACCCCAGGCCCCAGCCGCGAGGGAATCGCCGGGGGACCAGACAGGGCAGGGTTAGACAGAGGCTCTGGCTTGTGAAAGACCAGCTGCTTTGGACTTTCTGTACCCAACAGGAGAGGCCTCCATCAACCCCAGGAGTTGGGAACCACCACGGCTCATCCATCCTAGGCGTCCCTGAAAGCTCCCAGAGCTGAGCATGCCAGGCCCTCCGGGGCTAAAGCCACGAGCCTCTCCTGCAAGGGCGAAAAGCCAACAGACTCTCGACAAAGGCGGTAGAGCAGCCGTTGGCATTTCCGTCGTTCCGAGACACGCTGTGTGGGGCATACAAACTCCACACTGGGAAGGACGGGGTTAAAGGGCAGCGCTGGGCCCAGCTAGCTCCTCCCCTTCAATCCTGAAGAGCTTGCGCCCTCTGGGGACAGGGCTGGGAGTCCCGGTGGGGGCTGACGGTTTGGGTCCCTTTTCCATTTTTGTTCGTGCCTGGGAGAACGGCAGAGAGAGCAGTGGTAGGGAGCAACCATGGGAGGGCAACAGGGAGGGTCTACAGCATGGGTTCCTAAACTGGGGGGGTGTCCCCTAAGGGGGCATGAAGAAATTCCAGGGGGGCACGAGGCGACCCAGCCCCCGCATCAATTCTCCCCCTCAGGAAAGAGCTCAGTTGGTCTGTCTGCTCAGCCACCAGAACATGTGCAGCTCGGGCTGGCTGGGGCAGATTTCAAAATGTCCCCCTTAAAAGGGCAATGCCTACTCTGTTCTTAAAAGGGCAGGGCAATCTTTTTTTTTTTTTTTTTTTTGCTCAAGTTTTGCTGCTATTTTTGGGGATGGGGGTGTGAGGGTTTCTCAAGAATCAAAAAGTGGGGTGTGATGCCAAAAAGTTTGAGAACCACTGGTCTACAGCCAAGTGGAGTGTGGTGGGGTTGGACTTTCGTACCTCTACCCCACCTCAGCAGGATGCTAACTACTAAGCTACCCAGCCCACCAAAGACCCTACTATGGGGATGTCTAAACGCCATCCCTCTTTCGAAAGAGGGATGTAAATGAAATCAAAATTGCAAATGAAGCCGGGATTTGAATTTCCCACGCTTCATTTGCATAACGGCAGCCGCGCGGTCTTTTGAAAATGGGTATTTCGAAAGTGAAACCGCCGTCTAGACGCAGTTCTTTCGGAAACCCCCTTTTTCGAAAGAACCGCAATGCCTGAAAAAATGAGGTTTACTGGTTCTTCCGAAAAAAATTTCTTTTTTTCCGAAAGAAGCACGTCTAGACGGTGGTTTTACTTTCAAAAAGCCTATCTCGACAGACCGCGCGGCCGTCATTATGCAAATGAAGAGTGGGAAATTCACATCCCGGCGTCATTCGCCGTTTCGATCTGTCCGATTTACATCTCTCTTTCGAAAGAGGGATGTCGTTTAGACGTAGCCTACAATTCCAAATTGAACCATGGTCCAGGGGACAAGAACCACCAGTGAAGTATCTGATGCATTCCCAGCCCCAACGTTCGCTTGGAATCCTCGTCCGGCGGATTCGGAGGATCCCAATGTTTCCTGCCTCCATGCTGGTCGGGGACAGCACCACTTACCGTGGGCGTGATCTGAAGATTTTCCAAACCGTGTACCTGGTACCGAGACCCAAAGTACAGAGGGTCGGTCTGAGGAGGTTTGGGCACGTGCGTTGATTTCCACTTCGTTTCTTTTCCTTCAATGGCCTGTGAATGGGAAGCATCGTCATACCTGAGGAACAACTGACCTCCATCGACGTAGCCCTCTGGTGAGTGTGTCTTACAGGCCCCTTGCCCGCGTATGTCACCAATTCTTCAGTGGGCGAGCGCCATATCTCTTAACCCGCAACCCTCCCAGCAATTAAAATGGGCGCAAAGTGATCACGGTGGGGGAAGAGCCACGTTTTGTTCCTTGACCAAGCCCTTTTCAACCTGTTTTGGAGGTGGTTCTTGCTCATAAGAACATAAAAGCAGCCATACTGGGTCAGAACAAAGATCCATCTAGCCCAGTGTCCTGTCTGCTTACAGTGGCCAGTGCCAGGTGTGGACCGAAGACGATGATCAAGCGATCTCTCTCCTGCCATCCATCTCCAGCCTTTGACAAACAGAGGCCAGGGGCACCATTCCTAACCTGCTGGCTTAACAGCCTTTTATGGACCTAACCTCCATGAATTTATTTAGCTCTTTTTTAAACTCTGTTGGGGTATGTCTACACTAGCTCGTTAATTCGAGCTAGGTAGGCAAATCAGGCAACTGGAGTTGCAAATGAAGCCCGGGATTTAAATATCCCAGGCTTTATTTGCATGTTCCTGTCCGGCCGCCATTTTTAAATCCCCCTTACTTCGAACGAACTGCCCGCGGCTACATGCGGCAGTTTAAAATTAATCCGAACTAAGGATTTCATTCCACGAGGAGTAACAGTTAATCCGAACTAAGAACTTAGTTTGGATTAACTTTAAACTGCCACGTGTGGCCGCGGGCAGTTCGTTTGAACCAAAGGAGATTTAAAAATGGTGGCTGGACGGGAACATGCAAATAAGGCCTGGGATAGTTAAATCCCAGGCTTCATTTGCAACTCCGGTTGCCTGATTTGCCTACCTAGCTCGAATTAACGAGCTAGGGAAGACATACCCTTATAGTCCTAGCCTTCACAACCTCCTCAGGCGAGGAGTTCCACAGGTTGAGTATGCGCTGTGTGAAGAAGAACTTTCTTTTATTAGTTTTAAAGCTGCTACCCATTAATTTCATTTGGTGTCCTCTAGTTCTTCTATTATGGGAACAAGTAAATCACTTTTATTTATTCACCCTCTATCAGTGCAGCCATAAGGGGATTTGACCACCCCCCAGACCTTACCCTTAAATATTACAGCAATGGGTGGAAGCAGTAACCCATAAGATCGGCCAGACTGGGTCAGACCAAAGGTCCATCCAGCCCAGTGTCCTGTCTGCTGACAGTGGCCAATGCTAGATGCCCCAGTGGGAATGAACACAACAGGGAACCATCAAGTGATCCAACCGCTACCACCAATTTCCAGCCTTTGACAAACTATTTTACCTTCTGCAGGGAGTGGTCATTAGGTATCAGGTAGAGGTGGAGCGTTACGTCTGCCATGCTGAGCGTCCGGTAGATCAGCACAAGGGAATGGATGGGGATAAATTTGAAGGCCGAACGTAGCTTTCTCCAAAGCACGCCTCGCTGGGAGAAGCTGGGATTCTTCAGGACCGCAAAAAAGCGATTGATGCTCGTTGGTCGCTCAAGGGTCATCCGGCCAGCTTCAAAACGGGCAATGCGGCACAAGCTTTCGTCGGCTCCATCTGCAAAAGAAACCGCAAAGACTCGGGGGCTGGAGCCAGGCAAGCCGGGGGCTGCCGCTTCTGGCCCCAGGGGCCGCCGGTTCAACTTGTCAGGTTTAACATCCCCACCAGCATTGTTATGGGTAATGATGACACAACCCTGGATCTACGGGTTATCCCTCTAATGCCGGATCTGTGTTCAGCGCGTCCTAAATTCTTGGCCTTAACAGCTTCCTATGCCAGAGAGTTCCACAGCCGAATTACAAGTCATACGAAAAACCGATTTCCTTGGATCAGTTTTCAGTTGGCCACCTTTTCAGTTCATTGCGTGCCCCTTGCTCTGTGGGACAGGAGAACCGAAGTGTTCAATCCCTACGATCTGTGTTTCATAGTCTTTTATCCTTCCTCCTCTTCGCTGTCTCCTTTACGACGGATTACCCCAAAGGCACAATAATAGTCTCTGTATTAATCTCCACTCAAGTCCTTTCCCTCTTATTTTGCATTTGTCCACATTGGATTTGCCATCACGTTGCTCACTCACCTACTGGCGTTCGATCCCTCGGAGATTCCTCCTAGTTTTCTGGCCCTGACCTGCTTCAATATCGTGTCCCTTTGTGACGGAGTGGGCGTACCTCACAGTGGGCCAGAAGGAGTTAAGAACTTGCGGGCAGAGGAAGCTCCGCCCCCCAACCCACACTGGGCACGCTCCAAGGGCTGGAACGGTATAAAAGGGAGCAGCTCCGCTCAGTCTGGGCTGGCTGGTGGAGGAGATGGACCCGCTACCGCGGTTCCCCGAAGCAATGGGGCAGGACGTGGTATCTCCCGCCCGCGTGAGCTCAGTGTGTGGCGGTGGGCTTCTCCCTGGAGCGCGTGGTGGATTACTCCCCCGCATGGGTCCTGGTGGTGTAGGGTGGGCACAAGCCAGCCTACCGGGTCTACTGCCCCTGTGTCCCTCACCGTTAGGCTGTGCTGCCCTGGACTCTAGAGCTTGTTACAGATTGTGGCCATTGGGCTGTACTGCCTCGGGCCGGGGCACATTTCCCTACCTCAGTGCTCGCCCCTGATTATTAATAAATATGAAGTTTCATGGGGCCTGGTATGACCATCTACCAGCCTCTCTCCTCACCAGCTGCTGATCCATGTGGGTGCTTGGCCTCCCACCCACATAGCTTCTTTAGTGGCTGGGATGGTGGTCTGGCTCTGGCTTCCGGCCTGGCCAGGAGGCAGGGCCTCGGTGGGGAGAGCAGGAGCAAAGATGGGGCCTTGGAGGCGATGAGGTCTCGGGGGAGGCAGTGGAGAGGCGGCGGGGCCACGGGGACCCACCACCTTCTACCATGTTTCTTGGTGCTCTAGGATCCTAGAGCTGGAGGAGACCTCAGGAGTCAAGTCCAGCCCCCTCCCCAACCTCAACTCAATCCTGAGGGATCCGAACTGAACTGGGCCGGCCCCACAAAGTGGGGAGGAGGGAGAGGCAACCCGGAGCCTTCCTCCTGGCCGGCTCAGTAGGCCCTTGTGTTATTGCTGCTCGCTGACCAGCACCGACCGACCCCCTCCCCACCTGGGGCTGCCGAAGGAGTTCAACACCTCCCCGAACCCCACTGGCCACAGAGGGCTCCCCGTGTCTACCCCCACGTCTCCCCGTTTCTGCCCTACCTGCGAGGCACAGGAAGTGGGGCAGGTGCACGGCGCGCACCTGGTGGGGCTTGGCCCAGATGTGGAAGAGGGGGCCAGCGACCATCCAGTTCTCCTGGGCCGACGGGCTCAGACTCTCCGCCCAGGAGCCGTAGCTGTACTCCACCATCACGGCCGCGCTCACCTCAAAGCCAAGTCCCGTCTCGGCACAGTGGAAGGAGCCGGCGTGGGGGAGGTGAGCCCTGGGGAGGGGGGATGGGACCGTGAACTAGAGGTCAGGCTTGGACAGGGCTTCTAGGCTGGTGGTCCTCCCAGGTTTTCTGGTGGCCTCACGGAGTCACCACCAACCCGACACGACTTCATTCACTTTATAGAACCGTAAGGTTGGAAGAGACCTCAGGAGTCATCAAATCCAGCCCCCTGCCCAAGGCAGGACTAATCCAACTCAATCAACCCACCGAGGGCTTGGTCAAGCCAGGACTTCAGAACCTCTAGGAATGGAGAGTCCACCTCCCTAGGGAACCCATCCCAGTGGTTCTCCACCCTCGTAGAGAAATCGGTTTTCCTAATATCCACCCTAACTCTCCCCCACTGCAACGTGAGACCGTTGCTCCTCATTCTGCCATCTGCCCCCACTGAGAACAGCCTCTCTCGAGCCTCTTTGGAACCACCTGGAAGTATGATATTTGTACGGTATATTTGTTGACAACCCCTTTTTACCAGCTCACGGGAGTCTGGGCAAAGTGAGGTTCACACGTATACAAGGATATCTTTTCACGGTCTCCCCAGTGGCTGTGAAAAGTGAGATCTGCAGGGGTGTTTAGATCATGGTTATCGGCAACACCCCCATCCCCGGATCGTACTGTGCCCTGGAATGGGAGGCGGAGATGGTGGTGGGCAGATGGGGAGGGCGTGGGCCCACCATCACATGGGGGAAGATGGGGGTCGGTACCCATTGTCAGTGCCCAGAACCAGAGCCCAAGGCCATATGGATGGGTTCCCAAAGTTGCCTGCAGGAGTTGGCCCCCCAACTCCTCCCAGGAGGGAAGTCCAAGCCCTGCTTGTCCACCACTCCAAGGTGACTCAAGAACTCACCTTGGTCCTCTAGCATCATGTTCCACCTGTCTCCAGAGGCCGGTGCAGGTCAGGAGCAACAGGGAGGGTAGGTGAGTGTTACCCCCCCTCCCATCACTTACACGAAAAGTTCCTGGTGGTCACCTTTGAGAAATGCCATTCTCACATCACATCCTGGAGCTCCTTACCTGTAGATGGTCTTGTTCCTCTCTGGGTCTAGGACAATCTGCGGCGTTACCTCTGGAAGAGTCTGAAATACAGAGAGTAGGGTGGCTTCACCAGAGTAACATAACGTAAGAACGAGGGGTCACCAAATGAAATGAACAGGCAGCAGGTTTCAAACAAACCAAAGGATGTTTTGCTTTACGCCGCGCACAGCCAACCTGTGGAACTCCTCGCCAGAGGATGTGGTGAAGGCCAGGACTTCAGACAGGGTTCCAAGAGGAACTAGATACACTAGCAGGTTGCAAAGGAACAGAAGGATGCTTGTCTTAGGGTTGCCAGATAGTTTAGCGCAAAAAATACTGAACATGGCAGGGGAAAAAAATTGGTTAATCAAAAAAAAAAAAAAAAAAAAAAATGGCTCCTTTAAATCCCAACACACTCCACCTGCCCCCACCAGATGTGGCAGGGGAAGAATGTCCAGGAGCCTTCTGTCCGAGAAAAACAGAAAATACTGGGCATGTAAAATTTTCTATTTTTTTTTTTAATACCAGGCCAATACCAGACACCTGTCAACCCTAGCTTTTCTTCATGCAGCTTGCAGTCAACCTGTGGAACTCCTTGCCAGAGGATGGTGTGACGGCCGGGACTTGAACAGGGTTTCAAAAAAGAGCTAGATACATTCATGAAGATAGCCATGGATGAACCTATCAGCCAGGATGGGTAGGAATGGTGTCCCTAGCCATCCACCATGTCTTGCATGGTGCCGAGTCACTACCCTTCCCCGCTCAAACCTATTGATTGTCCTGCCTTCTTGGATCATAACCGCCTACCCTGTAGATTCCCCTCATCCCCCGCCCCTCCAAATTGATTCCCGATGGAGTGGTAGCTGTCTGGTGTCGCTGGGTCCTGCTGCGCCAGGGAAGCAATTTGCCAACTTCCATGAGCGGCCTTACGCATGCGAAAGTTTTGTAGCCATGAGTCCCTGGCCCGTAGCCACCTAACAAGGTGGTCCCAGAATCAGCCCGTGAGACTGGTTTTTTCTCCCATCAGGCACTGGGAGTATAACGCAGAGTTCCAATGGACAGCAGGGCTTGTTGGATGATTACCCACAATGCATCCCTGTTCGAGTCAAAGGTAGCAGGGGGTACGCTTCATCCGGGGACCAAGATCGACTTTGTAAAAATGGCTGCTACAAAGTCGACCGGATTCAATCAGACTCAGTTTCATAGTGTAGACGTCCCCTCGGCGACCAGGACAAGTCCCAACGTGGAGGTGGATTACTACCTCCTGACTCACATGGTGCCGGCTATGTTCAGACACAGAATCACACAGGTCTGATCCGGGTTGGTAATCCCCGTTTTCCCGACTTCTGTGATGGTTTCCTCCTTACCTCTCCAATGCACCTCTTGCATTTTTCCTTCAACAACGCGGAGGATCTCAAAGGACCCACCATTTTTCTCACTCCTAGAAGGAACACAGAGGACACCCCACCATTAAAGTGTGTCTATTCACCGAGAACCATTTTTCGGTCACGGGGGTAGCATTTTGATAACGTGGGCCATGGCCAGGGGCTCCCCCACAACCTGCGCTCATCCTGCAGGGGGGCAGGCTGGAGTCCGATTTGGGCCAGGAGGTTCTGGGTCCACGCCCATGTGGTGGCATCTCAAGATTCGCCATCCGGATGTTACAAAAGAAAACCACGCTTGTAGCCCCCGTGGTCTGAAGGTGGAGGAGATCGCCCAGCTCAATAGGTTGTGATTAATGCCACGGTTGGTGGTCGATTTCTAGCGGAGTGCCCCAAGGATCGGCTCTAGGGCCGGTTTTGTTCAACATCTTTTTGAATGACTTGGATGAGGGGATGGATTGCACCCTCAGCAAGTTTGCGGATGACACTAAGCTAGGGGGAGAGGTAGATAAACTGGAGGGCAGGGAGAGGGTCCAGAGTGACCTGGACAAATTGGAGGATTGGGCCACAAGAAATCGGATGAGGTTCAACAAAGACAAGTGTAGAGTCCTGCGCTTGGGTCGGAAGAATCCCAAGCGTTGTTCTAGGCTGGGGACCGACTGACTAAGTAGCAATTCTGCGGAAAAAGCCCTGGGGGTGACAGTGGAGGAGAAGCTTGAGATGAGTCAACAGGACGCCCTTGTAGCCAAGAAGGCGAATGGCATATTGGGTTGCGTTAGGAGGAGCATGGCCAGCAGATCCAGAGAAGTGATTATTCCCCTTTATTCGGCTCTAGTGAGGCCACATCTGGAGTATCGTCTCCAGTTCTGGGCCCCCCATTACAGAAAGGATGTGGACGAATTGGAGAGGATCTAGTGGAGGTCGACCAAACTGATTCGGGGGCTGGAGCACATGACCTATGAGGAGAGACTGAGGGATTTGGGTCTGTTTAGTCTGCAGAAGAGAAGAGTGAGGGGGGATTTGAGAGCAGCCTTCAACTTCCTGAAGGGGGGTTCCAAAGAGGATGGAGAGAGGCTGTTCTCAGGGGTGGCAGATGGCAGAACGAGGAGCAACAGTCTCAAGTTGCAGTAGGGGAGGTCTAGGTTGGATATTAGGAAAAACGATTTCCTGAAGAGGGTGGGGAAGCACTGGGATGGGTTCCCCAGGGAGGGGGTGGAATCTCCATTCCTAGAGGTTTTTAAGACTCAGCTTGGCCAAGCCCTGGCTGGGTTGATTGAGTTGGGATTGGTCCTGCTTTGGGCAGGGGGCTGGACTTGATGACCCCTGAGGTCTCTTTCTACCCTGGGATCCTGTGATTTTACTCTCCGGCCTTGTACCCTAGATTAGCAGGGGACTTCCTGCAGCACCACCTCCTGGAAGAAGCTAGTACTGCACTAGGAGGAGGCTGCTACAACACCCTAGCATTTCATGGTTGTTTCTGATGGTTTTTATTCCTGTATCACCCAATTTGTCATTTCCCCGCGGCCTCTTACGTGGCAGTTCCTCAGGTTCTTCTGTGTCTGAAGATGCCGGGTAGAATAGCTGGCTTTTTTCCTTTCCTGATACCGTTACCGTAGGTAAGTCCAAGTCTGAAATGGCAGGAGAAATCACATTGTTTGAGATCACGGTCTGGGGAAGAACCTGCCGCAGACCAGGTAGCAAGACAGCAGTTGGGTACCTCTCCCCCCTCATTTGGGTTAGTAACACCACTGCCTTCCCGCATAAATCTGTCTTCCCACAACCTGCCACTAAAGGCTTCTGCTTAAAAACTCTCCAAAGTCACTGATTCTCGGACCGTAGCCATGACCCCACCGGGAAAATGCTGTTGAGAAGCCAGAAAGAAATGCCTCTTTAAGCCTCCCTCTGCAGAGAGCTGAAACCAAACTTATTTCTTAATTCAGGGTGCGTCTACACAGCCGGGCTAAATCCGAAGTAAGCGACGCAACTTGAGTTACGGCAATCGCGAAGCTTCAGTCGAAATAGCTTCATTTGGCTTTTGGCGCTGTCTACGAGACTGAACATACTTCCTCCAACTTCCCTTAATTCTCATAAAAATGAGTCAGAGTAAGAAGTCCTCCAGCTGGACGTAATTTTGACACTCTGGCTGTGTCTAGACTACAAAGAAAATTCAGAAATGGATACGCCTCTTTTTCCGCTTTTCTTCCGAAAGAATCTTTTCCAACATTTGGCCTGACTACACGGGGCCAAATGTCGGGAAAAATCCCTCTTTCAGAACATCTCTTCTTCCTCATAAAATGAGGTTGACAGGGATACCAGAAAAAATGTGTCTGCTTTTCTGAAATTTTTTCAGACATGTTCCTTGGGCACAGCAGAGCTTTTCTGGGACACCTCAGTGTCCCGGAAAAACTCTGCAGTCTAGATGTACCCTAAGTTGAATGCTTGTGTGTAGATGCAGCTTATGTTGTTTCCGAATAATGTCCGTTATTCCGAACTAACCTTGCTGTGTAGATGTACCCACAGTCTCTGGCCCGTACACATACAGCCTCCTGCCTTTTGGACAGGAATCTGATCATCAGGACTCTCCAAGCGGTGGTGAGCCCCGTTCGCCAGCCGCGCAGAAGCGCACGCTGCGCATGCGCTAACCGATCTACTCACCGTTGCCCTAATTGTCAAGCCCTGCTGATCATCATCTGAAAAAGGGGAGTTTATTAATGCAAGGATGAAGATAGAATAATAGAATACTAGAACTGGAAGGGACCTCGAGAGGTCATCGAGTCCGGACCCCTACCCTCATGGCAGGACCAAATACTGTCTAGACCATCCCTGATGTGTTTGGTGAGGCATTATTTCATTGCTAGGTGTCACGTTATTGGATTTTAGGGGGAGCAGGCAGATCCCTGCTGCACCCAGAGGAGGGGTTGCCCCAAAGTCGATCCAAAGGGGGCCATGTGAGGTGTCAAATGAAAGCGTATGTTCTCCTGATTCTATGTATGCTATTCTTGTACTTGTGTGATATCTGTATGTGGGGTTATGAATATGGACTCTGTGGTGATACTGGGAACGTTCTCTGTCTGAGACAGAGCAATGAGACTGGACGGCCTGTTGTAAAGAACAATGAACTGTTCAGTCAATGATATGCTAATGAGCACAGCCGCAAGGACAATGGCTCACAAGGTGCCCAATACACACCTGAGGAATGTGTCTGGGACCTGCAAACTAGCCAATATCATGGCTGCTGACATGGGACACAGAGGTAGGTCCCTGGGCCATCTGACCCGCTCCAGCTTGGAAGAGACCAGGGGTGGATGTAAAATGCCATGAAGCGGACTCCATCTTGTCTTCAATTCTGCTTCTGATCCCAGATGCAGCCTTGCGAGAGACAGAGATCTGGAAAGGATTGTCAACCCGACCTGACAGAACATGGAGCAATGGGCTCAAGTTACAGTGGGAGAGGTCTAGTTTGGAGATTAGGAAAAATGATTTTCCGAGGAGGGTGTGGAAACACTGGGATGGGTTCCCTAGGGAGGGGGTGAAGTCTCGGCTTGACCAAGCCCTGGCTGGGTTGATTTAGTTGGGATTGGTCCTGTCTTGGGCAGGGCGCTGGACTTGATGACCTTCTGAGGTCTTTTCCAGCTCTAGGGGTGTGTCTACACTACAGGGCTTTGTCGAAAAAAGTGGCCTTTTGTCGACAAAACTATACCTGCATCTACACTGCCGCCGAGTTCTGCTGCCAGTTTTGTCGACGGCGGTAAACCTCATTTGACGAGGAATAACGCCGTTTGTCGACAGAGTTCTGTGGTGCAGGGGGAGCATGGAGCCCAAACGGCCACTTGTGCCGCTTGCTGTCACGTGGTGGCCTGGCTGAGCGGCGCAGAAGTCAGCCGCGCGCCATGGCGGAAGGGAACAGCGCCGCTCAAAGGGAACAGTCAGCGTTATGGAGTCGCAGACATTGGGCTACTATGTATATGATAGTGTTGCAGTGTAGACGTTCCAAGACGGGCTACCGTAGGTGGATTCTGGGGTTTTTTCCCCCACAATTCAAAAGCCCATATTCTATTTTCATTGGCTGTCCCGGCTTCCTGGTGACATTCACGGACCCACCGTCACTGGGTTTAAGCCTTCCACGCAAGATATGGCAGGGATCTCCAGTAAAGGATAATACCTTTCCCAGACCCAGAATCCAACCTGTTGCTCTCTTCCCCGAGCAGCTGTTTTAAAGGGAAAACGTTCAACGGGTTAAAACAGGCAGCTCTTACCTGGCAGAAGGGGGGTTGTCGGCAATTCACCACCACCACGCACTGCAAAACAGACATCAGAGACTGAGACCTGGACCCTTTTCCCACCCTCCCTCTTAGAATGGAATCTAAGCTCCTCCCACTAGTGAATAAACCCCGCCCCTCTATAGGCGGAGCTAGATTGTCCAGCTCATCACCTCCTTACACACCCATAAATGATAGGAAATCAGGTGTGATGCTGGAGAATTTTAATTTGAGCAACATATGGTAAAGATTTCATGCTGCTGGTACTAAACATGCCTGGAATTTCTAACCATGCTAGACACTAATTTCTTAACAAAACATGTTGCAGGCAACCCCGGGGCGACGGGGGCAGGGAGGAAGAGGAGGGGAATTCTCTATTAGATCTTGTCCACACAGATAAAAAAAAACCAATCGGAGAGCTATACGTTAACGGTCGCTTAGGCGACTAGCGGTTACAATCCGATGATTGTAATGTGAAAGCAAAGTCCCGACTCTTAATATAGAATCAGTGCGCGTTAAGACCCATTAGGAGGCAAATCAGTTTGGAAGAAGAATTGAATTTAAAAAACGGGAATGATAAACGGGAATCTTTTTGGAACACCTGATTAGATGCCCCACAAGATCACATAAGAACGGCCAGACTGGGTCAGACCAAAGGGCCAACTAGCCCAGTATCTTGTCTGTGGACAGTGGCCAATGGCAGATGTCCCAAAGGGGGTGAACACAACTGATAATCTTTATGTGATCCCTCCTGTCACCCATCTCCAGAGAAACAGAGGCTAGGGACACATTCCTACCCAGCCATTAATGGACCTAACCTCCATGAATCTATCTGGCTCTTTTTTGAACCCTATTCAAGTCCTGGCCTTCACACCATCCTCTGGCAAGGAGTTCCACAAGTTGACTGTGTGCTGAGTGAAGAAAAACTTCCTTTGGTTTCTTTTAAACCTACTGTCTATTCATTTCATTTGGTGATTCCTCATTCTTCTATTGTGGGAATACGTAAATAACTTTTCGTTATTTACTTTTTCCACAGCAGTCATGATTTTATAGACCTCTATCCCATCCCACCTTGGTCTCCTAAGCTGAAAAGTCGAAGTCTTTTAAATGTGGACCCGTTCCAAACCCCTCATCATTTTTGTTGCCCTTTTCGGAACCTTTTCGAATGCCAAGAGATCTTTTTGGACACGAGGAGACTACATTTGCACTCAGTATTCAAGATGTGGGCGACCCAGGGTTTTATACCAAAGCAATAAGATATTCTCTGTCTTATTCTCTCTCCCTTTTTTTAATGATTCCTAAATCAATCCTATCCCAATCTAGAAAAGGAGGCCAGACTTTTTTTTTTTAAACTGATTTAACAGGGATGTGAAGGGAGCGATACGAAATAAAAATATACATAGCCCTAATGAAAGAAAGGGAAAGATGACAGTAATGAATAGAAATCAGGAATTGTAGATAATTGATGAGGGAATTCAAAGGACGCTGTCTATGGCAGAGGTAAGAAGACTAAAAAGGAGTTTTAAAGCTACGGGAAGAGCATAAAGAATCTGAGAATGGCATCGGTCCATTACAAGTTGGATAATTATCAATAATTATCAATAATAATGGAGAAAAGGCGGGGGGGGGGATGGGTTTCCTTCCTCTTCCCTCCTACCCGTACTAGGCATGTTCTGGTAGCCCTTTCCTCTATGGGACGGCTATCTAGGGATGGCCTCTCCCCACGTCTAGCAGCAGGGGTTAGCAAAACAAATCTAAAAAAGAACAATCGTAAAGTCTCCAGTGCCGGTTGGGGGCCCCGGGCTCTGCCTGGAGTCGGGGGTTGTTCTGACTCTCCTCGATCTAGGTGGTGTGAACCCTCCAGTGCGCCCCAAAGATAAGCCCCGGGGAGGACACTACCCCTCCCTCCCACTTTGTCCGCCCCATGCAGCCCCTTCTTGCCATCTGGGCCTCGCCCTGAGCTTACATCTTATAAGCTTATAGACAGTGCAGCCATCGGTCAGCCCAGAGCGCCGCAGGGTCCAGTCATCGTTCAGCTGTCTGCCCGAACCTTTGGCTATCAGACGTATCTTGTCGACTGGAGTTCCGTCTTGGGCCTCTATCTTCCTCTTCAGATCCAGCACGGTCTCGTCCAAACACACGTCCACCGACAGAGTCTTGCCCGGGACGCTTTCCACAAAGATTGTGGCTGCAGAGCTCTCCGGGGGGGTTGGCTCCATGCTGGGTCACCCGGCAGTGCTGGCTGTGTGCAGATCTGGGGGGTGGCTTTCTCCGGGTCCCCCTTCCCACTCTGGATTCAGGGCTCTGTTCTGCCCCCCAACGAGGGTGAAGGGTGCCCCAGGCCCGTCCGCCTTTTCTCCCACCCTGCTCCCCGTTCCTGTCACTTCCTGAGAAAACGAAACTGCTTGTTGGCCGGCTGCCCGGGGCTGGGTGTGTCCAAGGCTGCACAGGGCTTCAAAACAAAACCCCGGAGGCTGCTGGCATTTCCTCCTCCGTGGCAGAGCCCCCTTTCCATGCCCCCTTCTCAGGTTAACCCTTCCCTCATCGCCTGCTTCTGGCCCCCAGAGTTTGCCCGCTTCTCTTTGCTCACCCTCTGCTCTGCCAAGTCCACATCTGGCCTGCAGCCACGGCGAAGCAATTTCCTTCCCTTCCTCTCCAAAAAAGGATGCCTCTCCCCGTCCGCTCGGCTTGCCTTTCCCCGCCTCTTTCCCGTGTGGGGGGCAGACTGCACCCCCCTGCCTTGGCAATACTTGGGGCTGTCAGATTTGTCCAAAGTGCAGATTTCTGGCCGGTCTCAAGTCTGGTGTGACAAAGCATGCAGGCAAAGCTGGGTTAAGAAAGAAAGCGGTGAGAGTCAGGAAATGTTTTGCACAGCAATGCCGGTGAAGCTGGGTACGGGAGACCACGTCAAGAACACAGGCCAAGCGGCCTCGTACTGGTACAAGCAACCCCCGACTTATAACTGTCTGACTCACAGGCGACCCCCGACTTACAGGCGATCGACTCTCAGGCGACCCCCGACTTATAACTGTCTGACTCACAGGCGACCCCCGACTTACAGGCGATCGACTCACAGGCGACCCCGACCAACTCACAGGTGACCCCCGACTTACCACCACCCGATTCACAGGCGACGCTCGACGTACAACTGCCTGACTCACAGGCGACCCCCAACTTACCACCACCCGATTCACAGGCGACGCTCGACTTACAACTGCCTGCCTCTACCACCACCAGACTTACCACCACCCGATGCACAGGTGACCCCCAACTTACCACCACCCAACTCACAGGCGACCCCCGACTTACCGCCTCCTGACTTTCAGGCGACCCCCGATTTACAGGTGACCCCCGACTTATGACCGCCCGACTCACAGGTGACCCCCTACTTACCACCAGCCGACTTACAGGCGACCCCCAACTTAAAACCGCCCAACTCACAGGCGACCCCTGACTTACAGGCAACCCCCGACTTACCACCTCCTGACTTTCAGGTGACCCCCGACTCACAGGCGACCCCTGACTTACAGGCGACCCCCGACTTACCACCTCCTGACTTTCAGGTGACCCCCGACTCTCAGGCGACACCTGACTTACAACTGCCCGACTTACAGGAGAATTCCGACTAACAACCACCCAACTCACAGGTGACCCCTGACTTACCACCTCCTGATTTTTAGGAGATCCCTGATTTACAGGTGACCTCTGACTTACAACCGCCCGACTCACAGGTGACCCCGACTTACCACCGTCTGACTTACAGGCGACCCCTGACTTACAACTGCCCGACTCACAACCCCCCACATTTCCAACCATTTTTTTCCACACAAGATAGCCCCAAATCCCCTCCAATTTACGTCTACAGCTCGCATTTACGACAGCTCATGATGCAGACTCCACGCATCCTTCCTAAACAGGAAATGTACAACGTCAGTCAGACACGCAGCATCTCTGCACACCTCCGCCTTCACTTTTTTGTGATTTTTTTGTGCATGATTTGAACGATTTCGTTTCGTTTTCCTCCATTTCCGTAGTCAAGTTTGGTATTTTTAGGGTATGAAATGGGTTTCCAGGAACAGAACCGCCATTTATAACATTGGGAAATAAGGGTTTGACTTACCGCGGCTTGACTTACGATGGTTCTCCGCGAACCAGTGAGGTTGTAAGTGCTAGGGGTCGCCTGTACTTTTGTTCTGATACACAAAAAGTACCGATGCAGCCATGAAACTGTCAACTGCGCACATATCAGTAACATCCTGAGTTAGGGGGCACTGGGCATTTTAACGTATCCTACCCAACGCGACATCAATTGGTAAATAGTATTAGAACGACCAAGTCTCGTTTTGCGATAAATTGGGGTTAGTAAGAACAATCGGTGGGAGGGAATGGGCAGGATCGACCCACATGTCCTGCGTGTTGTAACGAGACGTGATTCGGCCCTTCACCCCGGCTACGTCAGTGGTGGCGTTCCTATGCATGGGAAAAGACGGTCCCATGCCCTCTGGCCTAGCACTGTTGGCCACATACGGGTGAAGTTGTCGTGAATTAGGGTTTCGTATTGTATAGAGTAGATCTTTTACTGACGGCGTTTGCATTGCTTTGCGCTGTATTATTTGCGTTCGAATTTATAGTATTGAAGGTTGATGTAGCGTCATCGTTCTTAAGGCTGGTAAAACTTAAACAACTGTATTCACTGCTTAAAGCTGGCCATAAATAAGAGAGTTAAATAGCCCTGACGTATCCTGGTTTCCCTTGGATCTAAAATAAATCGAACCACATGACACCGTGTTCCCTCCCTCCCCTCCCGTTTCCTGCCCTCCTCCCGTTCTTACCTTCGCTCTCCTTTCGACTTCCGGGCCTTGCCAGTCCCTGAAACTCGGGACTCCACTCCCAGCCTGCTTCTGGGCTCTTCCTCCCGTCTAGACCCCACGCCGGCTTCCCGGCTGCCTCCCGCTCCACACGGGACCCCTCGGTTTTGGCCCCTCCCTAGAGATGAAGGGGGTCCCCAACAAATCAACAAATGGTCTGGTAGCACTTTCGAGACTAACAAAACATGTCGATGGGATCATAAGCTTTCGTGGGCACAGCCCACTTCTTCAGATGACCGGAGTTATGAGCAGGGGATATGAAAACGTGAAATAAATAGGAGGGGGGAAGAGAAAGAAATTGATGATGTTCTCTTGGTCCCATCAGTGAGGTTTGTTGGTTTGCTCCTCACCGCCCCGTCTGACTTTTTGGGGGGTCAGCAGTCCCACACCCCAAAGAGGTCGCCCAGATTGAGGCCTGCCGGGGCCCTACGTGAGGTCACGTTGAAGAGGCCCGGCTGGTTCTCAAAACAAGTGTATTGTCCTCGCCGGACAATGGAAAGAGTAATAATCACTGGGCCACAGCACCCCCTACTGGTTGCGCCGGGTATCACCCAGAAAAGGGGCAGCAGGTGAGATGTCTTCTATAGGACCAGCCACATTGTCACCGACATGGCGTCCTCTTGGCCCCGTCAAGGCGCTGCGGTGTCCTGAACCCCGGACAGTCCTCAGACGTCTGGGGCGGTCCTCAGAGCCAGCCCCGCTTCCGCCCTCTGGATGGAGGGATCTTCAGAGCCCCCGCTCTCGGGGAACCCTCTGGAAGCGAGCCCAGCCGGCCTCCATTTTTTTCGTTCTCTCAGCCGCTTCCCAAGGGAGCAAAACTGCCAGGGCCCCAAGTCACCTCAGATGGGCTGTGATTTGCCAGCTCCCTAACCCCCCGTGTCTCTTCGGTTTGTCTCCGGCAGCCTGGCCTCTGGCAGCTGTCCCCTCACCTTGGTGTCCGGGCTGCCTGGGATCTCCACGCCCACCATGCATCACCTCAGCATCGAATTTAGTACGTGTGTGGCCCTGTACAAGGCCGTCCTGCCCCGCCTGCAGCTGTGTAGGGCGCCTGAAAATTTGGGGCACCACCCTCGTAATGTCCCCCTCTCCGATCCTTGTCCTGTGGCTCCGTCTCCTCCAGGGAGGACCGAGTTAACGGTGAGCAAGCCCGTCGGACCTATGAGCAGTGAAAAAGCCATTCCAGAGGGAATCCTAGAATCCCAGAACGGGAAGGGACCTCAAGAGGGCATCAAGTCCCATCCCCTGCCCTCAGGACCAAGCCCCATCTAGACCATCCCCGGTAGATCTCTAGAGAATCATAGCACACTGGAACGGGAAGGGACCTCGAGAGGTCATCAGGTCCAGTCCCCTGCCCTCACGGCAGGACCAAGCCCCATCTAGACCATCCCTGGTAGATGTCTACAGAATCATAGGACACTAGAATGGGAAGGGACCTCAAGAGGGCATCAAGTCCCATCCCCTGCCCTCACGGCAGGACCAAGCCCCATCTAGACCATCCCTGGTAGATGTCTACAGAATCATAGGACACTAGAACGGGAAGGGACCTCAAGAGGGCATCAAGTCCCATCCCCTGCCCTCAGGACCAAGCCCCATCTAGACCATCCCGGTAGATCTCTAGAATCATAGACACTGGAACGGAAGGGACCTGAGAGGGTCATCAGGTCCAGTCCCCTGCCCTCACGGCAGGACCAAGCCCCATCTAGACCATCCCTGGTAGATGTCTACAGAATCATAGGACACTAGAACGGGAAGGGACCTCAAGAGGGCATCAAGTCCATCCCCCCTGCCCTCACGGCAGGACCAAGCCCCATCTAGACCATCCCTGGTAGATGTCTACAGAATCATAGGACACTAGAACGGGAAGGGACCTCAAGAGGGCATCAAGTCCCATCCCCTGCCCTCCCCGCAGGACCAAGCCCCATCTAGACCATCCCCGGTAGATGTCTACAGAATCATAGGACACTAGAACGGGAAGGGACCTCGAGAGGGCATCAAGTCCCATCCCCTGCCCTCCCGGCAGGACCAAGCCCCATCTAGACCATCCCTGGTAGATGTCTACAGAATCATAGGACACTAGAACGGGAAGGGACCTCGAGAGGTCATCAAGTCCAGTCCCCTGACCTCACGGCAGGACCAAGCCACATCTAGACCATCCCCGGTAGATGTCTACAGAATCATAGGACACTAGAACGGGAAGGGACCTCGAGAGGCATCAAGTCCATCCCCTGCCCTCACGGCAGGACCAAGCACCGTCTAGACCATCCCTGGTCGATGTCTATCCAACCTGCTCTTTGATATCTCCACGATGGAGACACTCGGCAATTTATTCCAGCGTTTCACCACCCGGACAGGTAGGAAGTTCTTCCTAGTGTCCAACCTAAACCTCCCTTGCTGCAATTGAAGCTCATTGCTTCTTGTCCGATCCTCACAGGCCACGGAGAACCATTTTTCTCCTTCCTTGTAGCCCCCTTTTCGGGATTTGCCATCCGTTTGGTGTTGCCAGGGGCCAACCCCAGGGTGGCTGCCCTGACTTCAGTTGGACTCTGGATGGAGCACCCCTCAGATCCATGCGGAGTGAAGCTGCTAGGGATGCCAGGTACCCGGTTTTGAACCGGACAGTCCGGTATTTGAGGCTTCTGTCTGGGAAACAAATGGAGAAAATACCGGACAGAGAAAATTCGGGTATGTTCTAATTAGGTAAGTTTTATTATTATTAGGCGTATCGGTACCTAGTTGCAAACTGCCTGGCTGGTAGACACGCTCACGCTGCATCAGTGTGTCTACCAGGGAGGCAGTACGCAACGGTGGGGTCGGGGCGGGAGGGAATCCCCGGGGTCGGACTCGCTCATGCTTCGCCTGGACCGTGCGTGGGACGGGCAGCGCCCCGGGATCTACGTGCTCCCAGGTCAGTCCTGCTCCCCCTGCCAGCCCCACTCCCCCCGACCCCCTCCCGGCCAGCCCTGCTTCCCACAACCCGATCTACCCTGGCCAGCCCCACTGCCCCCGACCTCCCCCCCGCCAGCCTTGCTTCCTGCCGGCCAGTTTCCCCCCCTCCTTCCGGCCAGCCCTCCCGGCCGGTCCCCGCCATCTAAGATCAAGCGTGTCCAGTATTGTTTTGGAAGCCACCCGGTAACCCTAGAAGCTGGATCGAGAGGGGACGGGAGTCGCCCGCCGCCGGTAGCTTGGGGGAATTAGTCCTTTCACGTGCCCTTCTCCTGGCTCTGGGGCCAGCCGTGACGCTGCCCGCTGCGACCGTCTCCCCCCCGCTTCTGGGGGTGTCAGCCGTCCTTCCTCGAGCGCCTGACATCCTGGCCGACTGTAGCCTCAGGGGCCAGCCACGGTCCTACCAGGCCTGCACCGCAATGGCACCCAGTGAGGGGGACCCAGGCCCGACCCAGAGACCCTCCTCTCACTGCCTCGATTTCCCCGGGACTTCCTGCGTGGCGAGGCCGCAGCCCGGCAGGTATCAGGAGGGGACCGCCCTCTCTAGCCCTCCTGGCCCAACTGCCTCCTCGACTGGGCAGCGCCTTATATACATGGCTGCCCCCAGCAAGCCGCACCCTGATTGGCTCTTTACAAGCCTCTCCCCGATTGGCTCGCTTCTCCCCGCCTGGTTTAACCCTTTCTTGGTCAATGGGGGGCAGTCGCCCCACCAGGCTGGGCTAGCTCCATGTAAAGGACCAGTCCTGGGGCCCATGACGGGCTGTACCAACCCGACGGGGTTAAGCCGGCCCGGCGGGCGGAGGAGGCCCGGCCCCCACGGCCCTACTGGGCATGCTCCAAGCGGAGGCCGGCTATAAAGGCCTGTGGAGCCGGGCTGACGGCCCCTGGGGAAGGAGGTGCCGCTGGATCTCCAGGGGAGGAAGCACTGAGGGACCAAGCCACGGTGGCCGCGCTGTGTATTGACTCTGTGAGCACTAGGCCGTACTACCCTCAACACAGCGGGAAGTATCCAGGCTCTGTAACCACTATGCCGTACTACCCTCAACACAGAGGGAAGTATCCAGGCTCTGTAACCGCTAGGATGTACTACCCTGAACACAGAGGGAAGTAGCCAGGCTCTGTAACCGGTAGGCCGTACTACCCTCAACACAGAGGGAAGTATCCAGGCTCTGTAACCACTAGGATGTACTACCCTGAACACAGAGGGAAGTAGCCAGGCTCTGTAACTGCTAGGATGTACTACCCTCAACACAGAGGGAAGTATCCAGGCTCTGTAACCGCTAGGCCATACTACCCTGAACACAGAAGGAAGTATCCAGGCTCTGTAACCACTAGGATGTACTACCCTGAACACAGAGGGAAGTAGCCAGGCTCTGTAACCACTAGGATGTACTACCCTCAACACAGAGGGAAGTAGCCAGGCTCTGTAACCGCTAGGATGTACTACCCCGAACACAGAGGGAAGTATCCAGGCTCTGTAACCGCTAGGCCATACTACCCTGAACACAGAGGGAAGTATCCAGGCTCTGTAACCGCTAGGCCGTACTACCCTCCACACAGCGGGAAGTATCCAGGCTCTGTAACCGCTAGGCCTGTACTACCCTCAACACAGAGGGAAGTATCCAGGCTCTGTAACCGCTAGGCCGTACTACCCTCAACACAGCGGGAAGTATCCAGGCTCTGTAACCACTATGCCGTACTACCCTCAACACAGAGGGAAGTAGCCAGGCTCTGTAACCGCTAGGATGTACTACCCTGAACACAGAGGGAAGTATCCAGGCGCTGTGACCACTAGGTCGTACTGCCCTGAACACAGAGGGAAGTATCCAGGCGCTGTGACCGCTAGGACATACGACCCTGAAGAGAGAGGGAAGTAGCCAGGCTCTGTGACCACTGGGCCGTACTACCCTGAACACAGAGGGAAGTATCCATTCCCTGTGACCACTAGGCTGTACTACCCTGAATACAGAGGGAAGTATGCAGGGTTTGTGGCTGTTGGGCCATACTGTGTATTGTCTCTGCCCTGAATATGGGGTGGTATTCAGGCCCTGTGGCCCTACTGTGTATTGACTCTGTGTGACTGCTAGGCCATACTACCTTGAACACAGAGGGAAATATCCAGGGTCTGTGGCTATGTATTGTCTCTGTTATCACTGGGCCGCACTACCCTGAACACGGGAATTATCCAGGCTCTGTGGCCCTACTGTGTATTGCCTCTGTGACCACTAGGCCATGCTACCCTTAATACAGAGGGAAGCATCCAGGCCCTGTGACTGCTAGGCCGTACTACCCTGAACAGAGATGGAAGTATCCAGGCTCTGTGGCTATGTATTGTCTCTGTAACTGCTAGGCTGCACTACCCTGAACACGAAGAAGTATCCAGGCTCTGTGGCCCTATTGTGTATTGCCTCTGTGACTGCTAGGCCATGCTACTCTTAATACCAAGGGAAGTATACAGGCTCTGTAACCACTAGGCCGTACTACCCTGAACACAGAGGGAAGTAGCCAGGCTCTGTGACCGCGAGGCCATACTACCCTGAACACAAAGGGAAGTATCGAGGCCCTGTGTCCGCTAGGCCATACTATCCTGAACACAGAGGGAAGTAGCCAGGCTCTGTGACCGCTAGGCTGGACTGCCCTGAACACAGAGGGAAATAGCCAGGCTCTGTGACCGCTAGGCTGGACTGCCCTGAACACAGAGGGAAGTATCCAGGCCCTGTGACCACTAGGCCATACTATGCTGAACACAAAGGGAAGTATCGAGGCCCTGTGTCTGCTAGGCTGGACTGCCCTGAACAGAGGAAGTATCCAGGCTCTGTAACCGCTAGGCCGTACTACCCTGAACACAGAGGGAAGTATCCAGGCTCTGTAACCGCTAGGCCGTACTACCCTGAACACAGAGGGAAGTATCCAAGCTCTGTGGCTGGTAGGCCACTCGAACCTGCATGGGCCTCCAGAGGGCTGCCGCTCTGGCAAGCCAAGAAGGTACCCCCACCAGCGATGCTGGCGATGGATGAAATGCCCCGGTGAACGTGAGAGCGTGGTTTGAACTTGGGGAGGGCCCAGCAGGGGAGAGGGAGATACGCCCGAGCCAGAAGGGGGTTATGCCATGACTCTTTCTGGGCCTGGCTGAGCGAGTCCTTCTCCGAGTTGTTAATTGCCAATAACGAGTGTTTTCCTTCAGTGCAGAGTACGAGAAACGTCACCTTTTCCCGGCGTTCCCGCAGGAGTTGCCGGCGAGAACGGACCGGACCCGTTTGACCCCGGAGCCGTGAAGAAAATTCCAGCCCACCGCTGGGGCCTCGCGAGACCTCCAATCGAACCCCCTTTCCTCCGCCAGCGACTGCGTCGTTTTACCACGCGCCCGGGAAACACAAACTGACAATATTCATGGCCAGGGGGCTGGCTGAGTCCCCGCTCTCCCCTGTTCATCCGCGAACTTGCATTTTCCGGCTGCTTTCCTGTGCGAAAATGCAATACGTTGTATAGGTGGAACCTCTCTAATCCGGCACTCCGGAGGATTTGCCGGACCACGGAGGTCAACATTGTCTAGAAGCCTTACCGAGACTTTCCCTGCTTTCTGGAAGACATTTAGGCGTAAATTAGAGCTAGATAATAGCACTGAACTCTAAGAACCAGGACGGGGGGGTATAAACAAACCTTCTGGCACTGCGGGAAACTTGGCCACACCCGTAAGTGGACATCCAGCGAACTCCAATCATTCCGGATGACGGAGGTTGCCGGACCAGAGAGTGCCAGACTAGAGAGGTGCATGGCCGAGTCAAGGAGCTGATAGAGGAGGTATCTGAGCCTCTAGCGATCATCTTTGGAAAATCATGGGAGACAGGAGAGATTCCAGAAGACTGGAAAAGGGCAAATCTAGTGCCCATCTATAAAAAGGGAATTAAGAACAACCCAGGACACTCCAGACCAGTCAGTTTCACTTCTGTGCCAGGGAAGATAATGGAGCAAGTAATTAAGGAAATCATCTGCAAACACTTGGAAGGTGGCAAGGTGATAGGGAACAGCCAGCATGGATTTGTAAAGAACAAATCATGTCAAACCAGTCGGATCGCTTTCTTTGATAGGATAACGAGTCTTGTGGCTAAGGGAGAAGCGGTGGACGTGGTATACCTAGACTTTAGTAAGGCGTTTGATACGGTCTCGCATGATCTTCTTATCAATAAACTAGGCAAATACAACTTAGATGGGGCTACTATAAGGCGGGTGCCTAACTGGCTGGATAATCGTACTCAGAGAGTAGTTATTAATGGTTCACAATCCTGCTGGAAAGGTATAACAAGTGGGGTTCCGCAGGGGTCTGTTTTGGGACCGGCTCTGTTCAATATCTTCATCAATGATTTAGATATCGGCACAGAGAGTTCGCTTTTTAAGTTTGCAGATGATCCCAAGTTGGGAGGGGTGGCGACTGCTTTGGAGGAGAGGGTCATAATTCAAAAAGATCTGGACAAATTGGAGAAATGGTCGGAGGTCAACAGGATGAAGCTGAATAAAGACAAACGCAAAGCGCTCCACTGAGGAAGGAACAATCCGTGTCACACACACACAATGGGAAGCGACGGTCTAGGAAGGAGTCCGGCAGAACGGGATCTAGGGGTTATAGTGGACCACAAGCTGAATAGGAGTCAGCAGTGTGACGCTGTTGCAAAAAAAGCCAACATGATTCTGGGCTGCATGAACAGGCGTGTGGTGAGCAAGACACGAGACGTCCTTCTTCCGCTCTGCTCTGCGCTGGTTAGGCCTCCGTTGGAGTCTTGTGTCGAGTTCTGGGCACCGCATTTCAAGAAGGAGGTGGAGACATTGGAGAGGTCCAGAGAAGAGCAACAAGAACGATGAAAGGTCTGGAGAACATGACCTATGAGGGAAGACTGAAAGAATTGGGCTTGTTTAGTTTAGAAAAGAGAAGACTGGGGGGACATGATAGCCGTTTTCGGGTATCGAAAAGGGTGTCATAAGGAGGAGGGAGAAAACGTGTTCATCTTGGCCTCTGAGAACAAGAAGCAATGGGCTTAAACTGAAGCAAGGGAGGTCTAGGTTGGACGTTAGGAAAAAGTTCCTAACTGTCCGGGTGGTGAAACACGGGAATAAATTGCCCAGGGAGGTTGTGGAATCCCCATCTCTGGAGATATTTAAGAGTCGGTTAGATAAATGTCTACCAGGGATGGGCTAGACAGTATTGGGTCCTGCCGTGAGGGCAGGGGACTGGACTCGATGACCTCTCGAGGTCCCTTCCAGTCCTGGTATTCTATGATTCTACGAAGGCCTCCACCTCCGGAAATCTGGAGCCGGTCCAATTCGATTGCCGTGAACCGCTTGCCGCTAGATGGCACCCTTGCTCCGACAGACCAGCGAGGGCTTGGCTTGGCGCAGTCCAGCTGGGTGGGGGGGGGACTGCAGCAAGGAACAGCAGCTTCTAGCTCTTTTGCCATCCAGGATTTTCTGCAGCAGGAGAGGGAGCTGGCCAGGCGCCCAACCCTGGTGCGGCGCCTGAGCCAAGCGGCGAGTCCAGCCCGGCCCGGCCCGTGGCTTTACCGGGGCCATCAAGTTGCAAGATCACAGCCCGGCAGGTGCCAGGGACCCCGGGTGCCAGTCGGCCCAGCTCCGGCGGCAGAACAAACCCACCGGAGCAGTAGACTCTCTTATCCCTTAACCATAAAGTACCAGCTGCTGCTTTTCCCTGCTGGCACCAGGGTTCCCTGGAAGCTGGGCACATGGGCAGTCGCTTGGGGGGCGATTCAAATGCTTCCCCGCTGATCAAAGTCCCCGCAGCTAGTTGTTTGTTTCTACGGGTGGTGCACATTCCTGGGTGCACGGAGAAAAATGTATTCCGCACGCTGGTAGGGAAAAAGTCCATCCATGGTTGGAAAAGAGGAGAGGGAACATTGGCTGACAGGCTGACTCCCCCCCCCCCAGGGCAAGGCGGTGGGGGGCGGGGACAGCGCTGTGATCCTGGAAGGGGTGGGGTCTCGGGCAGAGGGGGTGGGGCAGCCTTCGGCTAAACCAGCCACCAGCCACGCGTCATATCTGTCTGCTGCCCCACCCTGTGGCTTCTGGGTTTTTAGCCCCCCAAACTCCAGGCCAGAAGGGCAGAGCTGTTCGCCTCAGTGTAGGGTCGGAGATTAAGTGACTTGGCCAGGGTCACCAAGGGAGACTGTGGCAGAGCAGGATTACTCAAGTTCCAGACTGACCCCTGGGTCAGCTCCTTTAATAGGTTGTGGGGGGGCCGCTGATCAGCAAAAGAGAAGCACTGAGCCCCACCAGCAGATTCGCTGGAGCCGAGGGCTTGTTTTCCTCGCAGCAGAGTGTGTTTATTCCTCTCTTTCGCATTTGTCTTACCCCTTGTGTCTGCCGCCTTTCTGCCTTTCTTCCCCCATTTCTTTCTTTCTTTCTTTCTCCTCCCCTCCCTCTTTCTGCCTTTCTTCCCCCATTTCTTTCTTTCTTTCTCCTCCCCTCCCTCTTTCTGCCTTTCTTCCCCCCCATTTCTTTCTTTCTTTCTCCTGCCCTCCCTCTTTCTGCCTTTCTTCCCCCATTTCTTTCTTTCTTTCTCCTCCCCTCCCTCTTTCTGCCTTTCTTCCCCATTTCTTTCTTTCTTTCCTCCTCCCTCTTTCTGCCTTTCTTCCCCCCATTTCTTTCTTTCTTTCTCCTCCCCTCCCTCTTTCTGCCTTTCTTCCCCCATTTCTTTCTTTCTTTCTCCTCCTCCCTCTTTCTGCCTTTCTTCCCATTTCTTTCTTTCTTTCTCCTCCCCTCCTCTTTCTGCCTTTCTTCCCCCATTTCTTTCTTTCTTTCTCCTCCCCCTCCCTATTTCTGCCTTTCTTCCCCCATTTCTTTCTTTCTTTCTCCTCCCCCTCCCTATTTCTGCCTTTCTTCCCCCCATTTCTTTCTTTCTTTCTCCTCCCCTCCCTCTTTCTGCCTTTCTTCCCCCCATTTCTTTCTTTCTTTTTTCTTTCTCCTCCTCCCTCTTTCTGCCTTTCTTCCCCCTCCCTCTTCTTTCTCTCTTTCTTTCTCCTCCTCCCTCTTTCTGCCTTTCTTCCCCCATTTCTTTCTTTCTTTCTCCTCCCCTCCTCCCTCTTTCTGCCTTTCTTCCCCCATTTCTTTCTTTCTTTCTCCTCCCCTCCCTCTTTCTGCCTTTCTTCCCCCTCCCTCTTCTTTCTCTCTTTCTTTCTCCTCCCCTCCCTCTTTCTGCCTTTCTTCCCCCATTTCTTTCTTTCTTTCTCCTCCCCTCCCTCCTTCTGTCTTTGTTCCCCCTCCCTCTTCTTTCTTTCTTTCTCCTCCCCCTCCCTCTTTCTGCCTTTCTTCCCCCTCCCTCTTCTTTCTTTCTTTCTCCTCCCCTCCCTCTTTCTGCCTTTCTTCCTCCTCCCTCTTTCTTTTCTTTCTTTCTCCTCCCCCTCCCTCTTTCTGCCTTTCTTCCCCCTCCCTCTTCTTTCTTTCTTTCTCCTCCCCCTCCCTCCTTCTGTCTTTCTTCCTCCTCCCTCTTCTTTCTTTCTTTCTCCTCTCCTCTCCTCCTTCTGTCTTTCTTCCCCTCCCTCTTCTTTCTTTCTTTCTCCTCCCTCCCTCTCTTTCTCTTTTTTCTCCTCTTTCTTTCTTTCCTCCTCCCTCCCTCTTTCTTTCTTTCTTCCCTCCCTCTTCTTTCTTTCTTTCTTTCTTTCTTTCTTTCTTTCTTTCTTTCTTTCTTTCTTTCTTTCTTTCTCCCCCTCCCTCTTTCTTTCTTTCTTCCCCCTCCCTCTTCTTTCTTTCTTTCTGACAGAAAAATGTAGCTGCTGTTTCCGTGGGTCGGCGGGGAGGAAGGAAAACGACAACAGTTTTACCGTCTGGCCCTTTGGAGAGCCGCACGCTAAATGCATGGAGGACCGTGTGCGATGGAAAAGCAAACCTGGCCGGTGCTAGATGTGGATCCCTCCAAATGGTTCAGAGACCCAGCAACATGCCGCTGGAAAAGCTTCAGAAAAGGGTGCCAGAAATGATGAGGCGTTTGGAACAGCTGCCATAGGAAGAGAGATCAAAAAGTTGGGAACGTTTCAGCTTAGAAAAGAGAAGGCCTAGGAGAGAGGTCTATACAATCACGACAGGTGTGGAGAAAGGGGGGGAAATGGTTACTGACTCCTTCCCATTGCACAAGAACTAGGGCTCAGCAAGTGAAATGAAGAGGCAGCAAAGGAACGTTTTCTTCATGCAGCGCACAGGCAACCTGTGGAACTCCTCGCCACAGGATGGTGTGAAGGGCAGGCCTTGAACAAGGTCCAAAAAAGAGCTAGATACATTCATGGAGGTGAGCTCCATCGATACTTTTTAGCCAGGATGGGTGGGAATGGTGTCCCTAGCCTCTGTTTGTCAGAGGGTGGGAATTGGTGCCAGCGGTGGGATCACTTGATGGTTCCCTGTTCTGTTCATTCCCTCTGGGGCACCCGGTATTGGCCGCTGTCGGCAGAGGACACTGGCCCTTGGGTCTGACCCAGTCTGGCCGTGCTTGTGTTCTTAAAATGCATGAAGAGTCCATAGCTGGACTGTTAGTGACGGATTGGGGCTTGGTGGGAGGAGCTAGGGAGGGGGCGGAGCACAGCACCAGATACATAATGGCTTTGAGAAAACCTCCGGTGGCCACGGGGGCGGGTGACATCTGGGCTCTCTCCCCAGCGCTGCGGCGTGGGCAGATTGCGCCCCAGCTCCGTGCCTCAGTTTCCCCTGAGGCGGCCGCATCCTTCCTAAAGCACGGGGAGACCCGGGCCTCCAAAGCGCTGCCCACGAGCCACCCGTGGATCCCTGGGGCCATGTCTGTTGGGGCTGAGGGAGCCCCCAGCCGGGTTAGCTGCCTTGTGGCACCAAAGTCCCTGGTGACTGCAGGAGGCAGGCTCGGGGCTGGAGGGGGACACGGCCCACCAGAGACGACCAGTGCCCTCCCCAGTGGTTCCCTCTTGGAATATGGAGGTGCCATGAGACACGCCACCCCGGCATGGGGGCCCATCACAAAATTCATTCCCCACCAAGATGGCTCTTTCTTTCTTTCTTTCTTTCTTTCTTTCTTTCTTTCTTCCCCTCCTCTTCTTTCTTTCTTTCTTTTCCTTTCCTCCCCTCCACTCTTTCTTTCTTTCTTCCCTCCCTCTTCTTTCTCTTTGAAAGCCAGAAAAATGTAAGCTGCTGTTTCCGTGAGTGGCGGGGAGGAAGAAAGCATTAACAGTTTACCATCTGGCCGCCCACAGAGAGCCCTTGCCTTCTAAATGCAGGAGGACGTGTGTGATGGAAAAGCAAACCTGGCTGGTGCTAGATGTGGATCCCTCCAAATGGTTCAGAGACCCAGCAGCATGCCGCTGGAAAAGCTTCAGGTGGGGCTGGAGATGAGAGGTGCAGCAGGGGTGCAGGCAGAGGGGTGAGGTTTGGGGAGGGGGCTCTGCGGTGGGGCTGGAGATGAGGGGTGCAGCAGGCGTGGAGGCAGAGGGGTGCGGTTTGGGGAGGGGGCTCTGTGGTGGGGCTGGAGATGAGGGGTGCAGCAGGGGTGCAGGCAGAGGGAGTGCGGTTTGGGAGGGCTCTGCGGTGGGGCTGGAGATGAGGTGCAGCAGGGGTGCAGGCAGAGGGGCGGTTTGGGGAGGGGCTCTGCGGTGGGGCTGGAGATGAGGGTGTGCAGGAGGTGCAGGCAGAGTGCGGTTTGGGAGGGGCTCTGTGGTGGGGCTGGAGATGAGGGGTGCAGCAGGGGGTGCAGGCAGAGGGGTGCGGTTTGGGGAGGGGCTCTGTGGTGGGGCTGGAGATGAGGGGTGCAGCAGGGGTGCAGGCAGAGGGGTGTGGTTTGGGAGAGGGGCTCTGTGGAGAGGCTGGAGATGGGGGTGCAGCAGGCGTGAGGCAGAGGGTGCGGTTTGGGAGGGGCTCTGTGGTGGGGCTGGAGATGAGGGTGCAGCAGGGGTTCAGGCAGAGGTGCGGTTTGGGGAGGGGCTCTGTGGTGGGGCTGGAGATGGGGGGTGCAGCAGGGGTTCAGGCAGAGGGGTGCAGTTTGGGGAGGGGGCTCTGTGGTGGGGCTGGAGATGGGGGTGCAGCAGGGGTTCAGGCAGAGGGGTGCAGTTTGGGGAGGGGGCTCTGTGGTGGGGCTGGAGATGAGGTGCAGCAGGAGGTGCAGGCAGGGGGTGCGGTTTGGGGAGAGGGGCTCTGTGGAGAGGCTGGAGATGGGGGTGCAGCAGGGGTGCAGGCAGAGGGGTGCGGTTTGGGGAGGGGGCTCTGTGGTGGGGCTGAGATGAGGGTGCAGCAGGGGTTCAGGCAGAGGGGTGCAGTTTGGGGAGGGGGCTCTGTGGTGGGGCTGGAGATGAGGGTGCAGCAGGGGTTCAGGCAGAGGTGCAGTTTGGGGAGGGGCTCTGTGGTGGGGCTGGAGATGAGGGGGTGTGGCAGGGGTGCAGGCAGAGGGGTGCGGTTTGGGGAGGGGGCTCTGTGGTGGGGCTGGAGATGAGGGGTGCAGCAGGGGTGCAGGCAGAGGGTGCTGTTTGGGGAGGAGCTCTGTGGTGGGGCTGGAGATGAGGGTGTGGCAGGGGTGCAGGCAGAGGGGTGCGGTTTGGGGAGGAGGCTCTGTGGTGGGGCTGGAGATGAGGGGTGCAGCAGGAGGCTCAGGCAGAGGGTGGGGTTCGGGGAGGGGGAGGGCGTCTCATAGCACGGTCGACTCGTGCTTCGCCCCTTTCTGGGCTCTGGGCACGGGCCGTGGGGGAGCGGCCAGTCAGTCTGCGGCAGGGGGCTGGGGGGGGGAGAATTCAAGAAACGAACAATTCCAGGCCCCCCGCTTCCAAACCCCGCCTCTTTCGTTGGCCCGAGACCCCCCCTCCTCGCGCCGTGTCGGGGTCGTTTGCCCGTGGATTGCCCCGTGCCCCGGCAGCGCGCCCACCTGGAAACCACAGCCAGGACGTGGGTCTGGACACCTCGGGTCCCGAGTCGGCCTATTAACCCGAATCCTTCGCAACCGATTTCCCGTCCCCCTCAGAAGCAGGGCAAAGGCTGCGGGGGGGGGGGGGAGGCGGGGATAATGGAGGAGTCGAGGAAGGGGGAGGAGCCTCCCCCATGCAGAGCCTGAGATGGTGAAGCCCGCACCGTACAGCCAATGAGGGCCCAGCTGGAGCTGTATAAATAAGGGCTCCTGAGCGGAGAAGACTCACTCACTCTTGCTTCAGTGGGGGAGCAGGAGGGACGGGGCTGCCAGGGAAGGCTTCCTGAGACCGAGGGGGGCAGGCCGAGCTGGGGAAGCGCTGGCCAGGCAACTCCCAGGCTGCAGGGCCTGAGGCTACTAGGGTGCAGGGGGGCAGCCAGGGCAGGAGAAGGCAGCAGGCCATTTCAGATGTAGGTTGCCCCTGAGGCAGGGCTAGATGAGGCCTCGCCGTGGGTCATGGAGGCAAGGTGGGAATAGGGGGTTCCCTGAAGGGGAGCACCCCTGCGTCAGGACAATACCCAGAGGGGCGGAGCCAATAACAGGCACCAGCGGGCGAGACATCGGCCGGAAGGGGGCACTCCAGAGCTGAAGGGCAAATTCCCAGAGCAGCCAGCAGGAGGCGCCCTGGCAGTGCGCTGTGCCGTGTCACTCCCCCCTCATTAGCTCTGGGTGTGAACAAGAGGTGCAATGGCCAGTTCCTGTCAGAATCCACCACAGTGCCAAATTACCTCAGGAGCCCTTCAAATTACCTCAGGATCCTATCGAATTACCTCAGGAGCCCTTCGAATTACCTCAGGATCGAAGTACCTCAGGATCCTTTCGAACTACCTCAGGAGCCCTTTGAATTACCTCAGGATCCTTTCGGATTACCTCAGGAGCCCTTCGAATTACCTCAGGATCCTTTTGGATTACCTCAGGAGACCTTCGAATTACCTCAGGATCCTATCGGATTACCTCAGGAGCCCTTCGAATTACCTCAGAATCCTTTCGGATTACCTCAGGAGCCCTTCGAATTACCTCAGGATCAAAGTGCCTCAGGATCCTTTCAAATTGCCTCAGGAGCCCTTCGAATTACCTCAGGATCGAAGTGCCTCAGGATCCTTTCGAATTACCTCAGGAGCCCTTCGAATTACCTCAGGATCGAAGTGCCTCAGGATCCTTTCGAATTACCTCAGGAGCCCTTCGAATTACCTCAGGATCGAAATACCTCAGGATCCTTTCGAACTACCTCAGGATCCTTTCGGATTACCTCAGGAGCCCTTTGAATTACCTCAGGATCGAAGTACCTCAGGATCCTTTCGAATTACCTCAGGAGCCCTTTGAATTACCTCAGAATCGAAATACCTCAAGATCCTTTCAAACTACCTCAGGAGCCCTTCGAATTACCTCAGAATCCTTTCGGATTACCTCAGGAGCCCTTCGAATTACCTCAGGATCAAAGTGCCTCAGGATCCTTTCGAATTACCTCAGGAGCCCTTCGAATTACCTCAGAATCGAAATACCTCAGGATCCTTTCAAATTACCTCAGGAGCCCTTTGAATTACCTCAGGATCTAAGTACCTCAGGATCCTTTCGAACTACCTCAGGAGCCCTTCGAATTACCTCAGGATCGAAATACCTCAGGATCCTTTCGAATTACCTCAGGAGCCCTTCAAATTACCTCAGAATCAAAATACTTCAGGATCCTTTTGAATTACCTTAGGAGCCCTTTGAAGTACCTCAGGATCCTTTCAAATTACTTCAGGTGTCCTTTGAATTACCACAGCAGCCTTTCGAAGTACCACAGGATCCTTTCAAATTACCTCAGGTGTCCTTCAAATTACCTCAGGAACCCTTCGAATTATCTCAGGATCAAAGTACCTCAGGATCCTTTGGAATTACCTCAGGTGTCCTTCAAATTACCTCAGGATCCTTTCGAATTACCTCAGGTGTCCAGCCTTTTGAAGTACCACAGGATCCTTCTGAATTATCTCAGGAGCCCTTCGAATTACCTCACGATCCTTTCGGATTACCTCAGGAGCCCTTTGAATTATCTCAGAATCGAAGTACCTCAGGCTCCTTTCGAATTACCTCAGGTGTCCTTCGAATTACCTCAGGATCCTTTCGAATTACCTCAGGTGTCCTTCGAATTATCTCAGGAGCCCAGTCGGCTCTGGAAAGGCCTCCCCGTCACACCTGGCATTTACCTCAGGCTGAGGGGATTAGAGGTGCCGCTTTGGAAGGCCGCAGAGCCGAGCGGCTGAATATTGATCTTCTCATGGCGCAGGACCTCCCTGATCTACAGTGCCACTTCTGGGGCCTCACCACGCTCGGCTGCTGGCGAATCGTTACGGGAAAACGAATGGGAAGCAATAAGGAACAGGCCGAGGGTTCTTCCGTCTGCATTAGCTGGCGCAGGCTCCCGGCAAGAGCAACATTTCAGCCGCGCTTCCCCCCCAATGAAAGCTTCTAATGGAAAGCCCAATTGTCCTTTTATTTGTGCCATGAATCATATGAAAGGAACAATCCCATGCCTCCCTGCAGCCATGTGCACGTGGTTGCCACGGCAAATGTGCGTTCGCTGAGGCAATTAATTTTGTCGTAACGTTTGCTTTGTGTTTCCGGTTAGTCGGTCTCGTTTTCCCAGCGGGCCGTCCTCCTGGTAACAGCTGGCAGGAAACCGGGCCTGGTGCGCCATCTGCTGGAGGAACGTATGGTTCTGAGGAGTATTCCCCGTATCCCGCCTCGGTAACTCCACATAGGGCACGTCCTGGCTCGACGCTTTCTATCTGGAGTCCTTCTGCCGGGCCGGACGTGACTCTCGGGCTGCTTCCTATCATTTGTCTGACTGGAGAGCTTCTTCCGCGAAGCACCAAACTTTGCACACTGGGGATGAGACATCGGTGCGCTCCTCGTGCGTTGCACCAGTGTAGCATGCGAGGCGCACCACCAGGCCATCCTGACTTGTGGGATCTGCTTGCACTGAGTGAAATCACTTCTCTAGCCCGTCTCACTGCCTCAACGGAGGCAGTGAAAGTGTGCGGTAGCCCAATTTCGCCCAGGCAGTGTGAGCAGTGACTCGAAACCAGGCTTCCTACAGTTAAGACTACAGCTGGTCCCCGAGTTACGAACGAGTTATGGACCAAACACTTGGCCGTAAGTCGAAATGTTTGTAAGTCGGACCCCATTGGTTTACATTGCGACCGCGCTGTTCGTAAGCGCGGGTCGCGTTCGTAACTCGGGGACCGCCTTTACGACTGCTTCATGGGAGGTTTGGTCGTAAATGTGAACGGTCGTAAATCAACCGGTCGTAAATCGGGGACTGGCTGTAGATGCCTAACCACTGAACCTTCCTTCCTTTGCCCGAATTACTCCCTGGCATGTCCCACTGCCAGGCCCTGACTCAGCTAAGTGTGAATGTCACAGATCCCATTGGCTGGCAGTGAGAACGTTTCGATGACTGTTTTTTTGTTCCCCAATGAAAAATGCTGATTCATCGACACTGCCATTTTTTTGTGTTTAAAACGTCCCGTGTTTGATGTTCTCCACCAAACCATTCTAGTTTTCTAGTTCCAATGGACGTTTCCCGTGGAAACGGAGCGGCGTGGCGTAATGGTTTTCCCAAATGAAACTCTTTGAAATGCCGGAAAATGTTTTGATTGAACCCAGCTGAAAACTATTTGGATTTGTTTTGCTCTTGGGAGCAACTGGCCTTTTAGAGCAGGGTTCTGCCAATTTTTTCAAGGACAAAATTCGGGCATCGCCTAAGGGCCGGATCACCGTTTCTTTGCTCACATTTGGCCATGCCCTATTCCTGGATGCCTTCTCCACACTGGCATGTTTTGTTGCCCAAAACTGCCTTTTGCTGACAAAACAGGGCGTACACACGAGGCTGCGACTTTTGTTGGGGAAAACACCCAGTTTTGGCGACAAAAAACTTCCACCCTTGGGCGAAACTTTTGTCTCTTCCCCTCCCTTTAGAGTAGACCAAAGAGCCAATGCTGTTCGTTTTGCCCCCTGACTGATTTTTCTGTGGGTCAGCGCCCCTCCTGACCCAGACAAGTTCCCCCACCCATGTCCTACACAGACCCAAGAATGAAATCTCAAAAACACCAGCCAAACTTTTCCTAACCCAGGAAACAAACGCAGGGTGCATCTGCAGGACTGGACTGTCCCGACTGGCTTCCGCCTGTATCCCACTGATGGCTCTGCTCAGTGTTTTGTGATCTCTGCTGCCCTACACGCCCGCCCCTTTCAATGCTCTGGGAAGTATCTGACCGCTCCGTTTGGGGAACAACCAAAGATCAAATCGTGGGCGTGCTGTTCTGCCCTGCTAGGAACGCAGCGGCAGGTCTCCGAAGTTCTAGACACGAGGAATCCCCCGCTCCCGTTTTCAGTCCTCTTTTCTCTACTGAGCATGCTCACTGCAGTCTCCTGACCAAGCCACCACCCTGTCCCAAAAGAGCAGCCAAGGGTTAACCCCTGTCTTGCGTGAGATGCGGGGACCAGCTTGCAAGAGTGACCCTTGGACCATATGCTGGGGATTTAGCTCGATAATCATCTTCGGGTTTAGCGGCAAAGCTGGGCAAAGCGGCCTTTTTGCAGTTATTCTCCATAAGAAGCTCTGGCCAGCTAAGAATGCCGGGGGTTGCAAATGGGGGAGGAAAACATCTTTGATACGCTTTAAAGATTTGAGAGCCGGACTCTGCATCTGTCCGGCCAAAAATAGCTCTGTTAAAAGCCAGCTGCCGGGAGGGCCCGTGCGTGAGATCCACGACCTGCGGGTCACGATCCAGAGGACAATTCAAACGGATGGCCAACTTTTCTTGTACGTGACGGCCTCTCAGCCCTTCCTGCGTGTGTCTTTCGATGTGTTAGCTCTGGGATTTGCCTTGTCGTGGGGACTGCTAGCAGGAGCAGTCCAGAAATAGCTGTTCTGCTAAAAAAAAAAAAGACACTCCCCACTTTTCCCTCCCACACCAGAGCCTCGGGGGGCCCAGGGTAGTAGATGTTGTGTGCACCAGCCCTGTGGACGGGTGGAGGGGGGGATGGAGTGCCAGCACGGGGTCCTAAATGCTGGGGAGGAAGCCTGCACTTTGGGGGCCAGATTCAGGGAAGCCAGGGGCCACATCCGACCCCAGGGCCGTAGATTCCCAATTCCTGCTGTAAGGGGTTACATAAGAATGGCCCTAGTGGGTCAGACCAATGGTCCATCTAGCTCAGGATCCTGTCTGCCGACAGTGGCCAATGCCAGATGCCTCAGAGGGAAGGATCACAACATGTCACCCTCACATGATGCCTCTCCTGTCACCCATCTCCGGACAAACAGAGGCTAGGGACACCATCCCTCCCCTTCCTGGCCAATAGTCATTGATGGATCTGTCCTCTGTGAATTTATCTAGCTCTTTAAAAATCCTGGTCTTCACCACATCCTCCAGCAAGGAGTTCCACAGGTCGACCATCAAGAGATCCCACTGCTGCCACCAATTCTCAGCCTCTGACAAACAGAGGCTCGGGACACCATTCCTACCCATTCTGGCTAACAGTCATTGATGGATTTGTCCTCTGTGAACTTATCTAGCTCTCTAAAATCCTGGTCTTCACCACATCCTCCAGCAAGGAGTTCCACAGGTCGACCATCAAGTGATCCCACTGCTGCCACCAATTCTCAGCCTCTGACAAACAGAGGCTCGGGACACCATTCCTACCCATCCTGGCTAACAGTCATTGATGGATCTGTCCTCTGTGAACTTATCTAGCTCTCTAAAAATCCTGGTCTTCACCACATCCTCCAGCAAGGAGTTCCACAGGTCGACCATCAAGTGATCCCACTCCTGCCACCAATTCTCAGCCTCTGACAAACAGAGGCTCGGGACACCATTCCTACCCATCCTGGCTAACAGTCATTGTTGGATCTGTCCTCTGTGAACTTATCTAGCTCTTTAAAAATCCCGGTCTTCACCACATCCTTCAGGAAGGAGTTCCACAGGTCGACCATCAAGTGATCCCACTACTGCCACCAATTCTCAGCCTCAGACAAACAGAGGCTAGGGACACCATTCCTACCCATCCTGGCCAATAGCTATGGATGGACCTAACCTCCATGAATCTATCTAGCTCTTTATTGAACCCTGTTAAAGTCCTGGCCTTCCCCGCATCCTCCGGTGAGGAGTTCCACAGGTTGACGGTGCACTGAGTGAAGAAAAACTTCCTGTTAACCTCTTGCGTGCTGTTCCTGCCTCAGTTCCTTAAGTCCCAGTGGTCTCCCTCATCCATACAGAATAACTCCCCCTCCTCGCGCACCGCACGACGCCAGACCGCCGCGTGGACATCCCGACAATTCTCTCGCCGCGCCGCGCCCGGAGCCCCGTTTGCTCTGGCTTCGGCGGCAGCTGTGATTTGCGTCGGGGCCCAGATACTTGTGGCAGAAGGTTTCACCATCAGCGTCGAAAAGCGCACCGCCATCGGCACGGACCGCGGTAGGACGCCGGCTTGCGTATTTCCACGCCAATGCCCCAGAATGCATTGCCGCCACACCGTTATCTGCTCCCTGGGCCACGGAGGTAGGAAGACGCTGCCGGGTCTGCGTGTGCTGTCCCCGGCTCTTTTTGTGTGTTAATTTTGCTCTGAAATCCAATGAACTATTTACAAGAAAGGGATCAGGCAAAGGAACCCTTCACCTCTGTCCCTGAGACCTGGGCAGAAGGGGATTTGCAATCCCTTTGTAATATCTCGAGGCAGGGGGAGCTATTATTGGATGAAACGGACGCTGCTGGGGTTTTGTGTTCGGCCCTCGAGCAGGGCAGGATTCCCACAATGCACCAGGGCGGCATGATGAAGGGGGGGGCGGGAACCAACCTTGGCTGTGATTTATTCCGGAAAGGCACAGACGTTTTCCCGGAGAGAAACGTGTCTCGGCGGTGAAACCAGGTCACGGCCGCTGTCAGCTGGATTTTCAACCGTGCCGAACGTGGCCCGACCTTAATCAATTGCGTTGTTGTGCTCGGTCCGGAGGGGGGATTTCAGAGCAGCCGCCCTCTCCCTGGAGGGGGGGCTCCAAAGAGGACGGAGAGAGGCTGTTCTCGGGGGTGGCAGAACGAGGAGCAACGGTCTCACGTTGCAGCGGGGGAGGTCGAGGTTGGAGATTCGGAGAAGCGATTTCCCAAGGAGGGTGGGGAAGCACTGGGATGGAATCTCCATCCCTAGAGGTGTTTAAGTCCCGGCGTGACCAAGCCCCGGCTGGGCTGATTGGGTTGGGGTTGGTCCTGCTTTGGGCAGCGGGCAGGACTCGATGACTCCTGAGGTCTCTTCCAGCCCTAGGATTCTGGAGAGCTAAGCACAGGGTCTGGATGGTGACTCTTTTCAACGTTCTCAGAAAAGCAGCGAGAGCGCTGAATCTTTAACATAGACTTCCCTTCTCCCACATGTGTACTGGGCATAGGAGTAATCAGAGCACCTAACTTTTTTGCCACGCTTTTCCTCGCCTCCTCACGCGACTGAGAGGTGCTTTTCACACTCGTTGGGACTAGGGTTGGGAGGTCCCTGGCTCCGTGTAACTCCATGTCATGCCTTGCTCCACTTCAAACCTGGCAAAGCATCCGCTGATTCCCTTGGGGGCTGTTTTTACGTCGAGCCTCCCAAAGACCAGCATGTTAGAGCGGGGAGGACAACCCATATAACAAAGAGAGCCAAAACAGCGGTGGAAAAAATGTGCACCAGAATTGTTAAGCAAAAAAAAAGGCCCCCCAGAACAGAAATGTCGAGCAACAACAACAACAACAACAACAACAACAACAACAAAAAAAAAGGAGGCTGCCCCTTTAAGATGGCCACACATTTAAAACCCTGCACCTCCAACCCTCTAAGCACAGGGAAGCCAGGGGCCGAGGGGGGGAGCCGGCAGGGGCAGGGAGTCATGGGGTGTGCAGGAGCAACCATGAAGCCACACTTTTGGGGTTGGCCCGGGCTGTGCTAGAGGATGTCACAACCAGGCTATGGGGGGGAAAAAATCTCCAAGTAGCAAAATACAGGTTGAACTTCTGAAATCCGGCACCGTGGATATTGCTGAACCAGATTTCCTGGCAAGGAGGGTCAGGAGCGAAGATCCAGCTGGGAGAAGCAGGAACGGCGGCCGAGAGCCGCTTCTGGGGGCCTCCGCTAGTCCAGCTAACTCTCTGGTCCAGCAAATTCCCTAGTACGGCATCTCTCCGATCCTGAGGGTGCCGGATTAGGGAGGTTCGGCCTAACGTTCCCCAAGCGCGTGGCAATTTCTGTGTGGAAGCTGGTAACTCCCGATTGCTCCCGGTCAATTGCAAATCAGTTTGGAGTGGGGAAGTCTGATGTTGGAGTTGGACCTCCGGTGGTCCAGCAAACTCCCTGGTTCGGGACAGCTCAGGTGCCGGATTAGGGAGGTCTGACCTGTCGTTCCCCGAACTTCTCTCCCGCTCCTTCCTATTTCAACCGACCCAGAATCTGCCTTCAGTTAAACAACAGCGGGGTTGGTTTTTTCCCGTCTGCTTTTTCCATTAGAAATTCAGGCCGCAAAATTCTGTCCTGAACTTGTCGGGTGACGGATGAAAACGTGGAATTACGGCATCGCCAGCCGCTGATCACGGAGCAAGAGCGAGGGGAAGGCCTTCCGAGCGGATGTCTGTACTACCAAGTTGTGTCGAGGAAACTAATATCCAAGTTGCCACACACACACAAAAAGCCGCTAATATGTGTCGACCGATCGTGTTCATGCTGGGGCTCCCCCATCGACAGCAGGAGCAATGCATTGTGGGTATGTATCCCGCAGTACCTGGTGACAGGCTCTGTTGCAAGGTGTTGTGGGATAGCAGGACAGAGTATGCAGCATCTTGGGACCATGCAATATGTCCCATCAGGCACTGTGTTGTTCAGAGTTTCCCAGAATCCTTTTGTGTCTTTTTTCCCCACCAGCATGTGTGGCTGTGCATCGATTGCAAATCGGTTTGGAGTGGGGCAGTCTATTGTCTATATTGCCTGTTGGCTGCCAACACAAGGAGGAGAAAAGGACAAAAAAAGTCCCATGTGGCACTGTTGTCGAAAATGGCTGTTTTTTTCTCGCCGTTTTGGCACCACAAGGCACTTTTTCCTTAGGCGGTTGACAACTTTTGTCTGGTTTCTCTTAACCGACTTCCCTTTTGGTGCGCGAGGCGGCGAGGAAAAGCGCGGCAGAAAAATTAGGTACTCTGATTACTCCTATGCCCAGTACACATTTGGGAGAAGGGAAGTCTTTGTTAAAGATTCGGCGCCCTTGCTGCTTTTTGAGACCGTTGAAAAGAGTCGCCATCCAGGCCCTGTGCTTAGCAGCAAATCTAGCAATCCCACGCGTCTGCCTTCCTTTCTTCTTTGGCAGTCCTGATGTTTCTAACGGGGAAAAAAATAACCAGTGCCCTGTGCTGTCTCGGAGCTATTGACTCATGCTCCAACAGACATCAAATAACGGAGGAGCCGCCTGCCATCCTGTTCTTACGCCTGGGAGACTGACCTCGCTCAGCGGGTGACACGTTTGTCTGTTTAACCCTCTCAGAAGCGTGCTTTGTTTCCGAGCTGTGTGTTTTGGCTCGGGATCGGGGGCAGCTTGCTGTTGTACCTGGCTCTTTCGGCGGGAATTATCCAGATTAGCCTCTGAGAGGTTCACCGACCGGGTTGAGTTGACACTTGGTGAACACAGACCACGCTTTTTTATCTTTCCTCGGGAGCCCCTGATGAAAGCCTTCGGTGGATCATGACTGCACATTTTCTCTCCACGCTGAAACGGCCCCGGAAATAATTAACCCAGAGCACGTCAAAGCCAGTGGGAGGGACAGGCGAGCGACGCCAGCAAAGCCCTTCGGTTTGATTGTCAACGCAGGGAAGTTTCACAGCGTAAAAAAGATAATGTCTCACCAAGAGCAGCGCGGCCCAATGGGCATGATACTCCACTTGAGGCCGGAGCAGAGCGAACCAATGACTCCTGGCTGGCTCCCAACACTCCTGCTGTCAGCCTATTTTGCTGAACACCCACCCCGGCGGCCTGCGTGGAAAAAAAAACACCTTTTACACGGCTCAGAGGTGTGAAAACCTGCCCGTGTAGCCAGGAGCTGGGCAAGAGTTAATGGCCTAGCAACGAAAGTGATCAGGCAGGAGTTAGTCAAATTCAATGGCCCCGTTGATTCATTGCTTGCCAAAAGGAAAAAAAAAAAAAAGGCACGAGAAACCGGTACGAGTTGAAAATCTTAAAATCAATTACACAGAGGCGCTTTGTATTAGTCTAGCTTCTCCTTTGGGCTTTTTATTACCGCAGACTGGCATCGGAACGGCCACACTGGGTCAGACCAAAGCTCTGTCCAGCCCAGTGTCCTGTCTTCCCACAGTGGCCAATTCCAGTTGCCCCACGAAGGAGGGAACACAACAGGGCTGTCACCCATGCCCAGCTTCTGACAAACAGAAGGGACACCATTCCTACTCATCTTACGTATTGAATTTGCCGAGTGGTTGTTTTTTGGGGAATCGTGTTAAAATTCTGCTCTTCACAGCATCCTCCGGCGAGGAGTTCCCCAGGTTGATGATTAAACCTGGGCCAAATATCGGGAAGAAAACCTGGTTTGTTGCAAACCTGCGACCTATTCATTTCGTTTGCTGACCCCCTACGTCTTACGTTACGGGAACGAGTCAATCACTTTTCCGTATTCACTTTCTCCGCACCGGTGGTGATTTTATAGACCTCTATCCCCTCTCCCGTTAGCCTCCTTTTTTCTAAGCTGCTCAGTGGTCTGGTTGCTTGTATGTAGCTTGTTTATTTTTGGGGTGGGGCTGGGATAATCTTTTCGGGTAACTGATTCCATGCAGCGCACCGATGCTCGCTTACACGGATGTTCAGAATTGTGGCGGATCAACCTCGTTTTCCCAGAATCCTAGAAGCCTAGAACGGGAAGGGACCTCGAGAGGGCATCAGGTCCAGTCTCCTGCCCTCACGGCAGGAACAAGCACCGTCTAGATCAGTGGTTCCTGACCTGTGGTCCACGGACCCCTGGGGGTCCATGACGGTACTGCAGGGGGTCCGTGAGAAATTTAAAAATAAGGATCAGGACGACCATTTCTCTCTCTTTTTTTCTCGTTTCCCTCTCTCTTTTCTCTCTTTCTCTCTCTTTTCTCTCTCTTCTTTTTCTTTTTCCCTTTTTATTTTTTCTCTTTTTCTCTCTCTTTTTTCTCTTTTTCCCTCTTTTTTCTGTTTCTCTCTTTTTTCTCTCTTTTCTTTTTTTTCTTTTCCCTCTCTTTCTTTTCTCTCTTTATTTTCCCTCTCTCTCCTTTTCTTTTCCCTTTTTCTTTCCCTTTTTCTCTCTCTTTCTCTCTTTTTCTTTCTCTCTCTTTCTTTTTCTCTCTTTATTTTCCCTCTCTCTCCTTTTCTTTTCCCTTTTTCTTTCCCTTTTTCTCTCTTTCTCTTTTTCTTTGTCTCTCTCTCTTTTTCTCTTTATTTTCCCTCTCACTTTTCTTTTCCCTTTTTTCTTTCTCTTTTCTCTCTCTCTCTTTTCTCTCTTTTACTTTTTTTCTCTCTTTTCTTTTTTTCTTTTTCCCTCTTTTTCTTTCTCTCTTTTCTCTCTTTATTTTCCCTCTCTCTCTTTTTCTTTTCCCTTTTTCTTTCTCTTTTCTCTTTCTTGCTCTCTTTTTTCTCTCTTCTTTTCTCTCTCTTTTCTCTTTTTCTCTTTTCTTTTTCTCTCTTTTCACTTTCTTTTTTCTCTCTTTTTTCTTTTTCCCTCTCTCTCTTTTCTTTCTCTCTCTTTCTTTTCCCTCTCTCTCTTTTTTCTCTTTTCTTTTTCTCTTTTCCCTCCTTTTTCTTTTCTCTTTCTTTTTCACTTTCTTTTTCTCTTTTTCTCCCCTCCCTCTTTTTCTTTCTCTTTCTCTTTTTTCTCTCCTTTCCCTCTTTCTCTCTCTCTCTTTCTTCTTTTCCTCTCTCTCTCCTTTCCTCTCTCTCTGTTTTTCTTTTTTCTTTTCTCCCGCAGAGAGGGGGCGGCGAGCCGTGACATTTTAATAGATTGAAAAGGGGGCCGTACGCTCAAAAAGGTTGCAACCCCCAGTCCAGATCATCCCTGATTTCTTTCTGGTTCGTTACATGCCGCTCCCCGAAAGGAAGGGGGGATGTTTAATATTTGCTCGCCGGTTACTGCACACGGGAAAATGCCTGGTCTCCCGAAAGCTTAAGGCCGGTCTGACTCAGCACTGAACATTGCTGACAGGCGAGGAATGACTGTTTTCTCTCTCCAGCCCCTTTGGCTGCATCGGGGAGCAATTCCACAGCAAGACAGACTCTCTCCTAGGGTTTTCGCTGGCTTCTGCATATTTGTACCTTGGCCGGCAGGCCCCCTCATCTCTCTTTGACTTCTGTTTTTCCCCTGACGGTTTCTCTCTCTGCCTCCCTCCTCCTTTGCCCTGTTCCTCCCTCAACCACTGGCTGGCGTCAGATTCATTTCCCCTTGATCTTGATCTGCGCCAAGTGGGGGAGAGAAAAAAATAGTTTCCCATTTGCACATCAAAAGGCGGTCGTGGCTGCTATCGGGGAAAATTAATAAGAATTAAGAACCTTGCAAAAGCCGGGCAGTCAGATCCTCGAAACGGAACCAATTAAAAATATTCTCCACTTCGAAACGCTCCTGCTTGCGTTGGGCCGGTGCTGAATAGGCCTTTTTTTTGTAACTGATGAAAGAATCTGTTTCCCCCCTATTCAGACAATCAGGGCAACTTGAAAATCCTCTTTTTTTCGGAGGGTGCCGGCTTACAGTCCCGCCGGGAAACACACCTCTCGCCGGAGCATCAGAAAATAATGCGCGATCAGGTTAAGCACCGGCATGGGTCAAATTAGACAAGCAATTTGCTCCAAAGCAATGAAAACGATCCGGGGTAGCTTCCAGGAGAGATGCAGGCTAGGTTGAAACCGTAAAAATGAGCGTTGTGGCAGGCTCAGAATTGATTTTTGAACGTGTTTTTATTTAGCTGTGTGCACATGATTTACTTTTTTTTTTTTTTTTGCTGTGTGCACGATTTACTTTTTTTTGTTGCCCTTCTAGAAGAGCTGAGCTGGAAAGTAACCCCAGGAGGGTAAGGGATTGGAGGTTTCTATTTCTGCCACAGAGGCTATGTCTACACTGGGGGAGGGTTCTGGAAAAAGGTACGCAAATTGCGAAGCGCAATGAAAAAGGTACGCAAATTGCAAAGCACAATTTGCGTTCCTTTTTCTGCTTCTTTTTTTGGAAGAGGCTTTTCCAACATTTTGGTCTACGTTGGGCCAAATGTCGGGAAAAAAACCCCTTTTCCGAAGATCCCTTTTTCCTCGTAAAACGAGGTTTACAGGGATGCTGAAAAAGCGCATCTGCGCTTCCGTCTACACTGGGCCAAATGTCGGGAAAAAAACCCTTTTTTGGAAGATCCCTTTTTACTTGTAAAACAAGATTTAGAGGAATGCTGAAAAAGCGCATCTGCTCTTCCGTCTACACCGGGCCAAATGTCGGGAAAAAAAATCCTTTTTTGGAAGATCCCTACTTCCTCGTAAAACAAGGTTTACAGGGATGCCGAAAAAGCACGTCTGCTCTTCCGTCTACGCCGGGCCAAATGTCGGGGAAAAAAAACCCTTTTTTGGAAGATCCCTTTTTCCTCGTAAAACGAGATTTAGAGGAATGCCGAAAAAGCACGTCTGCTCTTCCGTCTACGCCGGGCCAAATGTTGGGAAAAACCCCCCATTTTTCGGAAGATCCCTTCTTCCTTGTAAAATGAGGTTTACAGGGATGACAAAAAAGCATGTCCGCTCTTCCGTCTACACCGGGCCAAATGTCGGGGAAAAAACCCTTTTTCCGGAAGATCCCTTTTTCCTCGTAAAACGAGATTTAGAGGAATGCTGAAAAAGTGCATCTGCTCTTCCGTCTACACTGGGCCAAATGTCGGGGAAAAAAATCCTTTTTTGGAAGATCCCTTCTTCCTCGTAAAACAAGGTTTACAGGGATGCCGAAAAAGCACGTCTGCTCTTCCGTCTACACCGGGCCAAATGTCGGGGAAAAAACCCTTTTTTCGGAAGATCCCTTTTTCCTTGTAAAACAAGATTTAGAGGAATGATGAAAAAGCGCATCTGCTCTTCCGTCTACGCTGGTCCAAATGTCGGGAAAAAAACCCTTTTTTGGAAGATCCCTTTTTACTTGTAAAACGAGATTTAGAGGAATGCCGAAAAAGCACGTCTGCTCTTCCATCTACACCGGGCCAAATGTCAGGAAAAAAAATCCTTTTTTGGAAGATCCCTTCTTCCTCGTAAAACAAGGTTTACAGGGATGCCGAAAAAGCGCATCTGCTCTTCCGTCTACGCCGGGCCAAATGTCGGGGAAAAAAATCCTTTTTCGGAAGATCCCTTCTTCCTCGTAAAACGAGATTTACAGGGATGCCGAAAAAGCACGTCTGCTCTTCCGGCAACACTGGACCAAATTGGGAAAAACATCCTTTTTCGGAAGATCCCTTCTTCCTCGTAAAACGAGATTTAGAGGAATGCCGAAAAAGCACGTCTGCTCTTCCGTCTACGCTGGGCCAAATGTTGGGGAAAAAAATCCTTTTTCGGAAGATCCCTTCTTCCTCATAAAACGAGATTTACAGGGATGCCGAAAAAGCACGTCTGCTCTTCCGGCGACACTGGACCAAATGTTGGGAAAAACATCCTTTTTTGGAAGATCCCTTCTTCCTCATAAAACGAGATTTAGAGGAATGCCGAAAAAGCATGTCTGCTCTTCCATCTACGCTGGGCCAAATGTCGGGAAAAAACCCTTTTTCGGAAGATCCCTTTTTCCTCGTAAAACGAGGTTTACAGGGATGCTGAAAAAGCGCGTCTGCTCTTCTGTCTACACTGGACCAAATGTTGGGAAAAAAACCCTTTTTCAGAAGATCCCTTCTTCCTCGTAAAACGAGATTTACAGGGATGCCGAAAAAGCACGTCTGCTCTTCCGGCTACACTGGACCAAACTGGGGAAAAAATCCTTTTCCGGAAGCTCCCTTCTTCCTCGTAAAACGAGATTTAGAGGAATGCTGAAAAAGCGCATCTGCTCTTCCGTCTACACTGGGCCAAATGTCGGGAAAAAAACCTCTTTCTCGGAAGATCCCTTTTTCCTCGTAAAACGAGGTTTACAGGGATGCCGAAAAAGGGCGTCTGCTCTTCTGTCTACGCTGGTCCAAATGTCGGGGAAAAAACCCTTTTCCGGAAGATTCCTTTTTCCTTGTAAAACGAGATTTAGAGGAATGCTGAAAAAGCATGTCTGCTCTTCCGTCTACCCTGGGCCAAATGTCGGGAAAAAAACCCCTTTTTTGGAAGATCCCTTCTTCCTCTTAAAACGAGGTTTACAGGGGTGCCGAAAAAACATGTTTGCTCTTCCGAAAAAATTTTCAGAAGAGCGGGCGCGTTCCTTGGATGCGGCAGCATTTTTTCTGGGATACCGAAAACCTCCATTGTGTAGACATACCCCAATTCACTGTGGGGTTTGGGGTAAGTCCCGTAAACCCTCCGCTGCCTCAGTTTCCTCATCTGTACAATGGACCTAATCAGCCGGTGTTTCCCAGAGGTAATAAACTGGAGGGCTGTGAAGCTTTATTCACGAAGGTGGATGAAACATGTCGCGGCATTAGCAAAGTGCAATTTCTATTAATTTGGAGACACCATTCCTACTCATCTTGGCTAATATTTATTGCTGGCCCTCACCTCCATGAATTTATCTAGCTCTTTTTTTTGAACGCTGTTCAAGTCCTTCACGCCATCCTGTGGCAAGGAGTTCCACAGGTTGTCGTTATTGTCCACAGCTTGCACAGCATCCTCTAACGGGGGTACACCAGTCCAGACCTGAAACCGATCCTGCGTCTGTCTGTACGTTAGGTGGACGCTAGCTTGGGAAAATGAAGCATCTGGCCTTTTCTGCAAGGGAGCCCTTGTTTCGTATGAAATATCTCATGGGCTGCGAATGTTTAGGACGCGTTTCAGACGATCGATGACAATATCAACAGCCAGTATGTAATAGCTACTGTAACAATACCTTTTTAACAATACCTGCAGGCATTGGATTGTACCTGACTCCAATCTTAATTGGAAAGGAGCTGTTCCCGGGCCAAGAGGTCATGCGCGGAGGGAAGAAAATGTTTTTCAACTCTTTGGGGCTGGAGTGGAGGAGGACTGGGGGGCGGGGGGGCAAGAAGAAGCAGGCCTGTCACGGGGTGAGGCACTCATCGCCCTCCAGGGGGCAGAATCAAAGCCCCAAGGGCTCTGGAAATTATGCCCCAACCTTGCACGTTCAGCAATTCCTCCCCTGTCTTCTACACCTGGCTCCTTCTTGCGCAGGCTGTACGGCCTCACGGCCGGAGTCAGTAATCAACACCCCACTACTTGGGCAGCGCGGCCTAGTAGCTGGAGTCAGTACTAAACACGCCACTCGCTGGGGCAGTGGGGCCTAGTAGGCGGAGTCAATATGAACCACCCCAATCACTGGGGCCGTGTGGCCTAGTAATCACAGTCAATATTAACCACCCCACACTCTGAGGCAGTGGGGCCTATTAGTTGGAGTTATTATTAAATATGCCACTCGCTGGGGCAGTGTGGCCTAGTAGGCGGAGTCACTAGTAAACACCCTACTCGCTGGGGCAGTGTGGCCTAGTAGTCGGAGTGAGTACTAAACACCCCACTCGCTGGGGCAGTGTGGCCTAGTAGGCAGAGTGAGTACTAAACACCCCACTCGCTGGGGCAGTGTGGTCTAGTAGGCGGAGTCACTAGTAAACACCCTACTCGCTGGGGCAGTGTGGCCTAGTAGGCGGAGTGAGTACTAAACACCCCACTCGCTGGGGCAGTGTGGCCTAGTAGGCGGAGTGAGTACTAAACACCCCACTCGCTGGGGCAGTGTGGCCTAGTAGGCAGAGTGAGTACTAAACACCCCACTCGCTGGGGCAGTGTGGCCTAGTAGCCATAGTCACTATTAAACACCTCACTCACAGGGGTAGTGTGGCCTAATAGTCGGAGTAAATATTAACCACTCCATTCGCTGGGGCAGTGTTGCCTTGTAGTCACAGTCAATTGTAAACACCTGACTAGCTAGGGCAGTGGGGCCTAGTAGCCGGAGCCAATACTAACCATCCCATTCACTGGGGCAGTGTGGCCTAGTAGCCGGAGCCAGTACTAAACACCCCACTCACTGGGGCAGTGGGGCCTAGTAGCCGGAGCCAATACTAACCACCCCACTCACTGGGGCAGCATGGCCTAGTAGCCGGAGTCTATATTAAACACACCACTCGCTGGGACAGTAAGGCCTAGTAGTCACAGTCAATATTAAAAACCCTACCAGCTGGGGCAGTGGGGCCTGGCAGCTGGAGTCAATATTAACCCCCCCGCCCCCGCCGCCAGTAGCTCTGGTAGTGCGGCCTAGTGGGCGGAGTCAGTATTAAACAGCCCACACACTGGGGCAGTGTGGCCTGAAAGGCAGAGTCAATACTAAAGACCCCACTCGCCAGGGCAGTGAGGCCTAGTAGCTGGAGCCATTATGAAACCCCTCACTCGCTAGGGCAGTGTAGCCTAGTAGTCACAGTCAATATTAAACAGCCCACTCACTGGGGCAGTGTGGCCTAGTAGCTGGAGTCAGTACTAAACAAGCCACTCAGTGGGGCAGTATTACCTAGTAATCACAGTCAATATTAAACACCCCACTCACTGGGGCAGTGCGGCCTAGTAGTCACAGTCAATTGTAAACACCCCACGTGCTGGGGCAGTGTGGCCTAGTAGTCACAGTCAATATTAAACACCCCACGCGCTGGGGCAGTGTGGCCTGGTAGCCAGAGTCAGTACAGAACATCTGACTTGTTGGGGCAGTGTGGCCAAGTAGTCATAGTCAATATTAAACAGCCCACGCTCTGGGGCAGTGTGGCCTAGTAGTCACAGTCAATATTAAACAGCCCACGTGCTGGGGCAGTGTGGCCTAGTAGCCAGAGTCAGTGCAGAACACCTGACTCGTTGGGGCAACGTGGCCTAGTAGTCACAGTCAATAGTAAACACCTGGCTCGCTGGGCAGTGTAGCCTAGTAGTCACACTCAGTATTAAACACCCCACTTGCTGGGCAGTGTGGCCTAGTAGCTGGAGCCAATATTAAACACCCCTATTCACTGGGGCCATGTGGCCTAGTAGTTGGAGCCATTTTTAACCCCCCCCCCCCACTCACTAGGGCAGCGTAGCCTAGTAGCCGGAGTCAGTACTAACCAAGCCACTCAGTGGGGCAGTATTACCTAGTAATCACAGTCAATATTAAACACCCCACACGCTGGGGCAGTGCGGCCTTGTAGTCACAGTCAATATTAAATCGTCCATGTGCTGGGGCAGTGCGGCCTAGTAGTCACAGTCAATATTAACTCGTCCATGTGCTGGGGCAGTGCGGCCTAGTAGTCACAGTCAATATTAAATCGTCCATGTGCTGGGGCAGTGCGGCCTAGTAGTCACAGTCAATATTAAACAGTCCACGTGCTGGGGCAGTGCGGCCTAGTAGCCGGAGTCATTATTTAACCTGCCACTCGCAGGGGCAGTGGGGCCTAGTAGTCACAGTCAATTGTAAACACCCCACTCGCTGGGACAGTGTGGCCTAGTAGGCGGAGTCAGTACTAACCACCCCACTCGCTGGAAGAGTGTGGCCTAGGAGCTGGAGTCAATATTAACCCCAGTCGCTGTGGTAGTGTGGCCTAGTGGGCGGAGTCAATACTAAACACCCCACTCGCTGCAGCAGTGTAGCCTAGTAGCTGGAGTCAATATTTAACACCCTTCTCTCTGGGACACTGGGGCCTAATAGGAGGAGTCAGTAAACACATCACTCGCTGGGGCAGTGTGGCCTAGTAGCCGGAGTTAGTCCTAAATACCTCACTCGCTCTGGGGCAGTGTGGCCTGGTGGTCAGAGTGAGTACTAAATACCCCCTCGCTCTGGGGCAGTGTGGCCTAGTGGTCAGAGTGAGTCCTAAACAGCGCCGAGTGTTTGTAGGGTTGCCAGGTGCCCGACATTTTCGCCTCCTGGCTGGGGAAAAAAATCAGAAAATACCCGACATCTTAGGTGTCCAGTATTTTCTGAATTTTTTTTTTACCGGACAGGAGGCGAAAATACCAGACTGTCCGGGTGAATACCGGACACCTGGCAACCCCAATCATATCCCCTCTCAATTTTCTCTTTTTCAAACGAAACAAGCCCAATGCTTTCTGTCTTCCTTCATCGCTCATGTTCTCTCGACCTTTCATCATTCTTGTTGCTCTTCTCTGGCCCTTCTCCAATGTCTCCACCTCTTTCTTGAAATGCGCTGCCCAGAACTGGACACAACCCTCCAACGGAGGCCTAACCCGCGCAGAGTAGAGCGGAAGAACGACTTCTCGTGGCTGGCTCCCCACACGCCTGTTCATGCCTCCCGGAATCGTGTTGGCTTTTTTTGCAACAGCGTCACCCTGTCGACTCATCTTTAGCGTGTGGTCCACAATGACCCCTAGTTAGAGACAGACGAGCCGTCCCGTCCCACGGCGTGCGTTTCCGGCGTGATGGAGCGGCGCAGTGCGAGGACAGGGAAGGCACTCGAGTGGAAATAGATTTGTAAACATATTCTTTTCTCCCAGAAAAGCACGCATATTGATTGGTTGGTTTTCACGTACAAGGGATTCAGCGAGGAAAACAACTTGATTTGTCAAAGGGCTATGTCGGCAAGGTAGCGTTTCCTGGAGCCTGCAATTTGTGCTGGTTGTACGAAACATATCTAGTTTTCCCTGGGATGCAGTTAATAAAATACCCAGCTTTTAACGTATTCGGATCTACGGTAGATACTCAGAGTTACAAAGACGCGGAGCAGAGAGGGAAGGACAGTGCGCCGAATCCTTTCCCAGAATCCCGGTGGGGATGTGTCTGGGCCTCTTCACAGATCACATGAACTCCTGCCCCAACTGGTCACCGACGCTACGTCGAGAGTGCAGGCGTCTTTCGGAAGAAGCTTTTCCAGACGGCGACAGCTGCACTGCGGCTTTTGCCGCGAGAGTCTATGCAAATGAAGCACGGATTAGCATAGCGTCGTGCTTCATTTGCATCATTTAGTCGGCGCCGGTTTTGCACATGGGGATTTGGCGCCCAACCAAGCCGTGTGGACATTTTCCTTCTGCGCCAAAACCCCTTTTCCCGGTAGGCCTCCTTTTTTGAGGCATAAGGATCGTGCGGAAAAAGGGGGCTTTGTGCAAAAAGAAAACATCCGCTCTGCTCATTTTGGCGCAAAACAACCTAGCGCAAAAACGGATTGCAAATGAGATCATGACGCATGCTAATGAGTCCCTCATTAGCATATTTTTTGCCGGAAAAACTCGTAGTGTAGACGTAGACGAAGAGAAAAACGTCTCTTGAAAGAGCGCGTCCACACCGCCAAAGTGCAACAAAAAAGCCATCGGCTTTCTCGAAAGAGAGCGTCCACACAGCCAAAGCGCAATGGAAAAGTGATCGGCTTTTTCGAAAGAGAGCGTCCACACAGCCAGAGCACAACAAAAAAGCGATCAGCTTTCTTGAAAGAGAGCGTCCACACAGCGAAAACGCAATGGAAAAGCAATCGGCTTTCTCGAAAGAGCGCATCCACGCAGCAAAAATGCAACGGAAAAGTGATTGGCTTTTTCGAAAGAGCGCATCCACACAGCCAAAGCACAACAAAAAAGCGATCGGCTTGCTCGAAAGAGCGTGTCCACACAGCCAAAGCGCAACAGAAAAAAGATCGGCTTTTTCGAAAGAACGTGTCCACACAGCCAAAACGCAACAAAAAAGCGATCGGCTTTTTCGAAAGAACGTGTCCACACAGCCAAAACGCAACAAAAAAGCGATCGGCTTTTTCGAAAGAGCACGTCCACACACTGAAAACGCAACAAAAAAGCAATTGGCTTTCTCGAAGGAGTGCATCCACACAGCAAAAACGCAACGGAAAAGCGATCAGCTTTTTTGAAAGAGCACATCCGCACAGCCAAAGCACAACAAAAAAGCAACTGGCTTTTTCGAAGGAGCGCGTCCACACTGCAAAAACGCAATGGAAAAGCGATTGGCTTTCTCGAAAGAGCATGTCCACACAGCCAAAATGCAACAAAAAAGCAATCGGCTTTCTCGAAAGAGCACGTCCACACAGACAAAAGGCAACAAAAAAGCAATCGGCTTTCTCGGAGTGCATCCACACAGCAAAAACGCAACGGAAAAGCGATCAGCTTTTTCGAAAGAGCGTGTCCACACAGCCAAAACGCAACAAAAAAGCGACCGGCTTTCTCGAAGGAGCACGTCCACACTGCAAAAACGCAACAAAAAAGCGATCAGCTTTCTTGAAAGAGCACGTCCACACAGCCAAAGCACAACGGAAAGGTGATCGGCTTTCTCAAAAGATTGCGTCCACAGCCAAAGCGCAACGGAAAAGCGATCGGCTTTCTCAAAAGAGCACGTCAACACAGCGAAAACGCAATGGAAAAGCGATTGGCTTTCTCGAAAGAGCGCGTCCACACAGTGAAAACGCAATTGAAAAGTGATCGGCTTTTTTGAAAGAGAGCGTCCACACAGCAAAAACGCAACGGAAAAGCAATCGGCTTTCTCGAAATAGCGTGTCCACATTGATTGGCGTTTCCGTTGTGATTACTGGGGACGGAGTGGGCACCTGTGCTTTTTCCTGGAGGCCTCATCGCTCAAAAAAACCCCTCTTCCGTGTCCACACACGCCCTTTTCCGAAAGAGCTTTTTCGGAAAAAGGCTTCTTCCTCGTAGAACGAGGTTTACCGCTATCGGAAAACCCCCCCTCCATTCTTTTGACTTCTGTCGAAAGAACGTAATGGCAGTGTGGACGTAAGTATTTGTTTTTCCGGAAAAACTCTGCGGTGTAGACATACCCTGAGTGGCCCTCAGGATGTCGGGGAGACCAATGGACCCCAAGGGAACCAATCTTCCGGGTTGCACGGCACACCCAAGACAGCTTCTGGGGCCACAGATGGTTTTTGGATCAAACTTTGGGAAAAAGATGGCCCAAGGACGTTGGTGAAGAACTGGGATGGGTTCCCTAGGGAGGTGGTCTCTCCATCCCTGGAGGTTTTGAAGGCCCGGCTTGACCGAGCCCTGGCTTGGATGATTTCGTGTGAAGGGCGGGGAAATGGGCCGTTGGGGCCGAAACAGGGCTACAACCGTGCCCAACGGCATGACCAATTTCCTGGGGCCAGAACCAATGGGGTGCCCTTCCCAACCCTTCCCCTCTTCGGTTCTGGAGTTGCTCTGTCCCCTCGCTGGGTCCCAGGACCACAGTGGGGTGTGAGAACTCCTCCAATCCCAGGCCTGCCGTGGGGGGGGGGGCGGGGCTTTCCTGATCGCCCACACATTTCTGTGGGGCATCGGCATTGGGGTACCAGGAGGTTCTCCTGCTCAGTCTACCGGTGAGTCATGTGTGTATTTGTGTGTGGCGAAGTGGGGATTGTCTTCACTCTGTTCTGTTGCATGCGATTTCTACTGTCCTGTAGTGCCTGGGCGTGCCTCAGTTTCCCTGTGGCACTGCACCGGTGCCCGGCGGGGGATGGGAATTTGGGGCACGACGCTGACTGAGTCACTGCCCTGGGGCCGCCTCCCCGCCCCACGTTCCCAGTCCCAACCGGACTCCGGTGCACCACCCAGGGAAACTGAGTCACACCGCCACAGAACAGTAGCAATCGCATGCAACAGGTCCCGTCAGCCCAGTGGCTGATCTACCCCATCTCCTTTCGGAGGCCAGGGTTGCCCCTTGTGCAACACACCGCTGCCTCGTGCGACACGGCTCTTGTGAACGGGAGGCCTTCCTCTGCTTGGACAAACGCCTGACAGGCCGGATCCCCTCGCCGGAGGCTCCTGGGTCAGGCCGGCGTGCCTCTGCCGTGATTCACCCAGCATGCCCCTGGGAGAATGCTGCAGAGTGAGTCAGCTGGAATCTCGCAGCTAATGAGATCTGTAACACAACGAAACCCTCTTTTCACTGGAAAAGGGCAAATCTAGTGCCCATCTATAAAAAGGGAAATAAAAACAACCCAGGAAACTCCAGACCAGTCAGTTTCACTTCTGTGCCAGGGAAGATAATGGAGCAAGTAATTAAGGAATTCATCTGCAAACACTTGGAAGATAATAAGGTGATAGGGAACAGCCAGCATGGATTTGTCAAGAACAAATCATGCCAAACCAATCTGATAGCTTTATTAGGATAACGAGTCTGGTGGCTAAGGGAGAAGCGGTGGATGTGGTATACCTAGACTTTAGTAAGGCTTTTGATGCGGTCTCGCATGATATTCTTATCAATAAACTAGGCAAATACAACTTAGATGGGGCTACTATAAGGTGGGTGCATAACTGGCTGGATAACCGTACTCAGAGAGTCGTTATTAACGGTTCCCAATCCTGCTGGAATGGTATAACAAGTGCGGTTCTGCAGGGGTCTGTTTTGGGACCGGCTCTGTTCAATATCTTCATCAACGATTTCGATATCGGCACAGAGAGTTCGCTTTTTAAGTTTGCAGATGATCCCAAGTTGGGAGGGGTTGCAAGTGCGTTGGACGAGAGGGTCCCAATTCAAAATGAGCTGGACAAATTGGAGAAATGGTCTGAGATAAACAGGATGAAGTTGAATAAAGACAAATGCAAAGTGCTCCACTGAGGAAGGAACAATCCGTGTCACACACACAGAATGGGAAGCAACGGTCTAGGAAGGAGTCCGGCCGAAAGGGATCTAGGGGTTCTAGTGGACCACAAGCTGAATATGAGTCAACAGGGTGACGCTGTTGCAAAAAAAGCCAACATGATTCTGGGCTGCATTCACAGGCGTGTGGTGAGCAAGACACGAGACGTCCTTCTTCCGCTCTGCTCTGCGCTGGTTAGGCCTCCGTTGGAGTCTTGTGTCCAGTTCTGAGCGCCGCATTTCAAGAAGGAGGTGGAGAAATTGGAGAGGGTCCAGAGAAGAGCAACAAGAATGATGCAAGGTCTAGAGAACATGAGCTATGAAGGAAGGCTGAAAGAATTGGGTTTGTTTAGTTTGGAAAAGAGAAGATCGAGGGGGGACATGATAGCCGTTTTCAGGTATCTAAAAGGGTGTCACAAGGAGGAGGGAGAAAACGTGTTCATCTTGGCCTCTGAGGATAGAACAAGAAGCAATGGGCTTAAACTGCAGCAAGGGAGGTTTAGGTTGGACGTGAGGAAAAAGTTCCTAACTGTCCGGGTGGTGAAACACTGGAATAAATTGCCCAGGGAGGTTATGGAATCCCAATCTCTGGAGATATTTAGGAGTAGGTTAGATAAATGTCTATCAGGGATGGTCTAGACAGTATTTGGTCCTGCCGTGAGGGCAGGGGACTGGACTCGATGACTTCTCGAGGTCCCTTCCAGTCCTAGTATTCTATGATTCACTGGTACACAGACCAGAAACAAGGCGGGGGGGGAGAAGGGAGGTGGCGCTCCGCACTGGGAGCAAGAAGCCCTCAGGAGAGTCATTCCAGCAGAAATTCCTGGGTCGAGCCGGTCCTGGCTCTGGGACCATCCTACCCCCCCAGGAAGGAATTTGTGGAGCGTCAAACCCAAATGCCTGGAAAAGAGCAATCGAAATCCGAGCGGGAGGCCTATTTGGGGACGCGAGGCAGGCACCAATGGGCCCGCAAACTTTTTCCATCCGTGTGCTGATTTTGTTGATCGCCCATGTGCGGAATAATTTTTTTAGGTGCGGGTGTGCACCACCTGTCAAAACCCAACCCTAGCTGTGGGCGCTCTGTGGGGCGCTCTGCGGGGGGCCCCACTCTCGTCAGCGAGGTGGCATTTGAATTTTTCCAGAGCGGCCGCCCAAGGGCCCAGCTTCCAGATCACCGATGCCACGCTTAGTGACTCTGGTGGGGTGGTCTATACCACAGCCTGGGACAACGTGGCCCAGTGGCCAACTCCTGTGCTACCGTTGACTCATTGTGACATGGTGGGCAGAACGCAGCTTCTTCTCCAGCCACTGGCTGACCGTGGGCAAATCACGTGACTGCTCATGCCTCAGTTTCCCCTTCTAGACAATGAAAATAATGGAAGCGTCCTGCATGACAAAGAGCTTTGAGCTCTCCTGATAGCTAGGTTCTACTTAGACTCCATCTCTACAACGGAGACCAAAGGCCCGATCCCCTCTCTCGGTGGGGCTCTGATAAATACACCAAAAGCCTGATGAGTTCCAACAGCACAGCGTCAAGAGGAAGAGAAATACCGTAGAGAGTTGAACCAGGGAGGTTGGGTCTTTGTGGCCTCACACGGCTGAGTATGGTGGGGGAGAAGAGCCACCAAGCAGTGGAGAAGGTCCTCCCATGGATGTATAGAACAGGGTCCTCCCAGACCCATGAAGCCATGGAGATATCAGGAGAACAATTTCCTTCAGGACCCATGAAGCCATGGAAGCATCCAGAGAAGAACAGGGTCCTCCCAGACCCATGAAGCCATGGAGATATCAGGAGGAGAACAGGGTCCTCCTGGATCCATGAAGCCATGGAGATATCAGGAGGAGAACAGAGTCCTCCAGGACCCATGAAGCCATGGAGATATCAGGAGAAGAACAATTTCCTCCAGGACCCATGAAGCCATGGAAGCATCCAGAGCAGAACAGGATCCTTCTAGACCCATCAAGCCATGGAGATATCAGGAGGAGAACAGGGTCCTCCCAGATCCATGAAGCCATGGATTCATCCAGAGGACCCATGAAGCCAGGGATGGATCAGGAGAAGAACAAGGTCCTTCTAGACCCATCAAACCATGGCGATAGCAGGAGAAGAGCAGGTCTTGTTTCCAGGAGCTTGTGTGTGTGTGTGTGTGGTGTGGTGGAGGATGGATGTGGAGGCTCAGGAAGACGCAGCGGTGGCGTGTTGACACTCGACGCATTTTGTGTATTGACGGAAGAGGGCAAGGGGGCCTTTGGGAAAAGACGCCATCCCTGTGAGTGATCAGTGGCCATTAGAGAGGCGTAGATCTTCATGGCTTTGCGGCACGGCACGGACGGACGGCAGGGGAGTGAGGGACGGCCCTCAGGGGACACGTTAGCTGTGGCTGTTCCAGAACTTTGCATCCCAGTGCTTGGCAGGGAGTGATATACAACCATCAAGGAGGGATTGGTCTTCATGGCTTCTTAGCTGCTGTTGAGAGGTGAGCTGGGGATGAGGAGAACAGAGGAATGACACATGAGCCAGCAGGGGGGAGGGCAGGGAGAAGAACCTCATTGTGATTCCACATCGTCGAGCCCGTGCCGTAAGAGATCCATCTGCCATGGAGGTTAAAAGAGACGGTTCTTTGCTTGCAGCTGACCACGGGCGTGGCTTGTGCTTCAACAAGAAAGTGGGTTTGGGCCCCAAAATAACCCCCCCTCCAACAAGGATATTGGTATAGTCCATCGGTGGTAATGGTGGAATTATCAATAACAACGCAGAGACGTTCGATTAGATGTGTCTGTTCGGTCTGTGAGAGAAAAAGGCACCTGATTTCCATGGTCTGATGATTACGTATTTTCCGTAACAACAGTCTTTGTGGCCTCACACGGCTGGGTATGATGGGGAAGAAGAGCCACCAAGCAGTGGAGAAGGTCCTCATGGACCCAGGAAGCCATGGAGATAGCTGGAGAAGAATAGGGTACTCCTGGACCCAGGAAGCCATGGAGATAGCTGGAGAAGAATAGGGTATTCCCGGACCCATGAAGCCATGGAGATAGCAGGAGAAGAATAGGGTACTCCCAGACCCAGGAAGCCATGGAGATAGCTGGAGAAGAATAGGGAACTCCTGGACACAGGAAGCCATGGAGATAGCTGGAGAAGAATAGGGTACTCCTGGACCCGGGAAGCCATGGAGATAGCTGGAGAAGAATAGGGTACTCCCTGACCTATGAAGCCATAGAGTTAGCTGGAGAAGACTAGGGTACTCCTGGACCCATGAAGCCATGGAGATAGCTGGAGAAGACTAGGGTACCCTGGACCCATGAAGCCATGGAGATAGCTGGAGAAGACTAGGGTACCCCGGACCCATGAAGCCATGGAGATAGCTGGAGAAGACTAGGGTACTCCTGGACCCATGAAGCCATGGAGATAGCTGGAGAAGACTAGGGTACCCCGGACCCATGAAGCCATGGAGATAGCTGGAGAAGACTAGGGTACCCCGGACCCATGAAGCCATGGAGATAGCTGGAGAAGACTAGGGTACTCCCGGACCCATGAAGCCATGGAGATAGCTGGAGAACAGGGTACTCCTGGACCCATGAAGCCATGGAGATAGCAGGAGCAGAACAGGGTCCTCACAGATCCATGCAACATTGCTGCTTCTCCGGGTTGAGTCTCCAGTGAAGGTTCTCTCACCTTGCCAGTTGATTTTTCCACACCGCCCTTCATGCATTCCCCTCGGCCGTCTTTTCTCAAGAAGAAAGCGTTCGGTGTTTTACGTCCCCCCATAGATCAGGTTTTCTAGACCAGTGTTTCTCAACAGTGGTACGAGTACTCAAGAGAAGTCGAGAGAAGTCTGGGGGGTACGTCAACACAACTGAAATTTGGAGAAAACTGACTTTTTGTTTTAAGTTTGACAGCGCTTTATTATTTTTGTCTTTTTCACACCCAAAAATGCCTTTGCCCGCCTGGCTACGATGAAGTTGTTTAAACCAATGTGTTGCAATGGTAGAAACAAATTTTGTGTGTCTGAAGACTGTAGGTCCTGGGGGTACTTACAAATTTTTTTAAAGGGGTACTTTATAAAAAACCGTTGAGAAACACTGTTCTAAGACTTTTGGTCATATTTGTTCCTCTCTTCTGGCCTCTTTCCTGCTTGTCCTCATCGGGAGTATGTCTAAACAATGTCTTTTTTCGAAAGAGGATGTGCTACATTTTTCGGGGGAAAAAAACCCTTTTTCGAAAAACCACGCAAACCTCATTTTTTAAAGAAGAGCGTTTTTTTTTCGAAAGAGGTTTTTTCCTCCGGAAAAAACCGCATCAGACTACTTTCACTTCTGAAAGATCCTCATTCGAAAGTGAGATCGGAAGAAGAGATGCAAATTCCCACGGCATGTGCATAGCCGCTTTCGAAAATAGAACGTAGTCTAGACAGGATTGGAAACAGTGCGCCAGCTAAAGGCCTCGAGTAAAACAGAACCACTACCTTCCGGGTGTTACGTGTGACACCCCTGTTAATACGACCCCGAAAGAGGTTAGTCTTTTTCCAGCTGCGTCCCATTTTTGACTCTCATTCGGACGGTGCTTGGTCCTGCCGTGATGGACCCGATGTCCTCATGAGGTCCCCTTCCAGTCCTAGGAAAACTTTTGAAAGTTTTATTCTTCTGTGCTTTGGCAGGCAAAACTCCTGCGAACTCCAAAGATGGTCTGGACCAAGGGACGTCAAGAACTTGGCTTTAGATGTTTTCTCCCCTCAAAATATCTTTCTCTTCTGCAATTCCTGTGGGTTGGTGGAGAGCTAGAAAGCAGAAGGAAAGAGCAGAAGGAGGCTACGTCTACACTACAAGTTTTCTCGTCGAAACATATGCTAATGAGGGACTCATTTGCATGAGTTGCAATGTCATTTGCATATTTTTTACGGATCCGTTTTTGCGCTGGGGTTTTTGCACAAGAACAAGCAGTGGGGACGTTTTCTTTTTGCACAAAACCGCCTTTTTCCGGAAGATCCTCATGCCCCAAAAAGGATGTCTACCGATCTTGCGGAAAGAGGGGTTTTTTTTGCGCAAAAACAAGCAATGTGGATGTTTTCTTTTTGCACAAAACCCCCTTTTCCGGAAGATCCTCATGCCCCAAAAAAGGACGCCCCGATCTTGCGGAAAGAGGTGGTTTTTTTGCGCAAAAACAAGCAGTGTGAACGTTTTCTTTTTGAGCAAACCCCCCTTTTTCCGGAAGATCCTCATGCCCCAAAAAAGGAGGTTTACCGATCTTCCAGAAAAAGAAAACATCCACGCTGCTTGTTTTTGCGCCAAAACCCCAGCGCAAAAACGGCTCGGCCGAAAATATGCAAATGAGATCGCGACTCATGCAAATGACTCCCTCATTAGCATATTTTTTGCCGAGAAAACTCATCATGTAGACGCAGCCGGAGAGAGGCCAGCGGAAAACAATGGCGCATTCTGGGATCGTTTTGTCACCGATACCGTCGGGAAAACGTGTAACAGACACTTGGCGCCCAAGATGTAAATCGGGGCTACTCAACTTTGGAAGTTCGGGGCCACAATGATACAGCACAAGCCGAGAGCCGCAACTTAAGGGGGGGTTGCATAGACATGCAACTATATATGCAAATATATGCAAATAGCTTCTTTCACGCCGACGGGCATGAATACAAAAATGAAGGCAAGACTACACAACCGACCCATTTAAGTCGGTTCTGCTGCCATTAATAAAATGCAACATTTACCCAATTTCCACCCAAACGACAGCACTTTTAACGAGCAGTGACACTCCAAGAATTTAACGACGAAAATGCACAGCAACAGAAGACCATTACCCAACATGGTGGGAAAATTGGTAGAGCAATTAAAAAAAAAAGGAGGGGACCAAACTTGTTGAGCAAAAGAGAAAAAAAAAAAAAAAAAGGTCACTGCGCCTTTAAATCCCCATGTTCCCTCTGGTCCCACCAGATGCAGCAGGGGAAGAATGTCCCTTCTGTCCGAGAAAAACAGAAAATACCGGTATTTTCTGGGGTTTTTTTTCCAGACAGAAGCTGCAAATACCAAACACCTGCCAACCCTAGCTGTGGGTCGAGTAAATGCATCAGGCCCACGCCGGACAATTTTGTGTTTTGTGCCGGCTTGCGGAGCGGGACTTATTGAAATTCTCCATGCCCGTTCCTTCCCTCTGCGTGACAGCTAATATATTGAACTTTCAGCTCAAAATAGAACTTTTCCGCGAGTAATTACTTTCGATTTACTTGCAATAAATATCCTGCAATTTCCCCCTTTTCCAATAATTGAACTTATTTATTTTTAACTAAGATTGAACATCCTTCTGGAGCGTGAAATGAATGGGAGAGCCAAAGGGGGGCAGCTCCATCCGAATCATTTATTGCAACTGTCTCTTTCTTAAGCCCAAATTAGCCCTGCTGAACTCCGAGGACCAATTCCGTCTCCTCCTGGGAGCAAGCCAACGTGTCCTCCTCGAGATCTCCAAGAGGCCTCAGAAAAGTCAGATGTCTGCACGCCACCTGATGAAATGCATCCTAGAATACTCAAAGAGCTGATAGAGGAAGTATCTGAGCCTTTAGCTATCGTCTTTGGAGAGTCAGGGAAGTCGGGAGAGTTTCCAGAAGACTGGAAAAGGGCAAATCTAGTGCCCATCTATAAAAAGGGAAATAAGAACAACCCAGGAAACTACAGACCAGTCAGTTTCACTTCTGTGCCAGGGAAGATAATGGAGCAAGTAATTAAGGAATCCATCGGCAAACATGTGGAAGAAAATAAGGTGATAGGGAACAGCCAGCATGGATTAGTAAAGGGCAAATCATGCCAAACCAATCGGATAGCTTTTGTTGATAGGATAACGAGTCTGGTGGCTAAGGGAGAAGTGGTGGGTGTGGGATACCTAGACTTTAGTAAGGTATTTGATATGATCTCGCATGACCTGCTTATCAATAAACTAGGGAAATCCAACCTAGATGGGGCTACTATAAGGTGGGTGCGTAACTGGCTGGATAACCGTACTCAGAGAGTCGTTATTAATGGTTCACAATCCTGCTGGAAAGGTAGAACAAGTGGGGTTCCGCAGGGGTCTGTTTTGGGACCGGCTCTGTTCAATATCTTCATCAACGATTTAGATATTGGCATAGAGAGGACGCTTATTAAGTTTGCAGATGATCCCAAGCTGGGAGGGGTTGCGATTGCTTTGGAGAAGAGGGTCCTAATTCAAACTGATCTGGACAAATTGGAGAAATGGTTGGAGGTCAACAGGATGAAGCTGAATAAAGACAAATGCAAAAGTGCTCCACTGAGGAAGGAACAATCCGTTTCACACATACAGAATGGGAAGCGACGGTCTAGGAAGGAGTCCGGCAGAAAGGGATCTAGGGGTTATAGTGGACCACAAGCTGAATATGAGTCAGCAGTGACACGCTGTTGCACAAAAAGCCAACAGGATTCTGGGCTGAATGAACAGGTGTGTTGTGAGCAAGACACGAGAAATCATTCTTCCGCTTTTTTCTTGTTTCCCTCTTTCTTTTCTCTCTTTTTTCTTTCTCTCTCTCTCTCTCTTTTCTCTTTTTTCTCTCTTTTCTTTTTCTCTCATTTTTCTTTTCTCTTTTTTCTCTTTCTTTCTCTCTCTATTCTCCTTTTCTTTTTTCGTTTCCCTCTCTCTTTTCTCTTTTTCCTTTTTTTCTCTCTCTGTTCTCTCTTTTTTTCTCTTTTCTTTTTTTCTCTCATTTTTCTTTTCTCTCTGTTTTCTCTCTTTTTTCTCTTTCTTTCTCTCTTGTTTCTCCTTCTTTTTTTCTTGTTTCCCTCTCTCTTTTCTCTCTCTTTTCTCTTTCTTTCTCTTCCATTTTTCTCTTTTCTCCTTTTTTTCTTGTTTCCCTCTCTTTTCTCTCTTTCCTTCTCTCTCTTTTCTCTTTCTTTCTCTCTCTTTTCTCTTTCTTTCTCATTTCTCTCATTTCCCTCTCTCTTTTCTCTCTTTCTTTCTTTTTCTTTTCTCTCTCTTTTTCTCTCTCTTTTCTCCTTTTTTTCTTGTTTCCCTCTCTCTTTTCTCTTGTTTCTCTCTCTTTCTCTTTCTCTCTCTCATTTCTCTCTCTCTCTCCTTTTCTCCTTTTTTTCTTGTTTCCCTCTCTCTTTTCTCTCTTTCTTTCTCTCTTTTTCTCTCTTTTTTCTTGTTTCCCTCTCTCTTTTCTCTCTTTCTTTCTCTCTCTTTTCTCCTGTTTCCCTCTCTTTTTCTCTCTCTTTCCCTCTCTCTTTCTTTCTTTTCTTTCTCTCTCTTTTCTCTCTCTTTTCTCCTTTTTCTTGTTTCCTCTCTCTTTCTCTCTTGTTTCTCTCTCTTTTCTTTCTTCTCATTTCTCTCTCTCTCTCTTTCCTTTCTCCTCTTTTTCTTGTTTCCCTCTCTCTTTTCTCTCTCTTTCTCTCTTTCTTTCTCTCTCTTTCTCCTGTTTCCCTCTCTCTTTTTCTCTCTTTTTCCTCTCTCTTTTCTCCTTCTCTTTGTCTTGTTTCCCTCTCATTTCTCTCGTTTTTCTTTTCTTTCTCTCTCTCTTTTTCCTTTCTCCTCTCTCTTTTTCCTTTTCTCTCTCTCTTTTCTGTCTCTTTCTTTCTTTCTTTCTTTCTCCTGCAAGGAGGGGGTGCTCCCTGAAATTTTTACAGCTTGAAAAGGGCTCCATACACTCAAGAAGGCTGGGAACCACTGCCCTAGACATTCCCGGAAAATCCTTTCTCATTCCAGCCAGGCAGTGGAGGAGACCGCGGGTCTCTCCTGTCTGCGGGGAAGTCACATTGACTCCGCAACAGCCGGCATTTGTCTCCCGACGGCCCCGGTGTTTACGGGGCGGTAATTACAACCGCGCAGCCGACGCGGTGATCTATGGCAGTAATAGCCGGTGTCGGGTCGGGATGTTGTGGCCAGAGGGGCACAAGGGAGAGGAGACGGTAAAGAAATGAAGGCAGGGCTGTGAAAATGACAAATGAATGGCTACTTGACCAGTCGAGCATGGGCAAATTAATCTGTCAACGCCCGATAGACGCCCAGCTTGTCCCTCTCCCGTTGGCCCTCTGAAATATGGAGCCCATGTGAGCTCTACCCTAAGCCGCTGCAAAATCCGAGTGGCTCTCCTCAGCCAATCTGATCTGTCAATCAGAGAACGCTAGAACTGGAAGGGAACTCGAGAGGTTATCCACTCCACTCCCTTGCCCTCACCCATTCCCAGCCGCTGACAAACAGAGGTGAGGGACACCATTCCTACCCATCCTGGCTAATCCGTATTGATGGGCCTCACCTCCATGAAATCTATCTAGCTCTTTTTGGAACCCTGTTTGAGTCCTGATCTTCCCAACATCCTGCGAGCGAGGAGTTCCCAAGGTGGACTGTGCGCTGCGTGAAGAAAAAACCTCCTTTGGTTTGTTTAAAACCTGTTGCCTATTCATTTCATTTGGTGACCCCTAGTCCTTATATGATGGGAACAAGTACATAACGTTTCCTTATTCACTTTTCCTACACCTGTCATGATTTTATAGACCTTGCTCCTATCCCCCCTTCATCTCTTTTCTAAGCTGAAAAATCCCCGTCTTTTTAATCTCTCTTCATATGGCCTCCACGACATCCTCCGGCGAGGAGTTCCCCAGGTTGACTGTGCGCTGCATGAAGAAAAAACCTCCTTCGGTTTGTTTGAAACCTGCTGCCTCGTCATTTCATTTGGTCACCCGCCCCCCTACTTCTTATGTTATTGGAATAGGTCAGTAACTGACTCACGTTTCTCCACACCAGTCATGATTTTCTAGACCTCGATCCTATCCCCCCCGTAGTCTCCTCCTTTCTAAGTTGAAAAGCCCCCGTCTTTTTCATCTCTCTTCACATGGCGCCCGGTCCAAGCCCCTCACTATTTTCTTGCCCTTTTCTGAACTTTTTCCAAGGCCAAGAGATCTTTTTGGAGATGAGGCGACCACATCTGAATGCAGTCTTCAAGATATGGGCGTCCCATGGATTTATACCGAGGCAGTACATAAAAATGGAAAAAAAGACCGTATGATCAGCCATACTGGGTCAGACCAAAGGTCCGTCTAGCCCAGTGTCCTGTCTGCCAACAGTGGCCAATACCAAATACCTCAGAGGGAGTGAACAGAACAGGGAATCCTCACGTGATCCCTCTCCTGCCACCCATCTCCGGACAAACAGAGGACAAACAGAAGCTAGGGACACCATCCGTCCCTGTCCTGGCGAATAGTCATCTGTCCTCTGTGAATTTATCTAGCTTTTTAAAAAACCTGGTCTTCACCACATCCTCCAGCAAGGAGTTCCAAAGGTTGACGATCCAGTGATCCCACTTCAGCCACCAGTTCTCAGCCTCTGAGAAACAGAGGCTAGGGACACCATCCCTCCCTGTCCTGGCTAATAGTCATCTGTCCTCTGTGAATGTATCTAGCTCTTTAAAAATCCTGGTCTTCACCACATCCTCCAGCAAGGAGTTCCACAGGTTGACCATCAAGTGATCCCACTTCTGCCACCAATTCCCAGCCTCTGACAAGCAGAGGTGAGGGACACCATTCCTACCCATCCTGCCTAATAGCCATGGATGGACCTAACCTCCATGAATCTATCTAGCTCTTTTTTGAACCCTGTTCATGTGCTAGCCTTTAATGGGCAGCAGGTTTAAAACAAATAAAAGGAAGTTCTTCACACAGCACACAGTCAACCTGTGGAACTCCTCACCGGAGGAGGTTGTGAAGGCGAGGACTATAACAGGGTTTAAAAGAGAACTTGATGAATTCATGGAGGTTATGTTAATTCATGTCTATTAGCCAGGATGGGTAGGAATGGTGTCCCTAGCCTTTATTTATCAGAGGGTGGAGATGGATGGCAGGAGAGAGTTCGCTTGATCATTCCCTGTTTGGTTCACGCCTTCTGGGGCACCTGGCATTGTCCACTGTCGGCAGACAGGATACTGGTCTGGATGGACTTTTGGTCTGACCCAGTATGGCCGTTATGTTCGTAGCCTTCACCACATCCTCCAGCAAGGAGTTCCACAGGTCGACCATCAAGTGATCCCACTGCTGCCACCAATTCCCAGCCTCTGACAAACAGAGGTGAGGGATACCGTTCCTACCCATCCTGGCTAATCGCCATGGATAGACCTAACCTCCATGAATCTATCTAGCTCAGCAAGATAGTCTCGGTCTTGTTCTCTGTCCCCTTTTTAAGGATTCCTTCATAATCCCTGACAATGCAGTGCAACCCACAAGCACAATCCCTCCAACCACACACCGCCCCTCATGGCACTATCCTCCCCATTCACCAGCTGCTGGTGAATTCTCCCATTCACCTAGCCCTTCTACATGGGTATGAAGGTCAGCGTAATGGGGTGTGGATTTTTCACACCCCGGAGCAACGAAGTTCAACCAACATCATCTTCTGGTGTAGACTACTCCTTCTGAACTCCATCGAGAAAACGTTCGATTGACTCGCTTCCTCCCCATTCATTTGCATTTCCGAAGTATTATTAATCACAACTTAAATGTTAACAATTATTAGAATTATTAATTCCTCCATGAATCAATGCAGCCTTAATTAGATAATAATGAGTTAACGCAGCATAATCTCCCATGGCATTTTAATGAATGTAATTTAGGGGCAAGAAGAAAAGATGCCGGATGATACCAAGCTGGGAGGAGTGGTTAGTGCGTTGGAGGAGAGGGTCCTAATTCAAACTGATCTGGACAAATTGGAGAAATGGTCTGAGATAAACAGGATGAAGTTTAATACAGACAAATGCAAAGTGCTCCACTGAGGAAGGAACAATCCGTGTCACACACACAGAATGGGAAGCGACTGTCTAGGAAGGAGTCCGGCAGAAAGGGATCTAGGGGTTATAGTGGACCGCAAGCTGAATATGAGTCAGCAGTGTGATACGGTTGCAAAAAAAGCCAACATGATTCTGGGAGGCATTCGCAGGAGTGTTGTGAGCAAGACACGAGAAGTCATTTTTCCGCTCTACTCTGCGCGGGTTAGGCCTCCGTTGGAGTCTTGTGTCCAGTTCTGGGCAGCGCATTTCAAGAAAGAGGTGGAGACATTGGAGAAGGTCCAGAGAAGAGCAGCAAGAATGATGAGAGGTCTAGAGAACATGAGCTATGAGGGAAGACTGAAAGAATTGGTGCTACTAGACTATTCGTTGTTTTTTTAAGGTTTTTTTCGATAGAATTGGGCTTGTTTAGTTTGGAAAGGAGAAGACCGAGATGGGACGCGATAGCCGTTTCCAAGTATCTAAAAGGGTGTCACAGGGAGGAGGGAGAAAAATGGTTCTCCTTGGCCTCTGAGGATTGGCCAAGAAGCAATGGGCTTAAACTGCAGGAAGGATGGTTGAGGTTGGACATTAGGAAAAACTTCCTACCTGTCTGGGTGGTGAAACACTGGAATAAATTGCCCAGGGGAGGTTGGATAGACATCGACCAGGGATGGTCTAGATGGGGCTTGGTCCTGCTGGGAGGGCAGGGGACTGGACTCGACGACCTCTCAAGGTCCCTTTCTTTTTCTTTCTTTCTTTCTTTCTTTCTTTCTCTTTCCTCCCCCTCCATCTTTCTTTCTTTCTTTTTTGTCCCTCCCCCTCCATCTTTCTTTCTTTTGTTCTTTCTTTCTTTCTCCTCCCCCTCCCTCTTTTCTTTCTTTCTTTCTTTCTTTCTCCTCCCCCTCCATCTTTCTTTCTTTCTTTCTTTCTTTCTCCTCCCCTCCATCTTTCTTTCTTTCTTTCTTTCTTTCTTTCTCCTCCCCCTCCATCTTTCTTTCTTTCTTTCTTTCTTTCTTTCTTTCTTTCTTTCTTTCTTTCTTTCTTTCTCCTCCTCCGTCTTCTTTCTTTCTTTTTTCCCTCCCCTCCATCTTTCTTTCTTTCTTTCTCCTCCTCCTCCTCTCTTTTCTTTCTTTCTTTCTTTCTCTTTCCTCCCCTCCATCTTCTTTCTTTCTTTCTTTCTTTCTTTCTTTCTTTCTTTCTTTCTTTCTTTCTTTCTTTCTTTCTTTCCCTCCCCCTCCATCTTTCTTTCTTTCATTCTTTCGTTCTTTTTCTTCTCCCCCTCCATCTTTTCTTTTCTTTCTTTCTTTCTTTCTTTCTCTTTCCTCCCCTCCATCTTCTTTCTTTCTCCTCCTCCTCCATCTTTCTTTCTTTCTTTCTTTCTTTCTTTCTTTCTTTCTTTCTCTTGCCCCTCCGTCTTCTTTCTTTTTTTTTCCTCCTCCATCTTTCTTTCTTTCTTTCTCCTCCCCCTCCCTCTTTTCTTTCTTTCTTTCTTTCTTTCTTTCTTTCTTTCTTTCAGGGATGATCTAGACGGTGCTTGGTCCTGCCGTGAGGGCAGGGCACTGGACTCGATGACCTGTCGAGGTTCCTTCCTGGGTCTAACATGCTATGATTCTATATCGGACTAGCTCCCTCCCTTGTGTGCGCGTGTGTGGTTTTAAAAAGCTCCGCTTTGAATATTGAAGCGCGGACTCTGGTCTGCAGGAAACGCCACTCAAACGTAGCGCCAATTATTATGAATTTCGTTCATGGGGGGAAGTTTTGTAGACAAGTCCCTCACCACCGCTATGTAACTGAGCATGGCATGGGGGCCCTGGGTAGGGGAGACCAGATTGCTTTAAAAAGAAAGGTTTTCCTGCCATGTTTTGGACTTTGGCTAATTAAAAAGAACAAAGCCATTCATTACACCATAACGAGGTAGCACCTCCCGTTCATACCAAGAGGGGAGCCGACAAGAATATACGGCTTTAATTAGCTCTCAGAATTTTGAGGAAGTGCTTATTATGCTAATAGTTTCAACGCTTCCCCGTTAAAAAGGAAAAAAAATGCCTACGGAGAGATTTGCTAATGACAAGGAGAGCTCTGTTCTGTAATATAATCATGTAATTCTCTAGAAAATAATTACACATTTCCCTGCCTGTTTGTTATGCAACTCGGGACTTGTTTTGGTGCGGGGTAGTCCCAACGGGACCAAGAAAAGGGGATGAAGACCATGAAAACCCCTTCGCTCCTGAAGTCAACTTGGTAATGACTCGGTTGGGTTACCAACACGAGTGCCCGAGCGCCCTCAGGGCGGAGATACCACTCGCGCACCCTCCAGGGGTCACTTTCTACCTGTTCTGGTGCCAGGGCGATCCACTTCATTTCAGGATCATTTGACTCGAAGTGCCAGACTGGGGGAATAGCCTTGACATGGTGGCAGCAGTGGGATGTTTGCACTCGAAGTGCCAGAGCAGGGAAAAGCCTTGATGTGGTGGCAGCAGTGGGATGTTTAGAGACGCACTCCTCCCGTCCACCTTTCCAGGAGGATTTCAGTGAACCATACGTGGGGTTTTAACTAAGTAATATTATTTATTCCCGTGTCCTCTCTGTTAAGGGTTCTTTTGGGCCCCCACCCTCTGCACTCGAAGTGCCAGAGGGGGGAAACAGCCTTGACATGGTGGTAGCGGTGGGATGTTTAGAGACGCAGTTCTCCCATACATCACACTGGCATTCCTCTGCTCCCTCTGGCTAGCAACCCGGAGCACCCTGCCCTTGTTCCTGCCAGGTCTGGAGATTCAGTACCATCTCCTGGGTCTCGGTCGCCCGCCTTGACGTGGTGCGTGGTGGCAGCGGTGGGATGTTTAGAGATGCACTTCTCCCGTCCATCACACCAGCATTCCTCTGCTCCCTCTGGCTAGCAACCTGGAGCACCCTGCCCTTGTGTTTGAGCGGGCAGGCGGGAATCAGACAGAACTTCCGTGTGTTGCTGCGTTGGCAGACATGCCGGCGGGCGTGAACTTTTGGCTTTCATCTGCGCTTTCTTTCCTGGAATCTCAAAAGATCATTATTGCCCCAAGACACCTTCCAAGAACCACGTGAAGCCCTCGGTTTTGATGTTGTGCACCAGTCTCTTTCAAAGCAAGCTCTAGAGACAGCCGGGGCCGCGTTCCAGCGAGTGTGTGCTCCCCGGAGGCTCGATTGAAGTGTGATAAATGTATTAGGGAGATGAAAGAATTGATAGCTGTTGATTTCAAGTGCAGCTGTGTCTAACAGGCGGCCAGGGGTTGGGGGGAATCATTTTGGATCGACCCAGCACTAACATGGTTTGAAGCTTCAGGGGGTAGCCGAGTTAGTCTGTACTTAAAAAACAGCAAACAGTCTGGTAGCACTTCACAGATGAACAAACCATGAAGACGGGATCACGCGCTTTCGTGGGCACAGCCAACTTCCTCAGATGTTTCGGTTTTCTCGGCAGAAGCAAATGTTTAGATTTCATGCCCTTTCCGCTATATTTATATATACATTTTATTAAAAGGGCAGGAAATTTGCCAGTTTCACAAAAGCCGAACGTTTGGGTCTCCTCCACCAAGAGAATGCTCTAACCACTGAGCCATATGGCTTTTCAGTCTCTCCTCCTGAGGCTGTGCCACTTAAGAGAAATACTTTAATATGCTGCAGTGCTCATGCCCCCAGACACAACCCCCTTGCAGGCCAACCCTCTGCTCCAAGCCTGACCCCTTCCCTCGCTGAGAAACCCTTAACCACCGCCCCACAACCCTGCAGTTTAGCATAAAATGAACCCACGGTTTAGCCCGTTTGCCGGCAGTGATGGATGAGAGGAGTGCTGAAATCGCTTGGAAGGCTGGCAGCGTACCTCCCGAGGTCAGGGGATCTGTGATATTGGGGAGATTTTAAGCAGAAGCCTGTAGAGGCAAGGTATTTTTAAGGGCCCCCACCGTTTGCACTCAAAGTGCCAGAGGGGGGAACAGCCTTGACTTGGTGGCAGGGGTGGGATGTTTGCATGCAAAGTGCCAGAGAGGGACACAGCTTTGACATGGTGGCAGCGGTGGGATGTTTGCACGCGAAGTGCCAGAGTGAGGAACAGCCTTGAAATGGTGGCAGCGGTGGGATGTTTGCATGCAAAGTGCCAGAGAGGGACACAGCTTTGACATGGTGGCAGCGGTGGGATGTTTGCATGCGAAGTGCCAGAGTGAGGAACAGCCTTGACATGGTGGCAGAAGTGGGATGTTTGCACTCGAAGTGCCAGAGTGAGGAACAGCCTTGACATGGTGGCAGAAGTGGGATGTTTGCACTCGAAGTGCCAGAGTGAGGAACAGCCTTGACATGGTGGCAGCAGTGGGATGTTCAGAGACGCGCTCCTCCCATCCATCACACCGGCATTCCTCTGCTCCCTCTAGCTAGCAACCCGGAGCACCCTGCCCTTGTGTTTGAGTGGGAAGGCGGGGCCAATGGGAAATCAAACAGAACTTCCGAGTGTTGCTGCATTGGCTGAAATGCCGGCGGGCTTGAACGTTTGACTTTCAGCTCTGCTTTCTTTCCTGGAATCTCGAAAGATCGTTATTTTCCTCTTTGTACTCTCCTGCTATCGATCTCCGTCGTCGCAGGCTGGCTGCAGGAGACGCTCTTTGGTTGGGCATTGGAGTAGACTCCCTGCAACGGGCCGTGATCTTTGGTTGCAGAGATTGGATTACCCTCCTGGCATGGTGCGATCTTGTGGTCTCCCAAGTAAAGCCATCGGGGAGGTTGGTCAGTGCGCTGGGGGCCTTTCAGGGCTTCCAGCGCTGACGTGTCTGAAATAACCGAGGCTTTTAGCCATGTCAGTGCTGCCTAGAAGGCAGGGGGACAGGAATGGAGACGGGAACCTGGGGAACCACAGAACTTGCAACTGTCCGGGTTGGGAGGTCCGAGTGGCGAGGACACGGGCCAGGAGCTGTTCTTGGCAGGTGGAGAGACCTGGTCTCCAGGGCCTGGCTCCAGTTGGACCAGCATTGGGGGGCAAGAAGAGGGGGGCATGGGTGAGGCCACGGAAGGGCAGATCGTGGTGGAGTCTCTGCAGCAAAGCTGAGAAGGGACGGGATGATATTTTCCAGGCCAGCAGCCCAGCTGGTGGGAGCAATTTACAGCATCATTAGAACATCAGCACAGCCAAATTGGGTCAGACCAAAGGTCCATCCAGCCTAGTATCCGGCAACCTCTTCTCCCAGCAAGGAGTTCCACAGGTTGACTGTGTGCGGCGTGAAGACAAACTTCCTTGTGTTGGTTTGGAACCTGTGACCTCTTCCCCCAGCAAGGAGTTCCACAGGTTGACCACACATGGCGTGAAGACAAGCTTCTTTATGTTAGTTTGGAACCTGCGACCCCTTCTCCCAGCAAGGAGTTCCACAGGTTGACCGTGTGCAGCATGAAGACAAACTTTCTTGTGTTGGTTTGGAACCTGTGACCTCTTCTTTCAGCAAGGAGTTCCACAGGTTGACTGTGCACGGCATGAAGACAAACTTCCTTGTGTTGGTTTGGAACCTGCGACCTCTTCTCCCAGCAAGGAGTTCCACAGGTTGACCGTGCACGATGTGAAGACAATCTTCCTTTTGTTGGTTTGGAACCTGCAACCTCCTCTCCCAGCAAGGAGTTCCACAGGTTGACCGTGCACGGTGTGAAGACAAACTTCCTTGTGTTGGTTTGGAACCTGCAACCTCCTCTCCCAGCAAGGAGTTCCACAGGTTGACAGCGCACAGCATGAAGACAAACTTCCTTGTGTTGGTTTGGAGCCTGCCACCTCTTCTCCCAGCAAGGAGTTCCACAGGTTGACCACACACGGCGTGAAGACAAACTTCCTTGCGCTGGTTGACCATGTGCGGCATGAAGAAAAACTTCCTTGTGTTGGTTTGGAATCTGCAACCTCCTCTCCCAGCAAGGAGTTCCACAGGTTGACCGCGCGCGGCGTGTAGACAAACTTCCTTGTGTTGGTTTGGAACCTGCGACCTCTTCTCCCAGCAAGGAGTTCCACAGGTTGACCGCGCGCGGCATGAAGACAAACTTCCTTGTGTTGGTTTGGAACCTGCGACCTCTTCTCCCAGCAAGGAGTTCCACAGGTTGACCGTGCGCGGCGTGAAGACAAAATTCCTTGTGTTGGTTTGGAACCTGCGACCTCTTCTCTCAGCAAGGAGTTCCACAGGTTGACCCGCGCGCGGCGTGAAGACAAACTTCCTTGTGTTGGTTTGGAACCTGCGACCTCTTCTCCCAGCGAGGAGTTCCACAGGTTGACCACGCGCGGCGTGAAGACAAACTTCCTTGTGTTGGTTTGGAACCTGCGACCTCTTCTCCCAGCAAGGAGTTCCACAGGTTGACCGCGCGCGGCATGAAGACAAACTTCCTTGCGCTGGTTGACCATGCGTGGCATGAAGAAAAACTTCCTTGTGTTGGTTTGGAACCTGCGGCCTCTTCTCCCAGCAAGGAGTTCCACAGGTTGACCGCGCGCGGCATGAAGAAAAACTTCCTTGTGTTGGTTTGGAACCTGCGGCCTCTTCTCCCAGCAAGGAGTTCCACAGGTTGACCGCGCGCGGCATGAAGAAAAACTTCCTTGTGTTGGTTTGGAACCTGCGACCTCTTCTCCCAGCAAGGAGTTCCACAGGTTGACCGTGCGCGGCGTGAAGACAAACTTCCTTGTGTTGGTTTGGAACCTGCGACCTCTTCTCCCAGCAAGGAGTTCCACCAGTTGACCGTGCGCGGTGTGAAGACAAACTTTCTTGTGTTGGTTTGGAACCTGCAACCTCCTGGTCCAGCGCTAGAAGAAAACAGCTCTTCCTGGCATCTTCAAGCATTTGTGATGGGGACAACCGGGACCTCTTTCTAGCAGAGCCCCCCAACCCCTGAGGTCTTGGCCCCTCTAGAAATCAGGGACGTCCCATACCATGTTAGGAGATCCCCAGCATATCTAAGCCCCATATGTCTGCACCTGCGTTTGGCAGTGCATGAGTTAATGTCGGCCTGGTCTTAGCCTCGTTCGTTTTTCATCCTCTCACATGCTGATCCTACATTTGCAGCCTCTTCCCCTAGCTGCTTTGATTTCTGCAACCAGGTCGCGCTGTTGACTCAGATTTACCTTGTTCCCTAGATCCCTTTCTGCAGGACTTCTTCCTAGACAATTCTAACGGATTTTTGGAATCCGAGGGTGGGAAGAGACCTCACGAGGTCGTCGAGTCCAACCCCCTGCCCAAACCAGGCCCAATCTCAACTCAGTCATCCCAGCTAAGCTGGGACTTAAACCTGTAGGGATGGAGATTCCACCTCCCTAGGGAACCCATCCCAGTGCTTCCCCACCCTCCTCCGGAAATCGTTTTTCCTAATCTCCAACCTCGACCTCCCCCGCTTCAATTTGTCAAGCCCCGTTGCTCCTCCCATGGTTTGATAACAAACAAAAGTGTTTTTATTAAGTATAAAAAGTAGGATTGAAGTGATCACAGGGGAAAGCAGACAGATCAAAGTATGTCACTAAGCCAAAATATACAAAACACGCCTGCTAATCCTAATGCACCAAGAAAGTTGTTACGTGCAAATTCTTACCTTCACTGTGGTTCTAATTGGGCCTCTTCCCTTGGGTTTAATCCTTGACCCTGTTCAATCTTAGATATTTCCACCCGATACCGTGCGTGGTTAGTGGGAGATCTCCTGGCATTTGATTACTCTCTAGTATTGTGTGGTTTCTCCCGTTTATATCCCTTTTGCCCAAGATGGGAATTCTTTGAGTTGAGTTCAAAGTTTGCTCACCTCGAGTGGAAAAGTACGAGGTCCAACATGGCTTCCGGCATCAGGTGACCAGGTCACGTGTCTTTATAGGACCAAGCACAGTTTGGCCTTATAGGAAAACCAAAACCATTCATACGTTCTTCACTGGATCATCCAACCAATAAGTCCTTAATTTACCACGAATTTCTTTGCCTAGAATACGTGGATGAAGAAAATAGGGTCCGACCGAACACGTCTAACGTCGCATACAAGAAAGGTACATGCATTCTAGTAGGATGTACAGATCCGGCCGATTGCAACTTTTAAAATGACGTGTCACATGGTGTACCTTATGTACAGTGTTTTTGAGTTGTGCATATTCAGAATCCAATTTTCATAAAGCCAGCAACAGGTGGCCCTCGGAATGGGAGCATTCTGAAAAGAGAAGCAAAAGGTTAATTTCATGTCCGGTGCATAATTCTGCCTAGTTCCATGGACGCCAGTTAATGGAAAGTTTACCATAATTGCTCTCTTCTTGCAATCTAATTAAAAGATACCTGGAGCCTTATAGGACGGTAATGAAATCTATTAAATGATTATTACTTTTCGGATCCTGACGTTACAATTGTAATAAATAACACCCTAATTACTACAGGATTTCATTATTACAATAGATGGGGTGGAATGGTGTTAAATCATTAGCAATCATGAGCTACCAGGGCCCTGAATTCGGTCTCGTTCACGGAACGTCGATTACATTCCCGCGAATGTCAACTCCTGGTGCAGGACGAAGAAGACCTGAGGTGCCTATCGGGTGCATCTACACTGCCCCATCGTGCGAAAGAAGATGTGCAATTTGAGTGACGCCAATGGCGTATTTTATTTCGAAATAGCTTCTTTCGTCATTGGGTCTACCCGGTGCCAAATTTTGAAAGAACCCGCGAATTCCCTTTTTAAGAAGATGTTTAAAACTCAGGCAGCATTTATATGAGTCTCCCTAGTCGATGCTTTGTCATTTCCCCATATGACGTGGGCATAGGCACACAGAACATTGGGAACAGGGCAGTTAAGTGACGTGACCAAGGCTGTGCACAGTTGGTGGCCATGCCAAAATTCATAGAATCATAGAACATTAGAACTGGAAGGGACCTTGAGAGGTCATCAAGTCCTGTCTCCTGCCCTCATGGTAGGACCAAACACCATCTCGATCATCCCTGGGAGATGTCTATAGAATCAAAGAACACTAGAACGGGAAGGGACTTCGAGAGGTCATCAAGTCCTGTCTCCTGCCCTCATGGTAGGACCAAACACCATCTCGATCATCCCTGGGAGATGTCTATAGAATCAAAGAACACTAGAACGGGAAGGGACCTCGAGAGGTCATCAAGTCCCATCTCCTGCCCTCATGGTAGGACCAAACACCATCTCGATCATCCCTGGGAGATGTCTATAGAATCAAAGAACAATAGAACTGGAAGGGACCTCGAGAGGTCATCAAGTCCCATCTCCTGCCCTCATGGTAGGACCAAACACCATCTCGATCATCCCTGGGAGATGTCTATAGAATCAAAGAACACTAGAACTGGAAGGATCTCGAGAGGTCATCAAGTCCAGTCCCCTTCCCTGATGGCAGGACCCAGTACTGTCTAGACCATCCCTGCTCTTAAATATCTCCAGAGATGGAGATTCCACAACCTCCCTAAGCAACTTATTCCAGTGTTTAACCACCCTGACCATCCCTGGTAGATGTCTACCCAACCTGCTCTTCAATATCTCCAGAGATGGAGATTCTACAACCTCCCTCAGCAATTTATTCCAGTGTTTCACCACCCGGACAGTTAAGTTTTTCCTAATGTCCAACCTCAACCTCCCTTCCTGCAATTTAAGCCCATTGCTTCTTCTCCAATCATCACAGGCCAAGAAGAACCATTTTTCTCCCTCCTCCGTGTGGAAACTGCTATCCAAGCCAATTCTTTAAAAACCCCAACCTTTAAAAAACGAGTAGTCTAGTAGCACCGATGCTTTCAGTCTTCCCTCATAGCTCATGCCTTCTAGACCTCTCATCATTCTTGTTGCTCTTCTCTGAACCTTCTCCGATTTCTCCACCTTTTTGTTGAAATGTGGTGCCCAGAACTAGACACAAGACTCCAACTGAGGCCTAATCAGCGCAGAGTAGAGCAGAAGAATGATTTCTCGTGTCTGGCTCACCACACTCCACTTAATGCCTGGTCTTGTCCACGAGCCATCCTGTGGTACCTTAGAGACTCACAGTTGTACAGGAACATGAGCTTTTGTGGGTCAAGCCCACTTCATCAGATGAGTTGGCGTGGAAATGACCGAAACTAGAGTGTATATAACAGCCAAAGCAGTTACCTGTCAATTGTAGGACCAGTGTTGATGACGCTAATTGAGTCAGGATAGAGCTGTCCCGTTCATAGCTTTTGATGTGAATGTTCATAGCTTTTGACGTAAATGTGAATATTAAAGGCAGGGGAAATTGACTTAGTAGTGCATGAACCAGTTAATGTCTTTACTCAAGCCCAAGTTGATAGTGTCAAATTTGTAAATGAATTCCAGGTCAGCAGTGTCTTAGCCCTGGTCTACACTAGGGCGTTATTTCAAAATAACCCCCCACGGGTGAATTTATAAGCGAAGTGTCCACACTACCAAGACGGTTATTTCACAATAACGGGCTGCTTATTTCAAAATCTGTCCTCCTACTTTCCTCGGGGAATAACGCTGATTTTGAAATAGTCTTTTCGAAACAGCGGGAGTGTGGACACGCGGGTGCTGCTCTTTCGAAATAACGACTCCCCAGAGTCATTCAAAGTAATTATTCCCCCATGCTTCTTGGGGCCGTAAGTCCAGGTAGTGCATCCACATTACGGCAGCCGGCCTCGGGCTAATTTTGAGGCTTCTCTGCAGTGTGGGCATGCTTGCTCGACTTTGTTAAATCGGGCGTTATTAAGTTGATTTGAGTACTTTGGAAAAAATGTCCCAGTGTGGACCTAGCTTCAGGATGGTGGTTTCTGTCCCTTGACAGACTCGGTCGGGCTTTGAACCAGCCGAAAATGCTGGAGGGGCTTCCCACGCAGAGGGGTCCCAGGGCAGAAAGCTAAGCACATGCCGACGTGATGGTCTAAGCCAGTGTTTCTCAATCTTTCTTTATTAAGTACCCTTCAAAAAAAATTGTAAGTACCCCCAGTACCTACAGTTTTCCGACCCACAACATTTTTTTCGACCGTTGCAACACATTTGTTAAAACAATTTAATCGTAGCCAGGCGGGCGATGCCATTTTTGGGTGTAAAAAGGACAAAAATAATAAAGCGCTGTCAAACGTACAACAAAAATTCCGTGTTCTCCAAATATCAGTGGTGTTGACGTACCCCCCAGATTTCTCTCGGGTACCCCTAAGAGTACTCGGACCATTGGTTGAGAAACTGGTCTAAGCCATCGCCACTTTTGGAAAGTTTCGGGGGGCTTGTGTTTTTGGACAATCGCGGAGCTGGCGTGCGGGTCTTTCATCCAGCCGGCGAGCAGTAACCTGCGTGGATATTTTCACCGCCTCCTGACTATTCAGCCCCCTCTCTGCCCAAGGAAACCCCCGCCAGGAGCCAATGGAAAACTCTGCCCTTTAAATGCAAGCGTTCCATTCGAAACCTCGCTCTCCACGTTCAACCCATGCTCTCACCCTGGGGATTAACTTTAAATCAGCAGGCGAAGACAGTGACAGTGAATATATTTGTATTAATATGCTCTCTGTAGAGCTGCCGGCTTGGGAACCGACCGCTCCAAAACGCACGGTTAATCAGACGCCAACACGAGAGGTGTAAAATGGGCCGCGTACATTATTCATGGGCGTGTTTGCTTTGCCGCTCATCCGTTTTCCGCTTGCTGCCCAGAGATGGCTCTTTAAAGGTGTAAAACAGGGATGTGTAAAGCTTTGATTTAATAACTCTTCGCTGGGATAATGCACTTCCGCAAAAGTAGGCTAATCCAGAGCCGGCTGACACCTTCGTGCAACATTTAACCTGAGGCGTAGGCCAACTGGAAGGTTGCTATGGTGACGGGTTGGTGCTTTAAGGCTGACGTTAGCTTTTTGGAACTGCTGACCTGGAATTGGTTTACAAATTCGACACTGTCAGCTTGGGCTTGAATAAAGGCATTAACTGGGTCACGCACTACAAAGTCCATTTCCCCTGCCTTTAATATTCGCATTTACACATCAACAGTGATGTATGAATTGCATGAATACATGAATGAAATGCATGACTATCCAGCCTGACTCAGTGGTTATGTCTACACTGCAGCCTTTATCGGCAGAGACAATGCAAATGGAGCGCTCATTAGCATTCCTCGCGCTCTCATTTGCATAGTCTCGTCTGATCTGTTTTGCGGAAGAAGTTTTGTGCAGTGTAGGTGGGGCAAAAAACCCTTTTGCACAACATCCTGTATACCTGCTTTTTTGAGGAATAAGGGTGCTTGCGCAAAAGGGTTTTTTGTGCGCAAAATGGCCCCGTCTACACTGCGTTTTTCTTGCGCAAAAACCTCTTCCACAAAACGCATCAGAAGAGACTATGCAAATGAGAGCACGAGGAATGTTAACGAGCACTTCATTTGCATTGTCTCTGCCGACAAATGCTGCGGTGCAGACATAGCCAATTAGTGCCATGAACACTGGCCCTACAATTGCTTTGGCTGTTATACATACTCTGGATTCTGTTATTTCTACTCCGACTCATCTGATGAAGTGGGCTTGACTCACGAAAGCTCAGGATCCTGTCTGTTGACAGCAGTGTCAGACACGAGAAGAAGTTGATTTTCCGAGGCGTCAATTCTGTCCTCACTTCTACAGCTGTAGGCGCGCGGTATTTCTGGAAAATAGGCCCAACCGTTGTCCATCCAAAATTTCTCGCTGTGCTGGGCCCGGCTTGGAGAGCATCATGTACATCTGTACAAGGTATGGACTGGCTCTGGATCTTGCGTTGATGCCCAGGTGTGGGAAAACTGGTATTTTGCAGACAGTGCCACCCAACGTAATGCAGAGGAACATGCCATGAGACCTCCTCCTTGAAGTTCTCCACTCCTACCAGTTCCGATCATGGAAGGGATCCTTAAGGAATCCATTCTGAAGCACTTGGAAGAGGGGAAAGTGATCAGGAATAGTCAGCATGGATTCATGAAGGGCAAGTCGTGCCTGACCAATCTGATTAGCTTCTATGATGAGGTAACTGGCTCTGTGGATATGGGGGATGTCAGTGGATGTGATATACCTTGACTTTAGCAAGGCTTTTGATGCGGTCTCCCACAACATTCTTGCCAGCAAGTTAAGGGAATGTGGATTGGATAAATGGACGGTAAGATGGATAGAAAGCTGGCTGGAAGGTTGGGCCCAGCGAGTAGTGATCAATGGCTCGATGTCAGGATGGCGGTCGGTTTCTAGTGGAGTGCCCCAAGGTTCGGTTCTGGAACCGGTTTTGTTCAACATCTTTATGAATGACCTGGAGGAGGGGATGGATTGCACCCTCAGCAAGTTTACAGATGACACTAAGCTAGGGGGAGAGGTAGACATGTTGGAGGGAAGAGATAGAGTCCAGAGTGACTTAGACAAATTGGAGGATTGGGCCACAAGAAATCTGATGAGGTTCAACAAGGACAAGTGTAGAGTCCTGCACTTGGGACGGAAGAATCCCAAGCGTTGTTACAGGCTGGGGACCGACTGGCTAAGCAGCAGTTCTGTAGAAAAGGACCTGGGGATTACAGTGGATGAGAAGCTGGATGTGAGTCAACAGTGTGCCCTTGTAGCCAAGAAGGCGAATGGCATATTAGGTTGTATTAAGAGGAGCATTGCTAGCTGATCCAGAGATGTCATTATTCCCCTTTATTCGGCTTTGGTGAGGCCACATCTGGAGTATCGTGTCCAGTTCTGGGCCCCCCACTACAGAAAGGATGTGGACGCATTGGAGAGGGTCCAGCGGGGGGCAACCAAAATGATTCGGGGGCTGGAGAACATGACCTACGAGGAGCGGCTGAGGGAGTTGGGTCTATTTAGTCTGCAGAAGAGAAGAGTGAGGGGGGATTTGATAGCAGCCTTCAACTTCCTGAAGGGAGGTTCCAAAGAGGATGGAGCTAAGCTGTTTTCAGTAGTGACAGACGGCAGAACAAGGAGCAATGGTCTCAAGTTGTGGTGGGAGAGGTCCAGGTTGGATATTAGGAAAAACTATTTCACTAGGAGGGCGGGGAAGCACTGGAATGGGTTCCCTAGGGAGGTGGTGGAATCTCCATCCCTAGAGGTGTTTAAGTCCCAGCTTGACCAAGCCCTGGCTGGGTTGATTTAATTGGGATTGGTCCTGCCTTGGGCAGGAGGCTGGACTTGATGACCTTCTAAGGTCTCTTCCAGCTCTAGGATTCTATGATTTACATGGCCACGCTGTCTCTGAAGTTCCGTAGGTACCAGTCTGGCAAACGTCTCCGAATCACACCCGTTTTTTTTTAAAATACAGTCATTCCTCATTTAACACTATCGATGCGTTTCTGAAAACGTTCGTGCTAAGCGAAAACGTGCCGTGCGGGGTCAATTTTCCCATTAAAAATAACGGAAAAGGTGGGGGTTGCGTTTCAGGTGGTGGTGGCAAAGTCAATGTTTTGTTGGTGATGGGTCATCAACGTCAGCATTCGATCTCTAGCAACACATGTCGCTGCGGTTTGTTAAACCACAAAGATTAACACGTGAGTGAGCGGAGGAGCACTGTGACCACGTGTCTTCATCCGCTCAGGCGTATTACCCCTGTTTTCACCAACTTATACCGCCGCGCGAAGTAGTCCACCACTTGATTATTTTCGTGTCATTTCCAGGATGGTTGTGTTATTGGAAAAACGTTCTCTAAAAATAAAATCGTGCTATGGCGAAAATGTGTTAAGCGGGCACGCGTTAAACGAGTAATTATTGTACACGAACCAAAATGGTTAGGTGGAAGGGCTGGAACGGAGGTGGGCCGGAAGCGGAGCCAGATCAGGGTTAGGTGGAAGGGGCAGAATGGAGGTGGTTCGGGAGCAGAGCCAGATCCGGGTTAGGTGGAACAGGTGGAACGGAGGTGGGCCGGGAGCAGAGCAGGATCTGGGTTAGGTGGAAGAGGCAGAACGGAGGTGGGCCGGGAGTGGAGCAGGATCAGGGTTAGGTGGACGAGGCAGAACGGAAGTGGACTGGGAGTGTAGCCGGATCCAGGTTAGGCAGAAGAGGCGGAACGGAGGTGGGCCGGGAGTGGAGCAGGATCAGGGTTAGGTGGACGAGGCGGAACGGAGGTGGGCTGGGAGCGTAGCCGGATCCAGCTTAGGCGGAGAGGTGGAACGAAGGTGGGCCGGGAGTGGAGCAGGATCAGGATCAGGGTTAGGCGGACGAGGCAGAACGGAGGTGGGCCGGGAGCGGAGCAGGATCAGGGTTAGGCGGAGGTGGGCTGGGAGCGGACAGGATCAGGGTTAGGCGGAAGAGGCGGAACGGAGGTGGGCCGGGAGTGTAGCCGGATCCAGGTTAGGCGGAAGAGGCAGAACGGAGGTGGGCTGGGAGCGGAGCCGGATCCGGGTTAGGTGAAAGGGGCGGAACAGAGGTGGGCTGGGAGCGGAGCCGGATCCGGGTTAGGCGGAATAGGCAGAACGGAGGTGGGCCAGGAGCGGAGCCGGATCAGGGTTAGGCGGAAGGGGCAGAACGGAGGTGGGCCGGGAGCGGAGCCGGATCCGGGTTAGGCGGAATAGGCAGAACGGAGGTGGGCCGGGAGCGGAGCCGGATCCGGGTTAGGCGGAAGAGGCAGAACGGAGGTGGGCCGGGAGCGGAGCCGGATCCGGGTTAGGCGGAATAGGCAGAACGGAGGTGGGCCGGGAGCGGAGCCGGATCCGGGTTAGGTGAAAGGGGCGGAACGGAGGTGGGCCGGGAGCGGAGCCAGATCCAGGTTAGGTGGAAGAGGCAGAACGGAGGTGGGCCGGGAGCGGAGCCGGATCCGGGTTAGTGAAAGGGGCGGAACGGAGGTGGGCCGGAGCGAGCCGGATCCGTTAGTGAAAGGGGCGGAACGGAGGTGGGCCGGGAGCGGAGCCAGATCCAGGTTAGGCGGAAGAGGCAGAACGGAGGTGGGCCGGGAGCGGAGCCGGATCCGGGTTAGGTGAAAGGGGCGGAACGGAGGTGGGCCGGGAGCGGAGCCGGATCCGGGTTAGGCGGAAGAGGCAGAATGGAGGTGGGCCGGGAGCGGAGCCGGATCAGGGTTATGAGGAAGGGGCAGAATGGAGGTGGGCCGGGAGCGGAGCAGGATCAGGGTTAAGCGGAAGAGGCAGAACAGAGGTGGGCCGGGAGCAGAACATTGGATCAGCTGTTCTGCCTTTCCTAAAATTCTCAGCTCTCAGGCAGAGGAGCTAAACATTTTCCTCTTAGCTGAGTCACTGCCCCTTTGCACTCCGTGACTAATACCAGCGTTCCACTTCCTCAGACAAAGCTCTGGCTGGCCTTTGTTGTATGCTTTTCACTGCAGCCTCCGTGAAGGGCTCGCGGTTGAAATGTGCCGTGAATCTGAAAAGGATTCTGGCGTCCCATTGTGTGCATTAAGCATTGGATTCCTTTCTTTTTTCTTTCCAAGCTTGTGTGCTTGCTAATTGTTGCGAGAGGGGAGGGTGGGGGAAGCTTTTTCGAAGCAGGAATGTTGCCCCCTCTTTCAAAAAAGGTCACAACATGCTTGTACGTATTTCGAAAACGAAAAATCCACGTTTCCAAACCCCAGCGATGGTAGCTGAGGGGCAACATTGTGTTTTCTCTCGCAGCGCGTTCACAAAACCTGGCCACGTAAAAGTGAATCGTTCAGGACTTTACAAATTTCACACTGCGCCAGGAATCAACAAATTAGTCCTTCTGCCTAGAAAACAATGCATATTTCATCGCGGTCCAACGGCCTAAATTCTGACCCGAGTGGAATTTCAGTGGAACGCAAAGACTCTTCTTTCATCAGTACGTTCAAAACGGACACGCAACAGCAACCCTTTTGTAAGAGATGCATAACAATTACACACGCTCCGGTGCATCAAGTGGCAGACAGATATTCCGGGGTTCAACGTTCATTTAAATCCTCGCCCGAGAAACACTACAGCACAAGATGGCTTTCTGAAATCTTCTCCGGGAGCAAATTATGTATTGACCTCACAACAAAAGGGGGCGCAGAAAACATTTTTAGCCGAAAGCAAATTGAGTAGAAAGCTTCTACAAGTTCCTACGGATTTCTCGCGGCATAGGAGGCCGGCTAAATAGGACACGAAAACCGTCAATTATTCCAGTACCGAAAGAGATCAGCTGTGACCTCAGACTTCTCCGGGAAATCCAATAGAAGATAATGAATCCATCAAGTAATTTGCTCCTTTTATAGCAGTAAAGGCAGGGAGCGATGATTTTAATTAGCAAAGCGTGCCCTCGTCCAAGCTAATCAGAGGGTTTCAGATCTAGAGGGAAGAATTAGCATGGCAAAGGGAGAGGTTAAGTTGTGCGGGATTACATTAGCGACTACATCTCTGAACACAGCCGCCCAGGAGGGTGAAATTTGGTGGCCAGGTCGCAGGCTCCCCGTGGAAGCCGATATCGTGAAGAGCGGAGTGGAGCCAGACGTGGGTGGGCGGGGCTTGGCTCCAGGGGCGGGGCCTCAGGAGAAAGGGGCGGGGTTTGGCTTCCCCTAGCTGGGCCTTGACCTGCTGCCCATGGGCGGAGGGATGTTAACCGCCCATGGTGTCACCTTCAGCCAAGCTAGTGATGGGAGCAGTACGGTCACAACCCGACAGGAGAATGGAGACATCTCAGTGGGGAGGGACCAAGGGAGAGGGATGGAGGGGCCAGAGTGGGCATAGCCCGGGAAAGGCCCAGGAGGAGATTGAACCACAAAAATGAATCAAAAATCCAATTTCCTGTCAAATAGTTTTAGAGGGAACATTTTTCAAATGAAAAAGATCAGACTTTTCCCGCAGAAAAAAAAGACTTTTCCCACAAAAATGAATCAAAAATCCAATTTCCTGTCAATATATAATTTTGGAGGGAAAATTTTTCAGATGATAAAAATCAAATTTTTCCCTCAGAAAACAGATACTTTTCCCATAAAAAATTAGTCAAAAATCCAATTTCCTGTCAATATATAATTTTGAGGGGAACATTTTTCAAATGATAAAAATCAAACTTTTCTCTCAGAAAACAGACACTTTTCCCACAAAAATGAATCAAAAATCCAATTTCCTGTCAATATATAATTTTGGAGGGAAAATTTTTCAGATGATAAAAATCAAATTTTTCCCTCAGAAAACAGATACTTTTCCCACAAAAAATTAGTCAAAAATCCAATTTCCTGTCAATATGTAATTTTGAGGGGAACATTTTTCAAATGATAAAAATCAAACTTTTCTCTCAGAAAACAGACACTTTTCCCACAAAAATGAATCAAAAATACAATTTCCCGTCAAGTAATTTTGGAGGGAAAATTTTTCAAATGATAAAAATCAAACTTTTCCCTCAGAAAACAGACACTTTCTCACAAAAATGAATCAAAAATACAAGTTCCTGTCAAGTAATTTTGGAGGGAAAATTTTTCAAATGATAAAAATCAAACTTTTCCCTCAGAAAACAGACACTTTTCCCACAAAAATGAATCAAAAATCCAATTTCCTGTCAAATAATTTTGGAGGGAAAATATTTCAAATGATAAAAATCAAACTTTTCCCTCAGAAAACAGACACTTTTCCCACAAAAATGAATCAAAAATCCAATTTCCTGTCAAATAATTTTGGAGGGAAAATATTTCAGATGATAAAAATCAAACTTTTCCCGCAGAAAACAGATGCTTTTCCCACAAAAATGAATAAAAAAATCCCATTTCCTGCCCCATAATTATGGAGAGAACATTCTTCAATGACAAAAATCAAACTTTTCCCTCAGAAAACAGACACTTTTCCCACAAAAATGAATCAAAAATCCAATTTCCTGTCAAATAATTTGAGGGAACATTTTTCAAATGAAAAAGATCAGACTTTTCCCTCAGAAAACAGACACTTTTCCCACAAAAATGAATCATACATCCAATTTCTTGTCTATGAATAATTTTGAGGAAACATTTTCAACCGGCCCTACAAATTGCATCTAAATAATCTTGAGTGGACCTTTGACCTTCTCCTTGCCTGGCCTGAACTACCATGTTGCCTAGCTGAGATAATAAGGTGGTTTGGGTGGAGGAGTAATAAAACAGAAAATAGGGTATTCTGATCCTTAATTAGTCTTAATTTTGCAGTGAATAACCAAGAGGATTGCAATCCAATAGACGCACACGTGTTCCGGGCACAAAGCCAGTAGTTCTTTTCTTTGCTTTCAAGCGGCTCTGGAGATGTCAGGAAAAAAGAGAGAAATCTATCTATTAAAAACATTTCGTGCCCATTCATTCTCTCAAGCACAGTCCTGGCCACTCCATATAAAAGGTAATGCCCAGCCCCCTCATGCGGTTTCAGAAGCTACCCTTTCAAGAGACGGCGTGCGGGTGATTTAATGGCAGGAGGTTAATAAGAATATGGAATATTTTGATCGTACAAAGTGGAGGATCAAACACCGCCAGAGCGCTCAAGAAAGGAGACTTTTTTTTTTCAGGCAGCTCATCTCGTACAAAAGACTCCGAGATAAGTAGGAGTTTTATCCTGGCGGATTATCCTGGTTTTTGTATTTCCAATTTGCGGCTCTACTATGGATAGGTGCGCTCGACATCTAAATACGTAAGTGATGCCAGCGCACACGGGTTCCTGCGGATCTAGTTTTTGGTGTATTAAAGAAGGAACTTGAATGCGCTGATCAAGTTCTTGCACCCTGTTTGTTGCTTGCGTCTCATGAAACAGATTGGCCGACGATGGTGCATTTTGACCTTCATGGTGAATGGTTGTGATGCTTGACTCTGATTTTGGAGGACACCAAACCCAGCATGGAGAAGGAAATGCATTTAGGGACCAATCCTGACCAGTTTGATTAGGGGGTGAATGCTTAGGATGGCCAAGGCATGCTTTCCTTCACCCAGAGACAACATCGAATCAAAGAACACTAGAACGGGAAGGGACCTCGAGAGGTCATCGAGTCCAGTCCCTTGCCCTCATGGCAGGACCAAGCACGATCTAGACCACCCCGGTAGATGTCTATCGAATCATAGAACACTAGAACTGGAAGGGACCTCGAGAGGTCACCAAGTCCAGTCCCCTGCCCTCATGGCAGGACCAAGCACCATCTAGACCATCCCTGGTAGATGTCTATCGAATCATAGAACACTAGAACTGGAAGGGACCTCGAGAGGTCACCAAGTCCAGTCCCCTGCCCTCATGGCAGGACCAAGCACCATCAAGACCATCCCTGGTAGATGTCTATCAAATTATAGAGCACTAGAACTGGAAGGGACCTCAAGAGGTCACCAAGACCAGTCCCCTGCCCTCACAGAAGGACCAAGTACTACCTAGACCATCCCTGGTCGATGTCTATACAACCTGCTCTTCAATATCTCCAGTGATGGAGATTCTACAACCTTCCTCGACAATTTATTCCAGTGTTTAACCACCCTGATAGGAAGTTTTTCCTAATGTCCAATCTAAACCTCCCTTGCTGCAATTTAAGCCCATCGCTTCTTCTCCAATCATCAGAGAAAATTTTTTCTCCCCTCCTTCTTGTAACACTTTTTAGATTCTCAAAAGCCGCTATCACGCCCCCTCTCAGTCTTCTATTTTCCAAACTAAACCGACCCAATTCATGCCATCTTTCCTCATCAGTCATGTCTTCTAGAACTTTAATCATGCTAACGGTGTCTCTGCCAACTCTTGACTGAGTGTAGGCATCCAGCCCAGTAGATTAACTCATCGTATGTGTACTTTTCTGGGTTGGTTTTCCGGTTTCCCCTTGTAAGCACCCACAGGCTGGTTTTGAGATTGCAAAACTGCAAAATTTGAGATTGCGCCCAAAAAAGCCAAGTCGTTTGGCACCTTAAAAAGCCAAGGAGGGCGGTGAAGCACTGGGATGGGTTCCTTAGGGAGGTGGTGGAATCTCCATCCCCTAGAGGTTTTTAAGTCCAGGCTTGATAAAGACCTGGCTGGGATGATTGAGATGGGGTTGGTCTTGCTTTGAAAAGGAGGTTGGACTCGATGACCTTCTGAGGTAAATCCAACAGGAGCCCAGATACACAGCAGCAAAGGGATGCAGGCCTTAGATTGCACGTTTCAATGATCTGAAAGGCTCCCGAAGACAAGGAAGCAAAGTGAAGGCGAAATTCCAGCCGAGCCGGGTACAACCAATTATTTTGTCTTTAATGGAACGGGCTTGCGGGTTTGCGTGTTCTCATCTAACGCCGCCACGGTGTCCTCTGCATCTTTTAGTAACTCCCAGGCATTGTTTGCACTCACAATTTGGTGGCAAAAAACTGTTGCCGCTCAGGGGTGTGAAACCCCCCCCACCGCTGAGTGACACCATTTCCCTGACAACACCGCTGGTGGGGGGAGTGGGATATCGGTGGAAGACAGAGCTACTTCTGCTTGTTACGGGAAGGGGGATAGGCCCATAGCCTAGACATAGCCTAAGTCAGAGGAGTGATTTATTTATCATCTTCTGGTGCTCATAACTCTCCCATCCAAGAGCCTCACAATCCCTAAGAATTCGCATTGTACTGCCTGTATGAAATCAGGAAACATAATGGGAAAACTGAGGCCCGGATTGACTAGGGCCCACATTTTCATGTGCCCGTTAATTCTGCAGCCTTATTTTTCGGGTGCCTAACTTGAGAGACCCATGGCTTGCGTCTCAGGGGTGCAGAAATTCCAGCCAAAGCCAGAGAAAGCTCTCTGAAAATCACCTCACAGAATTCGAGAGCTGGAAGAGACCTCAGGAGGTCATCAAGTCCAGCCCCCTGCCCAAAGCAGGACCAACCCCAACTCAATCAACCCAACCAGGACTTGGTCAAGCCAGGCCGTCAAAACCTCTAGGGATGGAGAGTCCATGGTGTTTTCATGGCTCCCGTTACCAGGGAGACATTTCTACGGCAATATTGGTCATGCCGTTGGGCATGGTTGTAACACCGTTATGGCCCCAACGGCCCATTTCCCCGCCCTTCACACTAACTCATCCCATCCAGGGCTTGGTCAAGCCGGGCCTTCAAAACCTCTAGAGATGGAGATTCTACCACCTCCCTAGGGGACCCGCTCCGGTGCAGGGTGAGGGGGTACAGATTGCTGGTGATCAGGACCACTCCGACTTCGTCCAAGCTCGTAAACCTCTGCACGTTTACGAGTGTTTAATTCACCTGCCCTCTACCCTGTTAAGACCAGCTTTGGCCCTGATCCCGCTAAGGGCCACAGGGAAGCTAAACTGTCCGCTCTCAGGTGCATGAGGGAAGAGGATGCCACCGAAAAGGCCGATACTTTTCCATTCTCCTCCCCCGCGGCCTTTATTTTCCTCACGGAGGTACACCATGCCCAGTCAGCGTTCCTGAGCGATCCTTAGCGTGTTTATCCTCCGAGGAAGGCAGGGCCTGGAGATATACCAGGCAGGGCCGGAGCCTGAGGTCTGGAGACTCTACGACCTGAGGCACACAAGGCGTGCGGCCTTTCGAGCCGCCCTTCTCGGCCGAGTGCTCTAAACCCGAGGGTAAAAGTCAGGAGGGAGCCTCCCACGCCAACGGCCCTGCGGTGCCCACCGAGGCCCGTCTTCTCCAGTTCGGTGAATCGCTCTGGGGGTTAGATGGGAGACAGACAATTGGAGGAAGCCGAGGGACCTTTTAGTGCAAGTTTGGGTACCTACTCTGGGACTTTGGTGCCTGTAGGCCTCAGTGACCTGTCTGGTCCTGCAGGAAGAGCATGGAACTGAGCCTGGATCTCCCACATCCTAGCCAACCTGCTCACCTCAGCACTTTGTTCTCTGGGCTGAATATTTGCTCTGACTGCTTTTTTAAGTCTGGCCCTGGCTCTGTAGCCAGAAAGCATCCTTCGGCCCTGACAGCAGGCTCCGTTCACCTCAGAAGGCCTCTCCAGGTGATCTCCAAGATGGCTGAAGCCCCGGGCATTCCCTCATGGCAAGGAGCAATCGGCCTATCGCTTGGCTATATTTCCCTCCCTTATTTAGCCCTTCTTGTGCACTTAAGACACATCACGAACCCAGAGAACGCCCATCGGCCTGACAACAGGCTCCGTTTACCTCAGAAGGCTTCTCTACACCCATCTCCAAGATGGCTGATGCCCCAGGCATTCCCTCATGGCAAGAAGCAATTGGCCTATTGCTTCGCTATATTTCCCTCTCTTATTTATCCCTCCTTGGGGGCTTAAGACACAGCACGGACCCAGAGAACGCCCGTCGGCCCTGACAACAGGCTCTGTTCACCTCAGAAGGCCTCGCCAGGCCCATCTCCAAGATGGCTGATGCTCCGGGCATTCCCTCACAGCAAGAAGCAATCGGCCTATCGCTTCGCTATATTTCCCTCTCTTATTTAGCCCTCCTTTGGGGCTTAAGGCAGAGCACGGCCTCAGAGAACATCCGTCGGCCCTGACAGCAGGCTGTGTTTACCTCAGAAGGCCTCTCTACACCCATCTCCAAGATGGCTGAAGCCCCAGGCATTCCCTTACAGCAAGAAGCAATTGGCCTATCGCTTGGCTATATTTCCCTCCCTTATTTAGCCCTCCTTGTGCACTTAAGACACAGCACGGACCCAGAGAACGCCCATCGGCCTGACAACAGGCTCTGTTCACCTCAGAAGGCCGCTCCAGGCGATCTCCAAGATGGCTGAAGCCACAGGCATTCCCTCATGGCAAGGAGCAATCGGCCTATCGCTTGGCTATATTTCCCTCTTTTATTTAGCCCTCCTTGGGGGCTTAAGACACAGCACGGACCTAGAGAACACCTGTCGGCCTGACAACATGCTCCGTTCACCTCAGAAGGCTGCTCTAGGCCGTCTCCAAGATGGCTGAAGCCCCGGGCATTCCCTCACAGCAAGGAGCAATCGGCCTATCGCTTGGCTATATTTCCCTCTCTTATTTAGCCCTCCTTTAGGGCTTAAGACACAGCATGGGCCCTGCGAACATACCCATTCCCAATGCTGCGACGCCGGCCAAAGCGTTTGTTCCACGGGGTAATGTTCTTGCTGTCAGAAACCATCTATCCTCATAAAGTAATTATGAGACGCAGCCAGCACGATTTGGCCATTCTCTCGGGAGTATCATCTCCGCCCAACCCTCCGCCTTCCCCCGTCTCGCATTCATGCATCATGCAGCGCTATCGTGCCGCCCCAAAGACATTTGCCAAATGAAGATGGAGCTCTTTTCTGAATGGTTCGGCGGCCACAGGGCACCGTGCGGTATGTCTCTCCCTCTGCTCGGGTCGCCAGCGCATTTGCTCGATAGCTCATTATCAGTCGACCTTCCGACCCACCTTTCTCCCCGCCACGTGGGTTTCGCCACGAGCCCCCGCCAACAGCTTCTTAACTCCTTGCCCGAGGTCTCACAAGGAGAGTTTCTTTATGACCGGCCACTTTACGCGCGGACTCTGAGCGCGATCGGATTGTATTTGTGGTGTTCTGCCAATCCGGAGCCCTTTTGAACACGGGGATGTTTGCTCGGATGGAGGGGGAAGCGAGACGATCTGGAGGTGTGAAGCCATGACGGTTTTCTTTTCGGAGCCAGAACAGGTTTAGAATCAGAGAAACCGACGGTTAGAAGAGACCTCCGGAGGTCATTAAGAACATAAGAACGGCCATACTGGGTCAGACCAAAGGTCCATCCTGCCCCGTATCCTGTCTGCCGACAGTGGCCAATGCCAGGTGCCCGAGAGGGAGGGAAACGAACAGGTAATGATCAAGCGATCTCTCTCCTGCCATCCATCTCCATCCTCTGACAAACAGAGGCTAGGGACACCATGCCTTACCCATCCTGATCAACTCCCTGGTCAAAGCAGAATGAACTCCAACTCAATCAGCTCTTGACCAGGGCTTGGTCAAGCCAGGCCTTCAAAACCTCTAGGGATGGAGATTCCACCTCCCTAGGGAACCTGTCCCAGTGCTTCCCCACCCGCGTAGGGAAACCGTTGGTCCTAAACTCCAACCTTGACCTCCCCCATTGCAACTTGAGACCGTTGCTCCTCGTTCTGCCCCCTCTGAGAACAGCCTCCCTCCAGCCTCTTGGGACAGGCCCTGGTGGCCAAGGATGCCATCTCCATCTAGAGAGCAGTGGGGTGCCCAGGGAAACCGAGGCTGCCACAGGACCGCAGAAAGCACACACCCCCTCAGGCGAAGGGAGCAAATCCAACCCGACTTCGTCACATCCCTCAATACAACCCCGGCCTCGTCACCAGGTCACCCGGTCCCTCTTCCGTGGGCCACGTTGGATGGTCTCCCTCGCTCCTGCTCCTCTCATGTATCTCACGCCCCGTTGGCCGGGGTTATTTTTGACGATCTCCTGCCCGATCCTATGCCCCGCTCTGAGCTTCTGGAGGGCTTGGGAGGTGCTTTTGGGGGGTGGCTCGTTATCATGGACCATCATGTATGCTGGTTGCCATAGGGATGGGGGAGGAGGCCCTCTGGGCCTGGTGGCCTCTTCACCTCATGGTTACCATGCAGCTGAGGGAGAAGATCCCCTTGGCTTGGTGCTCCCCCTCCACCCTGGTCGCCATGGGGATGAGGAGAAGACCTCCCCTGAACTGGGCATCACCTCATCTCTGGTTACCAGGGTGATCAGGGAGCACATCTTCTCGGCCTGCTCTCCCCCATCCTCGGGACCCCTTGGGAGGGCAAATTTCCCCTCACACTAGGATACCCAAGGAGGACAAGGAGAGGACAGGCTAACCCAACCTCTGCATGCCCAGCCAGGGATGGAGAGAAGGTCCCAACGCTTGCCCCGCAGAGCTGTTACCAGTCAAGATAGAGATCTTGGAGTCACTGTGGATTGCCTTCTGAAACCGTCCGTTCCGTGTGCCGCGGCCGGCAAAGAAGCCAACAGCACATGTGAGGAACCGTTAAAAAAGGGGCAGCGAATAAGACCGAGAACATCTTATTGCCTCTGTATAAATCCACAGGATGCCCACATCTTGAAGGCTGCGTCCAAACGGGGTCGCCAGATCTCCAGAAAGATCTCTCAGCGTCGAAAAAGTTCAGAAAACAGAAAGCAAAACGAGGAGGAGTTTGGAAGGGGAGCCATCTGAGGAGAGAGTAAGACTGGGACTTCTCAACTTGGAAATAAGAGGCGACCAAGGAGGAATACGAGCGAGGTCTATAAAATCATGACGGGTGTGGAAAAAACGGTGAATAAAGAAGCGTTATTTACACCTCGCCATGATACAAGGTCCGCACATGCAATGAAGAGGCAGCAGGTTTCAAACAAACCCATGGACGTTTATTTTCACGCCGCGCACTGCCAACCTGTGGAACTCCTCGCCACAGGATGTGGTGCAGGCCAGGACTTGAACAGCGTTCCAAAAAGAGCTAGATACATTCATGGCGGCTAGGTCCCTAGCCTCTGTTTGTCAGAAGCTGGGGTTGGATGACAGGAGAAGAAATCTTCAGCTGAGCTGGACACCACGTAGGGAAGGGGGATACCGACATCGGTGGAGGTAACCTCCACACGGATGCTCTGCTGTGGTGCAGCTCCAGAGGCCTAGCTGCCTTCCTCCCCTTTGTCTGCTTCTGAGGAAACTTGGTTTCAATGCCTCTGTATTCTTGCTCCCCCACGTTTCCCTCATTTCTTCTGGGAGTGTTTCCGGCCGACCAAAGAGAGCAGCTACCGACACCTAAAGTAGGTCAGGCAGGCAGGAGGCAGGAGATCAAGGAGCTGCCGTGCGTGTCGCTGGCTGGGCAAGGCATTATGGGAAGGCCCGTTCTTTTTTCTCTGCAAAGAATCGGAACAGAAGGAGTTGAACAATGGCAAGAAAATAATTGGCAGCTTGGGGTTAGACTTTGACGCACACACGGGGGGATGTGCTCAGCGTAGGGATGGGAGGGCCAGGCCGGCGTGACGGGACCCGGGCTTTCGGCCCTTCGTTCCCCGGCTCTTTGCTGGTTGTGGCCCGGGCAAGGCAGTCTGCGGCGAGCAAAGCGAGGGCTGACAGAAAGGACAGCCGAGGGAAAGCACAATGGCCCCTGAAGGCTGGCCACAGGGGCGCGGGCCGGGCTGTCCTCAGCAGACAGACAAGTGCCCAGCCACCTCCAGGTTAGCGCTGCTCCACACGCTTCAGCTACTCAAAGTCCCTCCTCCCGCCCTCCCTCCCTCCCTCTCTACCTTCCTTCCTCCTCTCTTCCTTCCTTCCTTCCTCCTCTTCCTCCCTCCTCTCTTCCTTCCTTCCTTCCTTCTCTTCCTCCCTCCCTCCCTCTCTTCCTTCCTCCTCTCCTTCCCTCCATCCCTCTCTTCCTTCTTTCCTTCCTTCCTCCTCTTCCTCCCTCCCTCTCTACCTTCCTTCCTCCTCTCTTCCTTCCTTCCTTCCTTCCTCCTCTTCCTCCTCTTCCTCCCTCCCTCTCTTCCTTCCTTCCTTCCTTCTCTTCCTCCCTCCCTCTCTTCCTTCCTTCCTTCCTCCTCTTCCTCCCTCCCTCTCTTCCTTCCTTCCTCCCTCCTCTCTACCTTCCTTCCTTCCTTCCTTCCTCCTCCTCTTCCTCCTCCCTCTTTTTCTTCCTTCCTTCCTTCCTTCCTTCCTCCTCTTCCTCCTCCTCCTCCCTCTCTTCCTTCCTTCCTCCCTTCCTCTCTTCCTCCTCCCTACCTTCCTTCCTTTGTTCCTTCCTTCCTCTCTTCCTTCCTTCCTTCCTCCTCTTCCTCCCTCCCTCTCTTCCTTCCTTCCTCCCTCCCTCTCTACCTTCCTTCCTTCCTTCCTTCCTCCTCTTCCTCCCTCCCTCTTTTTCTTCCTTCCTTCCTTCCTTCCTTCCTTCCTTCCTTCCTCCCTTCCTCCCTCTCTTCCTTCCTCCCTTCCTCCCACTTTTCCTTCCTCCCTTCCTCCCTCCCTCCCTTCCTTCCTTCCTTCCTTCCTTCCTCCTTCCTTCCCTCCCCCTCTTCCTTCCTTCCTTCCTTCCTTCCTCCTCTTCCTCCTTCCTTCCTTCCTCCCTCCTTCCCTCTCTTCCTTCCTTCCTTCCCTCCTTCCTTCCTCCCTCCTTCCCTCTCTTCCTTCCTTCCTTCCTTCCTTCCTTCCTCCTTCCCTCCCTCCCTCCCTCCCTTGTCAGGGATGGTCTAGATTACAGGTGGCCAACCCTTTAAACAAAGAGAGCCAAAACAGCGGCAGCAAAAATGCGAAGAGCCGCACCAGAATCGTTGAGAGAGAGAGAGAAAAAAGGAAGAGCTCCCCACCAGCCTGAGCTGATGTTGAGCAAAAAAAAAAAAAAAAAGGACACTGCCCCTTTAAAAACCACGGGTTAGGCTTTTTGGCCACATCAGGCTCTCCTGCCAGCCGCCACCATCTTACCAATACCATTTTGCTTTCTTTTCCTTCCTTCCTTCCTTTTTCTTCCTTCCTTCCTCCTCTTTTCTTTTCTTTTCTTTTCTTTTCTTTTCTTTTCTTTTCTTCCTAGTGCACATGTTTTAGGGACACTACAGGATTCCAATCAGGCTGCCAGTGCTGTGTGGACGGCACAGAAACATGATTTAAGATATGTCGATGTAATTCACGTCGCTGAATTTGACTTTCCCTTTCCGGGGATATCTGGCCCTTGGGGGGGACTTTAAAATGGCAAGCTCTTGGGGTCTAAACTGGCTAAAGCTGAGAACATGCAGCCTCCCACCCAATGAAATGAATAGGTAGCAGGTTTCAACCAAACCAAAGGAAGCTGCTCTTCGTGCAGCGCCATCAACCGGTGGAACTCCTTGCTGCAGGATTTTGGGAAGACCAAGACTTTAACACGGTCCACCAATACTTAGCGAGGATGGACAGGAATGGTATCCCAAGCCTCTGTTTGTTAGAAGCTGGGAATTGGTGGCAGAAGTGGGATCACTTGATGCTTCCCTGTTCTGTTCACTCTCTCTGGGGCACCTGGCGTTGGCCACTGTCGGAAGACAGGACACTGGACTAGGTGGTCCTTTGGTCTGACCCTGTCTGGCCGTTCGTATGTTCTCCTGCTTATTTTACCTCTGAATTTGGAACTGGTGCTCTGCCAATGACAGGTTCCATGCCAGCAGCTTTTGAAAGAGCAGCATTTATTACGAAGCCAGCTCTGGAGCCATGGGGAGGAGCCAAGTCCCCAACCTCTGTCGTCTGGGTCTGGAGAGCAGAACTACAACGGCTGTCCTACAGCGCGGCATGGAATTTGCAAGTGACATTATTTTGCGGTCTGCGGAAGCATTTATGGGACCACCTGGAGGTTTGGAGCTCTCTCCTGTCTCTAACGAATAACGCAGCAACCCTGCCTTATTGCAGGCCCATTACCGCGCCTACGAAGCGTAACAACAACAACAAAAAGCCATGGGAAAAAGTAAATAAATGCTAATTCAATTAGCCACCAAACTAGGTTAATGTGGCGCTAACGATTCCAATTCCAGACGGGCCCACGTCAGCCGAAGCAGAGCCGAAGGACGGTGTGGGAACCGCGTCAGCCGTGCCGGCGGGGGGGGGTAGTAGAAAAATCCGGTTGTAGCTGATGGGTGAATGACAAAGAAGAGTAACAGTGTAATAGAATCACAGAACGCTAGAACAGGACAGGGCCTCGAGAGGTCGTCGGGTCCATCCCCCTGCCCTGCCGGTAGGACCAAGCCCCATCTGGATCATCCCCGATAGAGATCTATCCAGCCTGTAATCGTTTAAGTGTTAATTGCATTATGTGCTTTATGATTATGTCTCATAGCCTGATTAGCAGAGAGGAACAGGAGATCGTGTGGTAGAGATGCATCAGGCAGATTGCTTGTATCTGTACCCGATGTCAAGGCAGATATAGACCGGTGTGGCCCCGATTCTTTTTTAGACCGACAACAAATACCATGAAATAAGTACAAGAATGTGATGATTAGTCCACATAAGAACGGCCACACTGGGTCAGACCACATCTAGCCCAGTGTCCTGTCTGCCGACAGTGACCAATACCAGATGCCTCACAGGGAGGGGACACAAACAGGTAACCCTCAGGTGATCCCTCTCCTGTCACCCATCTCTGGACAAACAGGGCAAACAGAGGCTAGGGACACCATCCCTCCCCGTCCTGGCGAATAGTCCTCTGTCCTCTGTGAATGTATCTAGCCCTTTAAAAATCCTGGTCTTCCCCACATCCTCCAGCAAGGAGTTCCACAGGTTGACCATCAAGTGATCCCACTGCAGACACCAATTCCCAGCCTCTGACAAACAGAGGCTAGCGACACTATCCCTCCCCGTTGTGGCTAATAGTCATCTGTCCTCTGTGAATGTATCTAGCTCTTTAAAAATCCTGGTCTTCCCCACATCCTCCAGCAAGGAGTTCCACAGGTTGACCATCAAGTGATCCCACTGCTGCCACCAATTCCCAGCCTCTGACAAACAGAGGATAGGGACACCATTCCTACCCACGCTGGCTAATAGCCATGGATGGACCTAACCTCCATGAATCTATCTAGCTCTTTTTTGAACCCTGTCCAAGTCCTAGCCTTTAATGGGCAGCAGGTTTAAAACAAATAAAAGGAAGTTCTTCACACAGTGCACAGTCAACCTGTGGAACTCCTTGCCTGAGGAGGTTGTGAAGGCAAGGACTAAAACAGGGTTTAAAAGAGAACTTGATGAATTCATGGAGGTTAAGTTAATTCATGGCTATTAGCCAGGATGGGTATCTAGCTCTTTAAAAATCTTGGTCTTCACCACATCCTCCAGCAAGGAGTTCCACAGGTTGACCATCCAGTGATCCCACTGCTGCCACCAATTCCCAGCCTCTGAGAAAAAGAGGCTCGGGACCCCATTCCTGCCCATCCTGGCTCATAAGCATTGATGGACCTCACCTCCATGAATGTATCTAGTTCTTTTCTGAACGCTGTTCAAGTCCTTGTCTTCACAACGTCCTCCGGCGAGGAGTTCCACAGGTGGACTGGGTGCTGCGTGACGAAAAACTTCCTTTGGTTTGTTTGAAACCTGCTGCCTGTTCATGTCATCTGGTGACCCCTCGTTCTTATGTTACGGGAACAAGTACGTAACTTTGTCTTATTCCCTTTCTCCACACCTGTTGTGATTTCATAGACCTCTCTCATATCCTGCCTGAGTCTCCTCTTTTCTAAGCTGAAAAGTCCCCGTCTTTTTTAATCTCTCTTCCTACGGTGTCCGTTCCAAGCCCCTAACTAGTTTGCTTGCCCTTTTCTGAACTTTTTCCAATGCTAAGCGATCTTTCTGGAGATGAGGCGGCCCCATCTGGATGCAGTATCGCCCAGGTGGGCGTCCCATTGAGTTCGACAGAGGCAAAAAGATGGTTTGTGTTTTATTCTCTATCCCCTTGTGAACGATTCTTTCATAGTCCTTGACAAAGCAGTGCAACCCACAAACACAATCCCTCCAACCACACACAGCCCCTCAGGGCAGTATCTGCCATTCGCACGACTTTCTTCCTGACCCATGCCTACATGAACGCACCCTCCCTTACTACATAGAATCATAGACTCCTAGGGCTGGAAGAGACCTCAGGAGGTCATCAAGTCCAGCCCTCTGCCCAAGGCAGGACCAATCCCAACTCAATCAACCCAGCCAGGGCCTAGACTTAAAAACCTCTAGGGATGGAGATTCCACCACCTCCCTAGGGAACCCATTCCAGTGCTTCCCCACCCTCTGAGTGAAATAGTTTTTCCTAATATCCAACCTAGACCTCCCCTACACTTCTTTGTGTACTACAAAGCAAAAGCCTCGGTCCATCGCGAGCACCAGTTGGAGCTTGTGCACTTATTGGTGAGCTGCTGTTTCACGCCTGAGCACTATCCCTCCTGTGCATTGCACGAGGCTCGGATCATAGAATCATAGAATACTAAGACTGGAAGGGACCTCAAGAGGTCATCGAGTCCAGTCCCCTGTCCTCATGGCAGGACCCAATACTGTCTAGACCATCCCTGGTAGACATTTATCTAACCTACTCTTAAATATCTCCAGAGATGGGGATTCCACAACCTCCCTGGGCAATTTATTCCCGTGTTTCACCACCCGGACAGGAACTTTTTCCTAATGTCCAACCTAAACCTCCCTTGCTGCAATTTAAGCCCATTGCTTCTTGTTCTATCCTCAGAGGCCAAGGAGAACAATTTGTCTCTCTCCTCCTTGTGACACCGTTTTAGATACCTGAAAACGGCTATCATGTCCCCCCTCGGTCTTCTCGTTTCTAAACTAAACAAGCCCAATTCTTTCAGTCCTTCCTTCATAGCTCATGTTCTCTAGACCTTTCATCGTTCTTGTTGCTCTTCTCTGGACCCTCTCCAATTTCTCCACCTCTTTCTTGAAATGCGGTGCCCAGAACTGGACACAAGACTCCAACGGAGGCCTAACCAGCGCAGAGCAGAGCGGAAGAAGGACTTCTCGTGTCTTGCTCACAACACACCTGTTCATGCATCCTAGAAGCATGTTGGCTTTTTTTGCAACAGCATCACACTGCTGACTCATATTCAACTTGTGGTCCACTATAACCCCTAGATCCCGTTCTGCCGTACTCCTTCCTAGACCGTCACTTCCCATTCTGTGTGTGTGAAACGGATGGTTCCTTCCTAAGTGGAGCACTTTGCATTTGTCTGTATTAAACTTCATCCTGTTGACCTCAGACCATTTCTCCAGCTTGTCCAGATCATTTTGAATTAGGACCCTCTCCTCCGAAGAATTAAACTTCATTCTGTTCACCGTCGACCATTTCACAAGTAAAGAAACTCGTACGCTTCACCCTGCAGCTTGTATGATGCTCCCTGGAAAGATTTGCGTGCTACCCAGTTGATTAGCAGGGCAGCGAGGGTGGTGCACATCGCTTGGTGCATAGAACAAAATTTATTCCGCACACAAATGACAACATTTAGAGGGAACATTGCTCAGAAGGGTAGTGGCACTTCCCACAGGCGTGGGACCCCAGCTGGGACACCGACGGCCAGGAGAAACAAAGGACCTCCGAGTGCCACACAACGAGAGGATTAACATTTCCCGTCCCTTCCGCTCTGTGGCTGCTGCAGAACGCCTGCCAGCTGAACACTGGGGCTGGCGGCTCGCCACGCTAATGCTTGCTTCCTTGGTAATTAGCAAACGGCACGCCAGCCGAGCCCTGAGAGCAGCAGCCTGCAACGGCTGGGGAATCAAGATTCACTCCTGCGCCGTTGGAAGGAGGCTCCTGGGATTTCTCTCTTCCGCCACAAAGGATGCGCAGTGCGGTCCTTTTCGTTGGACCCTCTCCAATGCGCCCACATCCATTCTGGAATGGGAGGAGAGGGGCCAGAACTGGACACAATACTCCAGATGTGGCCTCACCAGAGCCAAATCAAGGGGAATAATCACTTCTCTAGATCTGCTGGCAATGCTCCTCCTAATGCAACTTAATATGCCATTAGCCTTCTTGGCTACAAGGGCACACTGTTGACTCATCTCCAGCTTCTCATCCACTGTAATCCCCAGGTCCTTTTCTACAGAACTGCTGCTTAGCTAGTCGGTCCCCAGCCTGTAACTATGCTTGGGATTCTTCCGTCCCAAGGGCAGGTCTCTACACTTGTCCTTGTTGAACCTCATCTGATTTCTTTTGGCCCAAATCCTCCAATTTGTCTAGGTCCCTCTGGACCTGATCCCTGCCCTCCAGCATATCTACCTCTCCCCCTAGTTTAGTAACCTGCTGAGGGTGCAACCCATCCCCTCCACCGGGTCATTAATAACGTAGCTAGATTGAGCTAATTGTTAAGTGTAGACCAGTCCCATTCGGTCTGTTCTCAGTGTGGTGTGTTCTCCCTTGCCTCATCATAATACACACACACACACACACACACACACACACACACACACACACTATCCCCTCCGAAGATCATCCCAAGACCATCCCCTCCGAAGATCATCCCAAGACCATTCCCTCCGACGATCATCCCAAAACCATCCCCTCCCAAGATCATCCCAACACCGCCCCCTCCGACGATCTTCCCAAAACCATCCCCTCCCAAGATCATCCCAAGACCATCCCCTCCCAAGATCATCCCAAAACCATCCCCTCTAAAGATCATCCCAACAACATCCCCTCTGAAGATCATCCCAAGACCCTCTCTTCCGAAGATCATCCCAAGACCCTCCCCTCCAAAGATCATCCCAAGACCCTCCCTTCTGAAGATCATCCCAAAACCATCACCTCCGAAGATCATCCCAAGACCCTCCCTTCTGAAGATTATCCCTAGGCCATCCCCTCCGAAGATCATCCCAAAACCATCCCCTCTAAAGATCATCCCAACAACATCCCCTCTGAAGATCATCCCAAGACCCTCCCTTCCGAAGATCATCCCAAGACTCTCCCCTCCGAAGATCATCCCAACAACATCCCCTCTGAAGATCATCCCAAGACCCTCCCCTCCAAAGATCATCCCAAGACCATCCCCTCTGAAGATCATCCCAAGACCCTCCCTTCCGAAGATCATCCCAAGACTCTCCCCTCCGAAGATCATCCCAACAACATCCCCTCTGAAGATCATCCCAAGACCCTCCCCTCCAAAGATCATCCCAACAACATCCCCTCTGAAGATCATCCCAAGACCCTCCCTTCCGAAGATCATCCCAAGACTCTCCCCTCCGAAGATCATCCCACGACCATCCCCTCCAAAGATCATCCCAAGACCCTCCCTTCTGAAGATCATCCCAAAACTCTCCCCTCCAAAGATCATCCCAAGACCCTCCCTTCTGAAGATCATCCCAAGACCCTCCCTTCCGAAGATCATCCCAAGACTCTCCCCTCCAAAGATCATCCCAAGACCCTCCCTTCTGAAGATCATCCCAAAACCATCACCTCCGAAGATCATCCCAAGACCCTCCCTTCCGAAGATTATCCCTAGGCCATCCCCTCCGAAGATCATCCCAAAATCATCCCAAGACTAACCCTTTTAAGATCAGCCCAACACCATCCCCTCCGACGATCATCCCAAAACCATCCCCTCCGAAGATCATCCCAAGACTATCCCTTCCAAAGATCATCCCAAGACCATACCCTCTGAGGAAGTGGGTTTTGCCCACGAAAGTTCATGATCCTATAGAGATTTTTTTTATTAGTCTCTAAGTTGCCACAGGACTAGTCGTTTTTAAATGGGAGTCTCGTTCACACTTCAATGCAAAGAGGTTTTCACGCACCCCGTGCCAAGGTCTCACTGTCCACGAAGCAAAGCTGGCTAGTCAATTTTGGCCATTGGATCCCACCTCATGGGGACTGAACCTGACACACTCAGGATGAAACTGGCGGACGAAAGCTGAGACACGGGAACCCAAAATCAGCCCCCGGCACTCCGTTTTATTCAATCCCCTCCCACTAGCTTCCCGCTAGAGAAGGAGGTGTCTTGCCACCCACGACCAGAGTCCTGAAAAATGAACAGTCCTGTGGCACCTTTGCCACTACAAAATAAAAAACACATTTGCAGGAAACGTTCTGAAATTTCACAGAAAATAAAATGAGCCTCAGAAAGGATGGCAGGCAGAGTTTGGGGATCGTTTTTCTTGTTCGATTTTAGTCCTGAAAAATTCTCGGGAAGAACGTTCCTCATTCCAATAGGGCGATTACGTATCTTGTAGTTGCTCCTAACTTTCGGTGCCTTCAATAAAAGCCATTTCCACGTTAAGTAATGAAGCTGCCTCTCAATTAGCTATGTTTAATTCTCTGAAGCTCGTGGCTATAATTAATGGCTAACGTTCGGAAGCATAATTAAACATAGGCATTCGCTGAAAATGTTCCATTAGAAAAAGGAGACACCGCCATCTTGCGATGGTGGATGAGGGAGGTGAGGTCTTTCTCTGAGGGCCACATTGATCATTGTAAAAAGAAAACACACAAGGGAGCATGTGAATGGAGTCACAGCAATTCTCATGAGGAAGAATCATTGAATGGGCCAATAAGCCAGATTTTGAAGGGCTCTAAGGCCCTGAGAGATGACCCTAGGACACCTACAAGCATTTGGAAAAACACATCGGCCCAAGGTGGCTTTCTCAATGCCTGATCACGAATCACAGAACCGTAAGCATTGGAGGAGACCTCAGGAGGTCATCGAGTCCAACCCCCGGCCCAAAGCAGTACCAACCCAATTCAATCATCCCAGCCAAATACATAGGAGAAGATTAAAATCATTATGATGTTAATTATTAAAACCATAGAACACTAGAACTGGAAGGGGCCTTGAGAGGTCATTGAGTCCAGTCTCATGCCCTCATGGCAGGACCAAGCCCCATCTAGACCATCTCTGGTAGATGTCTACAGAATCCTAGAATCCTAGAACTGGAAGGGAACTCGAGAGGTCATTGAGTCCAGTCTCGTGCCCTCATGGCAGGACCAAGCCCCATCTAGACCATCTCTGGTAGATGTCTACAGAATCCTAGAATCCTAGAACTGGAAGGGACCTCGAGAGGTCATTGAATCCAGGATCTTGGCATGACCAAGCCCCATCTAGACCATCCTTGGTAGATGTCTATACAATCATAGAATACTAGACCTGGAAGGGAACCTCAAGTGGTCATCGAGTCCAGGATCTTGGCAAGACCAAGCCCCATCTAGACCATCCCTGGTAGATGTCTACAGAATCCTAGAATCCTAGAACTGGAAGGGGCCTCGAGAGGTCATCGAGTCCAGTCTCGTGCCCTCATGGCAGGACCAAGCCCAATCTAGACCATCCTTGGTAGATGTCTATACAATCATAGAATACTAGACCTGGAAGGGAACCTCAAGAGGTCATCGAGTCCAGGATCTTGGCAAGACCAAGCCCCATCTAGACCATCCCTGGTAGATGTCTGTCCAACCTACTCTTCAATATCTCCAGTGACGGAGATTGCACAACCTTCCCAGGCAATTTATTCCAGTGTTTCATCACCTGGACAGGAGTTTTTCCTAATGTCCAACCTAAGTCTCCCTTGCTGCAATTAAAGCCCATTGCTTCTTGTCCTATCCTCAGTGGCCAAGAACAATATTTCCCCCTCCTCCTTGTGACACCCTAACAGATATTTGAAAAGCGCTCTCATGTCCCCTCTCAGTCTTCTCCTTTCCAAACTAAACAAGCCCAGTTCTTTCAGTCTTCCCTCCTAGCTCATGTTCATGTAGGTCACTCTGGACCCTATCCCAACCCTGCAACATACCTACGTCCCTCCCAAGCTTTGTGTCAGCTGGGAACTTGCAGAGGGTGGAACACATCCCCTCATCTGGGTCATTCAAGGGAGGTTGAGGTTGGACATTAGGAAAAACTTCCTAACTGTCCAGGTGGTGAAACACTGGAATAAATTGCCCAGGGAGAGTGTGGAATCTCCAACAGTGGAGATATTGAAGAGCAGGTTGGATAGACGTCAATCAGGGATGATCTAGATGGTGCTTGGTCCTGCTGTGAGGGCAGGGGATGGGACTTGATGTCCTCTCGAGGTCCCTTCCAGTTCTAGTATTCCATGATTCTATAGACATCTACCAGGGATGGTCTAGATGGGGCTTGGTCCTGCCAGGAACTTGGTCTCGATGACCTATCGAGGTCCCTTCCAGTTCTAGTGTTCTATGATTCTATAGCCATCTACGAGGGATGGTCTAGACAGTGCTTGGTCATGCCATGAGGGCAGGGGACTGGACTTGATGACCTCTCGAGGTCCCTCCCCATTCTAGTATTCCATGATTCTATAGACATCTACCAGGGATGGTCTAGATGGGGCTTAGTCCTGCCAGGAACCTGGTCTCGATGACTTATCGAGGTCCCTTCCAGTTCTAGTGTTCTATGATTCTATAGACATCTACCAGGGATGGTCTAGTCGGTGCTTGGTCATGCCAGGAGGGCAGGGGACTGGACTTGGTGACCTCTCGAGGTCCCTCCCCGTTCTAGTATTCCATAGACATCTTCCCGGGATAGTCTAGACAGTTCTTGGTCATGCCATGAGGGCAAGGGAATGGACTTGATGACCTCTCAAGGTCCCTCCGCGTTCTAGTGTTCTATGTTTAATGAAGACGTGGAACAAATTGATGAGAATAAATGGATGAAAAAACACCAGGGTGGGGAGGATGTGGGGGGTTCTTGTGGGGAGTAGGAGGGGTCGGGTTTCTCCCCGACTTTTCTGGCAACCAAAGCAGGCCCACAGAAGTCGTTTTCCACAGTGACGGAACGTGAACAGTTTCAGAAAGAACCCCCCCTCCTCCCATGTCCATGGGACTCAGCGGAACGCATGGGGAGGGCTGACCCCTGTCCTGAAAAGGTATTTAAGCACCAGGATTGTGGAGAGCAAGGGGAGCGTTCTTGTCAACCCCCTTTCCTCACTCATAATGCCGAAACTATTTCTAGAATTACAATGTCCTTGGGGCGGAGGAGCGACTGTGTTCCACTCAGTAACATCTTATTCATCAGCTGCTCTACGGCCCCCAAATGAATGACTGAGCTCATGTCTGCAAGGTGGAGAGGGCCATGAATGTCAGATTAGCTCAGTAATTATTGAACTGCTCGGTAATAGAGTTCTCGATGAGAGACACAGAAAATGACTCCCTGGCCTTCGAATCCGGGGGGGAGGGGAGTGTTAGAAGCAAGGAACGGGCAGGAGACAGATTCGTTGAGGAGGGTTGGCTTCGTCTCGGCTAACGAAGGGGGCGTCCTCCTTGCCGCACCATCACTGGGGTCCACGCCAGCCCCCCACGACGGATATATCTGCCCCCCATGCGTAGCCCACCTCTGTGGGTACCGACTGGACTCGGGGCTGTTAAATTGTGGACATGAGGGCACAAGGGAGGGCCCCAGAACTTGAGTGGCAGCCCCCGCCCAAAAATCACACGCCCAGGGCGTCGAACTGCAGTGTAGACAGACCCAAACCTCTACCCGTGGTAGCTTCTCCTTCCTGCCCTTCATAGAAGGTTCCAGTGTCACGTCGGTCTCCATTTTGGATGCTCTAGGGATAAACGCTCTCTGAGCAACTGTGGTGTTTTTCCTCTCGGGCTTGGTTACGACGTGTTCCCCCCCTTCCTGGCTGAGGTACGTCATTTCATCTAATCCCCCTCAGATCTGGCCTCGCTACTTCCTTAACCACTTCTCAGCCTCATTCATTCCCTCTAGACAAGCGGTGGGGCAATACCTTGTCGCATCTGGCATCCAAAGAACGGAGGGAAATAGAAGAGCTTAAGGAATGGACGTTGAGTTGGGAGGGTGAGCTTTGGCCAAGGGTGAACTAGAGCCCTTGGGGAGAGTGGAGGATGGCGAGGATGCTGGGGTTCTTGTGGGGACATAACGGACTAGGAGGGGTTGGGTTCCCTCCCCCCAACAAAGACAGGCCCACACCATCAGATCCAATCCCCCTGGCTCTTCTCTTCTGAAGACTAAACACGCCCAAATCCCTCCGCAGCTCCCGTACGTCAAATAGTCCTTTGGGGCTATTCTTCTGTTCTCCTTTGCAATCTAGCCACGTCTTGTGGATTTCCAGGTGATTAGAAAGTTCCTGCGGGTATCCTGATTGGCCTCTTATTTTTTTTCCTTATCTTTCCAGGATAGTTGGCCGTTGTGTTTTTAATAGCGCCTCCTTGAAAAAAACGACTGAACAACGTGGATTTTCTTCCCAGGCGACGTTACCTCCTGGCTTGCGGAGATGGCGGCAGGGGTTGATTTTGTGAAAGTCTGTGGCCCGTATTCCATTGCTTGCCGTCCGGCCTTTATCGTCATGAGATCTAGCGCTTCACCATGGCTTCCATCTTCACTGTTCATACCTCACCGGTGGTCAAGTCTCAAAAGGCCTATCTCCTCCACGTGGTGGAACCAAAACCACGTTCCAAGAACTTGTGATGTTGAATCTGGTGGAACCAAAACCACGTTCCAAGAACGTGTGATGTTGAATCTGGTGGAACCAAAACCACATTCCAAGAACGTGTGATGTTGAATCTGGTGGAACCAAAACCACCTTCCAAGAACGTGTGATGTTGAATCTGGTGGAACCAAAACCACATTCCAAGAATTTGTGATGTTGAATCTGGTGGAACCAAAACCACGTTCCAAGAACTTGTGATGTTGAAGCTTTGAGCGAGCCAGGCCTGGCAAATCGTCACAAGGTGGGCACCCAAAAAAGCAACGCTGGGTACGTCATCTAGTTTGTGTGAAAGAGAGAGATGGACATGAAAGTCTTCCACAGCCTGGTGGGACGGCATTCACTTAGAATCATAGACCACTAGAAGTGGAAGGGACCTCGAAAGGTCATCGAGTCCAGTCCCCTGCCCTCCTGGCAGGACTAAGCACCGTATCGACCATCCCTGATAGATGGGGGCTGGGAACGGCATGAGACATGGTATAATGGGATTAGGAGCTTAAATACCTTTAAGGACCTGGTTTGGCCATCCCCATGCATTCCTCTGAGTCCAGGTAGAAGTGGGAGGTTATTTCTGACATTGTTCATGTTCCGTCACCCCGGGAAACGACTTCTGATGCTGTGGGCCTGCCTTTGTTCCCAGCAAAAATTTTTTTGGGGGGAACCCAACCCCTCCTAGTCAGATATGTCCCCACAAGAACCCCAGCATCCTCGCCATCCTCCACTCTCCCCAAGGGCTCTAGTTCACCCTTGGCCAAAGCTCACCCTCCCAACTCAACGTCCATTCCTGAAGCTCTTCTACTTCCCTCAGTTCTTTGGATGCCGGATGCGACAAGGTATTCCCCCACCGCTAGCCTAGGGGGGATAAATGAGGCTGAGAAGTAGTTAAGGAAGTAGAGAGGCCAGATCTGAGGGGGATTAGATGAAATGTCGTACCTCAGCTTGATGATGGATCCCAGGAAGGGAGGGAAACATGTCATGACCTGTCGGAAGGCCAGGCCCAAGGGGAAAACCACTGAAGTTTGCCAACATACCGGGCGTGGTCCCTCAACGCTTGGTCCTACTGGGGATGGGACTTGATGACTCTCGAGGTCCCTTGACACTTGGTCCTGCTGGGGATGAGACTTGATGACCTGGACTATTGCGTCCAACTGGTCCAATGTTGCTGATGGGCTCCATCCGTCAACTTTCCAAGAGGAGGAGGGGAGGGTCTAGAAACACCCTGAAATCGGGAACACTTGGAAGGAATGGAGAGAGCTCTCTGGTACTCAGAAGAGCTGACGGATGGGACCACGGTCATCTCCGCAACCCACCGTCGTTCCTTCCACGCCACCTTGTCTGAGCAGAGTGTCGGCCAACTTGGTCATCCTTCCCCTGGCCACGTTTGAAGCTGTGTGCTCTGGGAAAGCTAGAACTGAGCTGGGTGACCGGTATCAAAAGCACGGAGAACCACCGGAGAGCCCCCGGACTGCCCAGTGGGCAGAGGGAAACGCTATTCTCCTATCACCCTAACCAACCCGATGAAGCATGGCTGGTCTGCCAATGCCCCCTGGCCAAAGAAGGTGGTTGCCTTTGCAAGGACGCGGTAAATTCAACACGTCTCTCATGCGGCACTTCCTTTCACGCTGCCTGGCACCCGGTTGAGTCAATTCTCCCCCGTTAGCAGAACGTAGCCTGAAGCTGTCTCCAGTCGGACCCGTTTTCCAGCTGACACAGGAGAGAAGTCGAGGCAGATGAAGGTTAGGGGATAGCCAGTCACAAAAGTCATATAATCCTAGGGCTGGAAGAGACCTCAAGAGACTACCACATCCAACCCTCTGCCCAAAGCATACAGATGTAGTCTCCTCATCTCAAAAAAAAGATACTGGCATTAGAAAAGGTTCAGAGAAGGGCAACTAAAATGATGTGGGGTTTGGAACGGGTCCCCTATGAGGAGAGATTAAAGAGACGGGGACTTTTCAGCTTGGAAAAGAGGAGACTAAGGGGGGATAGGATAGAGATCTATAAAATCATGAGCGGTGTGGAGAACGCGAATAAGGAAAAGTTACTGACGTGTTCCCATAACGTAAGAACGAGGGGTCACCAAATGAAACGAATGGGTAGCAGGTTTCAAACAAATAAAAGGACGTTCTTCTTCACACAGCGCACAGCCAACCTGTGGAACTCCTGGCCGGAGGAGGTTGTGAAGGCGAGGACTAGAACAGGGTTGAAAAGAGAACTAGATACATTCCTGGAGGTTAAGTCCATTCATGGCTATTAGCCAGGATGGGTAAGGAATGGCGTCCCCAGCCTCTGTCAGAGGCTGGGAATTGGTGGGAGAAGTGGGATTGCTGGATGATTCCCTGTTCAGTTCACTTCCCCTGGGACAACTGGTGCTGGCCACTGTCGGCAGACAGGCTAGATGGACCTTTGGTCTGACCCAGTCTGGCCGTTCTTATGTTCTTATGTCCTGTTTCGGCCCCAACGGCCCCTTTACCAGCTCTTCATACTAAATTATCCCTGGTCAAGCCGGGCCTTCAAAACCTTTAGGGATGGAGAGTCCACCTCCCTAGGGAACCCATCCCCGTGCTTGGAAACGGTTGGTCCTAAACTCCAACCTCAACCTCCCCCACTGCAACATAGAATCATCGAGCTGGAAGAGACCTCAGGAGTCATCAAGTCCAGCCCCCTGCCCAAAGCAGGACCAACCCCAACTCAATCAACCCAACCAGGGTTTGGTCAAGCCGAGACTTCATAGAAACATAGAATCCCAGGACTGGAAGAGACCTCGAGAGGTCATCGAGTCCAGTCCCCTGCCCTCACGGCAGGACCAAGCACTGTCTAGACCATCCCTGATAGACATTTATCTAACCGACTCTTAAAAACCTCTAGGGATGGAGATTCCACCCCCGCCGTAGGTAACCCATTCCAGTGCTTCCCCACCCTCCTGTGATAGAGGTCTATAAAATCATGAGTGGTGTGGAGAGGGTGAATAAAGAAAAGTGATTTACTAGTTCCCATAATAGAAGAACTAGAGGACACCAAATGAAGTGAATGGGTAGCAGGTTTAAAACTAATACAAGAAAGTTCTTCTTCACACAGCGCATAGTCAACCTGTGGAACTCCTTGCCAGAGGAGGCTGTGAAGGCTAGGACTAGAACAGAGTTTAAAGAGAAGCTAGATAATTTCATGGAGGTTAGGTCCATAAAAGGCTATTAGCCAGGGGGTGAAATGGTGTCCCTGGCCTCTGTTTGTCAGAGGCTGGAGAAGGATGGCAGGAGACAAATTGCTTGATTATTGTCTTCGGTCCACCCCCTCTGGGGCACCTGGTGCTGGCCACTGTCGGCAGATAAGCTACTGGGCTAGATGGACCTTTGGTCTGACCCAGTGCGCCCGTTCTTATGTTCCTGGGGAAATAGTTTTTCCTAATATCCAACATGAGACCGTTGCTCCTCGTTCGGAGGTCTGCTACCCCTGAGAACAGCCTCTCTCCATCCTCTTTGGAACCCCCCTTCGGCTCGTCTCTTCTTGCAGACTAAATACGCCCAGATCCCTCCGCCTCTCCTCGCCAGGTCCACCCGCCGAATCGTTTCGGTGGCCCTCCAATGCGTCCGCCTCCGTGCTGCGGAATTGGACGCCATCCTCCAGCTGTGCTCCCCCGCGGCGGGCCACGTCGGTAAGTTGGCCAACGTCGGTGTTCACATGGGCATGAACACCCATGTGTTTGGACGGCTTTGGGAAAGCCACGGGGGTTGGTGGTGACAGCAAAGACGCCTGTGTCGCACCAGGCAAGGAATTGAACACACGGGAAAGGCCCCGGGGCCGTAAAAATCATTTCATGGGGTCGCTTTTATTTGCCAGCCGGGCTGTGGGAGGAATTGTTTGGGCATCCAGCCGGCTGCGAAATTAGCATTGTTAATTTGCGGCAAGCCGGGGTAGCTGGATGTGTTCGAGAAATGCAACACAATTAATTAGCCTCGGAAAAAAAAAAAAAGAGAAAAGGCAGCTGAAGTGTTTATTGCAGGATCAAGCTCCCGGTTTTATAAGCAGATGGGGAAATAAAGTGCCGGGGATGACACAGAGAAAACAGCTGCATGGGGACCAGCCGCCTAATTCATAATTCAACAGCCTAATCAGGGAACCGCGGCCACGGCGGTAATGAAAAAACGTGCGGTGGCAAACGATGAGGCTGCTTTGCTTCTGAAGGGGGCGGCTGCCAATTAGCACCCTCTTCGCAGCCGCCCGGGGCCCGGCGCACGGAAAGTAGGTCAGCCGAGAATCGCCGCCGTGAGCCCCGTTTCGGTGCCGAGGGCCGCGCATCCGTGACCAAAAAGCAAAGGTGCCTCTGAGGGCGCCGGTCTCACCTCTCCCGGACGGAGGGCACAGGCTGGTGACTATTGGTTCTTCCTCCCGTCGGGGGCAGGAATCCATCGTGGCGGGGGGTTCGCCTTTGTGTGGCAGCTAGCGGACGACCCGAAGGGGACACCGATTTTGGGGGCAGATAGAATAGGCTTCTAGGCCAGCATTCCCATGGAACTGGATGGGACAGGACTTGATGACCTCTCGAGGTCCCTTGGTTCTTGGTCCTGCTGGGGACAGGACCTGATGACTCTCCAGGTCCCTTGGTTCTTGGTCCTGCTGGGGACAGGACCTGATGACTCTCCAGGTCCCTTGGTTCTTGGTCCTGCTGAGGACGGGACTTGATGACCTCTCCAGGTCCCTTGGTGCTTGGTCCTGCTGGGGACAGGACTTGATGACCTCTCGAGGTCCCTTGGTGCTTGGTCCTGCTGGGGACAGGACTTGATGACTCTTCAGGTCCCTTGGTTCTTGGTCCTGCTGGGGACAGGACCTGATGACTCTCCAGGTCCCTTGGTTCTTGGTCCTGCTGAGGACGGGACTTGATGACCTCTCCAGGTCCCTTGGTGCTTGGTCCTGCTGGGGACAGGACCTGATGACTCTCCAGGTCCCTTGGTTCTTGGTCCTGCTGGGGACAGGACTTGACGACCTCTCGAGGTCCCTTGGTGCTTGGTCCTGCTGGGGACAGGACCTGATGACTCTCAAGGTCCCTTGGTTCTTGGTCCTGCTGGGGATAGGACTTGATGACTCTCAAGGTCCCTTGGTTCTTGGTTCTGCTGGGGATAGGACTTGATGACTCTCAAGGTCCCTTGGTTCTTGCTCCTGCTGGGGACAGGACTTGATGACCTCTCGAGGTCCCTTGCAACTTGGTCCTGCTGGGGACAGGACCTGATGACTCTCAAGGTCCCTTGGTTCTTGGTTCTGCTGGAGATGAGACTTGATGAACTCTCGAGGTCCCTTGGTGCTTGGTCCTGCTGGGGACAGGACCTGATGACTCTCCAGGTCCCTTGGTTCTTGGTTCTGCTGAGGACTTTGATGACCTCTCCAGGTCCCTTGCAACTTGGTCCTGCTGGACACAGGACTTGACGACCTCTCGAGGTCCCTTGGTGCGTGGTCCTGCTGGAGATGAGACTTGATGACCTCTCGAGGTCCCTTGGTGCTTGCTCCTGCTGGGGATAGGACCTGATGACTCTCAAGGTCCCTTGGTTCTTGGTTCTGCTGGGGACTTTGATGACCTCTCCAGGTCCCTTGCAACTTGGTCCTGCTGGGGACGGGACTTGATGACCTCTCAAGGTCCTTTCCCGTTGTGATTCTAGGACAAGAAGCAATGGGCTTAAATTGCAGCAAAGGAGGGTTAAGCTGGACATTAGGAAAAACTACCTGTCCGGGTGGTTAAACACTGGAATAAGTTGCCCAGGGAGGTTGTGGAATCTCCATCTCTGGAGATACTGAAGAACAGGTTGGATAGACATCGACCGGGGATGGTCTAGATGGTGCTTGGCCTGCCTTGAGGGGCGGGGACTGGACTTGATGCCTCTCGAGGTCCCTTCCAGTTCTAGTTTTCTATGATTCTCTGTGCTGCGTCTTTCAGAAAATGCCCAGGGCTGATCGCCCTCAGCCGCCCTCCCGGTCGGTCTCATCTCAAGGACACCCCTTCGAACGTGGCCTGCTCTGGATCAGGGTTCACAGCCTGGCATGATGTCGGCCAAGCCGTCTGCCTCTTCCTTTGCGGCGGCCTGGGGAGTCAGGCCGAGAGCCCCCTGGTTTCCCCGAACCTGCTCATTCACGTTCATACGGTGCCTGCCAGGAGGGCCCCATAGAATGGCAATCACAAGCCATCGCTGTCGGTCCGGGGTTGGGGGGAAAGGCGGCAGGGCTGTGCGCCGGGAAAACATTACGGCCCCAGCTGTCAACTTCCACGCCACGTGCTCAGGGGGCACGGAGGCCTTTCTCGTGCCAGCCTGGAAGCAAAACGCCCGCAGAAAAGGGCGGTTTGGACTTCGCAAGAGGGCCCCAAGGGGCATCCACTTTGGGACTGGATCAGGAACCCTCTTGAGAACGTCGTGGACCTGGAACCGTGGTATCGGGGAAGGAAGGCCCACGATTATGCTTGTCTGCACAGCCCCAACCATTCACCCGGCCCTCTGGTGCTTGGCGCTGTATGTTCCTCGAACAAAACGTCAGTTCAGTCTAATTTCAGGTGGGGAGGACGATTTGACTGCAAGGCTACGAAAACAGCCGGAAAGTGTCTTTCTCCTCTGTCCCCGTCCCCCCGGCTGCGGGCAGAGTCTTCTGGGCCAGTCACCGGGATGTGTCCAATGGATCCAAGTGGTTATTTCGTCTCAGTGAGGAGCAGAGCGACTGGAATTCGGGTGTGGCGTGGCGGCACTCTCGGTGCTGGGGAAGAAAACGGCTCCCCGGTGTGTCGGCAGCCAGGGGCTTCCTAGCCACGGTCCCAAAAGTGGAAAAGGCAGCTTCAAGGGACGGACTCAAGAGCATGGCTCCCCTCCCACCGGGCAGCGCAGCCTAGCAGTCAGCATCAATAGCACAGCTCCCTGCACACAGGGCAGCGCGGCCTAGCAGGTAGTCGTAATAGTACAGCTCCATGCACACAGGGCAGCGCAGCCTAGCAGGTAGTCACAATAGTACAGCTCCATGCACACAGGGCAGCGCGGCCTAGCAGGTAGTCGCAATAGTACAGCTCCATGCACACAGGGCAGCGCGGTCTAGCAGGTAGTCGCAATAGTACAGCTCCATGCACACAGGGCAGCAGGGCCTAGCAGGTAGTCGCAATAGTACAGCTCCATGCACACAGGGCAGCAGGGCCTAGCAGGTAGTCACAATAGTACAGCTCCCTGCACACAGGGCAGCACGGCCTAGCAGGTAGTTGCAATAGTACAGCTCCATGCACACAGGGCAGCGCGGCCTAGCAGGTAGTTGCAATAGTACAGCTCCATGCACACAGGGCAGCGCGGCCTAGAGGTAGTCGCAATAGTACAGCTCCATGCACACAGGGCAGCACGGCCTAGCAGGTAGTCGCAATAGTACAGCTCCATGCACACAGGGCAGCACGGCCTAGCAGGTAGTCGCAATAGTACAGCTCCCTGCACACAGGGCAGCGCGGCCTAGCAGGTAGTGTCAATAGCACAACTCCCTGCAACAGGGAGGGGGGTCCAGAAGTGAGAGTTAATAGTCCATCTCCCTGCACTCAGGGCAGCGGGGCCTAGCAGCCAGAAGCAATATTCCAGCGCTCTGCATGGAGGGCAGCGCGGCCTAGCAGCTAGAGTGACTACGACAGCTCCCTGCACCCAAGGCAGCGGGACCTAGCAGCCAGAGCCAATAGTACAGCTCCCTGCACACAGGGCAGCACGGCCTAGTAGCCAGCATCAACAGTACAGCTCCCTGCACATAGGGCAGCGCGGCCTAGTAGTGAGTGTCACTAGCACAGGGACGGGGAGAGCCCCTTGTGGGGTACCCTCTCCAGCAGGTCCCAGCCCTGGGTCCTATCAGCGGCGGCACGGCCCACCACCAGCTCGCCGCGAAATCCACAGCCCTTTATAGCTGGCTCCCAGCTGGAGCATGCCCAGTCGGGCCGGGAGGTGGGGCCTCCTCCTCCAGCTAGCCCGGCTTAACCCCTTCAGCGCCAGCGCGGGCTTGATACACCCTGTCCCGCACCGGTTGCCACCAAACTCCGCTTGAGCGGGGCTCATTGGAATCTAATTAGGAACGACTAATGATAAATTAACGAGGCCCGCTTCCCCCTCAAGCCCCCAGCTTGGACCAGGCCCCGGGGCCGGGATGTCCGGTAAATTGGGCGACCTCTAAGGTGTTCTTAAAAGACGCCTCTCCGAATCGTCAAGGGTTTACCCCCTGGGGTCCTGCCTCAGCTTGACTCTGGATTTCCGGCTCTAACATCCAGTTCTCGAATTTTCCTACGGCCGTGGAGGCCTCGCGAGGTTCGTATTCCCCTCGAAGAAGATTCGGCCAGGAAGCGACCAACCTCAACTCAACGTGTCCAAGCCGGGCTTAGAATCCTCCGAGGACAGAAATGCCAGACCGGCGTGAAGAAAACGGATGAAATCGAAACACGTCCGCCCGCCCCAGAGAGAAGGAACGGGGAATTCCCAGACGGTCCCGGTGAGTTCTGCCGAGTCTTGGCTCCTTGCCGAATCTGGCCCTTTGCTGGGGCGGGGATCTTCAGCTGGAATCCGCGCCCACGTCCCCGGGGAAGCGCTCCGCTGATTCAGCAGCCACCCAGCGAAGGACGGGGCTCGTTTCAAACCGTGGCGACCCGGGGCACCCGGAGAGCCGAAGGAAGCGGCAAACCGGCTTTACCGCTTTCGCTAGGAGGCGGGTGGCGTCTAGATCCTGCCGTAGAGGCGCGTGGCTTTAGCCCGGAAGGTTCCATCCCGCCTGATGAGGAGCCAGGCCCCGTTGGCTTTGCACAAGAAAATACGAAGTCGAGACTAGCAAAACGTAAACGGCTCCTTCCCCACACCGGCTGCTACCGAAAAGTGACTCGCCTTTTTTCTTTCTCCTCCGCTCCCCCCTCCCTCCCTTCTTTCTTTCTTTGTGGCTTGGTTCATTCTTTCTTTTTCTTTCCATTTTCTTTCTTTCTTTTTTATGTCTTGGTTCGTTCTTTCTTTTTCTTTCCATTTTCTTTCTTTCTTTTTATGTCTTGGTTTGTTCTTTCTTTCTTTCTTTCTTTCTTTCTTTCTTTCTTTCTTTCTTTCTTTCTTTGTGGCTTGGTTGGTTCATTCTTTCTTTTCTTTCCATTTTCTTTCTTTCTTTCTTTCTTTGGTTGGTTCTTTCTTTTTCTTTCTTTCTTTGTGGCTTGGTTCGTTCTTTCTCTTTCTTTCCGTTTTCTTTCTTTCTTTCTTTGTGGCTTGGTTCGTTCTTTCTTTCTTTCTTTCTTTCTTTGCTTGGTTGGTTCTTTCTTTTTCTTTCTTTCTTTCTTTCTTTCTTTCTTTCTTTCTTTCTTTCTTTGTGGCTTAGTTCGTTCTTTCTCTTTCTTTCCGTTTTCTTTCCTTTTCTTTCTTTCTTTGTGGCTTGGTTCGTTCTTTCTTTTTCTTTCCTTTTTCTTTCCATTTTCTTTCTTTCTTTCTTTCTTTCTTTGCTTGGTTGGTTCTTTCTTTTTCTTTCTTTCTTTGTGGCTTGGTTCGTTCTTTCTTTTTCTTTCCGTTTTCTTTCTTTCTTTCTTTGTGGCTTGGTTCGTTCTTTTCTTTTCTTTCCGTTTTCTTTCTTTCTTTCTTTCTTTCTTTGCTTGGTTGGTTCTTTCTTTTCTTTCTTTCTTTGTGGCTTGGTTCATTCTTTCTTTCTTTCTTTCTTTCTTTCTTTCTTTCTTTCTTTCTTTGTGGCTTGATTCGTTCTTTCTTTTTCTTTCCATTTCTTTCTTTCTTTCTTTCTTTCTTTCTTTCTTTCTTTCTTTCTTTCTTTCTTTCTTTGTGGCTTGGTTTGTTCTTTCTTTTCTTTGCATTTCTTTCTTTCTTTGTGGCTTGGTTCATTCTTTCTTTTTCTTTCCATTTTCTTTCCATTTTCTTTCTTTCTTTCTTTCTGGCTTGGTTCTTTCTTTCTTTCTTTCTTTCTTTCTTTCTTTCTTTCTTTCTTTCTTTCTTTCTTTCTTTCTTTCTTTCTTTCTTTCTTTCTTTCTCGCTAGTTGCGACAACTGAACTAAGCGCTCCACGCATTCAACTAAAAGAGAAGAAATGATCGTTTCCTCCCCGTTTCTCCTTGGGATCATTAACATTGCCCAGCTGAGCAGGCCGGAGTTGGAGGGCCGGATCCGGCCCCAGGGCCGGAGCTTGTCCACGCATGGAGGGGCTGGGGGATCACCTCCCTTTCTTCCACATCACTTTCGTCCCCCGCATGACTGGAGAGAAATCCACCCATCCTCCCCCCATCTTCTGCCTGCCACTCGCCGCCGGCGTCCGTCGGCACTTCCGGAATCTCGACATCCGTGGGAGCTGCTTCGTCCGGAGCGGCACGGTGCCCGAATCCGTCACGGGGGCCCACGGAAACAGGAACCCTTCCCCCAGCTGATGCGCTATATTTGTGGGTCTTTCCCTCCTGCCCGGTGAGTTGCTTCAACTGAAAGGAAACCGTCGCGCCCCAGAGGAAAACCATCCAGGAAAATAATAACCCACCTGTGTCCTCTCCGATGGCAAACGTCCGTCGGCTCTTGCCGGGTATTAAAACTGTCCATCTTCGCGACGGATGCTCCGAGCCTCCATCCCAATGGGTCCCGGGGGGAATGTCCATCTTTTTCCATTTTCATTTGATCGCTGCCGGAGCTGGCAGCAGGGTAATAAATCCTTCTGGCGCCGCGGCTGACTCCAGCCCGCGAGGATTACCGGGCGGCGCAGGTGGCCGGGCGAGCCGGGTGTCACCGAATTGGAAAGGACGCGGTGATGAATTGGAGGCGGGAGATTCTTCCGCCGTGTCGCCGCATCCTCGAGGTGGTCGTTAAAGGCACGGCGGCCCCCCGAATTGGATTTTGAAGGTCATCGCCGCCCGGAGAAGATCTAGCACGGCCCGGCTGCGGCGTGAATCATCTTAGAATCATAGAGTCTTCGGGCTGGAAGGGACCTCCGAGGTCGCTGTGTCCAAAGCACCCCGACTCAGTCATCCCAGCCAGAGCTGGGTCAAGCCGGGACGTCCAAACATTCTTCTCTGGAGTTTTTGCAGCACCGGCCTGAAGGTGGCCTACCCGCGTTGGCTGGAAGCTAGGTCACCACCGGAGGTGGACACGCCAACCTGGACGTCAACATGGAATGCCACCAGGAGCCCGTGAAGGACCGTGAGGAAACCACAGTTGGGTGGGAGGTTGTTGGCTTGGGCTCACACCTCCCCCTGTGTTGCCGTGGCGACCGGCGCGAGGGAGACACCTCCTTGGGCTACAGCCGCACCTCCAAACTGGCCAGAGATTCATGAACGGAGGTCAATGACCGGGACAGACCCGGCTCCGGCCTAGCTCCTTCCTCCCCTACTTGGCTCCCGTCCTGTGCCTGCCGGCTCCCATGGAGCGGTTCCTGTCAGAAGGCCCTGCCCCGGCTCCACCCCTCTCCCCGAGTCGGTGCCGAGGGTCCAGACACGGAACGGCAAAGCGGCCTCCACCAGCGGAGGGCACGTGTCTTACACGCTCCACAGCTCAACGGGTCATCGCCTCAGGACCCGATCCGGCCCGCCGGCCCTCAGCACCTCTCCTCAGCCTCCCCCGGCTCCATTTCTTCCTGCTCCGACCAGGCCCGTGACGGTGGGGTCCTCATTTCGGCAGCACCGGCATCTCCGTAGGCTTCTGTAGGCCTCCAACAATTGTCCTCCATGGAGGAACTGGTCGTAGGTTCCTTCTGGCCCTAAACCGGCGTTTGTGGGGCAGTCGCAGACTGCCCCATTCTGGCCTGCTCCGAATTTGGCCTACTCCCAGTCACCGGCCTTCTAGCCGGGCAAGGCCAGAGGTCCACTTTGGGGGCTGAGTAGTTCTTCAGTGGGTCTATCCCCAAGATCCTTGGAGAGGACATGGGCTTTTAATGCCGTGCAACAGGAAGGGACTGAGGTCCTGAGAGACCAAGGCCTAGATTTTTAATGGCTGCTGCAACACCTCATCGATTATGAACCTGCATCGTATTTTCCAAAGGGATTTAGGCACGGAGGCTACGTCTAGATGGCAGGCTTATTTCAGAAGAAGCGTTTCCGGAAGAAATCTTCTGGAAAAACCGTCTTCCAAAAGCAAGCATCCATGCAGCAGAAGCGCACCGAAAAAGCAATGATTGGATGCTCTCTCGCATTTCCGTTGTGACGGCGTGGGCCACTGTGCTTTTTCCTGGAGGCCTCTTCTTCCGAAAAACCACTGTCTTCTGCGTCCACACGCCTTTTTCCGGAAAAGCTTTTTTGGAAAAAGTCTTCTCCCTCGTAGAACGAGGTAGACTGCCGTCGGAAAAACCCCTCCATTCTTTCGACTTTCTGTGGGAAGAACGCAATGGCAGTGTGGACGCAAGTATCGTGTTTCCGAAAAACCTCTCCTTTCTTTCGACTTTCTGTGGGAAGAACGCAATTGGCAGTGTGGACGCAAGTATCGTGTTTCCGAAAAACCCCTCCATTCTTTTGACTTTCCGTCGGAAGAACGCAATGGCAGTGTGGATGCAAGTATCGTGTTTCCGGAAACCCCCTCCATTCTTTCGACTTTCTGTGGGAAGAACGCAATGGCAGTGTGGACGCAAGTATCGTGTTTCCGAAAAACCTCTCCTTTCTTTCGACTTTCTGTGGGAAGAACGCAATTGGCAGTGTGGACGCAAGTATCGTGTTTCCGAAAAACCCCTCCATTCTTTTGACTTTCCGTCGGAAGAACGCAATGGCAGTGTGGACGCAAGTATCGTGTTTCCGGAAAACCCCTCCATTCTTTCGACTTTCTGTGGGAAGAACGCAATGGCAGTGTGGACGCAAGTATCGTGTTTCTGGAAAACCCCTCCATTCTTTCGACTTTCTGTCGGAAGAACTCAAGGGCAGTGTGGACGCAAGTATCGTGTTTCCGGAAAACCCTTCCGTTCTTTCGACTTTCTGTCAGAAGAATGCAATGGCAGTGTGGACGCAAGTATCGTGTTTCCGGAAAACCCCTCCATTCTTTCGACTTTCCGTCGGAAGAACGCAATGGCAGAGTGGACGCAAGTATCGTGTTTCCGGAAAACCCTTCCGTTCTTTCGACTTTCCGTCGGAAGAACGCAATTGGCAGTGTGGACGCAAGTATCGTGTTTCCGAAAAACCCCTCCATTCTTTTGACTTTCCATCGGAAGAACGCAATGGCAGTGTGGACGCAAGTATCGTGTTTCCGGAAAACCCCTCCATTCTTTCGACTTTCTGTCGAACGAACCCAATAGCAGTGTGGACATAAGTAATGGTTTTCTGGAAAAACAACCGTTTTCCCGGAAAAACTCTGCCGTGGAGACATAGAAGCCCAAATCCCCGACTTTGAAAGTTGACTCCTTAAAAAAAAATCCCGCCACGTTTAATTTTCTCGGTACTTTGCGGCAGTGAGTTCCGCAGGTTTATTACAAGCGCTGGCTCCAAGCCAAACCGAAGTGCCGACGTGTACCATTTGGGAGAAGAGCCTCAAGGAAAACCACCGAACGGGCTTGAGGGCTTCAAGGCAAACCACCAAACAGGCTCGAGAGAAAAGATTCCAGCTCTGTGCTCTTCTTCGGCCTCGTGTAGCCTCTCCCCATGCAGCATTTCCAAATCTGTTGCCTGCACTTTGGACATCCGATTGTCTGCTTTCTGTCTGCATAACAAGAGCCAAGGAAGACATGGAGGGCAGAGGTCACTCCCGGTTGATTGTCCAGGTCAACTTTCCCGAACATAAGAACATCAGACCATCCAGACCGTGTCCTGTCTTGCCTAGATGTCTCAGACGGAGTGAACAAAACAGGTAACCACCACATAATCCCTCTCCTGTCACCCATATCCAGACTAACAGAGGCTAGGGACACCATTCCTACCCACCATTGATGGACCTAACCTCCATGAATCTGTCTAGCTCCTTTTTGAACCCTGTGAAAGTCCTTGTCTTCCCAACATCCTGTGGCGAGGAGTTCCACGGGTTGGCGCTACGTGAATTAAAACTTCCTTTGGTGTTTTGAAACCAACTGCCTATTCATTTCATTGGGTGATGCCCCTAGTGCTTATCTTGTGGGAATAAGTCCATAACGTTTCCTTATTCGCTTTTTCCACGCCCGTCATGATTTTATAGACCTTTCTCCTCTCCCCCCTTAGTCTCCTCTTTTCTAAGCTGCAAAGTCCCCGTCTCTTTCATCTCTCTGTTCCAAACCCTGTATCATTTTGGTTACCCTTTTCTGAACCTTTTCCAACTCCAAGAGATCTTGCGACTTGGCCTGGTCGCGCTCCTGCCGGCCCCTAAAAGGCAGCCCCTTCGAGGGGGGCGCAGAATCCATCTCATCAGAAGGAAATTCAATCACTTCTCCAGCGGAATCGGCCGGGGAATTTTCAGTGGGAGGAATCTAATTACCCAGCGTTGGACGCTGACCAGGGCTGCCGGGTTAACGAGCTAATTCTTGCAAAAAGCCGGCTCCCCCACGGTTACGACCTCCCGCTTTATGGCTCAGGCAAAGAAACCCTGAATAATTCAGGTCGTTAGCAGCACGCGGAGAAGAACCGAGCAGTCGGATTTCTGTGCGAGACATAAGGCCCGGAACAGCGAGTGGAGCAACGCCGGAGAACCCTGAAGATTGTGTAGACCAGTGTGTCTTCAACTGTGTTGCGTGGTGGACAACCACATGGCCACTGCCCCCTTTTTTTGCTCAATAACTCCTCCCCATCTTTTTTTGTTTGCTCAAGAAAAAATCCTCGTAAAAAACAATGATTGTTTGGTGCTCCTCGGTCTGAACAAGTTTAAGAAACACGGGTGTAGACGGAAGCAGCGTCCAACAGCGGCCGAAATCCCGGCCCCTCTGGGCAGGACCGTCTTAGATCCGATCCGGCCCGCCGGCCCTCGGCACCTCTCCTCATCCTCCCCCAGCTCCATCTCTTCCTGCTCGGAACGGGCATCTCTGTAGGCTTCTGTAGGCCTCCAACAATTGTCCGTGTTGGATCTGTGAGCCGTGGGGCGTGGGAAGACTCAGTCGGAGTGACCCATCTGGGTGGACCAGTTGGGGTGGCCTACGGAGGTGGGATCTTCATCCCTAGAGGTTTTGAAGGCTCGGCGTGGCACGGCCGATTGAGTCGGGGTTGGTCCTGCTTTGGGCAGGAGGTTGGACTGGATGGAGGTCTCCTCCAACCTGAGGCATCAAGGATCGATGTCCACTGGGGGCCAGCCCGGTGTGAGCGGCACCATGGGGTTGAATACTGCTCCCGTTTCTGTCCCTGGGGAAACTGAGGCCCATGGGGTTGGTGTGAGAACGGAGGAACCTCCTCCACGGGCGCTCCAGGGCAGGGATAGAGACCTCCTCCAAATTTCCAGTGCTACCCTCCTCTGGCTTGGGTATGACCCCTTGGGGGAAGGATAGCTTAGTGGTTTCAGCTAACCCCAAGGTTGTGAGTTCAGCCCTTGAGGGGGCCACTTAGGGAGCTGGGGCAAATCTGTCAGGGATGGTGCTTGGTCCTGCCGTGAGGGCAGGGAACTGGACTCAATGACCTCCCAAGGTCCCGTCCAGCTCTATGAGATAGGTATATCTCCATATTTTAATGGGTCTGTCCCCCATGAAGGTGCCGAGCTCTTTTTTGGAGCCCTGTTAAAAGCCGGGTCTTCCCAACATCCTGCGGCGAGGAGTTCCACAGGTTGACGGTGCGCCGCGCGAGGAAAAACGCCCTTTCCTTCGTTTGAACCCTGCGGCCTAGTCATTTCCTTGGTGTGGCGGGAACGCCCTAACTTTTCCTTAAGTCACTTTCCTCCACACCAGCTTGGGGGGCGCGTGGGCTGGAGAGGAGCTAACCCCACGGTTGTGAGTTCAATCCTTGAAGGGGCCATTTGGGGCAAATCGGTCAGGGGTGGTACTTGGTCCTGCCGGGAGGGCAGGGGACTGGACTCGATGACCTCTTGAGGGCCCGTCCAATTCGATGGATACACAGTTCTGCCACGCCAGCATGTGCTTAACCACTAGGAGTTACTGCTGCCCGATGCCTCTGTGACCTGGTTGGGGGGCTGGCTGAGCCCCACTTGGAGAAAATAAACAAGCAAACAGCAACACCTCCCACACACCTGCTATCAGCCCCAGGGGTTTCCAAGGGCAGGTAGGTATTTGGCGGTTGACGCTGCTCTCTGGTCCCCGTGGGAGCCGAGTTCATCTGTGTTTCACGAGGCCGGGAGCCACATTCGTCGGTGTTTCAGGGTGGGAGCCACGTTTGTCAGTGTTTAACGAGGGCAAGAGCCACGTTCTCGGTGTTTCACGAGGGCAGGAGCCGCGTTCATCGGTGTTTCACGAGGGTGGGAGCCACGTTCGTCGGTGTTTCACGAGGCCGGGAGCCACATTGGTCTGTGTTTCACGGGGCCGGGAGCCACGTTCATCGGTGTTTCACGAGGTTGGGAGCCACGGTCGTCAGTGTTTCACGAGGGTGGGAGCCACGCTCATCGGTGTTTCACGAGGGTGGGAGCCACGTTCATCAGTGTTTCATGAGGGTGGGAGCCACGTTTGTCAGTGTTTCACGAGGGCGGGAGCCATGCTGGTCAGTGTTTCACGAGGGCGGGAGCCACGTTGGTCGGTGTTTCACAAAGGCGGGAGCCACGTTCGTTGGTGTTTCACGAGGGCGGGAGCCATGTTCATCAGTGTTTCACGAGGGCTGGAGCCACATTGGTCTCTGTTTCACGAGGGCAGGAGCCACGTTCATCGGTGTTTCATGAGGGTGGGAGCCACATTCATCAGTGTTTCACGAGGGTGGGAGCCATGTTTGTCAGTGTTTCACGAGGGCAGGAGCCACGTTCATCGGTGTTTCACAAGGGCCAGAGCCACGTTGGTCTGTGTTTCACGAGGGCGGGAGCCACGTTAGTCGGTGTTTCACGAGGGCAGGAGCCACATTCGTCGGTGTTTCACAAGGGCCGGAGCCACGTTGGTCTGTGTTTCACGAGGGCGGGAGCCACGTTCATCGGTGTTTCACGAAGGCGGAATTGTTTCCCATTTCGGAAACCTGCGTCAAACTGGACCGCGCAGATGGAGCGGAGAAGGTGTAAGGTCTTTGCTTACAAAAATTCCTTGCTCGGGAGGGCATTTTTCTCACAGACTTCCCACCGCCTCTAAAGAGCTTTAAACGTTTTTTCGTTTTTATCTTCCACCAATCCCGAACACACTTGCCGCCCTCATTTTCCCCCCCATGCCACGGAAAGAAAGCATGTCTCAAGCAGCCGCTAGGTCCACGGATTGGTTTCACTGACCTTCAACCGGGGGGAGAGTCAGCAGCTAGAGCCGAGTTGCTCTGGGTGGGAACACAGGGAGGAAATTTCACAGGATTGCCAGCCCGTTCCCCTTTATTCCCGACCCCACGGGGTGGGTTCGATCACGGGGATGGTTTAAAAAACACCGAGCCCCTGTTTAGACCGCAAAGCGACAGCCTGTTTCGTTAGCCTCAAGTGGGGAAACTGAGGCACGGAACAGGATTTTCGCCACCCCGGCCGAAAAGCCTCGGCATGTCCCACACTGCCTCTCCCCCACAGATCTTGTCCTAAAAAGTACCGAGTGCCTGTCTAGACCTCAACGCGAAGGCCTGTTTTGTTAGCATCAAGTGGGGAAACTGAGGCACGGAACGGGCTTTCCCCCACCCCAGCCGAAACGCCTCAGCATATCCCACACTGCCTCTCCCCCACAGACCTTGTCCTAAAAAGTACCAAGTGCCTGTCTAGACCTCAAAGCGACAGCCTGTTTCGTTAGCCTCATGTGGGGAAACTGAGGCACGGAACAGGATTTTCGCCACCCCGGCTGAAAAGCCTCAGCATGTCCCACACCGCCTCTCCCCCACATCCCTTGTCCTGAAAAGCACTGAGCACCTGTCTAGACCCCAAAGCGAAGGCCTGTTTCCTTAGCATCAAGTGGGGAAACTGAGGCACGGAACAGGATTTCCCCCACCCCAGCCGAAATGCCTCGGCATGTCCCACACTGCATCTCCCCCACAGACCTTGTCCTAAAAAGTACCAAGTGCCTGTCTAGACCTCAAAGCAAAGGCCTGTTTCGTTAACCTCAAGTGGGGAAACTGAGGCACAGAACAGGATTTCCCCCCCACACCAGATGAAAAGCCTCGGCGTGTCCCACACCATCTCTCCCCCACATCCCTTGTCCTGAAAAGCACCAAGCACCTGTCTAGACCTCAAAGTGGCAGCCTGTTTCATTAGCCTCAAGTGGGGAAACTGAGGCACGGAACAGGATTTCCCCCACCCGGGTCGAAAAGACTCGACGTGTTTCACACCACCTCTTCCCACATCTCTTGTCCTGAAAGCACCACGTGCCTGTCTAGACCTCAAAGGAAGGCGTATTTTGTTAGCCTCAAGTGGGGAAACTGAGGCACGGAACAGGATTTCCCCACTCCGGCCAAAAAGCCTCGGCGTATTTCACACCACCTCTCCCCCACATCCCTTGTCCTGAAAAGCATCGAATGCCTGTCTAGACCTCAAAGGAAGGCGTATTTTGTTAGCCTCAAGTGGGGAAACTGAGGCACAGAACCGGCTTTTCCCCACCCCGGATGAAAAGCCTCAGCGTGTCCCACACTGCCTCTCCCCCACATCCATCGTCCTGAAAAGCAAGAAGCACCTGTCTAGACCTTAAAGCGACGGCCTGTTTCGTTAGCCTCAAGTGGGGAAACCGAGGCACGGATCATGGTTTCCCCCCATTCCTCTCACTTGGGCCAAAAAGACTCGACGTGTTTCACACCGCCTCTCCCCCACATCCCTTGTCCTGAAAAGCATCGAGCGCCTGTCTAGACCTCAAAGGAAGGCCTATTTTGCTAGCCTCAAGTGGGGAAACTGAGGCACGGAACCGTCTTTCCCCCGCCCCGGACGAAAAGCCTCAGCATGTTCTACACTGCCTCTCCCCCACATGCCTTGTCCTGAAAAGCACCGAGTGCCTGTCTAGACATCAAAGTGACGGCCTATTTAATTAGCAAAAAGTGGGGAAACTGAGGCACGGAACAGGATTTCCCCGGCCTGGCCGAAAAGTCTCGGCGTGTGTCACACTGCCTCTCCCCCACATACCTTGTCCTGAAAAGCACCGAGCGCCTGTCTAGATCTCAAAGCGACGGCCTGTTTCGTTAGCCTCAATTGGGGAAACTGAGGCACGGAACAGGATTTCCCCCACCCCGGACAAGAAGCGTCGGCATGTCTCCACACTGCCTCTCCCCCACATACCTTGTCCTGAAAAGCACCGAGTGCCTGTCTAGATCTCAAAGTGACAGCCTGTTTCATTAGCCTCAAGTGGGGAAACTGAGGCACAGAAGAGCATTTTCCCCCCCGGACGGAAAGCCTCAACGTGTTCCACAGCATCTCTCCCTGACATCCCTTGTCCTGAAAAGCACTGAGCGCCTGTCTAGACCTCAAAGCGAAGGCCTGTTTCGTTAGCCTCAAGTGGGGAAACTGAGGCACGGAACAGGATTTCCCATTCCTCCCACCCGGGCTGAAAAGACTCAGCGTGTTTCACACCGCCTCTCCTCTACATCCCTTGTCCTGAAAAGCACCGAGTGCCTGTCTAGCCCACAAAGCGACGGCCTGTTTCGTTAGCCTCAAGTGGGGAAACTGAGGCAGAGAAGAGCATTTTCCCCCGACCCGGACGGAAAGCCTCAGCGTGTCCCACAGCATCTCTCCCTGACATCCCTTGTGCTGAAAAGCAAGGAGCGCCTATCTAGACCTCAAAGCGAAGGGCAGTTTCATTAGCCTCAAGTGGGGAAACTGAGGCACGGAACAGGATTTCCCCCCCCCGCCCCGGACAAAAAGCCTCAGCGTGTCCCACACCGCCTCTGCCCCACATCCCTTGTCCTGAAAAGCACTGAGCACCTGTCTAGATCTCAAAGCGACGGCCTGTTTCATTAGCCTCAAGTGGGGAAACTGAGGCACGGAACAGGATTTCCCGCCCCGGACAAAAAGCCTCAGCGTGTCCTACACTGCCTCTCCCCCACATCCCTTCTCCTGAAAAGCACTGAGCGCCTGTCTAGACCTCAAAGTGAAGGCCTGTTTCATTAGCCTCAAGTGGGGAAACTGAGTCACGGAACAAGATTTCCTCTGCCCCAGACAAAAAGCCTCAGCATGTCCCACACCGTCTCTCCCTGACATCCCTTGTGCTGAAAAGCAAGGAGCGCCTGTCTAGACCGCAAAGAGACGCCCTATTTAATTAGCAAAAAGTGGGGAAACTGAGGCACGGAACAGGATTTCCCCGCCCCAGAGGAAAAGCCTCGGCGTGTGTCACACTGCCTCTCCCCCACATCCGTTGTTCTGAAAAGCACTGAGCATCTGTCTAGACCTCAAAGCGACGGCCTATTTAATTAGCAAAAAGTGGGGAAACTGAGGCACGGAACAGGATTTCCCCGCCCCGGCCGAAAAGCCTCAGCGTGTGTCACACACCTCTCCCCATCCCTTGTCCAAAGCCTCCATGTGTCCCTGCCTCTCCCCATCTGTAAGCCTGAAAAGCACTGACATCCTCTTAGACCTCAAAGTGAGGCCCTTGTCCTACTGGGGGAAAAGTAAGGCCTGGAACAGGAACAAGCCCAGTGGGGAATTGTAAGTGGGTCCTCAAGTATTCTCTGCCCCAGACAAAAAGCCAAACATCCCTTGTGTGCTGCCTCCCCAAAGCGCCTGTCTAGAAAAGTTACATGCCGCTCTGTCTAGACCGCACAGAGAACTGACGTCCCGCCTCAGGCCTCTTCTTCGAATTCCAGCTCTACCAGGATGGCGATGGTGAAACTGAGGCCTGTGCGCAGAAGTGACAGGATTTGTCTGCCCCAGGCCGCATATCTGATTCTACAGCTCTAGGGCCCTATGTGTTAGCATGTCTCAATTCAAATTAACTGAGGCATGGAACAGGTTTCCATGAGGTGCACAGACATCAGCGTGTGTCACTGTTTTAGCCCGTCAACAACACGATCCTTGTCTTAAAGTTTATCGAAGTCGAACCTCAGGGTACCTGGAGAGGATTTAGGCCTGTCAGAAAAAACTGAGTCTTTATCTTGCCCCAGAAACTAAACAACTTCATCTACCAATATCGATGTTTTCCTGTCTAGGGTAACGACTTGATGACCTCTGCCTCCCCCTGCTACCGCCCAATTGGGTGGCTTGTACCTGGACAGAGGACCAGGATTGAGTTTCTCAGGCCTACTTGTTGTCTGGAGAGATAGACATCTACCAGGGATGGTCCTGAGCCGGTGCCATCCTGCAGTGAGGGCAGGGGACTGGACTTGATGACCTCTCGAGGTCTCTTCCATTTCTGGGATTCTACCGACATCTACTAGGGATGGTCTAGACGGTGCTTGGTCCTGCCGGGAGGGCAGAGGACTGGACTTGATGCCCTCTCGAGGCCTCTTTCGTTTCTGGGATTCTACAGACATCTACCAGGGATGGTCTAGATGGTGCTTGGTCCTGCAGTGAGGGCAGGGGACTGGACTTGATGACCTCTTGAGGCCTCTTCCATTTTTGGGATTCTACAGACATCTACTAGGGATGGTCTAGATGGTGCTTGGTCCTGTCACGAGGGTAGGGGACTGGACTTGATGACCTCTCGAGGCCCCTTCCGTTTCTGGGATTCTACAGACATCTACCAGGGATGGTCTAGATGGTGCTCGGTCCTGCCGGGAGGGCAGGGGACTGGACTTGATGACCTCTCAAGGTCTCTTCCATTTCTGCGATTCTACCAACATCTACTAGGGATGGTCTAGACGGTGCTTGGTCCTGCCGGGAGGGCAGAGGACTGGACTTGATGCCCTCTCGAGGCCTCTTCCATTTCTGGGATTCTACAGACCTCTACCAGGGATGGTCTAGATGTTGCTTGGTCCTGTCATGAGGGTAGGGGACTGGACTTGATGACCTCTTGAGGCCTCTTCCATTTTTGGGAGTCTACAGACATCTACTAGGGATGGTCTAGATGGTGCTTGGTCCTGTCATGAGGGTAGGGGACTGGACTTGATGACCTCTTGAGGCCTCTTCCATTTTTGGGATTCTACAGACATCTACCAGGGATGGTCTAGATGGTGCTTGGTCCTGTCATGAGGGTAGGGGACTGGACTTGATGACCTCTTGAGGCCTCTTCCATTTTTGGGAGTCTACAGACATCTACTAGGGATGGTCTAGATGGTGCTTGGTCCTGTCATGAGGGTAGGGGACTGGACTTGATGACCTCTTGAGGCCTCTTCCGTTTCTGGGATTCTACAGACATCTACCAGGGATGGTCTAGATGGTGCTCGGTCCTGCCGGGAGGGCAGGGGACTGGACTTGATCACCTCTTGAGGTCCTTTCCAGTTCTAGGATTCTATGAGTCCAAAAGCTGGCCAGTGAAGATCAATGTGCAGGGTGGTTAAACCTCTCGGGACCGTGTTTGTCCTGCTCCTTAAAAGGTGGTACATGCTGAACATGAGCAGCAGGAGTGTACGCGCACAGAGGTGAGAACCTGGGAAGGGCAGGTGAGAAGAAGACATTCCTCCGAGGTGGATGAGACAAGGTGGGAAGATCTGGACGCACTGGGAGAACAGGATGAATTACCCACGCACGAAAAAGGCAAATCTCTGCCCTAGAAAATGAGTGAATGCTCAGGAGCAAGGCATCAAATAGCAGAGAATCATTAGTGGTTCCTTTCTTTCCCCATCTACCCCTACGTTCGGGGGATCCGTCTGACGTTGGCGTTTTCAGGAGACGGCCCCGAAACACTCAATGCCTCTCTTGCAGTTGCCTGCGTCAGGAATCAGATGCAGCAGGGCCGAGGGGGGTGGGCAGCGTGTCCAGATCACATCCCCCATGGTTATTAAAAGGGTTAGAAGCTCTTAACGGCGATAAGCCGGGAGACGGTGAGCCCCGACGACTAAATGAAAGGAGGATCGGAATTGGATAATCTGAGCCAGATGTTGGTCGTTTTACGGCCTCGTTCGCGTCAGAAGCAATCCTTTCTGGCTGGACGGCGGCCAAGTCGTCCTGCTAAAGGGAGCAGCTGGGGGGCTGCAACCGAGAGGCCTCCGAGTTTTTCTTACCGCCGTAATGAAGCAATCCGGAGCTAAGCAAGGAGACGCGGCGGCTATTCAGGCTGGTTCGAGGAAACCGAAGCCCAGGCCGGCAGCCACAAATTTCGCCTACTTTCTCCTTAGCAGCACCCAGCGGAGTCAACCCATAGTTCTGACAAAGACCAAGACATTTGTGTGGGGACTGGACTCGATGACCTCTCGAGGTCCCTTCTAGTCCTAGTATTCTACGATTCCCCACTCACACGTCAGTGGCCAAACGTCCAAGCAAAGAGAGAGAAACTTGGCCACCCGGTGTCGGTCACCGTCTAGATCGGGGTGGCCAACCCGCATACTGCTCTTCCCCCCTAGAAACAGCTCACCGGGGTAGGGGAGCCATCCGGTGCATCCTTGTTCTCTTTTAAAGGGGCAGTGTTCTTTTTTTTTTTTTCGCTCAACCAATCCGGAGGGCACTTCCCCCCCTTTTTTTTTTGCTCAACAAAAATTGTTCAAAAACAACAATTCTGCTGCGGCTCTTCACATTTTTTCCGCCGTTGTTTCGGCTCTCTTCCTTAATGGGTTGGCCACCCTTGGTCTAGATCATGGGTTCCCAAACTGGGGGGCATGCAGAAATTCCAGGGGGACGTGGGGACCAGCCCCCCCAATCAAGTTTTGCTGCCCGTTGGTCCCTTTTGTTGTTGTTGTTGTTCAACAAGTGTTTCTATTTTTTGAGGGGGGGGGTCGTGTGAGGGTTTTTCAAAAATCAAAAAGGGGGCATAATGCCGAAAAGTTTGGGAACCACTGGGCTAGATCATCCCTGGTAGATGTCTACTCAACCTGCTCTTCAATATCTCCAGTGTTGGGGATTTCACAACCTCTCTGAGCAATTTATTCCAGTGTTTAACCACCCTGACAGTTAGGAAGTTTTTCCTCATGTCCAACTTCAACCTCCCTTGTGACAATTTAAGCCCGTTGCTTCTTGTCCTATCCTCAGAGGCCAACGAGAACGCATTTTCACCTTTCTCCTTGTGACACCGTTTTAGCTACTTGAAAACCGCTCTCATGTCCCCTCTCAGTCTTCTCTTTTCCAAACTAAACAAGCCCCGTTCTTTCAGTCTTCCGTCCTACCTCATGTCTACTAGATGGTTCACCATTTTGGTTGCTCTTCTCTGGACCTTCTCCAATTTCTCCACCTCTTTCTGGAAATGTGGGGCCCGGAACTGGACACAACACTCCAACTGAGGCCTAATCAGAGCAGAGTAGAGCGGAAGAACGACTTCTCGTGTCTTGCTCGCCACACTCCTGTTATTGCGTCCCGGATATCTGCTGGTAGAGTCCCTCCTTTGCTTGTGGGGCATGTGACTAGGCCTCTGAGGCACATGGGGCGGGATGGAGTGGAACAGGAGATAAGAGAGCAGCACGTTCCAGTCAGCGGCTGACGATAGCAAACACTGATTAACCAGCCAATACTGAATAATTCCTCAGGGGTATGAAGACAGAGGGCCTAGGAGGTTCCCAGACGCTACTGGTAGCATCTCCCCAGCTCTAGTCAGACTTGAAGAAAACCTAATACTTCTCTTCCTCCTGTTCCCAGAGCCAGGATGGACCTCTTGGTACACGTCATGTGGGAAACCACCTGGGAATGGCCAAGTTTAGTTTGATTTAGTAGGGTCGGTCTTGCTTTGGGAGGGGATTGGACTTGATGACCTCTTGAGGGCTCTTCCAACCCTAGCATTCGATGATTCTGCCCATGGAGGGCAAGATCCTATTGGCGGCAGAGATCTCCTGAGACCCATCCCTTATCCACCACACCATCCTTCCTCTTTTATGCCCAGATCTGAGGAAACGTTGCTAGCCAAGTCGACTTCAGCCACTATGTTCTCCTGAGCTGGGACCATCAATGGCCCTTCCCCATCCCTTGTTCTTTCCATTCTGCATGAGGATTGACTCATTTTTTGTGGAAAAAACAATTTCTGCGTCAGGCATGAAGTGTGAGGATCGATTCGTTTTCTGGGGAAAAGAACCCATTTCTATGTCGGGCGTGACGTGTAAGGATTGACTTGTTTTCTGTGGAAAAAAACCCACATTTCCGCATCGGGTGTGAAGTGTGAGGATTGACTCGTTCTCTGTGGAAAAAACCCCACATTTCCGCATCCCACGTGAAGTGTGAGAACTGACTCATTTTCTGTGGAAAAAAACCCACATTTCTGCGTCGGGCGTGAAGCATGAGGATTGGCTTGTTCTCTGTGGAAAAAACACATTTCTGCGTCGTGAAGCGTGAGGGTTGACTTCGTTCTCTGTGGAAAAAACCCCACATTTCCGCATCGGGTGTGAAGCGTGAGGATTGACTCATTTTCTGTGGAAAAACCCCACATTTCTGCATCTCACGTGAAGTGTGAGAACTGACTCATTTTCTGTGGAAAAAACCCACATTTCTGCGTCGGGCGTGAAGCATGAGGATTGGCTTGTTCTCTGTGGAAAAAACACATTTCTGCGTGGGGCATGAAGTGTGAGAATTGGCTTCGTTCTCTGTGGAAAAAACCTTTCTGCGTTGGGTGTGAAGCATGAGGATTGACTCGTTTCCGGTGGAAAAAACCCACATTTCTCCAGCTCACGTGAAGTGTAAGAATTGACTCATTTTCTGTGGAAAAAACCACATTTCTGCGTCGGGCGTGAAGCATGAGGGTTGACTTGTTCTCTGTGGAAAAAAAATTCTGCATAGGGCGTGAAGCATGAGGACTGACTCATTTTCTGTGGAAAACCCCACATTCCTTCGTCGGGTGTGAAGTTTGAGGATTGACTTGTTTTCTGTGGAAAAAAACCCCATTTCTGCGTGGGGCATGAAGCATGAGCATTGACTCGTTCTCTGTGGAAAAAACCCACATTTCTGCGTCAGATGTGAAGTGTGAGGACTGACTCATTCTCTGTGGAAAAAACCCACATTTCTGCATTAGGCATGAAGCGTGAGGATTACTCATTTCTCTGTGGAAAAAACCAATTTCTGTGTGGGCATGAAGCGTGAGGATTGTTTCGTTCTCTGTGGGGAAAAGAACCATTTCTGTGTGGGCTGTGAAGTGTTAGAATTGACTCGTTCTTTGTGAAAAAAACCCACATTTTTGCGTTAGGCGTGAAGCGTGAGGATTGACTCGTTCTCTGTGGAAAAAAAAAGTTTTGCGTGGGGCGCAAAGCGTGACGATTGACTCGTTTTCTGTGGAAAAAACCCACATTTCTGCATCCATGTGAAGCGTGAGGATTGACTCGTTTTCTGTGGAAAAACCACATTTCTGTGTCAAGTGTGAAGTGTGAGGATTAACGCGTTCTCTGTGTGGAAAAAACTATTTCTGTGTGGAGTGTGAAGCGTGAGGATTGATTCGTTTTCTGTGGAAAAAAACCACATTTCTGTGTGGGTCCTGAAGTGTAGGGTTTGACTCATTCTCTGTGGAAAAAAACATTTCTGTGTGGGGCGTGATGCGTGAGGATTGACTCGTTCTCCGTGGAAAAAACCCACATTTCTGCATGGGGCGTGAAGCATGAGGATTGGCTTGTTCGCTGTGGAAAAAACCTCATTTCTGCGTCGGGTGTGAAGTGTGAGGATTGACTCATTTTCTATGGAAAAAACCCCACATTTCTGTGTGGGGCGTGAAGCGTGAGCATTGACTCATTCTCTGTGGAAAAATACCACATTTCTGCATTAGGCGTGAAGCGTGAGGATTAACGCTTCTCTGTGGGGAAAAAACCATTTCTGTGTGGGGCGTGAAACGTGAGGATTGACTCATTTTCTGTGGGAAAAAAAACATTTCTGTGTGGGGCGTGAAGCGTGAGGATTGACTCGTTTTCTGTGGAAAAACCCCACATTTCTGCATTAGGTGTGAAGCGTGGGGATCAGCGCGTTCTCTGTGGGGAAAAAACCATTTCTGTGCGGGGCGTGAAGCGTGAGGATTGATTCGTTTTCTGTGGAAAAAAAACACATCTCTGTGTTGGGCCTGAAGTGTAGGGTTTGACTCGTTCTCTGTGGAAAAAACCATTTCTGTGTGGGGTGTGAAGCGTGAGGATTGGCTCGTTCTCTGTGGAAAAATACCACATTTTTGCGTTAGGCGTGAAGCGTGAGGATTGTTTCGTTCTCTGTGGGGAAAAGAACCATTTCTGTGTGGGGCGTGAAGCGTGAGGATTGACTCGTTCTTTGTGAAAAAAACCCACATTTTTGCGTTAGGCGTGAAGTGTGAGGATTGACTCGTTCTCTGTGGAAAAAACCCACATTTCTGCATCCCATGTGAAGTGTAAGAATTGACTCATTTTCTGTGGAAAAAACCACGTTTCTGCGTGGGGCGTGAAGCGTGAGGATTGACTCGTTCTCTGTGGAAAAAAACCACATTTCTGCATGGGGAGTGAAGCGTGAGGATTGGCTTGTTCGCTGTGGAAAAAACCACATTTCTGCGTCGGGTGTGAAGTGTGAGGATTGACTCATTTTCTGTGGAAAAAAACATTTCTGCGTGGGGCGTGAAGCGTGAGGATTGACTCATTTTCTGTGGAAAAAAACCCACATTTCTGCGTCGGGCGTGAAGCGTGAGCATTGACTCGTTCTCTGTGGAAAAATACCACATTTCTGCATTAGGCGTGAAGCGTGAGGATTAACGCGTTCTCTGTGGGGAAAAAACCATTTCTGTGTGGGGCGTGAAACGTGAGGATTGACTCATTTTCTGTGGAAAAAACCCACATTTCTGTGTGGGGTGTGAACTGTGAGGATTGACTCATTTTCTGTGGGAAAAAAAACATTTCTGCGTGGGGCGTGAAGCGTGAGGATTGACTCGTTTTCTATGGAAAAACCCCACATTTCTGCATTTGGTGTGAAGCGTGGGGATCAGCGCGTTCTCTGTGGGGAAAAAACTATTTCTGTGCGGGGCGTGAAGCATGAGGATTGATTCGTTTTCTGTGGAAAAAACCACATTTTTGTGTTGGGCCTGAAGTGTAGGGTCTGACTCGTTCTCTGTGGAAAAAAACATTTCTGTGTGGGGCGTGAAGCGTGAGGATTGACTCGTTTTCTGTGGAAAAAGCCACATTTCTGCATTAGGCGTGAAGCGTGGGGATCAGCACGTTCTCTGTGGGGAAAAAACCATTTCTGTGCGGGGCGTGAAGCGTGAGGATTGATTCGTTTTCTGTGGAAAAAAAACACATTTCTGTGTTGGGCCTGAAGTGTAGGGTTTGACTCGTTCTCTGTGGAAAAAAACATTTCTGTGTGGGGCGTGAAGCATGAGGATTGACTCGTTTTCTGTGGAAAAAGCCACATTTCTGCATTAGGCGTGAAGCGTGGGGATCAGCGTATTCTCTGTGGGGAAAAAACCATTTCTGTGCGGGGCGTGAAGCGTGAGGATTGACTCATTTTCTGTGGAAAAAAACCACATTTCTGTGTTGGGCCTGAAGTGTAGGGTTTGACTCGTTCTCTGTGGAAAAAACCATTTCTGTGTGGGGCGTGAAGCGTGAGGATTGACTCGTTCTCTGTGGAAAAAACCACATTTCTGCATGGGGCGTGAAGTGTGAGGAATGACTCATTCTCTGTGGAGAAAAAAACCATTTCAGCATCGGGCGTGAAGTGTGAGAATTGGCTCGTTCTCTGTGGGAAACCCCCCCCCAGCATTTCTTCATCGGGCGTGAAGTGTGAAAAGCAAATTCTCTGTTGTCAGATCCTTGTCAGCCGCCTCGTATTTTGTAATCTAAACAAGAAGCAGCAACGGGAACCATAATTAATGTGCTCATGGAGACACAGGAGATGAATACATTTCCAAAGCCGCATTTATAAATACATTTACATTTTTGTCGGGTCTCCCAGCAGGAATCGGAAAGGGCTGCAACCCGGAATGAATTCCGCCACATGACGACAACAATCACAATATTCAGGTAATGCCCACGCCCAACAGATCTGTTACTTATCCCCGGTCATACATCTTCCGCTCTCCACCCAAAAATAATGCCTGTAGCTAGTCCTGGATCTATTAAAGTAAGATCTATTAACCTAGGCTGACGGGGAAGGTCGACTTCCGATACGCCACCCCCGTCACGTTAATTACGTCGCTGGAGCCGGTGTGTCTTTCATCGGGGTTTCACGCCGTCCCCATAGCGGGAGTTCGACGGGAGAACGGCGAATTCGAACCCGATCAGCAGCGTCGATCCTCTTCGTAGGGTAGACACGGCCGTAGCGAAGGAAGGAGAACGTTATTGGCGAGGTTAAGATGGGAACCGCCCCCCTCATATGAGTTAGTCCTCGATTTAAAAAGGCAAAATTCAGGGCTGACTTAGACCCGGCGTGGGATGGTGGAGTTGAGGTTGGTCCTACTTCGGGCAGGGGGCTGGACGTGACGACCTCCTGAGGTCTCTGCCGACTCGGTGGTTCGAAGTGAGCAAACGCTGCCCATTAACGTAATGCGCCGACGACAAGTGAAACCGAGGGGCCATGTTTTATTCATTCCCCCGTCTCGCTGTGGGCTGGGGAGTCGGGGCGGGACCCCGCCGTGCTCACGGCGGGAGGGACCACGTGGAAAAGGCAGGGAAAGCGTGCCGCTATTAGATGCTCCATGTCCCCCCCCCCGAGAGGTGGGAAGAGGTTGGAATCTCTCGCTCTATTAAACAAAGTGCTCTGAGACCCGGCACTGGCGTGCATTAAGGCCTCTCTACCTGAGTCGTGAGTGGTCGCTGGGGCTTTGCCGAACCAGCCAGTGAGAAGCTGGCTGCGCCGGGGAGCTAAAAGCAACGACCTGTTTGTTAACGCGGGGAGTCATGAGAGGTGAGTGGGGCCCGGGGCTCGTCCAGCATCTTGGATCCAGCTTGGGAAGTCGGGATCATGACCCCAGCCCTGTATAGGACAGGTGGAACTGGCTCTATTGCATTGAGAACCCGGGAGAGGGGGCGGGTTAATATACACGTTGCACACACGTGTGACTGGTGGGGGAGGAGGGCGGTCACAGCGTTACGCAACCCATGCATCCCTGAAAAGTGGCCCTTGTGCGGCGAATTTCGGAAGCCCTTCTTCCCCAGAACAGGGAATCATCAAGTGATCCCACTTCTGCCACCAGTTCCCAGCCTCTGACACACAGAGGCTAGGGACACCATCCCTGCCCATCCTGGCTAATAAGCAGGGCTCGCCAAACCGCGCCGAGCCCCACTCGCCAGCCGCACTCTCCGGTGATCTGTGCATGCGCAGATCGTTCTGCGCATGCACAGATCGCCTGAACCCGGCTCTTCCGGGTTGCAATCTACTCGCCCCGGGCGAGTAGATTGCATTATTTGTCGAAGCCTGCTAACAAGTATTGATGGACTGAACCTCCATGATGCCTCCATTCGATGCCTCATGAGACAACTGGCCGGCCGTTCTTGCTACCTCGCTTCCAGGTTTTCATTTGCTCAGTAGGCCCCTGTGTTCTCTTCCCTCAGGTTGTCCATGTGTTCCCAGCCCGCTCAGCTGGGTTCCTTTCTACCTCCTCTTCCTCCCGAGGCCTTGTCACCTTCTCCCACCTCATCTCTGTAAAACGGACCTTGTGAAGTGAATTTCGGAAGCCCTTCTGCCCCAGAAGGAGGGAACAGAACAGGGAATCATCAAGTGATCCCACTTCTGCCACCAGTTCCCAGCCTCTGACACACAGAGGCTTGGGACACTATCCCTGCCCATCCTGGCTGATAAAGTATTGATGGACCTAACCTCCATGATGCCTCCATTTGATGCCTCATGAGACAACTGGCCGGCCGTTCTTGCTCCCTCGCTTCCAGGTTTTCATTTGCTCAGTAGGCCCCTGTGTTCTCTTCCCTCAGGTTGTCCATGCGTGTTCCCAGCCCGCTCAGCTGGTTCCGTTCTACCTCCTCTTCCCCCTGAGGCCTTGTCGCCTTCTCCCACCTCATCTCTGTAAAACAGCCCTTGTGAAGTGAATTTCGGAAGCACTTCTGTCCTAGAGGAAGGGAACAGAACAGGGAATCATCAAGTGATCCCACTGCTGACACCAGTTCCCAACCTCTCACACACAGAGGCTAGGGACACCATCCCTGCCCATCCTGGCTAATAAGTATTGATGGACCTAACCTCAATGATGCCCACACTTATCGTTTATCCAGGGGCGCTACTTCAGGGGAGGAGGCCTGGGACCCCCCCCTTCTCTGGAGTTATCCACCAGCTCTGTAAGTGTATAACTATGCTTTCCAATGTTTTTTTTCCCCTTGCGAATTGCTTTCCTGCTAGGGGGCAGTGTTCATAAAGCAATGCCCTTGATGTCCACCTGGGAACGTCTGCAGGCAAAGGTAGATTTCGACAACTGAAGAGTTTTAAATTCTTTTTTTGGCTAAAAACCCAACGTTCGAAGAAATTGTTGGCCAAGATGGAGGCTCCCGGGACTCCCAAACCGTTTTTCGTTTTTGTGGATTATTTTTTCGGGAGGAAGACACCATTCCCGACTGGCGCAAGCTAGCGTGTTCTAGGGCCATGACGTCATTTTCTTATCTCGTCCCATTGAACGATCCAGGGTGGCTTTCACCAGTCCTTAGGAGTTTGATGCTGATTTGAGGAGATACCAGGCCCAATTCTGGTGATTTGAGGAGACACCAGGCCCAATTCTGAAGGTTGGAAATTCTACGGGCCACCACGACGCCACTTGGCCTGAAGGGGCCGTAGGCCGTGAGGGACGCGCTTGGAAGGGGCAATGGAAGAGTTTGGAGAGCGGCCACCAAACCCAACTCAGCAACGATGGAGACTCCAGTCATGACTCCAGCAGCCCAGGTGTCAAGGAGAACGCCCCAGAACCTAGCCAGGGCAGTGACATCTCTGGACCAGGTAGGTAGCACCACCCGGTCCTGCAAGCCGAAGCTAGCCAGACCACCTGTTTCTATTTCTCAGCCACCTGGGACAGCGAATGATAGTGGGGCTGGAGCTTGGCCAGTCTTCTTCTCTCCTAAGTCCCGGTGGGAAGCTGGAGGGCTGGGAAGGAGAGAACATCCTGATGCTCTGCTAAAATTGTATCTGCCCACATCGAAGTCTCGCCCTCCTACATCACAATGCTTGGTCCTGCCGGAAGGACAAGGGACTGGACTTGACCTCTCAAGGTCCCTTTCAGTTCTAGTGTCCTATGATTCTGTAGACATCTACCAGGGATGGTCTTCATGGTGCTTGGTCCTGCCATGAGGGCAGGGGCCTGGACTTGATGACCTCTCGAGTTCCCTTCCAGTTCTAGTGTTCTATGATTCTACAGACATCTACGAGGGATGGTCTAGACAGTGCTTGGTCCTGCCGGAAGGACAAGGGACTGGACTCGACCTCTCAAGGTCCCTTTCAGTTCTAGTGTCCTATGATTCTGTAGACATCTACCAGGGATGGTCTTCATGGTGCTTGGTCCTGCCATGAGGGCAGGGGACTGGACTTGATGACCTCTCGAGGTCCCTTCCAGTTCTAGTGTTCCACGATTCTATGATTCGATGAGGAGGGGAACCTCAGGCTACAAGGAGAGGGAGAAAGGCTATCTCCTTCAAGGTCATGCTCCCACCAAAGCAAAGCAAAACCTGTAGAAGAAGCCGTCCACGGGGCTGGCAGGGATGGAAGTTTCCATCTTTGGGGTCCACAACCCAGTGCAGCCGTGAACCCTGCAAACACCAGCTGGCCCTCATCAGCTTTAACCCACACGCTTGAGCTGGGAAACGACGAATCGGTAAACAAGTTGGACCTCCATCTCAGCTCATGAGAATGCTAAGAGTGCCGTGGGGCCAGTACGCGCACACCTGGGAAACAATTGTAATATAACTAGCAGGGGATTCCTGTGCCTGGTGAGTTTCACCAGAGACCTAGACCTTGGAGGGTGCCCTGGATTCCCCCAGCTGGAGCCACGTCAACTATGGCCCTTGAAGCGAGGATCAGGGACGGGACTCCCTGTGGTAGAAGGGACGTAAGCATTCCACATGCCTTTTACTCTTATATGCATTGCTCTGTCGTGCTTGCTGACTAATAAAGTAGACTAGCTCTCATCAGCTCTGAGTTGAAGCAAATCCATAATCCTGTTCGTCCATGGCCCTGTGAGTTGACAGACTTAAATTGCAGCAAGGGACGGTTAGGAGGGACATAAGGAAAAATGTCCTACCTGTCTGGGGGATGAAACACTGGAATAAATTGCGTAGGGAGATTGTGGAGTCTCCATCACTGGAGATAGTGAAGGGCCGGTTGGATAGACATCGACCGGGATGGTCTAGATGGTGCCGTGAGGGCAAGGGACTGGATTTGATGACCTCTCGAGGTCCCTTCCAGTTCTAGTGTTCTATGATTCTATAGACATCTACCAGGGATGGTCTAGATGGTGCTTGGTCCTGCCATGAGGGCAGGGGACTGAACTTGATGACCTCTCAAGGTCCCTTCCAGTTCTAGGGTTCTATGATTCTATAGACATCTACCAGGGATGGTCTTGATGGTGCTTGGTCCTGCTGGAAGGACAGGGGACTGGACTTGACCTCTCAAGGTCCCTTTCAGTTCTAGTGTCCTATGATTCTGTAGACATCTACCAGGGATGGTCTTCATGGTGCTTGGTCCTGCCATGAGGGCAGGGGCCTGGACTTGATGACCTCTCAAGTTCCCTTCCAGTTCTAGTGTTCTATGATTCTATAGACATCTACTAGGGATGGTCTAGATGGGGCTTGGTCCTGCCATGAGGGCAGGGGACTGGACTTGATGACCTCTCGAGGTCCCTTCCAGTTCTAGTGTTCCACGATTCTATAATTCGATGAGGAGGGGAACCTCAGGCTACAAGGAGAGGGAGAAAGGCCATCTCCTTCAAGGTCATGCTCCCACCAAAGCAAAGCAAAACCCAACTCAATCCAACCCAACCCACCTCCATGCTCTGGAGATCAGGGGCACGAAGCAGAACTCAACTTCCGCCTCTGGAGAACATCTAAAAGGTGCTCAGAGCATAGTCTAGACCAGACTCGATTCTGCCCCTTAACGGCGGAGAAGAAAACCGACTAGACAAGTCGGTTTCTGATGTTTCTACTCTTATTGGGCCAGATCAATCTGCATCGCTCCGTATCACCAGAGCTCCCATTTTTACTGGTCCAGCATCTGTCCTGTTTTGTTCCAAATGGTTCCCCCGTCCGTTTGTCAACTCAAATATTAGCTTTCAGGGACGGTAAGCAAAGCACTACGAGTCACTCCATGATTAGCAGATGGCTTTCAATTGCTTCCATTTTCCAACAGAGATTCGCTTAGTTAGCACATTGGTATCAGTCGCGGGGAAAGTGGATTTATGGCGCAGGGACGTTCGCAGCTCTCTGAATTATTGTTGTAATAATATCGCGCCAGCCCGCACTGCCAAACAATTGCTTTAGTTGTTTTACATTTTACGGCAGAGATGATTTAAGCCTCAAGTGGGAAATAAACTCTGAAGGTGTGATGTGGATAACGGCGAAAATATGTTAAGACGCTACCCCAGTGGGGGGGGAGGGGGGGACGTGTACCATATATCAGGAACGGTTGTTTCAGCTGTTTTGCAAAGTGAGGGATATAATTTTGCCAATTCTACTGAGTTTAGCCGACAAAGGGGCGTGCGGCAGAGAATGCTCCGAGGTGTTCCTGTGGCCCGTTCACTGGAAGTTTCTAGAATGTGTCGCTCCTAGAAGCTGCGGAAATGATCGTATGAAACGGTGCGTTCTACGAGTCTAAGACGTGGAGAACATTCCGGAATCGAAACGTTTGAGAGCCACGAGCCAAATTCTACCCTCTCCTCGTGACTCCTACAGGAACCACAGAATCCTAGGACACTAGATCAGGAAGGGACCTTGAGAGGTCATCGAGTCCAGTCCCCTGCCCTCATGGCAGGACCAAGCACCATCTAGACCATCCCTGACAGGAAGGAAGGAAGGAGGAGGAGGGAGGAAGAAGAAGGAAGGAAGGAAAGAAGGAAGGAAGGAAGAGGAGGGAGGAAGAAGAAGTAAGTAAGTAAGGAAGGAAGGAACTGGAAGGGACTTTGAAAGGTCATAGAGTCCAGTCCCCTGCCCTTCCAGCAGGACCAAGCCCCATCTAGACCATCCCTGACAATGAAGGAAGGAAGCAAGCAAGGACAGAAGGACCTCTCGAGGTCCTTGAGTCCAGTCCCTTCCCCTCACGGCAGGACCAAGCACTATCTAGATCATACCTGACAGGAAGGAAGGAAGGAAGAGGAGGGAGGAAGAGGAAGGAAGAGGAGGAAGGAAGGAAGGAAGGAGAAGGAGGGAAGAAGAAGAAGGAAGGAAGGAAGGAAGAGGAGAGAGGAAGAAGAAGGAAGGAAGGAGGAGGAGGGAGGAAGAAGGAAGGAAGGAAGGAAGGAATGAAGGAAGAGGAGGGAGGAAGAAGAAGGAAGGAAGGAAGGAAGGAGTGAAGGAAGAGGAGGGAGGAAGAAGAAGGAAGGAAGGAAGGAAGAGGAAGGAAGAGGAGGAAGGAAGGAAGAGGAGAGAGGAAGAAGAAGGAAGGAAGGAGGAGGAGGGAGGAAGAAGAAGGAAGGAACAAAGGAAGAGGAGGGAGGAAGAAGAAGGAAGGAAGGAAGGAAGGAAGAGGAGGGAGGAAGGAAGAGGAGGGAGGAAGAAGAAAGAAGGAAGGAAGGAAGGAACTGGAAGGCACCTCAAGGGGTCATCAAGTCCAGGCCACTGCCCTGACGGCACTACCAACCACCATCTAGATCATCCCTGGTAGATGTCTACCCAACCTGCTCTTCAATATCTCCAGAGATGGAGATTCCACAACCTCCCTCGGCAATTTATTCCAGTGTTTCACCACCCGGACGGGAAGTTATTCCTAATGTCCAACCTAACGAGATGGATTGGGAAGCCCCAAACGCTTGTGAATCCAGATAGTCAGAAAATGAATGTTTTTCCTGTGGAACGTTTTCAGTACAAATGAAGGGAAAAAATGGCTTTCATGGAAAACAAAATATTTCGGCCTTGTGCCTCTTCAAGGTTTGGATTCCGGAAGGTTCTCCACATGGTATATCTGAAAACCAAACTGTTTCGACCCAACGTTAACATTCGCTGGTTGCACAACTGTGTGATCCTTTTACGTCACGGCTGAATTGATCTCGATGAGCCTGTTTCGCTGATCAACCAACTCGAAATATAAATGCTAAGAAATGAATTCTCAGCGGTATAGCTGACTCCAAAGGAAAATAACGTCTCCTGCTGATGGGGAGCTGGTACTTGTGCGATGACACAGTTATTACAAGTCACAATGCTACAGAGGGACATGAAACGCCAAAGAGCCACCAGGACGCTGCTTTAGAAACTCATCCCACTGAATTCGAGACTGCTCGTTGGGTAAATAACCATTCTCGTTTGCAGAGTCAAGCTCCAGGATGAAAGGGAGAGCTATTTTGAGAAAACTTTTGGTAGTAGATGGTACTATTTTAGAGCTGAGGGACTCTTCCAGAGCACGCGCATGGGGCAGAGTTAAGGTGATGCCTCCTGCATTTCCTGAGACTGCAGTGTTTACATTCACAACCTTAACATGAAATGAATCGGAGAATCCTAAGACTGGAAGAGACCTCAGGAGTCGTTGAGTCCAACCCCCTACCCAAAGCAGGACCAATCCCAACTCAATCATCCCAGCCAGGGCTTGGTCCAGCCGGGCCTTCAGAACCTTTAGGGATGGAGATGCCACGGTGTTTTCATGGCTCCTGTTGTTAGGGAGACATTCCCATGGTAACATCGGTCATGCCATTGGGCGTGGTGGTAGCCCTGTTTCGGCCCCAATGGCCCTTTTCCCCGCCCTTCACCCTAACCAGGGCTTGGTCAAGCTGGGCCTTCAAAACCTCTAGAGATGGAGATTCCACCTCCCTAAGGAACCGTTCAGAGCTTCACCACCCTCCTCATGAAATAGTTTGTCCTACTATCCAACCTAGACCTCCTCCACAGCAACTTGAGACCGTTGCTCCTCGTTCTGCCCCCACCGAGACCAGCCCCTCTCCATCCTCTTTGGAACCCCCCTTCCGGGAGTTGAAGGCTGCTCTCGAATCTCCCCTCCCCTTGCTCGTGACTTCGGTAGACCTTTCCTGTATTTTAACGTTGCTGAAAAATAGAGAAGAACAGGTACAATAGAGGTTTGGGCCTAGTGGAGTTACCCTCCCCAGCAGAGTGGTATCTCCTGGGTTGCGTAGAAACAAGAATCCAACCATTTCTGGCCTGTCCCTGGGGCCCCGTGAATAAATCTGATTGCATATTTTTAATTACAATATTTCCATTTGGAATACATCAAAGAAGAGTCTAAAACCCCCCCCCCTAATTAAACTCTCTGTGTCGCATTAGGGCTCCTGCAATGGTAAGAGCTCCTTATCTGAAGACGCCTCACGGTTCCAGGCCTGATGCGTCCCTGAGGAGAACTCGGGGAGCGCCTTGTTTATTTTAGGGCTCTGCTCCTCTCCAGCCGTGCCCCCCCCCCAAGCCCACGCCCTCCTCCACCCCATCCACGCCTGCCAATGCTCCCCACACTTTCCCCCCCAGCCTACCTCACCCATACCTTGCAACGTTCTACACCCCCACAAACATGAGGGCCCGTTCTGCCCGTCTTCCATGAACTTCTCTCTCTGGAAGGCCCCAGGGGACTCCTTCAGGGCCTATCACAGCCTGGTGGCTATGTGTGTGTTGAAGCTCCCATGACCCTAACTCTGAGGAGGAAGAGGGACAATGACGTCCAGCCCCATGTGGAAGGCTGGTGTAGATATAGGACCCTATGCCTCCCATCCTTGAGCGAAGCTTTCTTGAGGGCCTGCAGGAGGTCTGCACAAAGCAAGGGCAGATGAGGGAACCACCTCTGTTGGTAGGACAAGAAGCAATGGGCTTAACTTGCAGCAAGGGACGTTGACGTTGGACATTCGGAAAAACTTCCTACCTGTCCGAGTGGTGAAACACTGGAATAAATTGTCGAGGGAGGTTGTGAAATCTCCATCACTGGAGATATTGAAGAGCAGGTTGGGTAGACATCTACCAGGGATGGTCTAGATGGAGCTTGGTCCTGCCGTGAGGGCAGGGGACTGGACTTGATGACTTCTCAAGGTTCCTTCCAGTTCTAGTGTCCTATGATTCTGTAGACATCTACCAGGGATGATCTAGATGGTGTTTGGTCCTGTCATGAGGCCAGGGGCTTGGACTTGATGACCTCTCAAGGTCCCTTCCAGTTTTAGTGTTGTATGATTCTGTAGACATCTACCAGGGATGGTCTAGATGGTATTTGGTCCTGTCATGAGGCCAGGGGCCTGGACTTGATGACTTCTCAAGGTCCCTTCCAGTTCTAGTGTTGTATGATTCTATAGACATCTACCAGGGATGGTCTAGACGGCGCTTGATCTTGCTGCGAGGGCAGGAGACTGGATCTGATGATCTCTCAAGGTCCCTTCCAGTTGTAGTATTCTGGGATTCTGTAGACATCTACCAGGGGTGGTCTAGACAGTGCTTGGTGCTGCCATGAGGGCAGGGGACGGGACTTGATGACCTCTCGATGTCCCTTCCAGTCCTAGTGTTCTATGATCCTGTAGACATCTACCAGGGATGGTCTTGATGGGGCTTCGTCCTGCCATGAGGACTCAATGACCTCTCGAGGTCCCTTCCAGTTCTAGGTTACGTCTACACTGCACGGCTATTTCAGGATACTGGAGGTCTTCCAAAATAGCTATCCCCCGTTTTCACAAGTGGCCCGTTATTTCAAAATATTTTTCGAAATAATGGGTGTGCCTTTTCGGCATCCCGGTAACCCTTGTTCCACGAGGGTTAAGGGATGTCTCGAAATAGTGTGTTATTTTGAAATTTGGTGCTGGGTCGCTGCGCCCAATTTTGAGACAGCGTATTTTGAAATGCAATCCAAAGACGATACGCCATTTGCGTCTTATTTCGAGTTGAGGGGGCTGGGTAGATGCACCCCAGATGTCCTAGGAGTCTATGATCCCCGTGTGAGTCATGAGGAGAGGGTCGAATTTGGCTCGTGCCCCCTCACAGGGTTGGATTCCAGAATGTTCTCCACAGTCGGTTGCGTCTTTCCCAGTTGTGTTTGCTTTTCTTCATTGCCGCTGAACTCCGCCGGCGTTGTGATACGAATTCCTAACTACCATGACTCTGTTTTCAGAGGGAGATTTGTCGAGACTAATTCTATTACCGGCCTATGTTTGCTTTACGCTCCCGTCTAGTAGAGCTGAAACACACACGCGGCAGTCGGACCAACCAACCCCGTGAGAACGCCTCGTCCTGAGAAGTGGTTACCCCATAACTTCCTCCCCACCCCAGTGGAAAACAAAGCACGTGAAGGGTTTGACCCAGATGTCTGCCCCCCAAGATGGTACCACCTATTCCGACAATTCCAGCTGGCTATCAGCTGTTGGGTGCAGGAGGAAACGTGGAATTCAGCTCCGGATTTCCTAGGAAGATGCAACAAGAGGCTAAAAGGGCGCCATGTAATAACATAACCATGTTTAGACACACCGCAATCACCCTGAGAAACAGGCCAATTAGCTCAGCTAACTGAATCAGGCTGCCACGGTCTGGGAAGAAATTGCATTTGGTCGCTATAGAGAAAACTCGTCTCGGTCTCAGAGGCAAAACGGCCTAATTTGCAAAGTCTGGGACTGCACGGACGTCTGTTTCTTGCCTAGCCCTCTTCTCTCTTGAACCTAAGATTTCCAGCACTTATAGGATGATGACACCCATGGGTCAAAACGATGCCCCCCCCCCAGGTGTCGGGACTGCAAATTGGTCTCGTGGAAAGCGAGGGTCTGGAAAAGCCAGCCCATGATATGAACTGACGGGCCCCACGTGTGAAGCCAACGCCCACCGTGAAAGGTCATATCTGGGGTGAACAGAAGAACCGAAGAACGTAGGAACGGCCACAGTGGGTCAGACCAAAGGTCCATCCAGCCCAGTGTGCTGTCTGCCGACAGTGAACAACGCCAGGTGCCCCAGAGGGAGGGAACGGAACAGGGCATCGTCGAGTGATCCCACCGCTGACACCAACTCCCAGCCTCTGACACCCTGAGGCTAAGGACACCATTCCTGCCCCTCCTGGCTAGTAAATATTGATGGACCTAACCTCTAGGATGCCTCCATTAGATGCCTCATGAGACAACCGGCCAGCCGGTCTTGCTGCCTTCCTTCCATGCTTCCATTTCCTCAGTGTTCGCTTCCCTCAGGTTGTCCATGCTTGTCCACACCCTGCTCTACTGGGTTCCGTTCTACCTCCTCTTCCCCCCGAGGCCTTGTTGGCTTCTCCCACCTCCCCGTACATCATCTCGGGCCACGGTCTCTCATCTTCCTTGGGGAGGTCCATGCAGCGCCCACCTGCTCTGCTGGCCAGGAGATGGTCTTTGCTCAGCTTTTCCCTCACTACGCTGAGGTCTCTGTGGAGCCTCCATGCTGCTGGTCTCCAGTTGAGTTTTCATGCTCCTGGGCTGGCAATACCTGATGGGTATGCCAGCCCCCCCATCGCCCCAATCCCTGGAAGGGCTTGGCTGAGAGTGTTGGGGTGAGGGATCTCCCCAAGTTGAAGAGCATGAGGTCTACAGGGCATCTTCTGCGCTCTATGACGAGCGCTGCCCTTTGCGTGTCCGGTTCCTCAAACTCCTTGGCCAGGCGTTCTGCCTCAGTGTCCCCACCCCGGTGATCGGGGGCCCGCATGGGGATGTGCACTCCGTCTATGGCCCCCCTGCAGTTGGGGAAGCCCATGTTGGTGATGCTGTCCAGAAAGAGGTCCGCTGGCATTTTTCCCCCCAAGTGGACAATCAGGGTTGGAGAGGTGAACATCCCCCTCGTGATCCTGGCCCGACGTAGCCGACTGCTTCCTCCCCAGGCTCAGGAAGCCCTCCCCGGGCAGCTTGGACTCCAGCAAGGAGGAGTTCGACACCAGGCATTGAGTGATGCATTTGGGCGCTTCAAGGGGCGGTTCCGGAGTCTCTTGACCCGCCGGGACCTCAGCGTGTTGAACATCCCCTTCGTGGTGGTGGTGTGCTCCACAATCTGTATGAAAGCAAGGGGGTTGTCAGGCCGGAAAGGGGGCGACTGGTCCCCCCGCTGGTCCCTGCGGGGCGTGTCCTGCTTCCCTGCCCTCGCCACCTCCTCCCATGCTCCTCCGGCGCCAGCCGGCCCGCAGGCCTGGGAGCACAGCCCGTGTGGGGCTGCCGCTCCGCCGGCCAGGAGCGATGGATCTGGCTCCTTCGGAGGGCCCCGCCGGTCTGTGCAATAGGGCACCCCCGCCAGCCCCTCCTGTCTCCTTTGCCCGCCCTGCACCCTGGCGGCCAGCAGAGACGTTTGTCAATGTCCACGTTGAGCGCAATCAATCTGGGTTAGACCTGACCTTCCCTGCGCGACGGCAGCCAGGCGGAGAGATATACAGCATCAATCAAGACAAGTCCTGTGCCTGGGAGAGCATCACACAGGTTGGGAGGGGCCACTGTGTCTTCTCTTCATAGCACCCTGCCCGGCTTTCTCCTCCGGTCGCCTCTGCTCCTAGATCTTGCCCTCCCATTCACCCCCTAGCGACTTTATTGCCCTCGGATTGGCCTGCCTCTCTCCCTCAGCAGCCCTAAACCCTGACTGGGCACCCTGATTGTGCAATGATCATCACACAATGCACAGTCAACCTGTGGAACTCCTTGCCAGAGGATGTCGTGAAGACCAGGGACCCACCAAAGTACGGAGGCGGAGGAGGTGTGGTATGACTTCTGTTCTTATGCGCTTATGTTTCAAACAAACCAAAGGAAGTTTTTCTTCTGGCAGTGCACAGTCAAACTGTGGAACTCCTTGCCAGAAGATGTTGTGTGAAGACCAGGACCCACCAACATACGGAGGAGGAGGAGGTATGACACTGTTCTTATGCTCTTATGTTTCAAACAAACCAAGGAAGTTTTTCTTCTGGCAGTGCACAGTCAAACTGCAGAACTACGGAGGCGGAGGAGGTGTGGTATGACTTATGCTCTTATGTTTCAAACAAACCAAAGGAAGTTTTTCTTCTGGCAGTGCACAGTCAACCTGTGGAACTCCTTGCCAGAGGAGGTTGTGAAGACCAGAGACCCACCAACATACGGAGGCGGAGGAGGCGTGGTATGACTTATGTTCTTATGCTCTTATGTTTCAAACAAACCAAAGGCAGTTTTTCTTCTGGCAGTGCACAGTCAACTTGCAGAACTCCTTGCCAGAGGATGTCGTGAAGACCAGAGACCCACCAACATACGGAGGCGGAGGAGGCGTGGTATGACTTCTGTTCTTATGCTCTTATGTTTCAAACAAACCAAGGGAAGTTTTTCTTCTGGCAGTGCACAGTCAACCTGTGGAACTCCTTGCCAGAGGATGACCCACCAACGTACGGAGGCGGAGGAGGCATGGTATGACTTCTGTTCTTATGCTCTTATGTTTCAAACAAACCAAAGGCAGTTTTTCTTCTGGCAGTGCACAGTCAACCTGCGGAACTCCTTGCCAGAGGATGTTGTGAAGACCAGGACTTTAACACAGCTAGAAACATTCATGGCGGTTAGGTCCATCAATGGCAGTGACAGTGGCCAATGCCAGATGCCCAGGGGGAGTGAACAGAACAGGAAATCATGAAGTAATCCCACTCGTCTCCCATTCCCAGCCTCTGACAAACAGAGGCTACCAACACCATTCCCGCCCATCCTGGCTAATAAGTGTTGATGGACTTATCCTCCATGGATTTATAATATGGAGATATACCTATCTCATAGAGCTGGAAGGGACCGTGAGAGATCATCAAATCCAGTCCCCTGCCCTCATGGCAGGACCAAGCCCCATCTAGACCACCCATGGTAGATGTCTATCCAACATGCTCTTCGAGATCTCCAGTGTCCACCAATGGTCAATGTCTACAGAATCATTGAATACTAGAACCAGAAGGGACCTTGAGAGGTCATCAAGTCCCATCCCCTGCCCTCCTGGTAGGACCAAGCCCCATCTAGCCCATCCCTGGTAGATGTCTATCCAACCTGCTCTTCGAGATCTCCAGCGTCCACCAATGGTCAATGTCTACAGAATCATTGAATACTAGAACCAGAAGGGACCTTGAGAGGTCATCAAGTCCCATCCCCTGCCCTCCTGGTAGGACCAAGCCCCATCTAGCCCATCCCTGGTAGATGTCTATCCAACTTGCTCTTTGAGATCTCCAGCGTCCACCAATGGTCGATGTCTACAGAATCATTGACTACTAGAACTGGAAGGGACCTTGAGAGGTCATCCAGTCCAGTCCAACCCCCTGCCCTCATGGCAGGACTGAGTACCATCCCTGACAGATTTGCCCCAGATCTCTAAATGTCCCCCCTCAAGGATTGAACTGGGTTTAGAAGGCCAATGCTCAAACCACTGAGCTACCCTCCCTATCTAGCTCTTTTTTGAACCCTGGTTTTCACCACATCCTCTGGCGAGGAGTTCCACAGGTTGGCAGTGCATGAAGAAAAACGTCCTTTGGTTTGGAACCTGCTACCTCTTCATTTCATTGGATGACCCCGAGTTCTCGTGGCCCCATTTAGCACGGTAGCGCACTATTGTGCACTATGATTTCTGTTAAAGCATGGTCTTCCCCAGAAGTGGGCGCATTTGCACGCACTTTGGGGTGGAAAGGCGCTCTCTGGTATACAGGCTAAGACACGCCTTGAAGCAATGCATTCTGGGTTAACTGGAGCCAGCTGTTACGATGCAATCAGGATACACACTGCTCAGTGGGTTATTCATCAGGGGAGGAGGTTCAACCCGTTCCCCCCCACCGCCGCAGGTGGCTTTCAAATTTCACCGCACCAAGTGAATTTTCCCGTCTGAAAGAGTCACACACGGGGCCGGGCCATTCCCCGGGGCTCGTATTGATCGGCGGCCTTCCGAGGATTATTTTTCATCCCGTTTGCTGTCGGCCAGATTTCTGCAGCAGAGCAAAAAGTGACTGTAAACGGGGTTTGAAGCTGGCTATCGACAGTCCGGGATGATTCACGGCCGATAGCGGTGGTCCTAGACTCCCCATCTATCCCTGCTCGCAGCCCATATTGCAATGCCACTCCGACAAGCAAATCCAGCCCCAGGCGGATTTCTGCTGATCCTCCGAGGAGCTCGGACCCGACCAATTGCTGCTGCCAGAGAAAAACCAACTCAGAAATTGATCCACGTCAGGTATGCCTAGCTGGCCCATTTCTAACCACCATATTACTCATCTGGATTGCTCAGAGACGTTAGAAGAACACACGGAGAAATGTCGACATTGAAATTTTCGGCGGGGAAGGTCACTGCGTCTAGGAAAAGCTCAACAAAACATCATGGGTTGATAACAAGGAGTCATCCTGGGGCACCCCAGCGACTGACCAAAAATATCGATAGTGTCATGAGCTTGTAGGGGCAAAACCCTCTTCTTCAGATGCTCTCGAGTCATCTTGTGGGTGGGTGTGTCTCTTGCAACACTCAAGCCACTGCAGGGCCTGATGGGAATTGTAGTTTTGGGGTCCTCAGGCCTCCCTGCTGCCCAGGCACCCCAGGGGAAAGGTGCACCACCTCTCCCATGATCCACCATGAATTCTCCTGGTGGTTGAGTTGCTGTGGTGCATTATGTAGGGGGAGCAAAGCCCTGAGGGAAGAATGGGGCATGAGGAACCCAGAACTACAATTCCCATCAAGCACCACATGTCCACCTGAAGCTATTCGTGTCCACGTGAAGCTATTAATGTCTACGTGAAGCTATTTGTGTCCACCTGAAGCCACTCGTGTCCCCCTGAAGCTATTTGTGTTCACATGAAGCTACTCATGTCCCCCTGAAGACACTCATGTCCACCCGAAGCTATTCATGTCCACCTGAAGGCATTGGTGTCCACCTGAAGCTATTCATGTTGACTTGAAGCTATTCATGTCCACCTGAAGCTATTTGTGTCCACGTGAAGCTACTTGTATCCACCTGAAGCTATTCATGTCCACCCAAAGCTATTTGTGTCCACCTGAAGCTATTCGTGTCCACTTGAAGCTATTCGTGTCCACCTGAAGCTACTTGTGTCCACCTGAAGCTATTTGTGTCCACGTGAAGCTATTTGTGTCCACCTGAAGCTATTCGTGACCACGTGAAGCTACTCGTGTCCACCTGAAGCTATTCGTGTCCACGTGAAGCTACTCGTGTCCACGTGAAGCTATGTGTGTCCACCTGAAGCTACTCATGTCCACCTGAAGCTTCTCACGTCCACCTGAAGCTATTCATGTCCACCTGAATCTACTCGTGTCCACCTGAAGCTTCTCACGTCCACCTGAAGCTATTTGTGTCCACCTGAAGCTTCTCACATCCACCTGAAGCTGTTCGTGTCCACTTGAAGCTATTAATGTCCACATGAATCTATTTGTGTCCACCTGAAGCCACTCATGTCCCCCTGAAGCTATTTGTGTCCACATGAAGCTATTCGTGTCCACCTGAAGCTATTTGTGTCCATGTGAAGCTACTCATGTCCACCTGAAGCTATTCGTGTCCATGTGAAGCTATTCGTGTCCACCTGAAGCTATTTGTGTCCACTTGAAGCTATTCATGTCCACCTGAAGCTATTCGTGTCCATGTGAAGCTTCTCACATCCACCTGAAGCTGTTTGTGTCCACTTGAAGCTATTAATGTCCACATGAATCTATTTGTGTCCACCTGAAGCCACTCATGTCCCCCTGAAGCTATTTGTGTCCACGTGAAGCTACTTGTATCCACCTGAAGCTATTCATGTCCACCCAAAGTTATTTGTGTCCACCTGAAGCTATTTTGTCCACTTGAAGCTATTCGTGTCCACCTGAAGCTACTTGTGTCCACCTGAAGCTATTTGTGTCCATGTGAAGCTACTCATGTCCACCTGAAGCTATTTGTGTCCACTTGAAGCTATTCGTGTCCACCTGAAGCTATTCATGTCCACCTGAAGCTATTCGTGTCCACCTGAAGCTATTCGTGTCCATGTGAAGTGAATTTTTGAGTGTAAACATTTCTGAATTCAATTTTTGTTTTAGAAATGTTTCTTCCACAAAACACCTTGACATTTTGACTTTTCATCATGATTTGGGATGAAAACAGATGCTGAAAAAGCTGCATTCCCCTGGGGATGGCAAATCTGTTTCTTGATCGGCTCTTGGACTGAATCGGAGAAGCAATGACTCAGGCATGACAACCCTGCCAGGTGGCTTTGGAAGAAAACCAATCTTCCCATAGCGATGACATTAACAAAATCATCAACACCAGGTTTGTATAATTTTTGGTGGTGCCCAGAATCCTAGAACTGGAAGGGACCTCGAGAAGTCAGCAAGTCCAGTCCCCTGTCCCCACAGCAGGACCAAGCATGATCTAGATCATCCCTGATAGATGTCTACCCAACCTGCTCTTCAATATCTCCAGAGATTGAGATTCCACAACCTCCCTAGGCAATTTATTCCAGGGTTTCACCACCCGGACAGTTAAGAAGCTTTCCCTAATAGCCAACCTAAACCTCCCTTGCTGTAATTTACACCCATTTCTTCTTGTCCTATCCTTAGAGGCCAAGGAGAAGACATCAGAGGCCAAGGAGAAGACATCAGAGGTCAAGGAGAAGACATCAGAGGCCAATGAGAAGACATCAGAGGCCATAGAGAAGACATCAGAGGCCAAGGAGAACATGTCAGAGGCCAAGGAGAAAACATCAGAGGCCATAGAGAACACATCAGAGGCCAAGGAGAAGACATCAGAGGCCATAGAGAACACATCCGAAGCCAATGAGAAGACATCAGAGGCCAATGAGAAGACATCAGAGGCCACAGAGAACACATCAGAAGCCAATGAGAAGACATCAGAGGCCAATGAGAACACATCAGAGGCCAAGGGGAAGACATCAGAAGCCATAGAGAACACATCAGAAGCCAATGAGAAGACATCAGAGGTCAAGGAGTAGACATCAGAGGCCAATGAGAACACATCAGAGGCCAAGGAGAAGACATCAGAAGCCAATGAGAAGACATCAGAGGCCATAGAGAACACATCAGAGGTCAAGGAGAAGACATCACAGGCCAAGGAGAATGGGTCCAAGCAGAGAAGTCCTGCTCATAGGATGGAGAAGGGCAAGTGCCCAGGCCCTGAACTTTGGGGGCCCCGGCACTTCAGAGAGACTTAGGGTAGCTTTGGGGGGCTAACAGGAGTCCTGGCACCAGTAGCAGCCAGCAACCAGGTCCCAGCCCACCCTGCCCTACCAGTTCCTGTTGTCATGAGGTGGCTGAAATGTGAAAGAGGTAGGGCAGGAATGAGAGCAGATCGGGGTAGGAAGAGGTGGGGATTTGGGACAAAGGGTGAAGTAGAGCAGCTAGAGTCGGGTCACTCACTACAGCCGGGACTTAGCCCCTCCCCCGGCTCCCGCTCCACCCCAATCATTGGCGGAGCCGGATCCATGTTCCTGAATATTGGTGGCCCCCGGGGCCCAGCACACCTTCTCTCTTGCGCCCCCTGCTGGCTCCGGGGGAGCACTGAGCTCCCACACCCTCACGCCACCCCTCCCCTCTGTTCAAAAACCCGCACGGGGAAAGAAAAAATTGGCATTTCGAGCTCGACTGGGAGGAGAGAGAGAAAAAAGAAGCCGTCCCTGCTTAGCAAATGGAACCGGACAAAATCAGCGAGGAAGGCAATGCTATTTTCCGGCTCCAAAGAGATTATTCTAAACAATTGGCGAGCGGAGAAAGGTAAACAAAGCCCTTGACAGCCACGCCACAGTCACAGTGGCGGTGGCATGTTGCATACTGATAGGGACGTGAGCGACCGGTTGGCTCTCACAATCCCCTCCGGGTCTTGCTGGCAGTGTCTCTGCCCCCCGACGATTGGCAGAGGGGAGGCGAACCTAAAGAACGTGTGGGTCTCGGAGGATTCCTCCTGCTTGGATGGGTGCTGGCTGCCACGCCGGGGTCCGGAGCGGCAGGTAGCAATGTCTGTGAGGGTCCCGTGTGTAACACAACAGGTGGCAACGATTGTGAAGGTCCCGTGTGTAGCACAGCAGGTAGCAATGACTGTGAAGGTCCCGTGTGTAGCATGGTAGGTAGCAACGATTGTGAAGGTCCCGTGTGTAGCAACACAGGTAGCAATGACTGTGAAGGTCCCGTGTGTAACAGAAGAAGTATCAACAACTGTCAGGGTCCTATGTGTAATGCAACAGGTAGCAACGACTGTGAAGGTCCCGTGTGTAGCATCACAGGTAGCAATGACTGTGAAGGTCCCGTGTGTAACAGAAGAAGTATCAACAACTGTCAGGGTCCTATGTGTAATGCAACAGGTAGCAACGACTGTGAAGGTCCCGTGTGTAGCATGGTAGGTAGCAACGATTGTGAAGGTCCCGTGTGTAGCAACACAGGTAGCAATGACTGTGAAGGTCCCGTGTGTAACGCAACAGGTAGCAACGACTGTGAGGGTCCTGTGTGTAGCACAGCAGGTAGCAATGACTGTGAAGGTCCCATGTATAGCATGGTAGGTAGCAACAACTGAGGAGGTTCCGTGTGTAGCAACACAGGTAGCAACGACTGTGAGAGTCACGTGTGTAACATGGCAGGTAGCGACAACTGTGAGGACCCCGTGGGTAACACAACAGGTAGTGACGACTGTGAAGGTCCTGTGTGTAACAGAACAGGGAGCAACGACTGTGAGGGTCCCGTGTGTAACACAACAGGTAGCAACGACTATGAAGGTCCCGTGTGTAGAATGGTAGGTAGCAACGACTGTGAGGGTCTCGTGTGTAATGTGGCAGGTAGCGACAACTGTGAGAGCCCCGTGGGTAACACAACAGGTAGCAACAACTGTGAAGGTCCCGTGTGAAGCATGGTAGGTAGCAACGACTCTGAGGGTCCCATGTGTAACACAACAGGTAGCAACGACTGTGAGGGTCTCGTGTGTAATGTGACAGGTAGCAACAACAGTGAGGGTCCCGTGTGTAGCACAGCAGGTAGCAATGACTGTGAGGGCCCCGTGTGTAGCACAAGAGGTAGCAACGACTGTGAGGGTCCCATGTGTAACACAACAGGTAGCAACGACTGTGAGGGTCTCGTGTGTAATGTGACAGGTAGCAACAACAGTGAGGGCCCTGTGTGTAGCACAACTGGTAGCAACGACTGTGAGGGCCCCGTGTGTGGGGTGGCAGGTACCAACAGCTGTGAGGGTCTCAGATATGGCTGTGGCAGGGTTCTTTGCAGAGACTGTTGCCTGAGCAAGACCCTAGCGCTCTCTCCCGCCCAGGCGAAAAGTCGAGAGAAACAGCATTACGCGTTCAATAAGAGGATTGAGAGCTTTGGGAATTAGTTATTGGACTGATTTTGACCTAAATCTCTAGTTTAATAAAGCAAAATCCCTCCACATGACACTGTGAAGGTTTTGCGAGCAGGTAGCTGGCCAGCCAGGGTCACGGCTCTCCGCCAAGTTGTGCGGAGGGAGCAGGCCAAGGTGAACGGTGGCCAATATCGGCCTGTCCATAGTCTCTCCCGGCCCTGTCACCGCTCAGGAAAGTGCTGTCGCTCCACCATGAACGTCTCTTCCCGGAGAAGTGGGGTTTGTGTCTCTGTCTGCAGGGCCCATGTAGGGGCCGGGGAGGCCATTTTCACCGGGGAAGCAGAGCAGGGAGGCCAGGACATGAACCGAAGCGACAGGCCGAGACCGTATTTGCCTCGCTCGGGTGCAATTTCCCGTCACGCACTTCCGAGTTGGGTTGACCAAGAGCTGAGGGTTGGGTTGACCAGGAACTGACGGTTGGGTTGACCAGGAGCTGAGGGTTGGGTTGACCAGGAGCTGAGGGTTGGGTTGACCAGGAGCTGAGAGTTGGGTTGACCAAGAGCTGAGGGTTGGGTTGACCAAGAGCTGAGGGTTGGGTTGACTAGGAGCTGAGGGTTAGATTGACCACAAGCTGAGGGTTGGGTTGACCAGGAGCTGAGGGTTGGGTTGACCAGAAGCTGAGGGTTCGGTTGACCAGGACCTGAGGGTTGGGTTTACCAGGAGCTGAGGGTTGGGTTGACTAGGATCTGAGGGTTGGGTTGACCAGGAGCTGAGGGTTGGGTTGACCAGGAGCTGAGGGACGTGTGTGTGTGTGTGTGTGTGTGTGTGTGTGTGTGTGTGTGTGTGTGTGTGTGTGTGTGTGTGTGTGTGAAAAACTGCTTATCACCTCAGATTTGTGTTCCCGTGAAGAGAAGTCACACCTGTGTGCCCCCAAAATTCAGGATCACCCTCGGTCCTGCCTGGAGTGGGTGCCCTCTTGAGGTCCCTTCCAATTCACGTGGTCCAGGGTTCTGAGACCCAAAAGATCTCCCGGGCCAATCTGTTTTTGAAGGTTGTTTTGAGTTATTTTTGGCTGAAAATCGGCAACGTTGAAGTCCAGGCCCGTGTGTCCAGCGAGGTTACAATGCTGTCCAACTGGCTGTCTTCTTCACCCTTCTCCACCTTCTTGGACGGTTGGAAGAAGGCCGCATCTGGCCAGACTGAACCCACCTCCTCCACACCGTTGGCCCTCTCCCCCGTCTGTAGACATATTTCCCCGGCGTCCGATGCGAGGTTCGAAAGGACCTCCGCTCAACTACAGAACCAGGCATGGGTGGGAACGAAACCAAATCGAGTCGATTAGGCAAAGGTTTCGGGATGCCGCGGTGGAGAGGGTCATTTTATCTCTCCTCACGGACCGTCCACAGAAGCACGAGATTTCTCTCTCCCTTTTCATCTGAGGGGAACAATAAAGGCGGAGGCTCACCCCATCCCGTCTCTTCCCCAAGAAGTGTCCCTGTCCTCAGACTCAGGCAGGCCTCCTGCATCTCTCTGGGATGCAGGAGCCGGGTTAAATTTGCATCTCTCAAATCCAGGCTCCAAATATTCTGCCCTAGCTTAGCTGGAGAGCTTTGTTTCTGGCTAGTCGGTAAAATAAGGTAAGATCTCATTGTTTCGTCTAGGGCAGTGGTTCCTAACCTCTTGAAGTGTATGGACCCCATTTCAATCAATTAACATTTCATGGATTAAATGGCACCTCCAGAAGATTACGCTGCTTTAGTAGCTCAAGCAAAATTGCTTGTCTGGGTACTGTGATTCACAGCATGGTGTTATTTAGGCTCTTGGCTCTTCCAAACCAGTGGGAGAAAAAAAAGAAAAGAGAGAGAGAGAGAAAAAGAAAAGAGCAAAGAGAGAGAAAAAGAAAGAGAAAAAAGAAAGACAAAAAGAAAAGAGAGAGAGAAAAAAGAGAGAGGCAAAAGAAAAAGAGAGAGAAAAAGAAAGACAACAAGAAAAAAGAGAGAGAGAGAAAAGAGAGAAAGAACAGAAAGAGAAAAGAGAGAGAAAAAGAGGGAGAAAGAGAAAAAGGAAAAAAGAGAGAGAGAAAAAAGAGAAAAGAGAGAACAAAGAACAAAAAGAGAAAAAAAGAGAAAAAAGAGAGAGAAAAGGAAAGACAAAAATAAAAGAGAGAGAGAAAAGAGAAAGAACAGAAAGAGAAAAGAGAGAAAAGAGAAAGGAGAGAGAAAAAGAACAAAAGAGAAAAAAAGAGAAAAAGAGAGAGAGAAAAGAGACAAAAGAAAAAGAGAGAGAAAAGAGAAAAGAGAAAAGAGGAGAAAAGAGAAAGAGAGAGAAAAGAGAAAAGAGAAAGAAAAGAGGACAAAGAGAAAAGAGAGAGAAAAGAGAAAAATAGAGAAAAAGAAAGACAAAAAGAAAAAGGAGAGAGAGAGAAAAGAGAAAAAGAGGGTGAAAGAGAGAAAAAGAAAAGAGAGAGAAAGAAAAAGAACAAGAAGAAAAAAAGAGAAAAAGAAAGACAAAAAGAAAAAGAGAGAGAAAAGAGAAAAAGAGAAAAAGAAAGACAAAAGAAAAAGAGAGAGAGAAAAGAAAAAGAGGAGAAAGAGAGAGAAAAAGAAAAGAGAGAGAGAAAAAGAAAAAGAACAAGAAGAGAAAAAGAGAGAAAAAGAAAGACAAAAGAAAAAGAGAGAGAAAAGAGAAAAAGAATGAAAAAAGAGGGAGAAAGAGAGAAAACAGAAAAAAGAGAGACAAAAGAGAGAAAAAAGAACAAAAAGAGAAAAAAGAGAAAGAGAGAAAGAAAGAAAAAAGAGAGAAAAGAAAAAGAGCAAAAGAGAGAGTGAGAGAAAAGAAAATGAGAGAAAAAAGAGCAAGAAAAAAGAGAAAGGAGAAAAAAGAGAGGGAAACAAGAAAAAAGAGCGAGAAAAAAGAAAAAAGGGAGAGAGAAAAAAAGACAAAAAAAGAAAATGAGAGAGAAGGAAAGAGAGATAAACAGAGAGAGAACAAAGACAGGGAAAAGAAAAAAGAGAAACAGAAAGGATCAGAACCGCCGTGGTGGGCCCGATTCTTATTTTTAACCTTTCCACGGACCCCCTCCAGTACCGACGCAGACCACAGGTTGGGAACGGCTGCTCTAGGGCAGACCCGTTTCTCCCCAAAACTGGGCAGGCTTTGTCTTGACCATCTTGAGTGGTCCACCTTAGCCTCTTGGGTGAAATCTCCATCCTTAGAGGTTTTGACGTCCTGGCTTGACCAAGCCCTGGCTGGGTTGATTGAGTTGGGTTGGTCCTGCCTTGGGCAGGGGGCTGGACTTGATGACTCCTGAGGTCTCTTCCAGCCCTGGGATGCTACGATCTTCGAGGACCGTACCGAGGGAACGGCTAATGTCACAGTTCAGGTTGGCGTGTGCCTTGTACAATGGTCTCAGAGGGATTTCGGCGCAGAGGGGGGGTGGGGTTTCCTGCTTCCCCAAAGGCTGAAAGCGGGGTCTGCACCCCACGTCGAAGAGTGGGAGTGGGAACTTGCCAGTAGCCTTCTTGACCCCTCCAGATAACGTACGGACCAAACCAAATGATTTACGGGGCTGAGACCGAATGATTTACGCCCTTGGATCTTCTGGGGCAGAAGAACCCTAAGAAATCCCAGCCCGAGGCCACAGGACACCTCCCTGCACCGCCCGTCCCCGCATTTCTCAGCGGGTGGAATTGACACCGCGAAGGCCGGAGCGAGGGGGAAGGTTCGCTTGATCCTGAGCAATCCCGACAGAAATCTCGAGGCTGTTGAATTAACGGCTAAGCCCCCGGCGCCTCTAATCACGCCAAGCAGGCGGCCGGGGCGGGGGGGGGAGGGGATCGTCCCTCATTTCGAGAGGGATTTTCCACTTCCCCGGCCCGATTTGGACTAATCCCTCCTCTCCCGCCTCCTCCGGGCATATGGCCCTCTGAGGTCTCCCAACCCGGCCTTTCCCAGTGGACCGGACCCTGGGCTATTTGAACAGCCCTGGGGTAAATTGTATCACCGTCCCCAGAACCCTAGCCCCTCAGCATGGCTCGTGGCTCCTTCCCTTCACCGAAGGCTTGGTTCCCTGAAGGCGGTGGCTACCAGGTCATCTCTGGAGGCTTCTGCTGGGTTGGCTCGGTCCCTCAGACCACAGGTTCCTGTGAGGAGGGCTGGCTGAGGTGACCCGGCGCCTCAGAACGACCGTGTGCGGCCTCCCGGCAGAGCAAAGGAGGTGCAGGAACACTCGGGTGGCTTTCACGCTGCCGGGTACCTCAGGAGGCCTGGTACCTAGCAGAGTAGGTTCAAGAGGACTAGGCCGACAGGCACACCCTCTCTGGCGGAGGGCAGCTGGCTTGAATTCGGAGGTTCCTGGGCCACCCGGCGAAAAATGGCTGTTGTTTTCGGTGGGTCACTCTGAGACGCTTCCCAGATGGACAACTTGGGCCTAGCAGTTGGCAGCACTGACGTGAGAGCTGGGCGTCATGGTGTCCGGCCCGAGACGCTTCCCAGATGGACAATTTTGGCTTAGCGGTTGGTGGCCCTAGTGTAGGAGTTGGGACTGAGGGTGTCCGACCTGAGATACTTCCCAGATGGACAATTTTGGCCTAGAAGCTGCTCCTGGATGATGACCTACGATCCCTGCATCCGTGAGCTCCTGGCGGGGGAGCGGAGGAGGCCAGAAGACCTCCAAACACAGGAGGACCTTTCAGCCAACGTGTCCCAAACACAAGGCCGGGTCCTCGACCGGTGGGAGGGGACTTCAGTGGATGGATGCGGATTCCCATTGGCCAAGGCCCACTATTTCTCAAGCCTCTACCACCATGAGCATCCTCCCAATGAGCCAGTGGGAAAAGCTTGGTCTCGCCCACACCCTGGTTGGTTTAGTTTAGCCTTAGACCGTCCCGTGGGGCCGGGACCCTGGTCTGTAAGGTCCTACCTGGGGGAAGATGTCTTCTGGTAGGGAAATCTCGGCAGGACCAGATCTAGCAGCTGGAAGACGGCGCTCAGCTGGAGATTAGGTGCCAACCTGTGAAGGTGCAGATCCATCAGGACAACTCCGGTTGGGCCATCGTGAAGGGAATGTGGGAGATCAGCCAGGCCCCGAGGTTCAGTGACGTCGTCCTGCTCCCCAAAGCCTACAAGAACGTTGAAACCGCAGCTCTGCCCTCGGAGTCTTCCCACAGGCCAGGGAGTGGGAGCTGAGGTAGAAGGACAGGGAGGCCTTCTTCTGGGTGCAGCGGGGACCTCAAGTCCTGGCTCCAGGATTGGATGGCAGATCTGGCACCTCAGTTCCTCAGGCTTAGACTCGTCAGGGTGGGCGTTAGGTTGGCCGAAGGCCTCTGGCTTAGAGACAACATGGTGTCTGGCCATGTTAAGGCCCAGAAGGCCCACCTGATGTTCTGGGCCTTCTGGGCCTTAACATACATGGCTCTATCAGCCTCCTCCTTGACCGCAAGGCCCTGTTGGCCATTCAGAGGGCTCAGCCGGACTCTTCATTCAGAGCCACGAGGTAGCTCCGGGTCCCCTCCTCTACTTGGGTTGGACCCATGTGGAGTAGGCCTGAAGGGGAGAGGTTTCTCCTCAGGGCACCGACATGCTGGGGTATAGCCGAGGGAGGCCGCCCCTGCTGCCGGGAGGCGAGCCGAGACCCATGAGGGAGATGACGCAGCAGGAGGAAGGATCGTAGGAGGGGAGAGATGGGGTGTTGAGCTGAGTAGAAACCCCAGGCTGGTGGGGGTGAGGCAGCCATGTCAGAACCTTCCGGCACGTCGCCGGAACGCAACTCGGAGAGCAGAGTTTCCAGCTCTTCCTGGGCACGAAAAAGTCATTTGAATGCTATCAACCTCCCCGCGGCCACCAGACGCCATCAAGGAGCATTCGCGGGCGGGGAGGAAGGGGTGGGGCGAGGAGAGATACCGAAAAACGAGTCCATCCAAATGGCCCTGGCTCGGTTTCTGCTGGAAACGCAAGCTCTTATAGGCTATGTCTAGACGACAGGGTTTTTTTCGAAAAAAAGTGGCCTTTTTTGGAAAAAACTTCACCTGCGTCTAGACTGCCACCGCGTTCCTTCGCAATTAAATCAGAAGAACGTGGCGTTTTTTTCGACAGAGGTACACCTCATTTTATGAGGAAGAACGCCTTTTTTCATCAAGTCAAGTCCCCAGAACGACCAAGAACCAAGGGACCTCGAGAGGTCATCAGGTCAAGTCCCCAAAAGGACCAAGAACCAAGGGACCTTGAGAGGTCATCAAGTCAAGTCCCTAGAAGGACCAAGAACCAAGGGACCTCGTGAGGTCATCAAGTCCCTTCCTCAGCAGGACCAAGAACCAAGGGACCTTGAGAGGTCATCAAGTCAAGTCCACAGCAGGACCAAGCACCAGGGGACCTCAAGAGGTCATCAAGTCCCTTCCTCAGCAGGACCAAGAACCAAGGGACCTCGAGAGGTCATCAAGTCCGTTCCCCAGCAGGACCAAGAATCAAGGGACCTCGAGAGGTCATCAAGTCAAGTCCCCAGAAGGACCAAGAACCAAGGGACCTCGAGAGGTCATCAAGTCAAGTCCCGAGAAGGACCAAGAACCAAGGGACCTTGAGAGGTCATCAAATCAAGTCCTGAGAAGGACCAAGAATCAAGGGACCTCGAGAGGTCATCAAGTCAAGTCCCCAGAAGGACCAAGAACCAAGGGACCTTGAGAAGTCATCAAGTCCCATCCCCTGCCCTCACGGCAGGACCAAGCACTGTCTAGACCATCCCTAATCGATGACCATGCCAGCTAACATTGGTAAGGCAAGGAACTGAATGACAAGCAGGAGGTGGACCTTGAAAACAAGAAACAGGAAGTGGAAAATGCAGGCCGGTTCAGCAAGGACCATGTGCTCCCCTTGAGAACGGAGTCAAAATATCAAGGACTTTTTCCTCTCTAAGGCCCGGTTGACACGAGGACTTTATTTCGAAATAACCCCCCCTAGGTTGAATTTAGAAGCGGCGCGTCCACACTACCAAGCCGGTTATTTCGAAATAGCCGGCTGCGGAATTCACCATCTGCCCTCCTGCTCTTCATCAGGAGTAACGCTCATTCCGAGATAGCTATTTCGAAATAACCAGGGCTCAACGATCGTGGCGAAAGCCACTCGCCAGCCCCACACCGCGCATGCGCGAGACCCGCACTGCTCATGCACGGACCGCCGGTGAACGGGGCAACCAGCTGAAATGTACTCACCACGGGCGAGTAGATAAGCGTCTTTGTCGAGCCCTGGAAATAACGGTAGGGCGGACGCTCCCAGAAGACTTCGAATTCATTCCTCCCCGGTCCTTCCTGGAACTCTATGTCCGAGGTAGGGCGTTCACATTAGCGGAACCTGCCTCGGATGAAAATCGAGGCGTTCCAGAGCGGGGACATGCTAGTTTGGTTTAGTTAAATTGGGTGTTCTTACGTCGAATTTACTTATTTCGAAATAGTTTTCGCGTGTAGACGTGGCGTTATTGAATAAATCTTGGGAACGTTTTCCAAGGAGATCAGGCATTCGCTGGGAAACGTTAAAGTCTTGGGCCGAGATTTTCTTGACAAATTTACTCATGGGTTCATGAACCCGGAAAAACACGAAACTTTAGGAAACGGCATGAAATTAACGAGGACTTCGCTTCTTTATATTTTTTTTCGCCAACCGTGTCCTACCGATTAGGGCAAGCGCTTTAATCCGCAATGGGGATTAGCAGCCTCCCCAATATGTTAATATAGCAAAAATGGATGATCCAATTAAATCCTGCAAAACCACGCCAGGCTGCCGGTCCATATGTCGGCTTATCCTTCCGGTTTGCATCTTCGGCGCACATTGCCGGACATCCCCGCTGCTCTGTGTCCACCCTGCATGTGATTTCGGCTGATCCCGGGCAGGAATGGGGCTTCTCTGGAGACATCCACTCCTGTGGATGGCTGATGAGAGTCCTGATTGGGATTGGTCCTGCCTTGGGCAGGGGGCTGGACTTGATGACCTCCTGAGGTCTCTTCCAGCTCTATGGTTCTCCGATTCTCTGATTCGTCCATCTCAGAGGGGGCGCTGTGTTACTCTGTCACTTCAAAACCAACAAGTCGTTCTGGGGCACCGTGGAGACGAGCCAAAAATACAGAGGATCTCATGAGCTTGGGTGGGAACTGCCCACTTCTTCAGATGAGACGGTCTTGAGTCATCGTGGGGTGGATGTGCCTCCGGCAACACACAAGCCCTGATGGGAATTGTAGTTTCGAGTTAATCGTGCCTCCACGCTCCCCGTGGACGCCGTGGGACAGCTGAACTACATCTCCCATGATTCAGCGGGATCGCTCCCCATGGCTGAGCTGCTGTGGGGCGTTGCGTAGGCCATCTGGGGAGAAGACGAGACGAGTTACGAGACGATCGATGCTCCACAGAACTACAATTCCCATGACGCCCCACATGCCCGCCGGAGTGACTTTTTGCGTGTCACCATTTCTGAATTCAATTTTTTAAGGGGGGCAGGGAGGAATTTTCGCTCCAGGGAAATGTTGAGAGTTTGACGGGGCGAGGGAACTCCGGAATGTGAGGATTTCCTTTTTCAGCCCCCGCGCTTTCGTAAAACGGATCTCCCGCCAAACAGGAGTTAATCCCCCTGCAAGAAAGGAATTTGCCAACCGGGCGGTTACTTCTCAAGTACTTTGAACGGCGCTGAGTACCAGCAAAGCTGCCGAGCTAATGAGTAGACGGTGGAGGGGAGAGACCCAGTAAGGAAGAGAAACTCCCCCCGAGATATGCGTTAAGAGAGAGGCAAATCTCGAATAAGCAATGGAATAAAAAAATACAGACATTTGGGGGGGTCTGTCCCGGGGCAGAGGCCGAGGGCTGATGGGGTTGAGGCTGTATGGCCAGGGGGGTGTCGAGCAGATGGGATGTGTTCTGGGAGGATGAACGGAGGGCAGCAGGAGTTACCGGGGTGGGTGTGGGGCTGATCAGCTACGGTCATGATGGGGGCTGGGGGCTGAACTGTGGGGGGAGCGGGTAGCAGGTGTTAAACAAAAGGAAGTTTTTCTTCACGCAGTGCACAGCCAACCTGTGGAACTCCTCGCTGGAGGATGTTGTGAAGACAAGGAGTAGGGGTCAGCAAATGACATGAATAGGTAGCAGGTGTCAAACAAAGAAAAGGAAGTTTTTCTTCATGCAGTGCACAGCCAACCTGTGGAACTCCTCGCCGGAAGATGTTGTGAAGACAAGGACTAAGGGTCAGCAAATGAAATGAATAAGTAGCAGGTGTAAAACAAACACAACAAAGTTTTTCTTTACACAACACGCAGCCAACCTGTGGAACTCCTCGCCGCAGGATGTTGTGAAGACAAGGACTAGGGGTCAGCAAATGACATGAATAGGTAGCAGGTGTCAAACAAAGAAAAGGAAGTTTTTCTTCATGCAGTGCACAGTCAACCTGTGGAACTCCCCGCCGGAGGATGTTGTGAAGACAAGGAGTAGGGGTCAGCAAATGAAATGAATAAGTAGCAGGTGTCAAACAAACACAACAAAGTTTTTCTTTAAATAACGCACAGCCAAGCTGTGGAACTCCTTGCCGGATGATGTTGTGAAGACAAGGACTAGGGGTCAGCAAATGAAATGAATAGGTAGCAGGTGTCAAACAAAGAAAAGGAAGTTTTTCTTCATGCAGTGCACAGCCAACCTGTGGAACTCCTCGCCGGAGGATGTTGTGAAGACAAGGAGTAGGGGTCAGGAAATGAAATGAATAAGTAGCAGGTGTAAAACAAACACAACAAAGTTTTTCTTTACACAACGCGCAGCCAACCTGTGGAACTCCTTGCCAGAGGATGTTGTGAAGACAAGGACTAGGGGTCAGCAAATGAAATGTATAAGTAGCAGGTGTCAAACAAACACACAAAGTTTTTCTTCATGCAGCACACAGAGCACCTGTGGAACTCCTTGCTGAGGATGTTGTGAAGACAAGGACTAGGGGTCAGCAAATGAAATGAATAAGTAGCAGGTGTCAAACAAACACAAGGAAGTTTTTCTTCATGCAGCACACAGAGCACCTGTGGAACTCCTTGCTGGAGGATGTTGTGAAGACAAGGACTAGGGGTCAGGAAATGAAATGAATAAGTAGCAGGTGTCAAACAAACACAAGAAAGATGTTCTTTACACAACGCACAGCCTACCTGTGGAACTCCTCGCCGGAGGATGTTGTGAAGACAAGGACTAGGGGTCAGCAAATGAAATGAATAGGTAGCAGGTGTCAAACAAAGAAAAGGAAGTTTTTCTTCATGCAGTGCACAGCCAACCTGTGGAACTCCTTGCTGGAGGATGTTGTGAAGACTAGGACTTTTCCCAAATGGGCTAGATTTTGGGGCCCCAGCTCCAGCTCTTTGATCTCTTGATGCTGGCAAGACTGAATAAGCCAGGCCAGGGTCTCCCTGTCCTCACCCAGTGGGACAAATATAGGCACCCACCCCAGGCAAAGACCTAGAGATGACCCACGGCTATTGGCGCCGAGACACCTTGTCACCCGAACGAGCTTTGGAGCTCCGGCCCAGAATCAGATCAGGGCAGGCTTGGAAACAGCAGAACAGAAAGCAGAAAGAATTAGCAACCGTGGAGCAAAGATTCTGCAGGGAAAAATAATTCCTAGAGCAAAGCCTTTCAAACCAAAAATCCCCATCTTGATATCCAATTGGTCGGAGAGGGAGACTCCAGCACACCCCACGATAAGTGACTCTCCCGGTTAAAAATACCCCTGATTTCAGTCGGAATTGGTGTAGCAGCAGCAGCCGTCAGTCAGATGGTGGTAAATATTCTGCCGTCGAGACGTTTATACATTGGGGCGTATAAAAGCGCATTGTGTTTGTGCCTAATTTACCAAGCTACGCCGCTCGCTCCAAACCCGAGCCCCGTCTTCGTCATTATTTATCCCTCCCCCAATTGTGGCAAATTTCATCCGTGATCATTGGATGTTTTATTCCTCCACGTGAAATAGTTCCGGCTTAAGAACCCAGTTTTAGGGACTCATAGGAGACACACTCATTCCATTTCGGCACCCATTCGTTAGCTAGCGTTTCGTTGATTTCACCTGCGCCCCGTTCTTTGGAGCTTTTCCCCCAAACCGCTCACGTGAGAAAAAACAAACGGCCTTTTAGACATCTGTTCCATTGGCACTATTACCGTTAGCAGCCAGACTTGCAAGCTCGTTAAAAAAATCAAGTTAATGTGACGAGGATGTTGTCCATAAAACCCACATTAATTGGTGTTAATTACACCAGCCTCCTTTAGTTCTTGATTCATCAAGTCCTGCATCGGTCACTCCGCTATGGTGTCCGGGATGAGTTTGATCGTACGCGTGGTCTGCATCGTTTGGTTTTCTCCTCCCAGCTACGGAACAAAAATAATTATTAAGCGCGTCTGCCTTTTCTCCTTTATTCTTGATAATTCTACCATTTCCAGCTCGTAATGGGCCAATACCACTTTTGGGAGTCTTTTTGTTTCGAATATACTGCAAAAACGTCTTACAGTCCCCATCTCCGCTGGCCCTAGATGGCGCCTTATGTCTCTTTGCTTCCCTTATCAATTTTCTACATCCCTAGCTTCGGATTTCTGTGAACAACAAAAGAACGGCCAGACTGGGTCAGACCAACGGGCCATCCAGCCCGGTGTCCTGTCTGCTGACAGCGGCCAATGCCAGATGCCCCAGAAGGAGGGGACACAACAGGTAATCCTCACACGATCCCTCCCTTATTACCCACCTCCAGAGGCACATGGGTTAGGGACACCGTTCCTACCCATCCTGGTGAATAGCCAATAATGGACCTAACCTCCATGAATCTATTTAGCTCTTTTTTGAACCCTGTTTGAAGTCCTGGCCTTCACCACATCCTCTGGCGAGGAGTTCCACAGGTTGTGCACTGCGTGAAGAAAAGCATCCTTTTGTTCCTTTGAAACGTGCCTGTTTATCTAGTTCCTTGTTGAACCATGTTTGAAGTCCTGGCCTTCACCGCATCCTCTGGCGAGGAGTTCCACAGGTTGTGCACTGCGTGAAGAAAAGCATCCTTTTGTTCCTTTGAAACGTGCCTGTTTATCTAGTTCCCTGTTGAACCCTGTTTGAAGTCCTGGCCTTCAACGCATCCTTTGGAGAGGAGTTCCACAGGTTGTGCACTGCGAGAAGAAAAGCATCCTTTTGTTCCTTTGAAACCTGCTTGTTTATCTAGTTCCTTGTTGAACCCTGTTTGAAGTCCTGGCCTTCAACGCATCCTCTGGCGAGGAGTTCCACAGGTTGTGCACTGCGAGAAGAAAAGCATCCTTTTGTTCCTTTGAAACCTACTTGTTTATTTAGTTCCCTGTTGAACCCTGTTTGAAGTCCTGGCCTTCAACGCATCCTCTGGCGAGGAGTTCCACAGGTTGACCGTGCGCTGCATGAAGAAAAGCATCCTTTTGTTCCTTTGAAACGTGCCTGTTTATCTAGTTCCTTGTTGAACCCTGTTTGAAGTCCTGGCCTTCAACGCATCCTCTGGTGAGGAGTTCCACAGGTTGTGCACTGCGTGAAGAAAAGCATCCTTTTGTTCCTTTGAAACGTGCCTGTTTATCTAGTTCCTTGTTGAACCCTGTTTGAAGTCCTGGCCTTCAACGCATCCTCTGGCGAGGAGTTCCACAGGTTGTGCACTGCGTGAAGAAAAGCATCCTTTTGTTCCTTTGAAACATGCCTGTTTATCTAGTTCCTTGTTGAACCCTGTTTGAAGTCCTGGCCTTCAACGCATCCTCTGGCGAGGAGTTCCACAGGTTGACTGCGCACTGCCTGAAGAAAAACGACCTTTTGTTTGGTTTAAACCTGCTGCCTATTCCTTTCATTCGATGACCCCCTAGTTCTTATATCGGGGCAACAAGTAAATAACTTTTCCTTATTCATTTTTCCACACCTGTCATGATTTTATAGACCTCTCTCCTACCCCCTCCTCTTTTCTAAGCTGAGAAGTCCAAGTCTTTTTAATCTCTCTTCCTATGGGACCCGTTCCAAACCCCGAATCATTTTTGTTGCCCTTTTCGGAACCTTTTCCGATGCCAATAGATCTTTCTGGAGATGAGGCGACCCCATCTGTACGCGATATTCAAGACGTGGGCATCCTACGGTTTTATATCGAGGCAATGAGATATTTTCGGTCTTATTCTCGATCCCTTTTTAAACGATTCCTCGCATTCTGTTGGCTTTTTGGACGGCCGCTGCACACGGAGGGGAAGTTTTCATTCCAAACCAGAATGAACGGACACCCCGAAATGTCGCCGGGTCTCCAAATCCCAGCACCAATCGGCTTTCTCGGGGGGTGTCTACCCCGCAGCCTGAGTTCGGCCGTGATTCCGAAATCACGCCGCACCCGGTGACACGGCCATTCGGTGATTTCGAAATCATCGCCAAATCACCAGTGGCTTATTCCGACTCCTGTGAACCTTGTGCTACGAGGAAGAACACCTCTGGCACCCTAGCCCCTCCCTTCCCCAACTCTCTGCCCCTCACTCCTGCCCCACTACTCAAGTCCTCTGCCCCCTCCTGCACACATGCCCCCTCCCAGATTCGGCACCTCAATCCCCTGCCCCAGATCACAGCCCCCTCCTGCCCTAGCTCACAACCCAATCCCCTGAGGATAGGAGAGATTTTTCTCCAGCCCCCCTCATTCCCGTGACCCTCTCTCTCCGGCCCCATGGACCTGCAACTGTTCACATGGGTAACACAAAGTTTGAAGGGGGCGGGGTTTAAAGCGATTGAGGAAACTCCTAGTAGATCTGGGTCTTGATACCGCAGAGATACACTCCACCCATTTTTCTTCACACCATGCACGGTCAACCTGTGGAACTCCTTGCCAGAGGATGTGGTGAATAGGTAGCTGGTTTAAAACAAACCAAAAGACGTTTTTCTTCAGGCAGTGCACAGTCAACCTGTGGAACTCCTTGCCGGAGGATGTGGTGAATAGGGAGCCGGTTTAAAACAAACCAAAGGACTTTTTTGTCACGCAGCGCACAGTCAACCTGTGGAACTCCTTGCCGGAGGATGTGGTGAATAAGTAGCCGGTTTAAAACAAACCAAAGGAAGTTTTTCTTCAGGCAGCGCACAGTCAACCTGTGGAACTCCTTGCCGGAGGATGTGGTGAATAGGTAGCCGATTTAAAACAAACCAAAGGATGGTTTTTGTCACGCAGCGCACAGTCAACCTGTGGAACTCCTTGCCAGAGGATGTGGTGAATAGGTAGCCGGTTTAAAACAAACGAAAGGATGGTTTTCGTCATGCTGCGCACAGTCAACCTGTGGAACTCCTTGCTGGAGGATGTGGTGAATAGGTAGCCAGTTTAAAACAAACCAAAGGACTTTTTTGTCACGCAGCGCACAGTCAACCTGTGGAACTCCTTGCCGGAGGATGTGGTGAATAGGTAGCCGGTTTCAAACAAACCAAAGGATGGTTTTTGTCACACTGCGCACAGTCAACCTGTGGAACTCCTTGCTGGAGGATGTGGTGAATAGGTAGCCAGTTTAAAACAAACCAAAGGATGTTTTTCATCATGCAGTGCACAGTCAATCTGTGGAACTCCTTGCCGGAGGATGTGGTGAATAGATAGCCGGTTTAAAACAAACCAAAGGATGGTTTTTGTCATGCAGCGCACAGTCAACCTGTGGAACTCCTTGCCACAGGATGTTGAGACGACCAGGACTCGAACAGGGTTCAAAAAAGAGCTAGATAGATTCATGGAGGTTAGATCCATCCATGGCTATTAGCCAGGGTGAGTTGGAATGGTCCCGTAGCCTCTGTTTGTCTGGAAATGGGTGACAGGGGAGGGATCACGAGATGGTTCCCTGTTCTGTTCACTCCCTTTGGGGCCTCTGGCATCGGCCACTGTCAGAAGACAGGACACCGGGCTCGCTGGACGGTTGGTCTGACCCGGTCTGCCCGTTCTTACGTTGACAGTGGGTAAAGCAGATTGCAGGAGCCCCGATTTCGAGGAGATCGCGACGGCTGTCTTCTCTGCCACTGCCCTGCTTCCAACCCCCCCCGGCCCTACGCCAAGGAAGCCAGCCTGGCCACTTTCCAGCGGGCAGAATTATTGATGAGACTTCTGAAAACGGAGATGTAATGTTTCCGGCTAATCGGCCTCTCTTTACTCGTGCTGCACCATTACAGAAGAAATCTACCCCAGGAAATAGTACACAGGCCATAAATGGAAGCTGTTGTTGGGTGTTTATGACCCTATAAACCTTTGGAAGCGTATTGCTGTTGAACAAACATGAAATTCGACCCTCCACGCTCGAAATCAAAAACCAACAGAGCGCAAAACTTGTGGTTACCGGCGGCCATATTACTATGTCGGTCACTTTATTGATAGCGTTCTTCACAGCGATGCTGTGTTAGCGACTGAGAAATCCCAGGCTACTTTTGGAGGATCCAGAAATTGATCAGCATATCGTCATTTTGAGTGGCGAGGGAAAACACTCCTGGGTTCATTCTAATTTTACCTACGGAGGAAACCTATCAGGAACTTATAAAGTCCTGCACAGAGCAGCTGGATTTATTAGACTCACTAATTTGTGGCCTGTGTGTGATGAGGCGAGCCATTGATCGTGTTTTTCATATAAAGCAAGCGCGAGGAAAAAAACATTGCAGGAACAAACCAAGTTGGGAAGTCAGGGTTTGAGCTTATGTTGGAGGGTCTTTCACACCTCCGGAAGTGATTACCACCTGTATTCACACCCTACACCTCCTGTATAATAATCTTTGTACACGTGTGCATTGTAGGGTACCATTAGAAAACTCATAATTTGCTGATCATCAGTGTCCTGGTCAAATGTGTGTGGTGAGACTGTACAGGATGTTATAAGAAGTTTACCACATCTACACCTCCTGTATAAGAATCTTTGTACACATGTGCATTGTAGGGTACCATTAGAAAACTCATAATTTGCTGATCATCAGTGTCCTGGTGAAATGTGTGTGGCGGGACTGTACAGGATATTATAAGAAGTTTACCACATCTGCGCCTCCTGTATAATAATCTTTGTACACGTGTGCATTGTAGGGTACGGTTAAAAAACTTATAGTTTGCTGATCATCAGTGTCCTGGTCAAATGTGTGTGGCGAGACTGTACAGGATGTTACAAAAAGTTAGTCACACCTACACCTCTTGTATAATAATTTTCGTACAAGTGTCCATTGTAGGGTACTGTTAGAAAAATCATAATTTGCTGATCATCAGTGTCCTGGTCAAATGTGCGTTGTGAGACTGTACAGGATGTTATAAAAAGTTAGTCACACCTACACCTCTTGTATAATAATCTTCGTACAAGTGTGCATTGTAGGGTACTGTTAGAAAAATCATAATTTGCTGATCATCAGTGTCCTGGTCAAATGTGTGTGGTGAGACTGTACAGGATGTTATAAAAAGTTAGTCACACCTACACCTCTTGTATAATAATCTTCGTACAAGTGTGCATTATAGAGTATGGTTAGAAAACTCATAATTTGCTGATCATCAGTGTCCAGGTCAAATGTGTGTGGTGAGATTATACAGGACGTTACAGGAAGATAGTCACACCTATTCCAAACCTTGAAGTTACAAGAAGTTATTAAAACATATTCTGAACCCCACGGCCCAGCTTGAACAGAAGTCGGCAAACAGGTCTGTCCGGAACAAAACACCACGGGCGCTGCTTAATTTGCATTGAAGCCGCAGACAGAGTCATCAAGCAGGAAGGGACGACAGAGGCAGTTCAAACAGGCCAAAAAAAGCAGCAGGAAAGATTCTTCCCCGTGGACTCTGACTCCTGATTCTCAGCTGGAAAAGTCATTTCCAGGAGAGGGTTTGAACCTACAAAAAGACAACCATCCCAAGACATCCCCTTCTCAGCCCTTTTCATTCACCGCGCCTGAAAAGATAAAGGAAGCAGGTGAAAGACTTTGGGAGACCAGACCGCTTGGTTAGTCATCTACTGGAGCATGGGGTGCGGCACTGTTTACGGGGTTCTTAGGGGGTAAATTAGAGCTAAAAGACCCCAGAATACAAAGTCAGGACTGGGGGGCGGTCAACAAACTTTATAGGATCACGAGAAACTTGGCCACACTCATGAGACGTGGATATCCGGGCGAACTCAAATCACGCCGGACCACGGAGGTTGCTGGACCAGAGAGTGCCGGATTAGAGAGGTTCCACCTGTCGTTAAGTGGGCCACAATGTCCCCTCTACACTTACCCATCCAGGTGCAGCTCGTGTGCGGAATAAATCGTGCGCTAAGCACCAAGACATTTCTGAATGTGCACCACCAGGAGAAACACACTCCTGCATCCACGAACTTTTGCCTCCCTGCATGGATGGACCCCTAAGGGGGGAAGAGGAGAGAGGTTTCTAAAAGCATGACTGGTGTGGAAAAAGTGAATAAGGAAAAGTTATAACATTAGAACTAGGGGATCACCAAAATGAAACAAATAGGCCGCAGGTTTCAAACAAACGAAAGGCCGTTTTTCTTCACGCCGCGCACAGTCAACCTGTGGAACTCCTCGCCAGAGGATGGGGTGAAGACCAGGACTTGCACAGGGTTCCAAAAAGAGCTGGATAAATTCATGGAGGACAGGTCCATCAATGGCTATTCGCCAGGAGGGGTAGGAAAGGTGTCCCACGCCTCTGTCTGTCAGAGGTTGGGAATTGGTGGCAGCAGTGGGATCACTTAATGGTTCCCTGTTTTGTTCACTCCCTCGGGGGCATTGGCCACTGTCGGCAGACAGGACACTGGGACAGATGGACCTTTGGTGTGACCCAATATCTCCGTTGTTGTGTCAGCTTAGGAGACTGAGTTGGCAGGGGGCTGGACTCGATGACCTCCTGAGGTCTCTTCCAACCCTATGATTCTATGCTTAAGTGCCAATATTGTATTTCAAAAATAAGGGGCGAGGACGCTCGCTTCAGAAAAACAGGCACCTGAAAATCCTACGGTGATGGTCGCTAGTTAGAGCTAATGAGCGCGGAGAGTCTGACGAGAAGGCCTGTTGTGTCCAGATGTTTCAGCTCAGAGAAATCGGGAGAAGCCGCTGAGCTCTCGGCTTCGAATCGGCCTGGTCTTCACACCATCCTCTGGCGAGGAGTTCCACAGGTTGGCACTGCTTCCTTTCGTTTGTTTGACATCTGCGACCTGCCACGTTCCCAAGGGAGTGGCTAGGAAGACGGATGAACTCAGCCGGCAACTTTCTCGAGTGGTCTATACGCCTGGCTTGCTGGGGAGCCCACGGGTGCGGTTCCACCAGAAATCCACGAGCCATCGTCATGGGCGAATGGCAGGAGCGGGCTTGCAGGTTTCTCACCCAGCAGAAAGGCTGAGGGGGCAGGTTCTGCAGAAGAACTTATGGATGGACCTAACCTCCCATGAATGTGCCTAGTTCTTTTTTGAACCCTGTTCAAGTCCTGATCTTCACAGCATCCTCTGGCGAGGAGTTCCACAGGTTGGCACTGCGGGAAGAACAACGTCCTCTGGTTTGTTTGAAACCTGCGACCTCTTTGTTTCATGTGGGGACCCCTCGTTCTTACGTTATGGGAGCAAGCTTCCTGACGCATACTCGTTAGCCATTTTGCCTTCGTTTGGCTGGTGACTGCCACGACCCTGTGAGCCCAGACCTGGCCTGTTCCTCATGGAAGAGGTGAAGGCATCACCTTGTTCTATCCTAGGAGGGCTTGACCAAGCCCTGGCTGGGATGAGTGAGTTGGGATTGGTCCTGTGTTTATGGGGAACCCTGCAAATGGGGGTGCTATAGACTTGGCCACTAGGCCTTACTGCCCCGCAGACGGGGGTGCTATAGATTCAGCCACTAGGTCTTACTGCCCTGTAGATGGGGGTGCTATAGACTTGCCCACTAGGCCTTACTGCCCTGTAGATGGGGGTGCTATAGACCTGGTCACTAGGCCTTACTGCCCCGCAGACGGGGATGCCATAGATTCAGCCACTAGGCCTTACTGCCCTGTAGATGGGGGTGCTATAGACCTGGTCACTAGGCCTTACTGCCCCGCAGACGGGGATGCCATAGATTCAGCCACTAGGCCTTACTGCCCTGCAGACGGGGGCACCATAGACTTGCCCACTAGGCCTTACTGCCCCGCAGACGGGGGTGCCATAGACTTCCCCACTAGGCCTTACTGCCTCGCAGATGGGGGTGCTACAGATTCAGCCACTAGGCCTCACTGCCCCACAGACGGGGGCGCCATAGACTTGCACACTAGGCCTTACTGCCTCACAGACGGGGGTGCTATAGATTCAGCCACTAGGCCTTACTGCCCCGCAGACGGGGGTGCCATAGACCTGCCCACTAGGCCTTACTGCCCCGCAGACGGGGGTGCTATAGATTCAGCCACTAGGCCTTACTGCCCCGCAGACGGGGGTGCCATAGACCTGCCCACTAGGCCTTACTGCCCCGCAGACGGGGGTGCTATAGATTCAGCCACTAGTCCTTACTGCCCCACAGACGGGGGCGCCATAGACTTGCACACTAGGCCTTACTGCCTCACAGACGGGGGTGCTATAGATTCAGCCACTAGGCCTTACTGCCCCGCAGACGGGGGTGCCATAGACTTGCCCACTAGGCCTTACTGCCTCGCAGATGGGGGTGCTACAGATTCAGCCACTAGGCCGTACTGCCCCGCAGATGGGGGTGCTATAGACGTGCCCACTAGGCCTTACTGCCCCACATACGGGGGCGTCATAGACTTTCCCACTAGGCCTTGCTGCCCCGCAGACGGGGGCACCATAGACTTGCCCACTAGGCCTTACTGCCCCGCAGACGGGGGCGCCATAGACTTACCCACTAGGCCTTACTGCCCCGCAGACGGGGGTGCTACAGATTCAGCCACTAGGCCTTACTGCCCCACAGACGGGGGTGCCATAGACTTGCCCACTAGTCCATACTGCCTTGCAGACGGGGGTGCCATAGACTTGCCCACTAGGCCTTACTGCCCCGCAGACGGGGGTGCCATAGACTTGCCCACTAGGCCGTACTGCCTTGCAGACGGGGGTGCTACAGATTCAGCCACTAGGCCTTACTGCCCCACAGACGGGGGTGCCATAGACTTGCCCACTAGGCCGTACTGCCTTGCAGACGGGGGTGCTATAGATTCAGCCACTAGGCCTTACTGCCCCGCAGACGGGGTGCCATAGACTTGCCCACTAGGCCTTACTGCCCGCAGGCAGAGCGCCATAGACTAGATTCAGCCACTAGGCCTTACTGCCCCACAGGCGGGCGCCGCCATAGAACCCACTACAGATTCAGCCACTAGGCCGTACTGCCCCGCAGATGGGGGTGCTATAGACATGCCCACTAGGCCTTACTGCCTCGCAGATGGGGGTGCTACAGATTCAGCCACTAGGCCTTACTGCCCGGCAGACGGGGGTGCTATAGATTCAGCCACTAGGCCTTAGTGCCCCGCAGACGGGGGTGCCATAGACTTGCCCACTAGGCCTTACTGCCCCGCAGACGGGGGCGCCATAGACTTGCCCACTAGGCCTTACTGCCTCGCAGATGGGGGTGCTACAGATTCAGCCACTAGGCCTTACTGCCCCACAGACGGGGGTGCCATAGACTTGCCCACTAGGCCGTACTGCCTTGCAGACGGGGGTGCTATAGATTCAGCCACTAGGCCGTACTGCCCGGCAGACGGGGGTGCTATAGATTCAGCCACTAGGCCGTACTGCCCCACAGACGGGGGCGCCATAGACTTGCCCACTAGGCCTTACTGCCTCGCAGATGGGGGTGCTACAGATTCAGCCACTAGGCCGTACTGCCCCGCAGATGGGGGTGCTATAGACGTGCCCACTAGGCCTTACTGCCCCACAAACGGGGGCACCATAGACTTTCCCACTAGGCCTTACTGCCCCGCAGACGGGGGTGCCATAGACTTGCCCACTAGGCCGTACTGCCTTGCAGACGGGGGTGCTATAGATTCAGCCACTAGGCCGTACTGCCTTGCAGACGGGGGTGCTATAGATTCAGCCACTAGGCCTTACTGCCCCGCAGACGGGGGCGCCATAGACTTGCGCACTAGGCCTTACTGCCTCGCAGATGGGGGTGCTACAGATTCAGCCACTAGGCCTTATTGTCCCGCAGACGAGGGTGCCATAGACTTGCCCACTAGGCCGTACTGCCTTGCAGACGGGGGTGCTACAGATTCAGCCACTAGGCCTTACTGCCCCGCAGACGGGGGCGCCATAGACTTACCCACTAGGCCTTACTGCCTCGCAGATGGGGGGTGCTACAGATTCAGCCACTAGGCCTCACTGCCCTGCAGACGGGGGCGCCATAGACTTGCCCACTAGGCCTTACTGCCCTGCAAATGGGGATGCCATAGACTTGCCCACTAGGCCTTACTGCCCTGCAGACGGGGGTGCCATAGACTTGCCCACTAGGCCTTACTGCCCTGCAAATGGGGATGCCATAGACTTGCCCACTAGGCCTCGCTGCCCCGCAGACGGGGGCGCTAGAGACTCGGCTGCCGGGCCTTACAACCCTGTTCACAGGGCTTGCTAGAGACTCGGCCACCGGGCCTTCCCGTGCGAGGGCCCTGTAACCTAGGCCGCCCGACTGATAGGGACTCTAGCCGGGGAAGAGAAGGGGGTGTGGGTTGGGACTGTGAGGCCCCAGCAGACCCGGCACCGATGGCTGCCGAGTCCCGCCGCCTCGTTTAGCTCCATTTCCAGCTAATTAACTCTCCCCCGGTGAGGTCCGCTGGCCGGGCCTGGCGGCCGAGGGAACCCTGTGTTTGCCAACGGAGTGTCAAGAGCCTCAGGGCGAGCTAGGCCGCATCCCGGCCCGTCCTGCTCTCCAATCCACCTCACTCTTCTGCGGACGAAACAGGCCCAAATCCCTCGCCCTCTCGTCAGAAATCCCGGGCCCCAACCCAGAATCATTCGGGTGTCCCTCCGCCGCCCTCTCTCCAGTGCGCCCACCTCCCTTCTGTCCCGGGGGGCCCCGAATTGGGCGCCATATTCCAGACTGGACAGGGGGAGGCAGAGAGAAGGAGGCGCTGGGGCCTAACCGGGCAGGAGACCTTCATGTTTCCCTCCTGGGGAGCTTGCTGTGTTTTGGGCTCCACGGACCCCACGCTTCTCCTCGCCGGTGGGGCGAAACCCGAGGGAAAAACCAGCCTCTTCTTTTGCGGACGCAACGGGGCTGGCTGCAGCAAGGGAGGTTGAGGTGGGCCGTTCGGAAAAACGGCCTACCTGTCCCGGTGGCGAAACACGGGGATAAATTGTCTACAGAGGTGGTGGACTCTCCATCACTGGAGATATTGAAGAGCAGGTTGGGTAGACATCTACCAGGGATGGTCTAGATGGGTCTTGGTCCTGCCGTGAGGGCAGGGGATGGGACTTGATGACCTCATGAGGTCCCTGTCCAGGTCTAGGATTCTAGGATTCTGTAGAAATCTACCAGGGATGGTCTAGGTGGAGCTTGTCCTGCCGTGAGGGCAGGGGACTGGACTCGATGACCTCTCGAGGTCCCTTCCCGTTCTCGTGTGCTCTGATTCTAGGCCTTATGCTTTCCTTCTTAGTCGGCTTCTGTTACGGCAGTTGAAGGCTCTTATTGATCATAGACTCATGGAATACTAGAACTGGAAGGGACCTCGAGAAGGCATCGAGTCCAGTCCCCTGCCCTCACGACAGGACCAAGCACCATCTAGACCATCCCTAGTAGATGTCTATAGAATCCTAGGACACTAGAACTGGAAGGGACCTCGAGAGAACATCAATTCTCACGGCAGGACCAAGAACCATCTAGACCAACCTTGGGAGATGTCTATTGAATCATAGAATCCTAGAAATGGAAGGGACCTTGAGAGATCATCAAGTCCAGTCCCCTGTCCTCACGGCAGGACCAAGCCCCATCTAGACCATCCCGGGTAGATATCCATAGAATCATAGACCCCTAGACCTGGAAGGGACCTCAAGAGGTCATCAAGTCCCGTCCCCTACCCTCATGGCAGGACCAAGCCCCATCTAGACCAACCTTGGGAGATGTCTATAGAATCCTAGACTACTAGAAATGGAAGGGACCTCGAGAGGTCATCAAGTCCAGTCCCCTGCCTCACAGCAGGACCAAGCCCCATCTAGACCATCCCTGGTAGATGTCTATCCAACCTGCTCTTCAATATCTCCAGTGATGGAGACTGTGCCATCTCTTTCGGCAATTTATTCTAGTGTTTCACCACCTGGACAGGTAGGACGTTTTTCCTAATGTCCAACCTAATCCTCTCTCTCTGCAATTAAAGCCTGTTGCTTCTTGTCCTATTCTTGGAGACCAAGGAGAACCATTTTTCTCCCTTCTCCTTTTAGATACTTGAAAACTGCTCTCATATCCCCTCTCCGTCTTCCCTTTTCCAAACGAAACAAGCCCAATTCTTTCAGCCTTCTCTCATCGCTCATGTTCTCTAGACCTTTCTTCATTTTTGTTGCTCGTCTCTGGACCTTCTCCAATTTCTCCACATCTTTCTTGAAATGTGGCGCCCAGAACTGGACACAAGACTCCAACGGAGGCCTAACCAGCACACAGCAGAGTGGAAGAATGACTTCTCATGTCTTGCTCACAATACTCCTGTAGTGCAACCCAGAATCCCGTTGGCTTTTTTTTTGCAACCGCGTCACCCTGTTGGCTCATATTTAGCGTGTGGTCCACTCTGACCCCCTAGATCCCTTTCTGCAGGACCAGAAAGTATCTACCAGTTGGTATCCATCCAAACTTTCTATCTTTCTCGACTGTGGCTGGCGCTACCGTAAATTCCTCCCTCTCCGTCTTCACTTCTGCTTCCTCCACTGGGGTCCAACAAGCGATCTTGCCCCTGCACCCCGGAGCGGTGACAGACGAAGGCAATCCAATCCCGTCTCTGTCAGCCTCATCGCAGGTTCGGTCTTTTTCCCACCTGGCTTGCCTGCAATATAATCAATCGAGTGTGTCCAACAATGTAAACCTCTGAATTATGTATTTAATAGAAAGCATGGAGCCAGGAGGCAGAAACAAAAACACAGTGGGGGAAAAAAAAACCCACCCAGGCAACAAATCAATAAATTAAGTTATTAAATGCAACGGATGGGGGGAGGGGGGGAATCTCTTTCGACAGCCACAAGCAAATTGCCTCCTTATGGCGTTCTTTTTCCAATCTCCCGGTGCATTCACGGAGCACTAACGCTCCGGCTTGAATTGCGGCGTTAATTCCTGGTTTGGGATGTGGCTGCTCTCGCGGATTTTTTTTTGTAAAGACCTCACATAGATTTATATTTCTTCGATTTTATTAGGCAGTAAAAAAAAAAAAAAAAGCGTGAGCTGCAGCAGCTGAATAATGTATGACTTCGCCGGAGGGGAAAAGAAGAACGCAACTAAAAATAAAATAGGTGGCGCGGAGGGAAAGGTACAGGATCGTATTGTTTTTTCCCAGTTGGCTGCGACGGGGAGATGTCTATATCCAAGTGGAAGCTACCTTCCTAGACACACTGCAGATTCGAAACATTATTCCCGGAAGACACTTCTGGGTGGACTATTCCGTGGCTCGGGTCTGGGGTGACAAAGCCGAGACGTGGGAAAAAACCCTGGGAGTTTCCCGCGAAGGGATATTTATTATAGAAATCCTACTTACGTCTTAAGCAATGATGTTTCTTTCCCACACAGCTTTGAAAATCAAGACATTCGTCAACTGCCGAGGGAGGTTGTGGAAGCTCCATCGCTGGAGATCCTGAGGCGCAGATTCCATAGACATCTACCAGGGATGGTCCTGATGGGGCTTGGTCCTGCTAGGAGGGCAGAGGATTGGACTCGATGACCCATGAGGTCCCTTCCAGTTGTAGGGTTCTATGATTCTATAAAAGCGACAAGGAGTCCTGTAGCACCTTCGGGTGTGGCTAGAATACAGGGTTTTGTCGACAAAAGTGGACGTTTGTCGCCAAAACTATACCTGCGTCTACACTGCCGCCGAGTTCTGTCGACATAATGAACGCGGCAGTTTTGTCGACGGCGGTAAACCTCATTCGACGAGGAATAACGCCTTTTGTCGACAGAGTTGTGTCGACAGAAGGCGTTATTGCATCGACACTGTCCTTTGCGTCTACACTCTCATGTCGACAAAGCGGCTTTGTCGACAGAACTGGGTGCAGTCTAGACGCTCTTTGTCGACAGTATCTGTCAACAAAGCCTCTGTCAACAAAAACCTGTAGTCTAGACGTATCCTTATAGACTAACAGATGTATTGGAGGATAAGCTTTTGTGGGCAAGACCCACTTCATCAGATGCATGTGACAAAGTGGGTCTTTGCCCACGAAAGCTTATGCTCCAATACGCCTGCTAGTCTATAAGGGTATGTCTACACTAGCCCCCTAGTTCGAACTAGGGAGGCTAATGTAGGCATTTGAAGTTGCAAATGAAGCCCGGGATTTAAATATCCCGGGCTTCATTTGCATCTTCCCGGGCGCCGCCATTTTTAAATCCCCCTTAGTCCGAACTCCGTGCCCACGGCTACATGCGGCACGGAGTAGGTAGTTCGAATTAGGATCTCTAATTCGAACTTCCCTTTCTAGTGTCTAGTTTCAACTGCCGAAACAGAATCAGACTAACAGGGAAAGCATAAGGCCTGGAATCAGAGGACATTTGAACTGGAAGGGACCTCGAGAGGTCATCAAGTCCAGTCCCCTGCCCTCGCGGCAGGACCAAGCACCATATAGATCATCCCTGGTAGATGTCTACAGAATCATAAAACACTAGAACTGGAAGGGACCTCGAGAGGTCATCAAGTCCAGTCCCCTGCCCTCGCGGCAGGACCAAGCACCATATAGACCATCCCTGGTAGATGTCTACAGAATCATAAAACACTAGAACTGGAAGGGACCTCGAGAGGTCATCAAGTCCAGTCCCCTGCCCCGATGGCAGGACCAAGCCCAGTCTAGACCATCCCTGGTAGATGTCTGTCCAACCTGCTCTTCAGTATCTCCAGGGATGGAGATTCTATGATTCGATGATCTACAACTCCTTCAGTCTTCTCCGTAGCATTGCAACGCGTCTTTTATGCCCTGCTTTGATTTAACAGCTTGGAAGGCGTCTTGTCTTCCTGGTGGCGTCTCACAGCTTCCTTGAACGGCTAGAGTCAGGCCAGGATGTTGCAGCTGATCTGAACAAATCTAGGGAGATTGTTCCCACTTAAAAGTATGAGACCAGGGCCATCAGTGGAAATTATGTTCTGGGGGTGGAGGAAGGGTTAAGATGTAAATTGGGCTTAAATTGCAGCAAGGGAGGTTTAGGTTGGACATTAGGAAAAATTTCTTAACTGTTTGGGTGGTTAAACACTGGAATAAATTGCCGAGGGCGGTTGTGGAATTTCCATCTCTGGAGATATTGAAGAGCAGGTTGGATAGACATCTACCAGGGATGATCTAGACGGCACTTGGTCCTGCCGTGAGGGCAGGGGCCTGGACTTGATGCCCTCTGGAGATCCCTTCCAGTTCTAGTGTTCTATGATTCTGTAGACATCTATCAGGGATGGTCTACTTGGTCCTGCCATGAGGGCAGGGGACAGGACTTGGTGACCTCTCAAGGTCCCTTCCCATTCTATGATTCTATGATTCTGTAGACATCTACCAGGGATGGTCTAGATGGGGCTTGGTCCTGCTGTGAGGGCAGGGGACTGGTCTTGGTGACCTCTCAAGATCCCTTCCCATTCTATGATTCTGTGATGCTCTAGACATCTACCAGGGATGGTCTAGATGGGGCTTGGTCCTGCCATGGTGGCAGGGGACGGGACTTGATGACCTCCTGAGGTCCCTTCCAGTTCTATGATTCTATAGACATCTACCAGGGATGGTCTAGATGGGGCTTGGTCCTGCCGGGAGGGCAGGGGACGGGACTTGATGACCTCTCGAGGTCCCTTCCAGTTCTAGTGTGCTAGGGTTCTGTAGACATCTATCAGGGATGGTCTAGAAGATGGTGCTTGGTCCTGCCATGAGGGCAGGGGACGGGACTTGATGACCTCTCAAGTTCCCTTCCAGTTCTAGTGTGCTCGGATTCCATGATTTGAAATTTGATTTCATTCAGATTGAGAACAAAACTTCAACGGGCTGACGTTCCCCACCCCGGGAAAGTTAGACCAAATCCCAACTCATTTGGGATGCTTCCCAATGTTTCGTTTCGGCAAAACCCGGAGGCTTTCTTTCCAGTCTGAGTTTGACTCCGCTCCATCGGATCCTTGAGAGCCGAGCGCAAAATACAAAGATAAAAGGGGCCACGAAAAGGCGTTTTGAAAGCAATCCGGGCACCCTGAAAATGCTGAAAACGGGCGGGATGTTTTGACCTTTGTGGGACATCCCGCCGCTTCTTTTTAATATCTGAAATGGGGGTGAAATTGTCTGGAGTTTGCAAGGTTTTTCACTTTCAAGAGAACTGCCTTTTCCAGTGGAAAACGGTTGTGTGATCGTTGTTCCGACCAGCTTTGGCAGGTCCGACGAGGAAGTTCTCAGAGCCGCTTTCTGTATCTCCTCGAGATGCGTTTCCAAATACAAAATGAACTTGGTGGTGGACGGGGGCCCGATTTATTCCCATGTGCACTCACTTTGAAACGCTGAACCCACTTTTTAAACTTGTAGGCACCCGTAGGCATGAACCTACTGTGTCTCATTCGAAATCCAGCCCAAATTCCAGCCATTGATGGTCCTGTCCTCCATGAATTTACCTAGCTCTTTTTTTGAACCCTGTTCAAGTCCCGGCCATCACACCATCCTCCGGCGAGGAGTTCCACAGGTTGATTGTGCGCTGCATGAAGAAAAACTTCCGTTTGGTCGGTTGGTTTAAACTTGCTCCCTATTAAAACAGCCGATGGAATAAATGCTCATAAAGGAGCATAAAGTAACAGGCCGAGAGGAGCCATTTCTTCCAAATCGCGCAGCGTTTATGGCTGGTTTATGTACCTGGCATGAGGGTTTATATTCCTTCTAAAAGTCCTGTTGCTGGGCTTGACTATTATTCATATAAAAACTTGTTCTTTTATTCCTGCTCTTTTTGGCAGAACCTTGTGGCGGTGAGTTCCGCAGGTTAACATTTTACATTTCCCCCCCCCCTTTTAATTTAGGGAAATGCTGGATATCCCACAGTCCTAGGATATGGATGAATAACTAGGAGAATCCAATTGACGTTTCATGCCGCATTGTGACATACCAGGGAACACACGTTTATCGTGAAGTCAGCGTCTGTGTGAAACGTGGCGCCATGCATTTGACCCTGAGATCGCCGATCAGCGAGCGACAAATTTTCAAATAATCCCTCTTGTGGACGCCGAATATCACAGCAGGGAGTAGGCGGGGGCCAGCCGGCTGTTTGGCTGTTTGGGGGTGCCCAGGCGGGCGTGACCGCAGCAGACGACAGAGCAGTCGGTCTGCAGGGGAGCCTCGTTTTCAAAGCGAGGCAGAGGTGGAGTTGCTCCCTCCCAGAGGGGCTGAGGGCGGAATGTGGTTCCATCGGTAACGGGTATCATAGGCAGGGGGAGGCATTGCCTTCCTGCACTGCCCCATTGGCTCCACCCATGCTCCCCCCCCCAGAACGCCTACTGGGGGCAGAGTGTGGCTCTCCTTCCCTGTGCTCTGGAGCTGGGGTGGGGCCTGTGGTTGGGGGCGGGACCTGATCAGAAGGGGCAGGAGCCTCCCCCAGCCCAACCGGGGAAGGGCTGAGAATAAAGAGGACGCAGGCTTCCTTCTGGCAGAAGAGCAGAGATCTTTGACGGCCGCGATGATGGCTATCAGATGCCCCAGAGGGAGGGATCACAACACGTCATCCTCACATGATCCTTCCCCTGTCACCCACCTCCAAACAGAGGCTAGGGACACCATTCCTACCCATCCTGGCCAATAGCCACTGATGAACCATGAATCTCTCTAGTGCTTTTTTGAACCCTATTCAAGTCGTAGACTTCACCACATCCTCTGGCGAGGAGTTCCACAGGTTGGCTGCATCTTGGTAAAATAGCCATTGATGGACCTCACCTCCTAGCTCTTTTTTGAACCCTGTTAAAAACCTAGCCTTTCACCACATCCTCTGGCGAGGAGTTCCACAGGTTGGCTGCGTCTTGGTAAAATAGCCATCGATGGACCTCACCTCCTAGCTCTTTTTTGAACCCTGTTAAAAACCTAGCCTTTCACCACATCCTCTGGCGAGGAGTTCCACAGGTTGGCTGCATCTTGGTAAAATAGCCATCGATGGACCTCACCTCCTGGCTCTTTTTTGAACCCTGTTAAAAACCTAGCCTTCACCACATCCTCTGGCGAGGAGTTCCACAGGTTGACAATTTGCGGCGCGCAACTTGCGCCTCTTTTTTCACCTTTGGGGTGCTGTGTAGACGCACCCCCAGAGTGTCACTTTGGGATACGATTGTGGCTATTGTCGGCGGCGTCTCTTGCACGCGATTGTGTGTCGCCGAGAAAGCTTTGAATCGGGTCTCTTACACGCAGACACTTGGCCTTGGTTCCTGTTCAGTTCACTGTATTTCCCAGGACGTCTGCTCCTCTTCTTTCTTTTTTCATTTTTCCGCTAATTAATATGACCCAAGGCACTCAGAAATCATCAGCCAACGGCCTTAGCTAAGCGGCTGGAGGAGCTAGAGGTCATGGCTAAATTATTCAGTAGCACTAAAAAGGGGCACAATTTATCATGACAGATATTCATAGGCATGGAAACCTAGACAGAATCAGAGAATAAGAGAACTGGAAGGGACTACGAGAGGTTATCATGGCAGGACCCAGCACCAGCTGATCATCCCAGATGTCTGTCCATCCTGCCGGAGCAGCGATTCTGGTGCTAAGCGGAGATTCGAGAGTGTTTACACTAAGCTCACTTCTGATTCCCCTTAAGAACATAAGAACGGCCAGACTGGGTTAGAGCAATAGCCCATCTAGCCCAGTGTCCTGTCTGACGACAGTGGCCAATCCCAGATGCCCCAGAGGGAGGGAACACAACAGGTAATCCTTACACGATCCCTCTTCTGTCATCCATTTCCAGACAAACAGAGGCTAGGGACACCATTCCTACCCATCCCGGCCACTAGCCATTGGTGGATGTAACCTCCATGAATCTATCTAGCTCTTTTTTGAACCCTATTAAAGTCGTCGTCTTCACCACATCCTCTGAGGAGTTCCACAGGTTGGCTGCCTCTTTGTAAAATCAGAGGGCGGGGTAGAAACCCAACGTTATCAAGTGAGGACTCCAACCATCTAGAATCCCTTATCCGACAGCTGCGAATGGAAAGCAAACAGGCCAGGGAGATTGGAAGATTGTTACACATCACCGACCAAGAGGATTGCTAGGGGAGAATTTGGGAATTTGTTTGGTCATCCATTAAAGTCTGATCGCAGGCAGGAGACGTTTGGAGCAGGCGGGTTGCTAATCCTCGGGAGTTTATTATCTGTGTTCAGATGGGTATGCATCTTGGACATCTGTCTGTTGAGATAAGCAGAAGACGTATTTTAAAAAGGTGCCCATTTAAATACATGCTGGACGAAGGCAGTTGTAGGAGTTTCTCTGCAAGGCAGAGTGTGGGGCAGGTTATTAAAAGCAATGAGGGTAATTCAAACTTGATGGGCCGCTCAACCATTCTGTGTCCTCCACGGCAGGGAACTCTTTGGATCATGGGTTTTATAAGGCACTGTTGCTGTACCAGACCTGCTCTACTTGGAAAAACTTCCTGACTGTCCGGGTGGTTAAGCACTGAAATAAATTGCCTAGGCTAGTGGTTCCCAATCTTTTTGAGCATGTGGACACCTTTTCAATCTATTAAAATTTTATGCACCCCCAGCCTGCGGGAGAAAAAAAGAAAAAGAGAGAGAGAGAGAAAGAAAAAAGAGAAAAAAGAGAGAGAAAGAGAAAGAGAGAGAAAGACACAAAGAAAAAAGAAAAAAGAGAAAGAAAAGAGAAAAAGAGAGAGAAAAAGAGGAAATAAGAGAGCGAGAAAAAGGAAAAAGAGAGAGAAAAAGAGGAAATAAGAGAGCGAGAAAAAAGAAAAAGAGAGAGAGAGAGAAAATAACAGAAAGAAAAAGAGAGAGGGAAAAAGATCGAGAAAAAGAAAAAGAAAAAGGAAAGAAGGAAATGAAAAAAGAGAGAAAGAGAAAGAAAGAGAGAGAGAGAAAGAAAAAGAAAAACAGAGAAAAAGAGAAAGAAAGAGAGAGAAAGACAAAGACAAAAGAAAAAGAAAAAGAGAGAAAAAGAAAAAGAGAAAACAGAGAGAGGAAAAGAGGAAAAAGAGAGAGAGAAAAAGAAAAAGAGAGAGAAGAAAGAAAAAGAGAGAGAAAAGAGAAAAAGAGAAAAAGAGACAGAAAGAAAAAGAGAGAGGGAAAAGAGAGAAAAAGTGAGAAAAAGAAAAAGAAAAAGGAAAGAAGGAAACAAGAGGAAAGAGAGAGAAAGAAAAAAAGAAAAAGAGAGAAAGAGAAAGAGAGAGACAGAGAAAAAGAGAAAAGAGAAAGAGAGGAAAAAGAGAGCACGAAAATAGAAAAAGAGAGAGAAAAACAAAAAAGAGAGAGGGAAAAAGAGATTGAAAAAAGAGAAAAATGAGTGAGGGAAACAAGAAAAAAGAGAGATAAAGAGAAAAAAAGAAAAAAGAAAAGAGAGAAAGAAAAAGAGAGAAAACAGAGAAAAAAGAGAGAAAAAGAGAAAAGAGAGGGAAAAAAGAGAGCACGAAAATAGAAAAAGAGAGAGAAAAACAAAAAAGAGAGAGGGAAAAAGAGATTGAAAAAAGAGAAAAATGAGTGAGGGAAACAAGAAAAAGAGAGATAAAGAGAAAAAAAGAAAAAAGAGAAAAAGAGAAAGAGAGAGAGAGAAAAAAGAGAGAGAGAAAAGAGAAAAAAAGAGAAAAAGAGAAAAGAGAGGCAAAAAGAAAAAGAGAGAGAAACAAGAAAAAGAGAGAGGAAAAAAAAGGGAAAAAAATGAAAAGAGAGAAAGAGAAAGAAAAAAGAGAGAAAAAAGAGAGAGGGAGAAAGAAAAAGAGAGAGAAAGAGAAAAGAAAGGACCAGGCCTGCTGCAATGGTCCTGATCCTTATTTTTAAACTTTCCAGGGACCCCACAGGGATCTGCGGACCACAGGTTGGGGACCACTGGTGTAGGGAGGTTGGACGCTAAATAGGGTGGGGACTGGTTAGTACTTGGATGGGACAGGACCAGAAGCAATGGGTTTAAACTGCAGCAAGGGAGGTTTAGGTTGCACATTAGGAAAAACTTCCTACCTGTCCAGGTGGTGAAACACGGGAATAAATTGCCGAGGGAGGTTGTGGAATCTCCATCGCTGGAGATATTGAAGTACTGGTGAGATAGACATCGACCAGAGATGGTCGAGATGGGGCTTGGTCCTGCCGTGAGGGCAGGGCCTGGACTCGATGACCTCTCCAGGTCCCTTCCCATTCTAGGGTGCCCTGATTCTATAACCACACTCACAGCGGACGGAAAGGTGGGTTTCCAGCTACACGCATCGTTGGGATTGCACCCATGCGCCCCAGCCACCGAAAACGGCCTTTTGCACGATCGATGGTGGTTTCGGGTTGTTGGCACACCCTCAGCTCTCAGCGATCGGCGGATTAAGACGTTTGGCCGAGGCAGATGCTTGATTCGCTTGCGCGAGCTTCATGTGTCTCTTTCTCGTGTCGGTGCGGGGTCGTAGCTTTGACCTTCTCTGGAACGCCCTCGGGGGCTGTGTGCAATTTGATCACACCACCGCACGCCTGGCCGTTATTTACTGAGAAAGGCTGAACGCAAAGAGCCCGACCCAAGGCTGTACTTGGGATTTGTCCTGCTCCGGTGCTTTCCTGCTTTGGAAACAAATTCCTCAGGCAGTCCAGCCAGTGAGAGGTAGCCCCTCATTAATCACTCGCAAGATTTGCCCGGAGCTTATTCTAATTGATTTAGAGCAGAACTTCAGCTCCCTGGAAAGGGGAGAAAAAAATCAATTGGCGAGGTTTGACTCCAATTCGTCAATCCCCTTTCCATTTCAGTTCAGTTCCTTGGGCAGATTCCTGTCTCCGCAGCACTGAGAGAGGCTATCAAAACAGTGTACCGGAGCGGCACCGGCTTCTAGCTCCATGTCGAACACGAGCAGCTCCAATGTGGAGCTGGTCCAGGTATTTGTTGCGAATCCCTCCTTTTCTTCTCTCTGGCATACAATCATCGAATACCAGACCTCAAGAGGACATCAAGTCCTGTTCCCTGCCCCTATGGCAGGACCAAGATCCATCTAGACCATCCCTGGTAGATGTCTACAGAATCCTAGAATCCTAGAACTCGAAGGGACCTCGAGAGGTCATCAAGTCCCATTCCCTGCCCCTATGGCAGGACCAAGATCCATCTAGACCATCCCTGGTAGATGTCTACAGAATCCTAGAATCCTAGAACTGGAAGGGACCTCGAGAGGTCATCAAGTCCCGTTCCCTGCCCCTACGGCAGGACCAAGATCCATCTAGACCATCCCTGGTAGATGTCTACAGAATCCTAGAATCCTAGAATTGGAAGGGACCTCGAGAAGTCATCAAGTCCCATTCCCTGCCCCTACGACAGGACCAAGATCCATCTAGACCATCCCTGGTAGATGTCTACAGAGTCCTAGAATCCTAGAACTGGAAGGGACCTTGAGAGGTCATCAAGTCCCGTTCCCTGCCCCTACGGCAGGACCAAGCTCCATCTAGACCATCCCTGGTAGATGTCTACAGAATCCTAGAATCCTAGAACTGGAAGGGACCTCAAGAGGTCATCAAGTCCCATTCCCTGCCTCTACGGCAGGACCAAGAACCATCTAGACCATCCCTGGTAGATGTCTACAGAATCCTAGAATCCTAGAACTGGAAGGGACCTCAAGAGGTCATCAAGTCCCATTCCCTGCCCCTATGGCAGGACCAAGATCCATCTAGACCATCCCTGGTAGATGTCTACAGAATCCTAGAATCCTAGAACTGGAAGGGACCTCGAGAGGTCATCAAGTCCCATTCCCTGCCCCTACGGCAGGACCAAGCTCCATCTAGACCATCCCTGGTAGATGTCTACAGAATCCTAGAATCCTAGAACTGGAAGGGACCTCGAGAAGTCATCAAGTACCATTCCCTGCCCCTACGACAGGACCAAGAACCATCTAGACCATCCCTGGTAGATGTCTACAGAATCCTAGAATCCTAGAACTGGAAGGGACCTTGAGAGGTCATCAAGTCCCGTTCCCTGCCCCTACGGCAGGACCAAGATCCATCTAGACCATCCCTGGTAGATGTCTACAGAATCCTAGAATCCTAGAACTGGAAGAAACCTCAAGAGGTCACCAATGCTGGTCCTCGTAGATTCGCCCACACCTTGAATTAGTATCTGATAAAGGACACCCCACAAATTTGGAAGCTGTTATCAGAAGGAGCTGAGCGGATATTGTTACAAAACCATGGGTGGCTTTTGGGGGTTGCCCGCCAACTAATAACACAAAGGCGGCAGCGTCTCTAATGTTGTCATAGAATCCGAGGGTGGGAAGAGACCTCAGGAGTCATCAAGTCCAAAGCATGAATCAACCCCAACTCCATCGTCCCACCCGGGGCTTGGTCAAGCCGGGCCTTCAAAACCATTAGGGATGGCGATTCCATGGCGTTGTCATGGCTCCCGTTGCTAGGGAGACATTTCTGTGGCAACATCAGTCATGCCGTTGGGCATGGTGGTAGCCCCGTTTCGGCCCAACGGCCCATATACCCGCCCTTGACACTAAGTCAACCCAGCCAGGGCTTGGTCAAAATGGGCCTTCAAAACCTCTAGGGATGGAGATTCCACCTCCATAGGAAACTCATCCCAGTGCTTCACCACACTCCTAGGGAAATCGTTTTTCCTAATATCCAAGCTAGACCTCCCCCACTGCAATTTGAGACCATTGCTCCTCGTTCTGCCATCTGCCCCCGCTGAGAACAGCCTCTTTCCATCCTCTTTGGAACCCCCTTCAGGGAGTTGAAGGCTGCTCTCAAATCCCCCCTCACTCTTCTCTTCTGTAGACTAAGACGTTGCTTGTCCGAAACTCGTAAGTGGAGCTCTTTATTCTCCTTGGCCACCTCCATCACTTGGGTCCCCCCAGCTCTCGTCGAGACCCCAGGACCGTTCTGTGTAAGGAAGGAAGTGTAGAGAGCAGCTGTCCTGTTTCCTCAGCACTTATATTATTGCCTGCTCTGTCATCCTAGGGAGGTTGTGGCTGAGGGAGGTTGTGGCTGAGGAAGGTTGTGGCCTAGGGAGGTGGTGTCCTAGGAAGGTGATGTCTTAGAGAGGTTGTATCCCAGGGAGGTTGTGGCCGAGGAAGGTTGAGGACAATGGAGGTTGTGGCCTAGGGAGGTTGTGTCCGAGGGAGGTTGTGGCCAAGGGAGGTTGTGGCTGAAGGTGGTTGTGGCTGAAGGAGGTTGTGGCCGAAGGAGGTTGTGGCCGAGGGAGGTTCTGGCCGAGGGAGCTTGTGGCTGAAAGAGGTTGTGGCCTAGGAAGGTTGTGGCCGAAGGAGGTTGTGGCTGAAGGAGGTTGTGGCCAAGGAGGTTGTGGCTGAAGGAGGTTGTGGCCTAGGGAGGTTGTGGCCGAAGGAGGTTGTGGCCTAGGGAGGTTGTGGCCTAGGGAGGTTGTGGCCGAAGGAGGTTGTGGCCGAAGGAGGTTGTGGCCTAGGGAGGTTGTGGCCTAGGGAGGTTGTGGCCGAAGGAGGTTGTGGCTGAAGGAGGTTGTGGCCTAGGGAGGTTGTGGCCGAACGAGGTTGTGGCCTAGGGAGGTTGTGGCTGAAGGAGGTTGTGGCCGAGGGAGGTTGTGGCCAAAGGAGGTTGTGGCTGAAGGAGGTTGTGGCTGAAGGAGGTTGTGGACTAGGGAGGTTGTGGCCAAGGGAGGTTGTGGCCGATGGAGGTTGTGACCGAGGGAGGTTGTGGCCGAAGGTGGTTGTGGCTGAAGGAGGTTGTGGCCTAGGGAGGTTGTGGCTGAAGGAGGTTGTGGCCGAAGGAGGTTGTGGATGAGGGAGGTTGTGGCCGAGGGAGGTTGTGGCTGAAGGAGGTTGTGGCCTAGGGAGGTTGTGGCCGAGGGTGGTTGTGGCCTAGGGAGGTTGTGGCTGAAGGAGGTTGTGGCTGAGGAGGTTGTGGCCTAGGAGGTTGTGGCCGAAGGAGGTTGTGGCTGAGGGAGGTTGTGGCCTAGGGAGGTTGTGGCTGAAGGAGGTTGTGGCCTAGGGAGGTTGTGGCCGAAGGAGGTTGTGGCTGAAGGAGGTTGTGGCCGAGGGAGGTTGTGGCCGAAGGTGGTTGTGGCTGAAGGAGGTTGTGGCCTAGGGAGGTTGTGGCGGAAGGAGGTTGTGGCGGAAGGAGGTTGTGGCTGAGGGAGATTGTGGCCGAGGGAGGCTGTGGCCGAAGGAGGTTGTGGCCGAAGGAGGTTGTGGCTGAAGGAGGTTGTAGCTGAGGGAGGTTGTGGATTAGAGGTGTAGCCTAGGGAGGTTGTGGCCGAGGGAGGTTGTGGCCGAAGGAGGTTGTGGCCGAGGGAGGTTGTGGCCTAGGGAGGTTGTGGCTGAAGGAGGTTGTGGCTGAGGGAGGTTGTGGCCGAGGGAGGCTGTGGCCGAAGGAGGTTGTGGCCGAAGGAGGTTGTGGCCGAGGGAGGTTGTGGCCTAGGGAGGTTGTGGCTGAAGGAGGTTGTGGCCTAGGGAGGTTGTGGCCAAGGGAGGTTGTGGCTGAAGGAGGCCTAGGGAGGTTGTGGCCGAAGGAGGTTGTGGCTGAGGAGGTTGTGGCCGAGGAGGTTGTGGCCGAAGGAGGTTGTGGCTGAGGAGGCTTGTGGCCGAGGAGGTTGTGGCCGAAGGAGGTTGTGGCCGAGGAGGTTGTGGCTGAAGGAGGTTGTGGCCTAGGGAGGTTGTGGCCAAGGGAGGTTGTGGCTGAAGGAGGTTGTGACCGAGGGAGGTTGTGGCCGAAGGTGGTTGTGGCTGAAGGAGGTTGTGGCCTAGGGAGGTTGTGGCTGAAGGAGGTTGTGGCGAAGGAGGTTGTGGCCGAGGAGGTTGTGGCTGAGGAGGTTGTGGCTGAAGGAGTTGTGACCGAGGAGGTTGTGGCTGGAGGTTGTGGCCTAGGGAGGTTGTGGCCTAGGGAGGTTGTGGCTGAAGGAGGTTGTGGCCGAAGGAGGTTGTGGCCGACGGAGGTTGTGGCCGAGGGAGGTTGGGGCTGAAAGAGGTTGTGGCTGAGGGAGGTTGTGGCTGAGGGAGGTTGTGGCTGAAGGAGTTTGTGGCCTAGGAAGGTTGTGGCTGAAGGAGGTTGTGGCCTAGGGAGGTTGTGGCCGAAGGAGGTTGTGGCCTAGGGAGGTTGTGGCCGAAGGAGGTTGTGGCCTAGGGAGGTTGTGGCCTAGGGAGGTTGTGGCCGAAGGAGGTTGTGGCCTAGGGAGGTTGTGGCCGAAGGAGGCTGTGGCCTAGGGAGGTTGTGGCCGAAGGAGGTTGTGGCCGAAGGAGGTTGTGGCCTAGGGTGGTTGTGGCCTAGGGAGGTTGTGGCCGAAGGAGGTTGTGGCCTAGGGTGGTTGTGGCTGAAGGATGTTGTGGTCTAGGGAGGTGGAGGTTGTGGCTGAAGGAGGTCGTGGCTGAAGGAGGCTGTGGATGAAGGTGGTTGTGTCCTAGGGAGGTTGTGTCCTAGGGAGGTTGTGGCCGAGGGTGGTTGAGGTTGTGGCTGAGGGAGGTTGTATCCTAGGGAGGTTGTGGCTGAAGGAGGTTGTGGCCGAAGGAGGTTGTAGCCGAGGGAGGTTGTGGCTGACGGAGGTTGTAGCTGAGGGAGGTTGTGGATTAGAGGTGTAGCCTAGGGAGGTTGTGGCTGAGGGATGTTGTGGCTGAAGGAGGTTGTGGCCGAAGGAGGTTGTGGCCGAGGGAGGTTGTGGCCTAGGTGGTTGTGGCCTAGGGTGGTTGTGGCTGAAGGAGGTTGTGGCCTAGGGAGGTTGTGGCTGAAGGAGGTTGTGGCCTAGGGAGGTTGTGGCCGAGGGAGGTTGTGGCCTAGGTGGTTGTGGCCTAGTGTGGTTGTGGCTGAAGGAGGTTGTGGCCTAGGGAGGTTGTGGCTGAAGGAGGTTGTGGCCTAGGGAGGTTGTGGCCGAAGGAGGTTGTGGCTGAAGGAGGTTGTGGCCGAGGGAGGTTGTGGCCGAAGGAGGTTGTGGCCGAGGGAGGTTGTGGCCGAAGGAGGTTGTGGCCTAGGGAGGTTGTGGCTGAAGGAGGTTGTGGCCTAGGGTGGTTGTGGCCTAGGGAGGTTGTGGCCGAAGGAGGGTGTGGCCTAGGGTGGTTGTGGCTGAAGGAGGTTGTGGCCTAGGGAGGTTGAGGTTGTGGCTGAAGGAGGTTGTGGCTGAAGGAGGCTGTGGATGAAGGTGGTTGTGTCCTAGGGAGGTTGTGTCCTAGGGAGGTTGTGGCCGAGGGTGGTTGAGGTTGTGGCTGAGGGAGATTGTATCCTAGGGAGGTTGTGGCTGAAGGAGGTTGTGGCCGAAGGAGGTTGTAGCCGAGGGAGGTTGTGGCTGAAGGAGGTTGTAGCTGAGGGAGGTTGTGGATTAGAGGTGTAGCCTAGGGAGGTTGTGGCCGAGGGAGGTTGTGGCTGAAGGAGGTTGTGGCCAAAGGAGGTTGTGGTCTAGGGAGGTTGTGGCTGAGGGACGTTGTGGCTTAGGGAGGTAGTGGCTGAAGGAGGTTGTGGCCTAGGGAGGTTGTGGCCGAAGGAGGTTGTGGCCTAGGGAGGTTGTGGCTGAGGGACGTTGTGGCCTAGGGAGGTTGTGGCCGAAGGAGGTTGTGGCCTAGGGTGGTTGTGGCTGAAGGAGGTTGTGGCCGAAGGAGGTTGTGGCCTAGGGAGGTTGTGGCTGAAGGAGGTTGTGGCCTAGGGAGGTTGTGACCTAGGGACGTTGTGGCCGAGGGTGGTTGAGGTTGTGACTGAGGGAGGTTGTATCCTAGGGAGGTTGTGGCCGAGGGAAGTTGTGGCCGAGGGAGGTTGTGGCCTAAGGAGATTGTGGCTGAAGGAGGTTGTAGCTGAGGGAGGTTGTGGATTAGAGAGTTGTAGCCTAGGGAGGTTGTGGCTGAGGGAGGTTGTGGCTGAGGGAGGTTGTGGATTAGAGAGGTGTTGCCGAGGGAGGTTGTGGAGTCTCCATCCCTGGAGATATTGAAGAGCAGGTTGGGTAGACATCTGCCAGGGATGGTCTAGACGGGGCTTGGTCCTGCGGCGAGGGCAGGGGACGGGACTTGATGCCCTCGCGAGGTCCCTTCCCGTGCTAGCGTTCTGTGATTCCGTGATTGAAAGGACACACACATCTGCGTGTTGACCCACGTGGCTCCGGCAAAGCGGCTTACGTTTGATATTTGTTTTCCATTATGTTTTATATTTCCCCTAAACGAAAGTAAAAATCAGCCAGACGGAAAATTACCGCTCGCTGCTTGCGGAGGGAAATGTTACACTGCTCCGATCCTTTACTGGCGTGTTATCTATCCCCTGGGGCACAATGAGGAGATTTGCACGGGCTGTGGAGACATGTTCTTTAATTAAATACTCATGTCAATAGGTCCATGGAATTATGTCGAATATTTGCTGGTAACTTATTGCTGCTCAAAGGCGGCCGTAACATATGGGCTCCCTTGGGGGAAAGGCAGCAGAGGTCTTTAACAGCAGCGGCGGTGGGACCAGCAACCCTGCCATTTCAAGGACAAGAAGCAATGGGCTTAAATTGCAGCAAGGAAGGTTTAGGTGGGACATTCGGAAAAACTTCCTACCTGGCCGGGTGATGAAACACTGGAATAAATTGCTGAGGGGGTTGTGGAGTCTCCATCCCTGGAGATACTGAAAAACAGGTTGCGTAGACATCTACCAGGGATGGTCTAGTTGGAAGAGACCTTGAGAGGTCATCGAGTCCAGTCCCCTGCCCTCCTGGCAGGACCCAGCACCGTCTAGACCATCCCTTCCAGATCTAGTGTTCTATGAGTCTGTGATTCTGTAGACATCTACCAGGGGTGTTCTAGATGGGGCTTGGTCCTGCCAGGAGGGCAGGGGACTGGACCTGATGACCTCTCGAGGTCCCTTCCCATTCTACTCTTCTATGATTCTGTAGACATCTACCAGGGATGGTCTAAATGGTGCTTGGTCCTGCCATGAGGGCAGGGGACTGGACTCGATGACCTCTCGAGGTCCCTTCCAGTTCTAAGATTCTAGGATTCTATAGACATCTGCCAGGAATGGTCCAGATGGGGCTTGGTCCTGCCGTGAGGGCAGGGGACTAGACTCAATGACCTTTCGAGGTCCCTTCCAGTTCTAAGATTCTAGGATTCTGTAGACATCTACCAGGGATAGTCTAGACGGGGCTTGGTTCTGCCATGGGGGCAGGGGACTAGACTCGATGACCTTTCGAGGTCCCTTCCAGTTCTAAGATTCTAGGATTCTGTAGACATCTACCAGGGATGATCTAGATGGGGCTTGGTCCAGCTGTGAGGGCAGGGGACTAGACTCAATGACCTTTCGAGGTCCCTTCCAGTTCTAATGATTCTAGGATTCTATAGACATCTACCAGGGATGGTCTAGATGGGGGCTTGGTCCTGCTGGGAGGGCAGGGGACTGGACTTGATGACCTCTCGAGGTCCCTTCCGGTTCTATGATTCTATAGACATCTCTCAGGGATGGTCTAGATGGTCTTGTACCTGCTGTGAGGGCAGGGGACTAGACTCGATGACCTTTTGAGGTCCCTTCCAGTTCTAAGATTCTAGGATTCTGTAGACATCTACCAGGGATGATCTAGATGGGGCTTGGTCCAGCTGTGAGGGCAGGGGACTGGACTTGATGACCTCTCGAGGTCCCTTCCAGTTCTAATGTTCTAGGATTCTATAGACATCTGCCAGGGATGGTCTAGATGGGGCTTGGTCCTGCTGGGAGGGCAGGGGACTGGACTTGATGACCTCTCGAGGTCCCTTCCGGTTCTATGATTCTATAGACATCTCTCAGGGATGGTCTAAATGGTCTTGTACCTGCTGTGAGGGCAGGGGACTGGACTCGATGACCTCTTGAGGTCTCTTCCAACACCGCATTCTTCACCAACACAATGCAACATGGTGGGTCCAGAGGCCAAGGAGAAAATTGTCCACTTTCCATTCCAGATGGTGTGGGTTGTAGCAGGGCCTGGTGGAGAAACCAAAGCAGCAGAAGGACCCTGGAGACTCAGGCTCCATCAATCCAACCCAGCACTGACGGCGGTGAGGCCTATCCCAGTGTCCCGCCCGCTGGCCCACACGGCATCTGGTGGCTCTGTGGTGACACATCATTGCACCAAAGGGAGGTTGGAGGAGAAGAGATCCCTGTCGAGAATGGAGAGGGAGGGAAAGTGGGTGTGGCAACTGGAATGTTAGCATGGCCCAGGGAATGCTGGGAATGGCCAATGGGAGCGGTGTAGGCTTGGTATAAGGAGGAATGAGGGGAGATATGAGTTTTAGGAGGTGCTGGCTGCAACACACCTTGGTTGGCCATCAAGGTACCTTCAAGAATAGAGGACAGCTGCATTTTGAGCATAGGAGACCCAGGGTAGGGAGATGTGGGGTGGTTCAGGAGTCAGGTTTGGGGGTGTAGGGGCCCAGGGCTGGGGGGGGTGTAGGGGTGAGTGCGGAGGCAGGTTTGGGAGAGTTGGGGGGATGGGCTAGAGACATACATCCTGGGTTACTGCCACTCTTCTTTCTCTCTCAGGCAGCAAAGGAAAAGTTCACCGCCGCTCCATCCTCCTCTGCCCTTCCCTCGGCAGCCAGGAGCCAGAGAAAGACACATGCTGAGGTACGTCTACATCGCAAACTTCTTTCGGAAGAAGCCTTTCCGGAAGAGATCTTCCAGAACAGGCCAACCTATTTAACAAAGAGAGCCGAAACAGCGGCAGAAAAAATGCGAAGAGCCACACCAGAATTAAAAAAAAAAAAAAAAAAAAGGACGTTGTCTCTTTAAGAAGCAAGCTTTTTGGCCATATCAGGCTCCTGTCGACGGCCATTTTGGGCGCCATTTTGAATTGATGTCCCTATGAGCATGGGGGCCGGGGGCGAGAAGGGGGCGTTTGTGGGGAGCGCAGGAGTGGCTTCGTGAGCTGCACTTTTGGGGGAGAAGAACCGCACGCGTCTCGCGAGCCGTGGGTTGGCCACCCCGTTCCAGAAAACCGTCTTCCGAAAGAGAGCATCGACACAGCAAAAGCGCAACGAAAAAGCCATCCGCTTTTTCAAACGATAGCCTCCACATTGATTGGACGCTCTCTCCCATTTCCGTTGCGATTAGTCTGGACGGAGCGGCCATCAGGTCACCCGTGTTGTTTCCTGGAGGCCACGTCATTCCCCGTCCACACATGCCTTTTCCCGAAAAAGCTTTTTCCGAAAAAGGCTTCTTCCTCATCGAATGAGGTTGACCGCTATCGGGAAAACCCCTCCATTCCTTCGACTTTCCGTCGAAAGAACGCAATAGCAGTATGGACGGAAGGGCTGTTTTTCCGGGAAAACGGTCGTTTTCATGGAAAAATGCTGTGGGGTAGACGCACCCTGAGAGTCAGCAGAAGAGGAAAAAGACCCGGTCTGTGTCCCCTCTCACAAGGGCACCTGAGTGGGGGGGAGTAAGAAGCTCCAAAAATCAGGACAGCTCTTCTCCTCACCCTAAACACACCCCTGGTCTTCCTTCCAGAACGGCCATACTGGATCAGACCAAAGGTCCATCCAGCTCAGTACCCTGTCTGCCGACAGTGGCCAATACCAAATACCCCAGAGGGAGTGAACCAAACAGGTAACGATTAAGCGATCTCTCTCCTGCCATCCATCTAATTAACAGAGGCTAGGGACACCATTCCCTAATAGCCATGAATGGACTTAACCTCCATGGATTTATCTAGGGCTCTTTTCTACCCTGTTATAGTCCTCGCCTTCACAACCTCCTCCGCCGAGGAGTTCCACAGGTTGTGAAGAAGAACGTTGTATTTGTTTGAAACCTGCTGCCCATTCATTTGGTGGCCCCTAGTTCTTATACTGTGGGAACAAGTCCGTCACTTTTCCTGATTCACTTTCTCCACCCCACTCATGATTGTTTAAGAGTAGGTTAGATAAATGTCTATCAGGGATGGTCTAGACCATATTTGGTCCTGCCACGAGGGCAGGGGACTGGACTCGATGACCTCTTGAGGTCCCTTCCAGTCCTAGTATTCTATGATTCTATGATTGTATAGACCTCGATCCTATCCCCCCTTAGTCTCCTCTTTTCCAAGCTGAAAAGTCCTAATCTTTTCCCGTTCCAAACCCCGAATCATTTTAGTTGCTTGGCCCTCAATCGGCCTCGAAGGAGGCCGTGGCGGCTATCGGGGACGAGACACGAATGCTGCGGAGGAGAGCTGAGGCGTGTCCAGGAGCTGAGGAGAGCCGGGGCGTTCGGCGTTGAAGAGATCCGTCCGATCGAAGCAGACGGCCGCTGGAACCTGACCTTTCTCCAGCGTGCCGATCAATACGCTTCAGAACAGCTGAGCTGGTGGAAAGCAAAGAGCGCGGAGATTGACCGGGGTTAATGAGACGGGTGTCCTTTCGCGGGGGGGAACTCCAGGTTGTTTGGAGAGGTTCTGAGAAGATTATACATGGCCGTTAGTGTCAGGGAATTAAGTGGATTTGAAGAGGTTTAACCTTTGCTGGTCTCCACCCAATGGGGACGTTCCCTCTCCAACTCACAGGAGGAGGTGACAACATTTCTACTGCTGCCTTGGGGACGGAAGAATCCCAAGCATTGTTCCAGGCTGGGGACCAACCAGCTAAGTAGCAGTTCTGCAGAAAAGGCCCTGGGGTTACAGTGGAGGAGAAGCTGGATGTGAGTCAACAGGGCGCCCTTGTAGCCAAGAACGTTAACGGCATATTAGGGGGCATTAAGAGGAGCATTGCCAGCAGATCCAGAGATGTCATGATTCCCCTTGATTCGGCTCTGGGGAGGCCACATCTGGAGTAGTGTGTCCAGTTCTGGGCCCCCCACTATAGCAAGGACGTGGACGCATTGGAGAGGGTCCAGCGGAGGGCGACCAAAATGATTCGGGGGCTGGAGCACACGTCCTACGAGGAGAGGCTGAGGGATTTGGGTTTGTTTAGTCTGCAGAAGCGAAGAGCAAGGGGGGAGTTGAGAGCAGCCTTCAACTTCCAGAAGGAGGTTCCAAAGAGGATGGAGAGAGGCTGTTCTCAGTAGTGCCAGACGGCAGAACAAGGAGCAATGGGCTCAAGTTGCGGTGGGAGAGGTCCAGGTTGGATATTAGGAAAAACTATTTCACGAGGAGGGTGGGGAAACGCTGGGATGGGTTCCCTAGGGAAGCAGTAGAGTCTCCATCCCTAGAGGTGTTTAAGTCTTGGCTTGACCAACCCCTGGTTGGGTTGATTGAGTTGGGATTGGTCCTGCCTAGAGCAGGGGGCTGGACTTGATGACCTTCTGAGGTCTCTTCCAGCTCTATGGTTCTATGATTCTACTGATCACGGTAGGGATTTCTGATACTCACCAGCGGTGGACATAATCAGACAGCCAGGACCGGCCAGAAAATGTGGCCAGAGGAAGCATACCTGCCCTTACAACGACGGAGACGGCCCAGATGTATCTCCCACCTTTTCTTTGCCTGCACACGCATCCCCTGTCTCTCGGAATTTTTCACCGGCCTTGGCAGAAACCGATTAGAAACCGATTCGGCCTTGGGGGGTGTCTTTTGTCCCATTCTGGGGACATCTCAAGAAAAATGGGAGAAGGGCCAGAGGAGAGCAACCAAAATGATGAAAGGCCTAGAACAGCCGTGGCCACCCCCTCGGTACGGCTCGCAACGCCCCCCCACCGTGGCTCGTAACGCCACCCCCGCACTCCTGAAAACAGCCCTCTCTTCCCTGCTCCATGCGCTCACCCGTGCAGGCGAGCCATCTGACACAACTGTTAAAGATGGCGTATTAAAGATGGCATCTGCCAAAATGCCTCTAAATGCGTTTTAAAGGGGCAGTCCTTTTTTTTTTTTTTTTTGCGTGACCACACATGGCCGGGGGGTCCTTTTAGATGGGCAGTCCCTTTTTTTTTTTCTCGACCACACATGGCCGGAGGGGTCCTTTTAAAGGGGCAGTCCTTTTTTTTTTTTTTTTTTGCATGACTACACGTGGCCGGGGTCCTTTTAGATGGGCAGTCCCTTTTTTTTTTTCTCGACCACACATGGCCGGAGGGGTCCTTTTAAAAGGGCAATCCCTTTTTGTTTTTTGCTCAACCACACATGGCCAGGGGGTCCTTTTAGATGGGCAGTTCCTTTTTTTTTTCTTGACCACACATGGCCGGAAGGGTCCTTTTAAAGGGGCAGTCCCTTTTTTTTTTCTTGACCACACATGGCCGGAGGGGTCCTTTTAAAAGGGCAATCCCTTTTTTTTTTGTTTTTGCTCGACCACACATGGCCGGAGGGGTCCTTTTAAAGGGGCAGTCCCTTTTTTTTTTTTTGCGCGACAACACTGATATCTTGACTCTTTGCCCGGAATGGGTTGGCCACCCTGGCCTAGAAGACATGAGCGATGAGGGAAGACTGAAAGAATTGGGCTTGTTTCGTTCAGAAAAGAGAAGATTGAGAGGGGACAGGATAGCCGTTTTCAAGTATCTGAAAGGGTGCTAGAAAGAGGTGGCAGACAAATTGTTCTCTTTGGCCTCTGAGGCGCGGACAAGAAGCAATGGGCTTAAATTGCAGCAAGGGAGGTTTAGGTTGGACATCAGGAAAACTACCTGTCCGGGTGGGGAAGCACTGGGATGGGTTCCCTAGGGAGGTGGTGGAATCTCCATCCCTAGAGGTGTTTAAGTCTCGGCTTGACCAAGCCCTGGTTGGGTTGATTGAGTTGGGATTGGTCCTGCCTTGGGCAGGAGGCTGGACGTGATGACTCCTGAGGTCTCTTCCAGCCCTAGGATTCTATGATTTCAAAGCATAGACACCTTTCCAGGATGATCTAGATCACAGGTGGGCAATAATTTTTGACGGGGGCCACTCCAAGAATTTGGAAAGTGGAGGAAGGCCGCACTCTGCCGTGATATCAATGGAGGAGGGGCGAGGTCTGGGATGGAGGTGCAGAAGGGAGCTTGGGGTAAAGGAGGGAGTTTGCGTGAAGGAGGCAGTTGGGATCTGGGGCACTGGACTGGGGCGGTGGGGGTTGGATTGTAACCTAAGGCAGGGAATTGGGGTACAGGAGGGGGTGCAGGGGATTGGGTTGTGAGCTAGGGCAGGAGGGGACTCTGATCTGGGGCAGGGATTGGGGGCAATATCTGGGAGGGTACAGGTGCCGGAGGGGACAGGGGATTGGGTTGTGAGCTAGAGCAGGAGAGGACTGTGATCTGGGGCAGGGGTTGGGGGGCCGGATCTGGGAGGGGTATGGGTGCAGGAGAAGGGCAGGAGATTGGGGGCAATATCTGGGAGGGGGTACAGGTGCCGGAGGGGGCAGGGGATTGGGTAGTGAGCTAGAGCAGGAGAGGACTGTGATCTGGGGCAGGAGATTGGGGGCCGGATCTGGGAGGGGGTATGGGTGCAGGAGGAGGGCAGGAGATTGGGGGCAAGATCTGGGAGGAGGCAGGGATTGGGTTGTGAGCTAGGGCAGGAGGGGACTGTGATCTGGGGCAGGAGATTGGGGGCCGGATCTGGGAGGGGGTATGGGTGCAGGAGGAGGGCAGGAGATTGGGGGCAAGATCTGGGAGGGCAGGGATTGGGTTGTGAGCTAGGGCAGGAGGGGACTGTGATCTGGGGCAGAGAATTGGGAGGCCGGATCTGGGAGGAGGTATGGGTGCAGGAGGGGGGCAGGGGATTTGGGTATGTGGCATAGGGGGCCAGGGATAAGGGGCAGAGGGTTGGGGAGATTTACCAGCCAGCAGACTGGTCCTGAATCAGCCTCCCTGCTTGCCCCGCCCCCCACGCAGTCTGTAGCCAGGTGCTCTGTGAATAACCAGGAACACCTTGTGCTTCGTGGCTGCCTGTTATTCAGGCAGCTCCCATTGGCCAGTTTCTGACCAGACGCCGGCCAATGGGATTCTGCTGGAGGCAGGAGCAGCTCCTAAAGCTTCCTTTTGGGCTCAGGTTTTAAGGTGAAACCAGCCCGCAGCCATATTTCTGAGACGGCTGGCTTAGTGGGCTGGATCTGGCCCACGGGCCATATTTGACCCGGGCCTGTGGTGCTCTGCCGCCAAGAGGGGTGAAAAGTTACAGTTAAGAAAGGAAGCCAGCTCAGATCCTCACATACCCAGAGGAGGGCCAGAGCTGGAGCTGTCGGAAATAGAAAACAGGAGAGCAGGAATCAAATAATTTAGAGCGAGTGACTCTAAAAAACGAACAGCGCACGGTTACTGCAGCAACTGACAAAGCGTAGGAAGTTGGACTGGCGCGGGCAGCTGGGGATGTGGTGGAACACCTCAGGATTAACGCTGGGAGCAGACAAAGCCCTTCATTTACCCCTGAAGACCATACGCTGATTGCAATCCCTCTGGTTTTTACACCAGGAGGAGTCAAAGGATGTGAGGGGAGTTCTGGTGAATAGGAGCAAAACCTGCCTCAGATGTAGCCACACTCTAGAAAGGTACAGGCTGTTATTCGGTAAATTGAGACGGAAAAGTAGGTCTCATTCTGCTCTCTGGTACAGCTAGGGCAGTGGTTCCCAAACTTTTCGAGCATACGGACCCCTTTTTGATCTATTAAAATGTCACGGACCCTTCCCCCTGTGGGAGAAAAAAAAGAAAAAGGAGAGAGAAAAAAGAGGAAAAAGAGAGAAAAAAGAGAGAGGGAAAAGGAAAAAAGAGAAGAAAGACAAAAGACAAAAGAAAAGAGCGAGGGAGAGAAAAAAAGAAAAAAGAGAAAAGAGAGAAAAAGAGAAAAAGAAAAGAGAGAAAAAGAAGAGAAACAAGAAAAAGAAAGAGAGAAAAAGAAAAATGAGAGAGGGAAAAGAGAAAAAGAAAAAGAGCGAAAAAGAAGAAGAGTAAAAGAGAGGGAAAACAAGAAAAAGAAAGAGAAAAGAGAGAAAAAGGAAAAATGAGAGAGGGAAAAGAAAAAGAGAGGAAAAGAGAGAAAAAGAAAAAGAAAAAAAAAAAAAGAAAAGAAATGAGAGGAAAAAGAAAAGAGAGGAAAAAGAGAAAAAGAGAAAAACAAGAAAAGAAAGAGAGAAAAAGAGAGAGGAAAAAGAGAGAGAAAAAAGAGAAAAAAAGAAAAATGAAAGAGGGAAAAAGAAACAAGAGAGAGGAAAAAAGAGAAAAGAGAGAAGGAAACAAGAAAAACAAGAGAGAGAAAAAAGAGAAAAGAGAGAGGAAGAGAAAAGAGAGAGAGAAACACGAAAAACAAGAGAGAGAAAAAGAGGGAAATAAAGAGAGGAAAAAAAAAAAAAAGAAAAATGAAAGAGGGAAAAAGAAAAGAGAGAGGAAAGAAGAAAAAGAGAAAGAGAAAGAGAAACGAAAAACAAGAGAGAGAAAAAGAGAGGAAAAAGAGAAAAAATAAAAATGAGAGAGGGGAAAAGAAAAAAGAGAAAAGAGAGAAGGAAACAAGAAAAACAAGAGAGAGAAAAAGAGAAAGAGAGAAAAAAAGAAAGGATCTTAAAATTTCCACGGACCCCTTGCAGGACCGTCCGCGGACCAGGCTGAGAAGCACCCATCTATGGGAATTCAGATTAACCGTTGTGAAGTCAAAGGAGTGACTCCAGATTTGGACCTGGATGTGAGGGACGGCTCCCGTGAGGGACCGCTTCTTGTGAGGGACCGCTCTTAGGCCTAGCTGCTTGGCCGGTCCAACACATCCCCGGCCCCCCGTGTAACTGTCTCCTTTTTGCTCAATCCCGTAAATCTCGGCCAATCCCTTCTTAATCTCCAGTTGTTCCAGTCAGAAGAGAGACGCGCCTTTTCGGGATTCGCAAAACATATCGACGGTTCCTGAAACCACCTTGGCAGTTAATCCATTCCCTTAATGTGCCGGCATACAGATTTCAGACAGAATGGTTGCTCGGTGGGGACAGCAACCCCACAGCCCATCGCGTGCCGCAGAATGTTAGCGCTACCGTCTCGTTTTTTCAGCTCCATTTTTAGCCCGAGAACGAGGCTGAGTTGCCGGTCTGTCGCCGCGAGGGGGAGGAAAAGACTCTGAAGCGTACGGATGATGATTTCACCTCAGTCTCCATTGGTGTTTATCTTCCCAACAGCCCTGTGTGGCAGCTCAGGGCGAGTCCCATTTACAGCGGAGAACTGAGGCCCGGAGACACCGCTATGACGGCCCCGTTCCCCCACAACGCTCAGAACCTGAGAGGGTGCCGGAGAGGGAGACCGTAAAGGTCTCAGCGGAAGAGTGGAGTGTTGGCTCACTTATCACTTGAAGCACATGAAGAAAGGGATGGGGTATAAGTTAAGGCCTTTTTCTGCAGCCATATTGGAAGGCCAGCAGCCATATTAGGAGGTCTGAGGCCTTCACCTGTAGCCATATTGGAAGGCCGGTAGCCATATTGGAAGGCCGGCAGCCATATTGGGAGGCCTGAGGCCTTCACCTGTAGCCAGATTGGAAGGCCAGCAGCCATGTTGGGAGGCCTCAGGCCTTCACCTGCAGCCAGATTGGAAGGCTGGTAGCCATATTGGAAGGCCGGCAGCCATGTTGGGAGGCCTGAGGCCTTCACCTGTAGCCATATTGGAAGGCCAGCAGCCATATTGGGAGGCCTGAGGCCTTCACCTGTAGCCATATTGGAAGGCCGGCAGCTATATTGGGAAGGCCAGCAGCCATATTGGGAGGCCTGAGGCCTTCACCTGTAGACAGATTGGAAGGCCGGCAGCCATGTTGGGAGGCCTGAGGCCTTCACCTGTAGCCAGATTGCTCATCTGCAGCCAGATTGGAAGACTGGTAGCCATATTGGAAGGCCGGCAGCCATGTTGGGAGGCCTGAGGCCTTCACCTGTAGCCATATTGGAAGGCTAGCAGCCATATTGGGAGGCCTGAGGCCTTCACCTGTAGCCATATTGGAAGGCCGGCAGCTATATTGGGAGGCCTGAGGCTTTCACCTGTAGCCATATTGGGAGGCCTGAGGCCTTCACCTGTAGCCAGATTAGCAGGCTGGCAGCCATGTTGGGAGGCCTGAGGCCTTCACCTGTAGCCATATTGGAAGGCCGGTAGCCAGATTGGAAGGCTGGCAGCTATATTTTGAGGCCTGAGGCCTTCACCTGTAGCCATATTGGGAGGCCTGAGGCCTTCACCTGCAGCCAGATTGGAAGGCCTGACTCATCTGCAGCCAGATTGGAAGACTGGTAGCCATATTGGAAGGCCGGCAGCCATATTGGGAGGCCTGAGGCCTTCACCTGTAGTCAGATTGGAAGGCCGGTAGCCATATTGGAAGGCCAGAAGCCATGTTGGGAGGCCTGAGGCCTTCACCTGTAGCCAGATTGGAAGGCCTGACTCATCTGCAGCCAGATTGGAAGACTGGTAGCCATATTGGAAGGCCGGCAGCCATATTGGGAGGCCTGAGGCCTTCACCTGTAGCCAAGATGGAAGGCCAGTAGCCATATCGGGAGGCCAGCAGCCATAGTGGGGCCTTCACCTGCAGCCAGATAAAACAAGCAGCCGCCATTAGCTGAAAAGCAGGAAGCCACACCCTCACAGTTCATCTAAGTGACTTTAAACCAGTGTGACACGAGGCTCTGAAGGAGCCTGCCTTAATGGCACCCAGAAACAGCGCTCAAGATGGTGGAAGAAACCCTCGTTGGACAGCGCTCTGTCTGACAAGGAACTGCTGGCGTTGTGAAATCCTCAGTCCTTTATGGTTCTGCCATTTTCGTCAGGGCTGCCCCGAGGCATATGCCGTTGTGTTGGGCACCACTAAATTTGGGACACCACTCTGCAGTAGTGCCTGATGCTATCTATGCCTAGTGCCGACCAAGAGCAATGCCAGTTCAAGGAGCCCGAATCCTTCACCCCCCTCATCCTCTGCTCCATCTCTTGGCCTAGGCAACCCAATCCCCCGACTTTCTGCTCCACCTCCCAGCCCCGGTGGCTGAACCCCCCCTGCTCTGACCACTTGATGGGTGACAGTTTTGTTTTCTCAAAGGTCGTAAATGACAAGCGGAGCGGGCGGAGGGCCAAGAACGAAGCCGCACGGGAGAAACACGCTCCCTGACGAGACCCGCGTCCAATTGCGTTTTGAGACTCATCTGTTAATCCATTGACCGCGAGCTGTGTTCATTTTTCCGGGTTTGATTCCAAAGGTCATATGGCACCAAGCCGAATGCCAAACAGAAATGGTACGTCAACGCCAAATTTGTAATCTCATCCAAAAGAGACAGTCAGCTCGCATGATAGGGTCTATCTTCCATAAATCCATGTTGATTGGCATTAATTGTATTACCCTTCTTGAATACTTTATTAATTGAGTCCCGTATCGGCTACTCCATTATCTTGCCTCGGATCAATGTCAGATTGACAGGCCTATAATTATCCGGGTCAGCCCATGTGCCCTTTTCCAATATTGACTCAACATAAGCTTTCTTTCATTGTTCTGGGACATCCCTCTTGTTCCGTGACTTATTGAATGTGTTTGAAATGCCACCATCTCTAAACAGCAACATAAAAGAGGCAGGCCGAGAAAAAAAAATGGAAATAAGATAAGAAGCCATGGGCTTAAATTGAAGCAAGGGAGGTTGAGGTGGGACATTCGGAAAAACCTCCTACTTGTCTAGGTGGCGAAACACTGGGATAAATTGCCGAGGAAGGTGGTGGAATCTCCAGCGCTGGAGATATTGAAGAGCAGGTTGGGTAGACATCTACTGGGATGTTCTAGATCAGGGCTACTTACCATGCAGCTGTTTGTTTGTGGCCCATGGTGCAGTTTGGGTTTACACTAGGCATGGTTTAGACAATACTGGGTCCTGCTATGAGGGCAGGGGACTGGACTTGATGACCTCTCTAGGTCCCTTCCTGTTCTAGTGTTCTAGGATTCTGTAGATATCTACCAGGGATGGTCTAGATGGGCCTTGGTCCTGCCATGAGGGCAGGGAACTGGACTTGATGACCTCTCCAGGTCTGTTCCAGTTCTAGTGTCCTATGATTCTTTGCTACACAGGACTCAACACGCGGCCCGCGGGTGGAAGCCAAAACAAAAAAGTAGTCAATATAATGGTCTTCCATTGATATGCGTTTTAGTAGTTCAATTCCTGGACTTTCATTGCTCATTAAAAGTGCTGCCTTATGGGTGGAAATCGGGTAAATATTGCATTTGATTAATATCAGCAGAACCGACTTAAATGGGGCCTGCGTGTTGTGTAGTCTTGCCTTACTCTTTGTATTCATGCCCGCCAGTGTGAAAGAAGTTATTTGCATATATTTGTATAAATTTGCATGTATATGCAACTGCACTCAAGCTGTGGCCCTCACCATGTGCAGTGAGCATCGTTGTGGCCCCCGGAGCTTCCAAAGTTGAGCAACCTTGGTGTAGACCGTGCTTGGTTGTGCCAGAAGGGCAGGGGACTGGACTTGATGACCTCTTGTGGTCTATTCCAGTTCTAGTGTTCTATGATTCTACAGACATCTACCAGGGATGGTCTACGGTGCTTGGTCCTGCCGTGAGTGCAGGGGATGGGACTAGATGCCCTCTCGAGGTCCCTTCCATTTCTAGGATTCTATGATTCTATAGACATCTGCCAGGGATGGTCTAGATGGTGCTTGGTCCTGCCGTTGAGGGCAGGGGCCTGGACTTGATGCCCTCTCGAGGTCCCTTCCATTTCTAGGATTCTATGATTCTATAGACATCTACCAGGGATGGTCTATATGGTGCTTGATCCTGCTGTGAGAGCAGGGGATGGGACTTAATGCCCTCTCGAGGTCCTTCCATTTCTAGGATTCTATGATTCTGTAGACATCTACCAGGGATGGTCTAGACGGGTGCTTGGTCCTGCCATGAGGGCAGGGGATGGGACTTGATGACCTCTCCAGGTCCCTTCCACTTGTAGGATTCTAGGATTCTGTAGACATGTACCAGGGATGTTCTAGACAGGGCTTGGTCCTGCCGTGAGGGCAGGGGACTGGACCTGATGACCTCTTATGGTCCCTTCCAGTTCTAGTATGCTATGATTCTAAGGCTACATCTTGACTGCATTGCTTTTTTGGGATACCGGAAGTATCCCGAAAAAGCAATACCGCATCCAAGGAATGTTTCCGTTTTTTCGATTTTTTTTCGAAAGTACAGACACGCTCTTTCACCCTCCCTATAAACCTCGTTCTACAAGGAATAAGGGGTGGCTCAAAAGAGCCCTTTCTTCTGAAATTTGGCCCTGGGTAGACGCACCACATTTCAGAAAAGCCTCTTAGAAAATAAATTGGAAAAAGGTACACAATTTGCGTGCCGTGACTTGCGTATCATTTTCCGATTTCACATTGCAGTCGAGATGTAGCCTCGGTCTTTTGGGAGCATAAACTCTGGCAAGTCATGTAAAAGTGTAATGAGCTAGGCTGAAAAAACTTGAAGCGCAACTAGCGAAAGACCCATTCCCAGCCAATCAGAAGCCTGCCAAGTAGCCAGTGAGACCACTGGCCAATCAAGGCATCTCAGAGTGAAGTGTCCCAACGGTGCTGAAGGAAATGGTGAAATTTAACACCAATAAAGTCGTCAGAACCCGATGGTATCCACCCAAGAGTTCGGAAAGAACTCAGATATGACATTGCAGAACGGACTGTGGTATGTAGCCGATATACATTGGGGAAGTCTCAACAAGGCACATGGAAGGGGGAAAACAAGCACAATTCTTCTCGGGTGTCAAAAAGCGGGGGGACAAAAGCGGATGTAGCATAAGTGGGCTTTCACCAAGCCTTTAAGAAGGCCTGTGACAGACCGGGCCGGGCGAATTGCTCAAAACCAGGGCTCCTTACAGCCCCAGACTGGAGACCGTTCCCAAATAGGCCACAAACCAGCCACACCGAGCGCTTCCGCTGCCAATCCGGCCAGCAGGAAGCCTCACGAGCAAAACCCCTCTGACACCCCAGCTCTTCCTGTGCCCCAATCAGCCCCGGGCCTAACGCACAGGTGAGGGGTTATAGCACCCAATCTCAGCTACCCCGAACGGGTCTTTCCGGTCCCAAAGAACCAGCCACATATCCCTGGTCAATTTATACTTTGGATCTTACCCACGAGATCACGCTGGGCCAATCCTTTAGCATCTCAATCAAAAGGTTTATTAATAAAAGAAAGAAAAGGTGGCAAGCAAGGTTGTTAAGGAGAATACATGACATGCATCGAATCACCCAGTTCTCGATGCAGGCTCGCAGCAGAGATGTTACAAACCGCTCGCTTAAAAGTCTCTGGTGTTCATCCTGGGTGTGTCTAGACTACAGGGTTTTGTTGACAAAAGTGGACTTTTGTCGACCAAACTATACCTGCGCCGACACTACCGCCGAATTCTGTTGACATAACGTCGACAGAACGCGGCAGTTTTGTCGACGGCGGTAAACCTCATTCGACGAGGAATAACGCCGTTTGTCGACAGAGTTCTGTCGACAGAAGGAGTTATTGCCTCTATACTGTCCTTTGCGTCTACACTCTCATGTTGACAAAGCGGCTTGCTTTGTCGACAGAACGGGATGGAGTCTAGACGCTCTTTGTCGACAGACGCTTTGTCGACAGTATCTGTCTACAAAGAGCATCTAGACTACAGTCAGTTCTGTTGACAAAGCAAGCCGCTTTGTTGACGTGTAGTGTAGACGCAAAGGACAGTGTAGACGCAATAACTCCTTCCGGCGACAGAACTCTGTTGACAAAAGGCGCTATTCCTCGTCGAATGAGGTTTACCGCCGTCGACAAAACTGCTGCGTTCTGTTGACGTTATGTCGACAGAACTCAGCGGCAGTGTAGACGCAGGTATAGTTTTGTCATCAAAAGTCCACTTTTGTCGACAAAACCCTGTAGTCTAGACACACCCTATCTGTCGACAAAACTTCTGTCGACAAAAGCCTGTAGTCTAGACGTACCCCCTATGTCAGGATGGGCCAACGATTCTTCCCGACTCTGTTCCTTACAAGGCTGCATCTGGGATCAGGAGCAGAATTGAAGACCAGATGGAGTCCGCCTCATTGCATTTTATATCCACCCCAGTATCTTCTAAGCTGGAGTGGGTCACTTGGCCGAGGGACCTATTCCTGTGTGCCATGTCAGCAGCCGTGATATTGGCTGGTTTGCTGGTCCCAGACATGTTCCTCAGGTGGGTAGTGGCCTCTCTGAGAGCCTCATCCCTAGAGCCTTGCTAATTAGCAGAGTCACTGATTGTACATTCCTGGCCCATTGCTCTGTCTCAGAGAATCTTCCAGCATCAACACAGAGTCCGTATTTATAACTCCACATGCAGATATCACACAAGCACATGAATAACATACATCAAATCAGTAGGACATGAGCTTTCGTTTGACACCTTACATGGCCCCCTTTGTACTGACTTTGGAGCAACCAACTCCCCCCCCTTTGGGCGCAGCAGTGACCTGTCTGATCCCCTTAAAATCCAGTAATGTGACAGGCCCCTCTCTGGCAAAGGAAGCAATTGTGGGATTAAAAGAAAGGTCCTTCATGAATCAGGAAAGGGTTAAATGATAGGAAACAAAGACGAGGCTCCACACCTCCCTGCCCAACCCAGGACAGCCCTGACGAAGGCACAACACTGGAGATGAGTCAACTGGGCACCCTTGTAGCCAAGAAGGCCAACGGCATATTAGGGTGAATTAGGAGGAGCATTGCCGGCAGATCTAGACCAGTGATTATTCCCCTTTATTCAGCACTGGGGACGCCACATCTGGAGGACTGTGTCCAATTCTTGGCCCCATTACAGATGTGGACGCATTGGAGAAAGTCCAGTGGAGGGCAACCAAAATGATTCGGGGGCTGGAGCACATGACCAAGAGGAGAGGCTGAGGGATTGGGGCTTGTTTAGTCTGCAGAAGAGAAGAGCGAGGGGGGATTTGAGAGCAGCCTTCAACTACCAGAAGGGGGGCTCCAAAGAGGATGGAGATGGCAGAATGAGGAGCAATGGTCTCACGTTGCAGCGAGGGAGGTCTAGGTTGGAGATTAGGAAAAACGATTTCCGTAGGAGGGTGGAGAAGCACTGGGATGGGTTCCTAAGGAGATGGTGGCATCTCCATCCCTAGAGGTTTTGAAGTCCCGGCTTGGCTGGGTTGATTGAGTTGGGGTTGGTCCTGCTTTGGGCAAGGGGGTTGGACTTGATGACCTCCTGAGGTCTCTTCCAATCCTAGGATTCTGTGATTCTTTGATCACCCCGAACTGCACGACTGGGCTAAAAAAATGTCCGGTGACATTCAATGGGGAGAAATGCAAAGTAAGGCCCATTGGAAAACGTAATCCCAACACTCTGCAGAATTTCCAACATATATCATTATTGTTGGCGCCGTCGATCTTCATAGAAAGTCTCCCATTGGCTTTTTTCGTTGCGTGGGAGCCTGGGGCAGATGTGATGGGTTTCGTTTGGGGTGTAGCGAGGTTCTCCGTAGAAGCATTTGTGGGGAGAAAGCAACAGAGGTCACAGAAGAGTTTCCTCTTCACTTTGGTCTCCGATTGGGATCAATTCTGAGGCAAAGTTGCTCTCCAAGACGTTGATGTGAGAGTCCTTGGAGGTCTTCCCTGCCTTCTGAGATCCACTTTGTTCCAGTAGTGGAGGATGTGTGTTGTATAAGAACATAAGAACGGCCATGTTGGGTCAGACCAAAGGTCCATCTAGCCCAGGGTCCAACAGTGGCCAACGCTAGATGCCTCAGAGGGAGAAAACAGGTGTTAATCTTAGGCTATCCTCTGTCCCTGATTTCTCCTCCACTAGGAACCTGCTGCCCCCCATAAATCTGCTATCATCTAGGACAGTGTGTCTTAAACTGCGTTCTGTGGCACACTGGTGTGCCACAAGGCAGTTGGAGGTGTGCCCCGGAGAACATCAGAGTTCAAAATGGATGCCCTTAAAGGGGCAGACGACCTTTTTTCTTTCTTTTTTTTTTTTTTTGTTCAATAACTCCCCCCCTTTTTTTGCTCAACAAAAGAATCCTTGGTGTTCCTCATAAAAAAAATTATTGTTTGGTGTTCCTTGGTCTTAAAAAGTTTAAGGAATACTGATCTAGGAGAGAAATATCTGAACAGGATGCCGGAATGATGACCAGGAGCAAGACCACAAAATAATGCAAATCCAACTCAACGCCAGCAGGTAAGATGAGGAGCAGGATTTTGCATCTCACCTGAGATCGGGAAGCCAGGAAGACACCCACATTTCATTACTCTCTTCAACTCCCAGCACTGAATTCTCCACCGGGCCTCTACCGTATCCCACAAAGTCTTTTCCAAAATGGGGACGCCAGCTGAGACGTCGGCTTGCCTTGAAACTCGGTACATTAAAACACTGACGGTCATGCTGCCTAGGAGAAAACATGTCTCGGAGAAAGTGAAACAATAGATCCAAAAAAAAAAAAAAACTTATTGCTCATAACGTTCAACTGAATGTATCCATCATGTCGCTCGAAATTCACAGCGAATCCCCCAGATGAGCCGGTAAATCCTTCTGTTCTGTCTCTGCTGATTGGGGCTAGCTTCTTAGAGCTTGCAGCCAGCAAAACCCGTCTCACCCTGCTCGGATATTGATTCAATCAAATCCAGGCCATTCTCGCCACGGAGAAACTTACGAGATTGAAAACCAGTGCAACGCCAGGCTCTGTAGCTTTCCCGGGTGACTTTCTTTCCTGGCACTAAAAGAGAGTCTCTGAACCAGGAGCCCGATGGCCTTGAAGATGGGGAAGGAGCCATCGTGCCTGGTGGAGCTTAGTTTTTATTGCTGCTTGAGGTGTCATATTATTTTATCATTCCCCGGTGATGTTCAATGTCCGAACGTGACCCTAGTGTTCTGGAGCTTGTAACTCCTCGAGTCCCATATGTGGTGCTCGTCTTGTCAAAAAAGCACTAGATAAATTCATGGAGGTTAGGTCCATCAATGGCTATTAGCCCGGATGGGCGGGAATGGTGTCCCGAGCCTCTATTTGTCAGAGGCTGGGAATTGGTGGCAGAAGTGGGATCACTTGATGATTTGCTGCACTCTTCACTCCCTCTGGGGCATCTGTCACTGGCCACTGTCAGAAGACAGGACATTTTGCTAGATCAGTGTTTTTTTAAAGTGTGTTGTGAGCCGCGAGGCAGTCAGAGGTGTGCCGCGGAAAGAACAGAATTCAAAATGGCCGCCCTTAAAGAGACAAGCCTTTTCTTTTTCTTAATCCTTAGTGTTCCCCATAAAAAAAATTATTGTTTGGTGTTCCTCGGTCTTAAAAAGTTTAAAAAAACAATGTGCTAGATGGACCTTTAGTCTAGCCCCGTCTCGCCGTTCTGACCTCCTCACCTTCTTAAGTTCTCGTCCGTTGATAACCAGCTCCGATCTTACTTAGCTGCCAACCTTCCTAGGCAATTTATTCCAGTGCTTAAGCGCCCTGATAGTTGGCACAGAGCAGATGGGGGGAGATATATCATTTTCTATTGCATGCATCATTCTCCAAATTATGCACCATGCTCTCAGCTCTCTGCCCTGGACTGCACTTAGTACTTTGTTACGGTTGCTTCCTGCTAATAATTCTACGCACAAACCGATCGCTCAGCTATTGTTCACCCGTCACGCCAGACACACTTGGAAGGGAAGCAGCGGAGGGTTGTTATAAAGTCAGACTTCTTTCTAGCCGGGTGTAGTTGGTGGCCTCCAAAACAATCACATCTGTCAGCAAAGACGGATGAATACAAATCACGCGGCACGTTAATGAGAACATTAAACTCGGTTTCACCTGGCTTCCCTTCTGTCACAAGGTCCTTTAGTAAAATGAACACCCATTTTCGGGAAGATAGCTTGTTTTTCTGCATGACATTTGCTGGTAGAGTCTCCGCGTATACACCGAAACTTTGTGATTTCATCTAAGTGAAGCGCACACGCTAAATAGCAGCTCTTTCCCCTTTGTTTCCCTGCAGTTATCTTCTTCTTTTTTTCTTTTCTGCCGTGCCAACAGTACCGTCTTCTTTGGACGCTTTGTTGTGTCTGGGGTAACGTATTTAAAAACAAACCGCAAAACAAAACAACACAAAAATGAAGTAAGCCATTATGGGTTTGAAAAGGGATTCATTCCAACCGCACAAGCAACGATACAATCGTCATCAGCAGCCCCGCCCTCACAGGGCACCGAGGGACAGCCTCGCCAACCAATAAAAAAAGAGCGAAACGTGTTACATCCTTAGAAGTAGAATGACAGGATTAATACTCCGAATCTTGTTGCCAAGGAAAAATATTCATTTTGTGAACAAAACAAAACAAGAGTTCTGTATACAAAGGTGCAAAATTTTCCGGCAGCCCTGCTGAGCAGTACGGGGCTTATGACACAGAATAGGGTAGTTGGAGCCCAAAATATCTCTCTCTGTTAGGGAATGTTTCCTGATAATTGAATTATATTTTTCATCAATTAATTTTTGACTTAATCAAACGCCAGTGTGAAACACTAAAGAAAATAATTTCCCTCATTGTTTACATAGACCTTCAAATATATACAGAAATGTTTCTTCGATAATTTTGCTCAGATATCAATTCGTTTGGGCAAATTATGCATAATTACCCTTCCTGTCTTTCCTCATATTCATCCCCTGAAATGTGAATAATTTTTGCTCCGTTAGGTACGTACTGCAATTTTCGGCTCCCATTACCCTATTCTGTGTCATAGGCCCCGTACTGCTCGGAAATTTTTGCACCGTTGTGTACAGAACTCTTGCTTTGTTTTGTTCACGACATGATTTTTTTTTTTTTACTGTGTCTGCTTTCCTTGAACGTTTTCAGTTTTTCAGCCTAAAAGTGAAAACACCCAGGCTGAAAATGTCAGGCTTCACTCCCGGGTTTTGTTTTCGGTTTTGTGTTGGAGGGTGGGAGGACGTTGGGCCGGAAAATATTTGGCGGGCAGGTTGTGGATGAAAAAGTCATTTGCGGTTGGGACCGGTCAAGAAGGGAAACGTGTTAAGTTTTGTCTCAACTTTCTGGAGCCCCTCCTCCCACAAGAAAACATCGTCAGTTCTGCTCGGAGCTAACGGAGATGATTGTGTTGTGTAGGTCAGACAGATCTTTGCTTTGGGAACGGCGCAAGGTCTGTACACAGAGGGAGGGTAAAGCTACGCAGAAATGCTCGGTGCTGAAGTTCTAGGTGTTGCTGTGTTGGTTAATGGTTAACAACATGCCACACTTACCGAAAACCTATCATAAACAATGGCGAAAACTCAACCTCCCAGCCAATCACTTGTCATGAACAACAACTGTCAGAAAACCCACCTTTTGGAAATCACATGCCAGAAATCCCCACCTCTCGGCCAACCCCATGTCACAAACAACTACCAGAAACCCCACCTCTTGGTAATCACATGCCAGAACATCCCACCTCTCAGCCAATCATGGGCCATAACCTAAGACAGAAAACCTTACTGTTCAGTTCAAGCTATAATAAAAGCCCTTGTAGCTGCGTCATCAATAACTCCTAGGTGCTCCTGCAGGTCATCTGTCCCGCCAATGTCACTGTGGTGTGAGTGATGATGTCAGCAGCACCACCCTGCCATCACGAAAGGAGCAGCCGTGGGGATGGACCATGTCAATTTCAAAGGGGTGTTGGTGGCAGTAGTGGGATAGCCTGTTGTGGGCTAAGCCAGGCTGGATTGGTCCCTGCAAGGGAATTGGTGCTATAACAGGTGTTGACCCCCTTCCAGGGCACATGGGTGCTGGCCAGATGACTCCCAGATCAGCTCCTCTTGGCGGTCGGCTCTGTACCCCCTTGAGATTCAGCCGAGCGAGTCGAAGATTTCTCCCTGCTGGGCGCTTTCTGACAGCGCATCAGTAGCACTAAGCCGTGGCATATTGATGGATGGTATTCACCTACCGAGGCCAATTTGCGATGATTATTTATTTCTCAAATTCCCATGGCATCTCTCCTTGCTGAGGGGGACCCGTGTCTGCCAGACCCTCTCCACCTCCCAGTGGAACACGACCGCCTTGGGGATGAAATAGAACCACCATTTAACACAGCAATCCAACTGTGATGGTGAGGAGGAAGGCCAGACTAAGGGGTTAACTCAGGTAGCTGGCAAGGGTGTCGACAGGGGGCCAGAAGAACCAATGGGGATACAGGGCTGAAATTTGAATTGGATAAGATACCTTGCCTGCTTTCTTTGTGTGGGGAAGTTAAGCCAAGAATTGAGAGACACAGAGGGTGTATCTAGGGGTGTGTCTAGACTACAGGGTTTTGTCGACAAAAGTGGACTTTTGTCGACAAAACTATACCTGCATCTACACTGCCACTGAGTTCTGTCGACATAACGTCAACAGAACTCAGCAGTTTTGTCGATGGCTGTAAACCTCATTCTACGAGGAATAACGTCTTTTTGTCGACAGAGTTCTGTTGACAGAAGGCGTTATTACATCTACACTGTCCTTTGCGTCTACACTCTCATGTCGCCAGAGCGGCTTGCTTTGTCGACAGAACTGGATGTAGTCTATACGCTCTTTGTCGACAGAAGCTTTGTCGACAGTATCTGTCGACAAAACTTCTGTCGACAAAAGCCTGTAGTCTAGACGTACCCTAAATTACAGGGTTTTGTCGACAAAACTATACCTGCGTCTACACTGCCGCTGAGTTCTGTTGGCATAACGTCGACAGAACGCGGCAGTTTTGTCGACGGCGGTAAACCTCATTCGACGAGGAATAGCGCCTTTTGTCGACAGAGTTCTGTCGCCAGAAGGCGTTCTTGCATTGACACTGTCCTTTGCGTCTACACTGTCATGTCAACTTTGCTTTGTCGGCAGAACGGGATGGAGTCTAGACGCTCTTTGTCGACAGAAGCTTTATGTCGACAAAACTTCTGTCGACACAAGCCTGTCGTCTAGACATACCCAGAATGATTGAAACCCAGGCAGGACTACTAGGCCTCCATGGAACCAGGAAGAGATCGTGAGTAAATAAAGGGAAAATGTTTATTTAGTTATGATCAGGGCCTTTTTGTTTGTTTTGGTGGTTTGGTTAAACATCTCTGTGTGAAAACTATGCCTTCCTTCCCCCGACCTCACTACATGTATCTTACTCCAAAGAGACTTTAACTCCAGACTACAAAGGGAAACCTCAGACCTGTCATTCATGCTGAAATCTGACACTTTACGACTGGGCCTTAACAAAGATGCTAACTACCTCACCCATTACAAAGATAGCTTCCCCAATTATCACCCCTAATATCATTATCTCATAGACACCAACCTCCCCTCCTTATCCCCCCTCTGTTCTAAAATCTGATTTGTCAATTTTATATGCGTTCACTTTTTTTTTGATTGTATCCCTTTGGGATGTACGGCCGTGCCAATTTTCTTCCACAATTTGATCTGAGGAAGTGGGTCTGGCCCACGAAAGCTCATCACCTAATCAACCATCTTGTTAGTCTTTAAAGTGCTGCATAGTCCTGGCTTTTGGTTCATTCACTGTCTAAGGGTATGTCTACACTAGCCCCCTAGTCTGAACTAGGGAGGCTAATGAGGGCGACCGAAATTGAATCATAGAATCATAGAATATTAGGACTGGAAGGGACCTCGAGAGGTCATCGAGTCCAGTCCCCTGCCCTCACGGCAGGATCAAATACTGTCTAGACCATCCCTGATAGACATTTATCTAACCTACTCTTAAATATCTCCAGAGATGGGGATTCCACAACCTCCCTGGGCAATTTATTCCAGTGTTTAACTACCCTGACAGTTAGGAACTTTTTCCTAACGTCCAACCTAAACCTCCCTTGCTGCAGTTTAAGCCCATTGCTTCTTGTTCTCAGAGGCCAAGATGAACTCGTTTTCTCCCTCCTCCTTATGACACCCTTTTCGATACCTGAAAACGGCTATCATGTCCCTCTCGATCTTCTCTTTTCTAAACTAAACAAACCCAATTCTTTCAGCCTTCCCTCATAGGTCATGTTCTCTAGACCTTTCATCGTTCTCGTTGCTCTTCTCTGGACCCTCTCCAATTTCTCCACCTCTTTCTTGAAATGCGGTGCCCAGAACTGGACACAAGACTCCAACGGAGGCCTAACCAGCGCAGAGCAGAGCGGAAGAAGGACTTCTCGTGTCTGGCTCACCACACACCTGTTCGTGCAGCCCAGAATCATGTTGGCTTTTTTTGCAACAGCATCACACTACTGACTCATATTCAGCTTGTGCTCCACTATAACCCCTAGATCCCTTTCTGCCGTACTCCTTCCTAGACCGTCGCTTCCCATTCTGTGTGTGTGAGACGGATTGTTCCTTCCTAAGTGGAGCACTTTGCATTTGTCTTTATTAAACTTCATCCTGTTCACCTCCAACCATTTCTCCAGCTTGTCCAGATCATTTTGAATTATGACCCTATCCTCCAGACCAGTCGCAACCCCTCCCAGCTTGGGATCATCTGCAAACTTAATAAGCGTACTTTCTATACTGATATCTAAATCGTTGATGCGCTCTGTGTGTCAATTTGTCTTCCTTTGCTGCTCTGTAACATCTAGCAACCAAGCATCAAGTTTGTCTTTTGGTTTGTAATACAAATCATGTCTTTTAAGGTGAGGATTTGATTCGTTTGTCCCGGAAGGTCGGTTTGTGGGTATCCGCAGGCCTCTAGCCGAGGGATCAGCCACCAGAGATGGCAGCCTGGTTTTCTCTTTTCTTTCTTCAAGCTCTTTTGTGGCAAAAGAGGGTGCGGTACCCATGGGGAAGGAATTTGAGCGTTCCCTCATAAGAACATAAGCACGGCCAGACTGGGTCAGACCAATGGTCCATCTAGCACAGTATCCTGTCTGCCGACAGTGGCCAATACCAGATACCCCAGAAGGAGGGATCACAACAGTTAATCCTCATGTGATCCCTCCTCTATCACCCTTTTCTAGACAAACAGAGGCTAGGGACACCATTCCTACTCATCCTGGCCAATAGCCATTGATGGACCTAACCGCCATGAATCCATCTAGCTCTTTTTTGAACCCTGTTCAAGTCCTAGCCTTCACCGCATCCTGCAGCAAGGAGTTCCACAGGTTGGCGGTGCGCTGCGTGAAGAAAAACGTCCTTTGGTTTGGGTTAAACTGGCTGCCTCTTCATTTCATTGGGTGACCCCTCATTCTTCGATTGCGGGAACAAATCCATAACTTTTCCTTAGTCACTTTTTCCACGCCAGTCCCTCCTGTTTTTTAGGGTGAAATCACTTGACGGTGGCAGCTTTTTGGGGTTTTTTTTTCTCACCGCCAGCATAGCTGTGACTCTGGGGAGTTTTTTTGTAAGCAGAGCCTTTAGAGGCAAGGTATTTAAGGTTTTCGGGGGCCCCGTCTCCTGCCGTCGGAGGGCTAGGGTGGGGAACAACCCTGACACCAACACGGCTGATTAGCTGAAGAACCCTGTGTCCAGCTGACAGGGCGGAGGGTGTTTCGGACAGGAGAATGGGATCAGTGCAGCTGATTGAGCAAAAAAAAAAAAAAGGGGGGGAGGGGCGAGGAAAAGTTATTGACCAAAAAAGGGTTGGGGGGGAAAGTTATCGAGGAAAAAAAAAAAAAAGAAGGTCACCTGCCCCTTTAAGGCCGGGGAAAAGTTATTGAGAAAAAGGGAGGGGGCAGGAAAAGTTATTGACCAAAAAGGGTTGGGAAAAAGGGCTGGGGGAAAGCACGAGAAAAAAAAGAAGGTCACCTGCCCCTTTAAGGCCGGGGAAAAGTTATTGAGAAAAAAAAAGGGAGGGGGGCAGGGAAAAGTTATTGACCAAAAAAGGGTTGGGGGGGAAAGTTATCGAGGAAAAAAAAAAAAAAAGAAGGTCACCTGCCCCTTTAAGGCCGGGGAAAAGTTATTGAGAAAAAAAAAGGGGGGGCAGGGAAAAGTTATTGACCAAATACCAACGCATCCACTGGTATTTTTGTCTTGTTTCACCAGCTGATTTGCGTCCAGGCCCGTGTGACATCTGTGACAACATCAGCTGGCTGATGGTTTGGAAACTGGTGCTCCAGAGATGGGGTAGGTTACGTGCCAGGCCTGGATCAAACCAGGATGTCTTCTGTCACTCCTGAGTCTTGGCTGAAGTCGAGCCGGCTCGTGGGTGGAAGTTTGTCGGCTCTGGTGGAGCGCCAAGAAAAGAGACGGCTCTCAGATTTGCATTTAAAGTAGGGATTACGGACCTCATTCCTGTACACAAACAGAGTCGGTATAATCCTCCTCGTCCGCCGGTCCCCGTGCTTACTTTTGGAGGAAAGTCTGAATCGTTTGTGAACGGACAAGCGATGATCAGAAAAGCCCTAAGAGACTCGCTCATCAAAGACTCTTAAGTAGGCTGTTGAGGGATCGGAGGGAAAGTCCTTTCGTGGATCAGTGATAGATTGAAAGACCAGGCAAAGGTACGGCCGGTTTCCGCAGTGGAGAGAAGTCAATAGCAAACTCTCTGAAGGGTCTGTATTGGTGTTTCTTAAACTTTTTAAGACGGAGGAACACCAAGGTTTTTTTGTTGAACAAAAAAAAAAAGTTGGGGGAAAAAGGGTCGGGGGAAAGCTATTGAGGAAAAAAAAAAAAAAGAAGAAGGTCACCTGCCCCTTTAAGGCCGGGGAAAAGTTGAGAAAAAAAGCGGGGGGGCGGAGAAAAGTTATTGACCAAAAAAGGGTTGGGGGAAAAGTTATTGAGGAAAAAAAAAAGAAGGCCAGGGAAAAAGTTATTGAGCAAACAAACAAACAAAAAGGGTGGGGGATGGGGAAAAGTTATTGACCAAAAAAGGGCCAGGGAAAAAGTTATCGGGCAAAAAAAAAAAAAAAAAGGGTGGGGGTGGGGAAAAGTTATTGACCAAAAAAGGGTCGGGGGAAAAGTTATTGAGCAAAAAAAAAAAAAAGGGAGGGGGCGGGGAAAAGTTATCTAGCTCCTTTTTTAACCCTGTTTGAAATCCGAGCCCTTCGCCGAATCCTCTAGCAAGGAGTTCCACAGGTTGGAACTATCTGACTGGTTAAACACTGGAATAAATTGCCCAGGGAGGTTGTGGTGTCTCCATCACTGGAGATATTTAAGACAGGTAGGATAGACATCTATCAGGGATGATCTAGAAGGTACTTGGTCCTACCATGGGGTCAGAGGAATGGACTGAAATGGAGCCGGCCGGGCCCAGAGGCTCACAAAGAGGTACCTGGAAAAAGCCTTTCCTGCAATGACCTGAGGGGGCCCATATGAACAGAGATTAAAAAGACGGGGAATTTTCCACTTAGAAAAGAGGAGACTAAGGGGGGATAGGATCGAGGTCTATAAAATCATGACGGGTATGGAGAAAGTGAATAAGGAAAAGTGATTGACTTGTTCCCATAATATAAGAACGAGGGGTCACCCAATGAAATAAATAGGCAGCCGGTTTAAAACAGATAAATGTGGAACTCCTTGCCAGAGGACGTGGTGAAGGCCAGGACTTCAAACAGGGTTGAAAAAGGAGCTAGATAAACAAGCAGATTTCAGAGGAACAAAAGGACGCTTTTCTTCATACAGCAGACAGTCAACCTGTGGAACTCCTCGCCAGAGGATGCGGCGAAGGGCTAGGACTTCAATGGGGTTCAAAAAGGAGCTAGACAAACAAGCAGGTTTCAGAGGAACAAAAGGATGCTTTTCTTCATGCAGTGCACAGCCAACCTGTGGAACTCCTTGCCAGAGGATGTGGCGAAGGCCAGGACTTCAAACAGGGTTCAAAAAGGAGCTCGATAAACAAGCAGGTTTCAGAGGAACAAAAGGACGCTTTTCTTCATGCAGTGCACAGTCAACCTGTGGAACTCCTTGCCAGAGGATGTGGCGAAGGCCAGGACTTCAAACAGGGTTCAAAAAGGAGCTCGATAAACAAGCAGGTTTCAGAGGAACAAAAGGACGCTTTTCTTCATGCAGCGCACCGTCAACCTGTGGAACTCCTTGCCGGAGGATGCGGCGAAGGTCTAGGACTTGAACAGGATTCAAAAAAGAGCTAGATTCATGGAGGTGAGGTGCATCAATAGCTATTAGCCAGGATGGGTAGGAATGATGTCTCTCACCTGCACGGTAGAGCCAAGGGCGGGGCGATGACCAGGGGAAATTGCGGTTCCCCGGGGAGGGGTCGGAGGGAGAGAAAGAAAAGAACGGAGGGGGAGGGAGCAGAAGATTGAGCCCTGGGGAAATGATCTGCCCTCCAGAGAGCTGGGCCGACCCACGGCGAAGGCCGGTTGCTGGTTTAATTACTCCCAGTCTAACCGGCCGTCATGTAAGACATGAAGTTTTCCAGCCACTCACGAGGCAAGAGAGAGGTTGGTTAAAAAAAAAAATGCATCCTCCGGGATTAATTAATGGAGAGTCTCATTCATTTGTCCTCCCGGCGCTCCAGGCAGGTCAAAGACTCCACAGCCTTCCCCCCGTCCCCGGAAAAATCAATGGGAAACCCGAGCGAAAGTGCTGCCTGGTACAGATTCACAGCGGTTCCCGGGAGCGGCGAGGGACAGTGGTAGAGCCAAGGGCGGGCCGGTGACCGGGGGAAGTTGCGGTTCCCTGGGGAAGGCAGAGGGAGAGAAAGAAAACGGCGGAGGGGAAGGGAGCAGAAGACAGAGCCCAGGGGAAAATGATCTGTTCCCCCAAAATTACATAAGGGAATCTGTGTATGAAGAAAAGCGTCCTTTTGTTCCTCTGAAGCCTGCTTGTTTATCGAGCTCCTTTTTGAACCCTGTTTGAAGTCCTGGCCTTCACCACATCCTCCGGCAAGGAGTTCCACAGGTTGAGTGTGCGCTGCATGAAGAAAAGCATCATTTTATTCCTCTGAAATCTGGTCGTTTATCTAGCTCCTTTTTGAACCCTGTTTGAAGTCCTGGCCTTCACCACATCTTCCGGCAAGGAGTTCCACAGGTTGACTGTGCGCTGCATGAAGAAAAGTGTCCTTTTGTTCCTCTGAAACCTGCTTGTTTATCGAGCTCCTTTTTGAACCCTGTTTGAAGTCCTAGCCTTCACCACATCCTCCAGCAAGGAGTTCCACAGGTTGACTGTGCACTGCATGAAGAAAAGTGTCCTTTTGTTCCTCTGAAACCTGCTTGTTTATCGAGCTCCTTTTTGAGCCCTGTTTGAAGTCCTAGCCCTTCACCGCATCCTCCGGCAAGGAGTTCCACAGGTTGACTGTGCGCTGCATGAAGAAAAGTGTCCTTTTGTTCCTCTGAAACCTGCTTGTTTATCGAGCTCCTTTTTGAGCCCTGTTTGAAGTCCTAGCCTTCACCACATCCTCCGGCAAGGAGTTCCACAGGTTGACTGTGCGCTGCATGAAGAAAAGTGTCCTTTTGTTCCTCTGAAACCTGCTTGTTTATCGAGCTCCTTTTTGAGCCCTGTTTGAAGTCCTAGCCTTCACCACATCCTCCGGCAAGGAGTTCCACAGGTTGACTGTGCGCTGCATGAAGACAAGTGTCCTTTTGTTCCTCTGAAGCCTGCTTGTTTATCGAGCTCCTTTTTGAGCCCTGTTTGAAGTCCTAGCCTTCACCACATCCTCCGGCAAGGAGTTCCACAGGTTGAGTGTGCGCTGCATGAAGAAAAGCGTCATTTTATTCCTCTGAAATCTGGTCGTTTATCTAGCTCCTTTTTGAACCCTGTTTGAAGTCCTAGCCTTCACCACATCCTCTGGCAAGGAGTTCCACAGGTTGACTGTGCACTGCGTCAAGAAAAACTGCCTTTGGTTTGTTTTAAACCAGCTGCCTATTCATTTCATTGGGTGGCCCCTCGTTCTTATATTATGAGAACACGTAAATAACTTTTCCTGGCCTTCACCACATCCTGTAGCGAGGAGTTCCACAGGTGGACTGTGTGCGGCGTGATGAAAAACTGCCTTTGAAACCTGCTTCCAATTCTTTTCATTTGGTGACCCTTGTCTGTTTATAATGGTAACACGTAAATAATTTTTCCTGGCCTTCAGGACATCCTTTGGCAAGGAGTTCCACAGGTGAACTGTGCACTGCATGAAGAAAAAATGCCTTTGGTTTGTTTGAAACCCTCTGCCTATTCATTTCATTGGATGGCCCCTAGTCCTTATATTATGGGAACAAGTAAATAACTTTTCCTGTCCTTCACCACATCCTGTAGCGAGGAGTTCCGCAGGTGGGCCATGCGCTGCATGAAGAAAAACTGCCTTTGGTTTGGTGAAATTAACCTGTGGCCTGTTAATTTCATTGGGTCACCCCTAGTTCTTGTATTTTGGGAACAAGTAAATAACTTTTCCTGGCCTTCTCCATATCCTCTGGCGAGGAGTTCCACAGGTGGACCATGTGTGGTGTGAATAAATACTGCCTTTGGAACCTGCTGCTGATTCTCTTCATTTGGTGACCCCTCTCATTCTTATGGGATGGGAACACGTAAATAACTTTTCCTGGCCTTCCCCACATCCTGTAGCGAGGAGTTCCTCAGGTGGACTGTGTGCTGTGAAGAAAAACTGCCTTTGGTTTGTTTGAAAGCCGCTGCCTAGTCATTTCATTGGGTGGCCCCTAGTTGTTATATTATGGAAACACGGAAATAACTTTTTCTGTCCTTCCCCACATCCTGTAGCGAGGAGTTCCTCAGGTGGACTGTGCACTGCGTGAAGAAAAACTGCCTTTGGTTTGTTTGAAAGCCACTGCCTATTCATTTCATTGGGTGGCCCCTAGTTGTTATATTATGGAAACACGGAAATAACTTTTTCTGTCCTTCCCCACATCCTGTAGCGAGGAGTTCCGCAGGTTGACTGTGCGCTGCATGAAGAAAAACTGCCTTTGGTTTGTTTGAAACCTGCTGCCTATTCATTTCATTGGGTGGTCCCTAGTTCTTATATAATGGGAACACATAAAAAACTTTTCCTTATTCATTTTTGCACACCGGTCATGATTTTATAGACTTTTATCCTCTCCCCCCTTAGTCTCCTCATTTCTAAGCTGAAAAGTCCCTGTCTTTTTAATCTCTCTTTATAGGGGACCTGTTTCAAACCCCGCATCAATTTGAATCGCTGCGTGCTTCCTTTCCCCGGCAAAATGGGGACCACGTCGCCCAGCCCCCCACCTCCCACTTAGCTGGGGACGCCGCGTTCATTAGTATGGGCCAGGCGCAAACAGCCGGGCTGAGCTGCACAAGAAATCAATAGTTCTGTTTTCAGAGCAGGATTTGAAAAGTGGCAATAAATAAGACTTAAGGGCACCGGCTGCACAGGGAGGAGGAAGCAACCCCCGACTAACCGCACCGTAAGGGAGCAGCGTCTACCCCGTGCCCCGGAGGAAACGAGGCGGTGGCCGTGTAATTAAAGACGGTGTCATGCTGAATTGGCGTTCCTCCGGGCCTGGCCTCCTTGCGGAGGGCCTCGCTTTGCGACCTTAACAGCGCCCTTTCAGCAATTTTCTGCATGTCGTTCTCGAGCTGGTTAAAGACGCACCCTGCGGGGAAAAAAATGGAAATCATTAAAATTAGGAGTCATTAAAAAGGGATCGAGAATAAGACCAGAAAATATCGTATTGCCTCTCCAGGGGACGCCCACATCTGGAATTCTGCGTGCAGATGGGGTCGCCTCATCTCCAAAAAGATCTCTTGGCAGTCTGAAAAGGGCAACAAAAATGATTTGGGGTTTGGAACGGGTCCCGTATGAAGAGAGATTAAAAAGACGTGGACTTTGCAGCATAGAAAAGAGGAGACTGAGGGGGAATAGGATAGAGATCTATAAAATCAGGACTGGTGTGCATAAAGTGAATAAGAAAAAGTTATGTACTTATTCCCCCAATATAAGAACTAGGGGTCACCGAATGAAATGAATAGGCCGCAGGTTTAAACCAAAACAAAGGAAGTTTTTCTTCATGCAGCGCACAGTTGACCTGTGGAACTCCTTGCCACAGGATGCTGTGCAGACCAGGTCTTTAACAGGGTTCAAAGAAGAACTAGATACATTCATGGAGGATAGGTCCATCAATACTTCTTAGCCAGGATGGGTAGGAATGGTGTCCCGAGCCTCTGTTTGTCAGAGGCTGGGCATTGGTGGCAGAAGTGGGATCACTGGACGGTCAACCTGTGGAACTCCTTGCTGGAGGATGTGGTGACAACCAGGATTTTTAAAGAGCTAGATCACTGTTTCTCAAACTGTGCTCCGCAGAGCCCCAGGGCTCCACGAGACATATCCAGGGGCTCCACAAGGTTGACAAACTGGAAACATAGATAGGTACAACACATACAATCAGTGGACCGCTGGGGCTCCGCATACATTTTTATGTATGTAAAGGGCTCCAGAGCCCAAAAAGTTTGAGAACCGCTGAGCTACATAAATTCACAGAGGACAGATGACTATTAGCCAGGACGGGGAGGGATTGTGTCCCTCGCCTCTGTTTGTCAGAGGCTGGGAATTGGTGGCAGCAGTGGGATCACTGGATGGTCAACCTGTGGAACTCCTTGCTGGAGGATGTGATGAAGACCAGGATTTTTAAACAGCTAGATAAATTCACAGAGGACAGATGACTATTAGCCAGGACGGGGAGGGATGGTGTCCCTCGCCTCTTTTTGTCAGACGCTGGGAATTGGTGGCAGAAGTGGGATCACTGGATGGTCAACCTATGGAACTCCTTGCTGGAGGATGTGGTGAAGACCAGGAATTTTAAAGAGCTAGATACATTCACAGAGGACAGATGACTATTAGCCAGGACGGCGAGGGATGGTGTCCCTCGCCTCTTTTTGTCAGACGCTGGGAATTGGTGGCAGAAGTGGGATCACTGGATGGTCAACCTGTGGAACTCCTTGCTGGAGGATGTGGTGAAGACCAGGATTTTTAAAGAGCGAGATACATTCACAGAGGACAGATGACTATTAGCCAGGACGGGGAGGGATGGTGTCCCTCGCCTCTTTTTGTCAGACGCTGGGAATTGGTGGCAGAAGTGGGATCACTGGATGGTCAACCTGTGGAACTCCTTGCTGGAGGATGTGGTGAAGACCAGCATTTTTAAAGAGCTAGATACATTCACAGAGGACAGATGACTATTCGCCAGGACGGGGAGGGATGGTGTCCCTAGCCTCTGTTTGTCCTCTGTTTGTCCGGAGATGGGTGGCAGAAGACGGATCAAGTGAGGATTACCTGTTTGTGTCCCCTCCATCTGAGGCATCTGGTATTGGTCACTGTGGGCAGACAGAATGGACCTTTGAGCTGACCCAGTCTGGCCATTCTTAGTTCTTAATCCCGACGTTGGAAGAGACCTCAGGAGTCATCAAGTCCAGCCCCCTGCCCAAAGCAGGACCAACCCAACTCAATCAGCCCAGCCCGGGCTTGGGGAAGCCGAGACTTAAAAACCTCTAGGGATGGAGATTCTGCTTTCAGGAGATTCCACCACTTCTCTGGTCCTGTGTCGGGCAGGAGGTTGGACCTGATGGCCTCCTGAAGTCTCTTCCAGCCCTAGGAGTCTACGGTGCTTCTGCCGACCAACTTTGAAATGTGCCGAGGTCCTTCCTCTGGGACCTGCACAATATGACTTGCCGGATCCTCTCTTGCTGGGTCTTCTACTGCCGGGGCTCTCCACAGGAAGTAGGCTGTCCAACCGTTTCGAGAAGAAGGCCTGGCTCCGTAGAGTGGGTAGTTCAAACCACCGTGAGGCCTCCTACCACCCCAAAGCATCCATGTTGGAAGCTGTGGGGTTAGTCCTATCCATTCTGCTTCGGCAACCCAACGACGTCCTTCTTCTCCAGATGGTGTCGACAGTATGGGTACGTCTAGACTACAGGCTTTTGGCGACAGAAGTTTTGTCGACAGATACTGTCGACAAAGCTTCTGTCGACAAAGAGCATCTAGACTCCATCCGGTTCTGTCGACAAAGCAAGCCGCTTTGTCGACATGACAGTGTAGTCACAGTGTAGATGCAACAATGCCTTCTGTCGACAGGACTCTGTCGACAAACGGCGTTATTCCTCGTCGACTGCGGTTTACCACCCTCGACAAAACTGCCGCGTTCTGTCGACGTTATGTCAACAGAACGCAGCGGCAGTGTAGACGCAGGTATAGTTTTGTCGACAAAAGTCCACTTTTGTCGACAAAACCCTGTAGTCTAGACACACCCTATGGTTACGTCTAGACTACAGGCTTTTGTCGACAGAAGTTTTGTCGACAGATACTGTCGACAAAGCTTCTGTTGACAAAGAGCGTCTAGACTCCATCCGGTTCTGTCGACAAAGCAAGCCAGTTTGTCGACATGACAGTGTAGACGCAAAGGACAGTGTAGATGCAACAACGCCTTCTGTCGACAGAACTCTGTCGACAAAAGGCGTTATTCCTCGTCGAATGAGGTTTACCACCCTCGACAAAACTGCCGCGTTTTATGTCGACAGAACGCGGCGGCAGTGTAGACGCAGGTATAGTTTTGTCGACAAAAGTCCACTTTTGTTGACAAAACCCTGTAGTCTAGACACACCCTAACAAGATGGTTTATTAGGTGATGAACTTTCGTGGGCCAGACCCACTTCCTCAGATCAAATTGTGGAAGAAAATTGGCATGACCATGAATACCAAAGGGATACAATCAAACAAAGTGAACACATATAAAATTGACAAATCAGATTTTAGAACAGGGAGGCGGGTGAGGGGGGGAGGTTAGTGTCTATGAGATAATGATATTAGGGGTGATAATTGGGGAAGCTATCTTTGTTTCAGCAGAGAGCAGACTAACACGGCTACATCTCTATTACTATTCTGTCGGCAGAACTCTGTCGACAAACGGCGCTATTCCTCGTCGAATGAGGTTTACCGCCGTCGACAAAACGGCCAAGTTCTGTCGACGTTATGTCGGCAGAACTCGGCGGTAGTGTAGACGCAGGTATAGTTTTGTCGACAAAAGTCCACTTTTGTCGACAAAACCCTGTAGTCTAGACACACCCTATGGGTACGTCTAGACTACAGGCTTTTGTCGACAGAGGCTTTGTCGACAGAAACTGTCGACAAAGCTTCTGTCGACAAAGAGCGTCTAGACTGCATCCAGTTCTGTCGACAAAGCAAGCCGCTTGTCGATTACGAGAGTGTAGACGCAAAGGACAGTGTAGATGCAATAACACCTTCTGTCGACAGAACTCTGTCGACAAAAGACGTTATTCTTCGTCGAATGAGGTTTGCCGCCGTCGACAAAACTGCCGCGTTCTGCCGACGTTACGTCAACAGAACTTGGCGGCAGTGTAGATGCAGGCATAGTTTTGTCAACAAAAGTCCATTGTTGTCGACAAGACCCTGTCGTCTAGACACACCCTATCTGTTGACAAAGCCTCTGTCGACAAAAGCCAGTAGTCCAGACGTCCCCCTTGGGTGGGAAGAGACCTCAGGAGGTGATCAAGTCCAAAGCAGGACGCACCCAACTCAATCAGCCTAGGCCGGGCTTCCAGAAGACATCACGCACTGCAGCATAGCTAATTATGGACCTATGACGGGACGATGGTGACAACTACGAAATGCTTGTTCAATCCAAGCCATCTCAAGTCTACCCAGCTCTCCAGCCAGCCTGTGAACCTTGGAAGGGTAACTCCTCCGGTGGCTTCCTGGAACAACCGTCCTGCTGTTTGCTTGGCATTTTCCCACCAACAAACAGACTCCAAAAAGCACTTCTCTCTGTTCCTTTCTGCAACAGATGGTGGAGTCCAGCCCCTCGAAAGTGGCCCAGAAGAAGCTGGGAGCACGAAGGAGCGGATGGACCAGCAGGAGTTACCTTTGATGGAGTCTGGATGCCCAGACGAGGCAGACACGCCAGGCCGACGCACACGTCCGGCCCGCTGGGCTGCTGTTTGGAGAAGCCAGGCATGCACACGGTAAATCGAAAGGCCTCCCTCCCTTCTCCTGGAGATGCTCACGCTTCTGAGTATCAAAGAAGAAAACACACACAGCAGGGAGTCTAATTAGAAAGTCGCGGGGGAGGGTGGGAAAAAATATCCAGTGTTGTCTTTCATCCCGTGTTTGTTTAGGCTGGCGGTTCCCAACCTTTTTGAGCATGCGGACTCCTTTTCAATCTATTAAAGTTTTATGGACCCCCCACCCCACTGCCTGCAGGAGAAAAAGAGAGAGAGAGAGAGAGAGAAAGAAAAAGAGAAAAGAGAAAAAGAGAAAAAAGAAGAGAGAAAAAGAAAAGAGAGAGAGAGAAAGAGAGAAAAGGAGAAACAGAAAGAAAAGAGAGAGAGAAAAGAAAAAGAGAAAGAGAGAAAGAGAGAGAAAGAAAAAGAGAGAGAGAGAAAAGAGAGAAAAAGAGAAAAGAGTGAAAAAAGGAAAAAAGAGAGAAAAAGAGGGAAAAAGAAAAATGAGAGAGAAAAAGAAAAGAAAAGAAAAAAGAGAGGGAAACAAGAAAAAGAGAGAGAGAGAAAAAGAGAGAAAAGGAAAAAAGCGAGAAAAAAGGAAAAAAGAGGAAAAAAGAAAAGAGAGAGAGAGAGAGAGAAAAAGAAAAAGAGAAAGAGAGAAAGAGAGAGAAAGAAAAGAGAGAGAGAGAAAAAGAGAAAAGAGGAAAAAGAAAAAGAGAGAAAAAGAGGGAAAAAGAAAATGAGAGAGAGAAAAGAAAAGAAAAGAAAAAGAGAGGGAAACAAGAAAAAGAGAGAGAGAGAAAGAGAGAAAAAAAGAGAGAAAAGAGGAAGAAAAAGAGAGAAAACAGAGAGAGAGAGAAAAGAGAGAAAGAGAAAAAGAAAAAGAGAGAAAGAAAAAGAAAAAGAGAGAAAAAGAGAGGGAAAAAAAAAGAGAAAGAGAGAGAGAAAAAAAAAAAGAAAAAAAAGAAAAAGAGAGAAAAAGAGAAAAGAGAGAAAAAGAAAAAAGAGGGAGAAAAAGAGAGAGAAAAAGAGAGAGAAAAGAGAAAAAGAAAAAAGCGAGAAAAAAAGAAAAAAGGGAGAGGAAAAAAGAGAGGGAAAAAGAAAAAAGAGAAAAAAGAAAAAGAGAGAGAGAGAGAGAGAGAGAAAGGAACGGATCGGGCCTGTCGCGGTGGGCCTGATCCTTATTTTTAAACTCTCCACGACCCCCTGCAGTACCGTCGCAGGCCTCCAGGGATCCGTGGACCACAGGCTGGGAACCGCTGGTGTGGGCCACATTGTGTTTCGCCTCTGTTGGGCTTAAATCCTGGCTTTATAACGGATGAAAAATCTGGTAACGCCAAGGTCACAACCCAGACCCTTGGGCCCAGCACTGAAACCAACAGACGGATGCCCAGGAGCAGATGGACATCCCTCCGCCGTTCCGTTGAGCTACGCTCTGAGGTAACGAACCACACAGGGGTTCGGAATGGCCTCAACTCCAAAGCCACGCTGAAGGACCTTCTGGCTGTCTTCCCCAGACTGGAGGAAGGCGCTTCAAACCTTAAGCACGTAAGAACAGGCCAGAATGGGTTGGACCAAAGGACCCTCTAGAACAGCGTCTTGTCGGCCAACGGCGACCAAGGCCAGCTGCCCCAGCGGGAAAACCTTGCACCTTCCCCAATAGAAGTTGGTAGAACAAAAATACGACCTCCTCTGCCAGGCAGAGGGACTGGGTGGAAGCCATCGTAGATAGGGGTTTTAGGTGGGACACCGTGATATACCTTCCCTGCACATTAACAAGAGTGCATTCCAAAGGATCCTCAGCTCGGAATCCTAGTTGGCCTCCTTGAAGCCTACTCCACATTGGGTCCTGCCATGAGGGCAGGGGACTGGACTTAATTTCTCGAGGTCCCTTCCAGTTCTAGGGTTCTTTGATTCTATAGACATCTACCAGGGATGGTCTAGATGAGGCTTGGTCCTGCCATGAGGGCAGGGGACTGGACTTGATGACCTCTCGAGGTCCCTTCCAGTTCTCGGATCCCATGATTCCGTAGACATCTACCAAGGATGGTCGAGATGGGGCTTGGTCTTGATGACCTCTCGAGGTCCCTTCCAGTTCCAGGATCCCATGATTCCGTAGACATCTACCAAGGATGGTCGAGATGGGGCTTGGTCTTGATGACCTCTCGAGGTCCCTTCCAGTTCTCGGATCCCATGATTCCGTAGACATCTACCAAGGATGGTCGAGATGGGACTTGATCCTGCCATGAGGGCAGGGGACTGGACTTGATGACCTCTCAAGGTCCCTTCCGGTTCTAGTGTCCTATGATTCTATGATCTCCTTTATTTCTCCTTAGCCCTTCTCAGTTCTCTGCGGTCACCTGCCGACTCCCCTTCTGATAGAACCAGCCAATCCTGGATTTGTAAAGGACAAAGAGTCCCGTAACCAAAGGCCCAAGGGAAGGTAAGTTACGGTGTCCCACCTAGAATTCATATCTCTGGTGGCTTCCACCCAAGAAGCATGAGCACTGCAGGGAGTAAATGAAGTTCCTTTAGGTGACATTTTTCAGACAGCTCAGTACAGAAGGAAGTCACCTTGTATTCGGCGTGATTAATTAATCCCTGGCTTTTCACCCAGGCATGGGATTTGACCCTGGAGCTGTTCTGTGCTTTCCATTTTTAAAATTCCCCTTTTTTTTTTTAACTTGTCATTCCTGCCGTGTTTCCCCGAAGCCTCTGGTGACGAATGTAACACCTGTCCTTTTGCAGGAGCGTGTACTAATGGATGAAACCGTGCTGCTTGCTCGTTCAGTCAAGCTAAAGATGTATTGTTATTAAAAAAAGGCTCGTATTTTCCTTCCACTCACGCTCCTACGGCTTAATTATGCCTTTCCCGGCAAATATTTTTCGCCTAACAAACAGAGTCATGCTCTTTTTATCAAAGGATTGCCAGGCACGGTTTGTTTTCCCGACACGTTGCACGGGGGTGGTGATAGAAACCACGCCGGGCGCACCACCCGCTTTCTTGTTGTCTTTATGGAGTATGATCTTGTATTAATATTTCTTGGTAGGTTACAGCGCTTTCCGTGACATTCGCCGGCGAGGGCGCCTTCCTTTCCTTCAGCGAAGCTTAGCTGCGGTTCCTGTGTGTGGCGCTTTAATGAAAGGCTGTAACTTAATTCCGCGCCAGCCACGTCTGTGTGAAGCAGCAAGTTCAAATCCGGCAGGAATTGTATTTTTATTAAATTTTTTTTTCCAGATTGCTTCGTCTCTGCCTGTCAGATGGATCACAACGGTAGCACTTAATTATCTTCCCTCACTGCTGGCCGCTTAACAACATTGTTATTTATTTTATTGTGCGGGGGCGTGATTGTCTAGTTAAGCGACGGCGGCAGCATGAGTCCATTCCTGTAGACCGCCAACAAACCTCGCTGGGGGCATTCATCAACGAGGTGCGAACTCCTCTGGCTGTTGTGAAGACCTCAACAATATTGGTCGGCTGCACTGAGACCTCCCCAGGTTGGACCACTGAGATCTTCCTGGTCTGGACCACTGAGACCTTCCTAGTGTGGACCACTGAGACCTTCCCTGGTTGGGCCACTGAGACCTTCCTGGTCTGGACCACTGAGACCTTCCCAGTGTGGACCACTGAAACCTTCCCGATCTGGACCACTGAGACCTTCCCAGTATGGACCACTGAGACCTTCCCGGTGTGGACCACTGAGACCTTCCCCTTATGGACCACTGAGACCTTCCCAGTGTGGACCACTGAGACCTTCCCAATCTGGGCCACTGAGACCTTCCCAGTATGGACCACTGAGACCTTCCTGGTGTGGACCACTGAGATCTTCCCAGTATGGACCACTGAGACCTTCCCCGTATGGACCACTGAGACCTTCCCAATCTGGACCACTGAGACCTCCCCAGTGTGGACTACTGAGACCTTCCCATTCTGGACCATTGAGACCTTCCCCGTATGGACGACTGAGACCTTCCCAATCTGGACCACTGAGACCTTCCCTATCTGGACCACTGAGACCTTCCCAGTGTGGACCCCTGAGACCTCCCCAGTATGGACCACTGAAACCTTCCCGATCTGGACCACTGAGACCTTTCCAGTATGGACCACTGAGACCTTCCTGGTCTGGACCTCTGAGACCTTCCCAATCTGGTCCACTGAGACCTTCCCGATCTGGACCACTGAGACCTTCCCAGTGTGGATCACTGAGACCTCCCCAGTATGGACCACTGAAACCTTCCCGATCTGGACCACTGAGACCTTTCCAGTATGGACCACTGAGACCTTCCTGGTCTGGACCTCTGAGACCTTCCCAATCTGGTCCACTGAGACCTTCCTGATCTGGACCACTGAGACCTTCCCAGTATGGACCACTGAGACCTCCCCAGTATGGACCACTGAAACCTTCCCGATCTGGACCACTGAGACCTTTCCAGTATGGACCACTGAGACCTTCCCGATCTGGACCACTGAGACCTTCCCAGTATGGACCACTGAGACCTCCCCAGTATGGACCACTGAGACCTTCCCGATCTGGACCACTGAGACCTTTCCAGTATGGACCACTGAGACCTTCCTGGTCTGGACCACTGAGACCTTCCTGGTCTGGACCACTGACAGGTGAAAACCAGATGGGCAGATTGTGGGGTCAACAACAAGGGACTGGTTGGGAATTTTAACAGGGCTTCATAGCTCCCAGCAGAGTGTATCTGACCTACTAGCTGGGCCTGGCGGAGGAGACCATAATGGATGACGTGACGGCCATGGTCCATGTGCTGATGCCCCCCACACACACACACACACATGTCTAGGGAGCTTCTAGCTCTCCTGGCACAGAACCCTAGGGCTGGCAGAGACCTCAGGATGTCATCAAGGTCAACCCCTTGCCCAAAGCAGGACCAACCCCAACTCAATCGTCCTGGTCAAGCCGGGCCTTCAAAACCTCTAGGGATGGAGATGCCACCGCAGCTCCTCGTTCCTCCTGAGAACAGCCTCTCTCCGTCCTCTTTGGAACCTCCCTTCTGGAGGTTGAAGGCTGCTCTCCAACCCCCCCCTCGCTTTGCCGTAGCCGAAACACACCCGGATCCCTCCGTCTTTGCTAGCCGGGACATTTTCGGCGGCGTGCGTGTTTTCTCTCCTTCTGAGGTTTCCTTTCGGCGATTGCAGCCTTGTACATCCTCGCGAGGGGGAATCAGCCTTAACCGCAGGTACTTATTGATGGGAGCAGACACAGAGAGGCTGGTGAATTATTGATAAGGGGCCGGCCTGTAACGGAGCAGCCTGCCTTTCCTTCCATGAATCTATCTAGCTCTTTTTGAACCCTGTTAAAGTCCTGGGGCAAGGAGTTCCACAGGTTGACCGTGCGCTGCGTGAAGCAGCAGCACTGGAATGGGGAATCTCTCAGGAGGTGGTGGATCTGTGTAGCTAATGGCCATTGTTGGACCTCACCTCCATGAATCTATCTAGCTTTTTTGAACCCTTAAAGTCCTGGGGCAAGGAGTTCCACAGGTTGACTGTGCGCTGCGTGAAGCAGCAGCACTGGAATGGGGTCTCTCGGGAGGTGGTGGATCTGTGTAGCTAATGGCCATTGTTGGACCTCACCTCCATGAATCTATCTAGCTCTTTTTTGAACCCTGTTAAAGTCCTGGGGCAAGGAGTTCCACAGGTTGACTGCGCTGCGTGAAGCAGCAGCACTGGAATGGGGTCTCTCAGGAGGTGGTGGATCTGTGTAGCTAATGGCCATTGTTGGACCTCACCTCCATGAATCTATCTAGCTCTTTTTTGAACCCTGTTAAAGTCCTGGGGCAAGGAGTTCCACAGGTTGACCGTGCGCTGCGTGAAGAAGCAGCACTGGAATGAGCTCTCTCGGGAGGTGGTGGATCTGTGTAGCTAATGGCCATTGTTGGACCTCACCTCCATGAATCTATCTAGCTCTTTTTTGAACCCTGTTAAAGTCCTGGGGCAAGGAGTTCCACAGGTTGACCGTGCGCTGCGTGAAGAAGCAGCACTGGAATGGGCTCTCTCGGGAGGTGGTGGATCTGTGTAGCTAATGGCCATTGAAGGACCTCACCTCCATGAATCTATCTAGCTTTTTTTTGAACCCCGTTAAAGTCCTGGGGCAAGGAGTTCCACAGGTTGACTGTGCGCTGCATGAAGAAGCAGCACTGGAATGGGCTCTCTCAGGAGGTGGTGGATCTGTGTAGCTAATGGCCATTGATGGACCTCACCTCCATGAATCTATCTAGCTCTTTTTTGAACCCTGTTAAAGTCCTGGGGCAAGGAGTTCCACAGGTTGACTGTGCGCTGTGTGAAGCAGCAGCACTGGAATGGGCTCTCTCGGGAGGTGGTGGATCTGTGTAGCTAATGGCCATTGATGGACCTCACCTCCATGAATCTATCTAGCTCTTTTTTGAACCCTGTTAAAGTCCTGGGGCAAGGAGTTCCACAGGTTGACTGTGCGCTGTGTGAAGAAGCAGCACTGGAATGGGCTCTCTCGGGAGGTGGTGGATCTGTGTAGCTAATGGCCATTATTGGACCTCACCTCCATGAATCTATCTAGCTCTTTTTTGAACCCTGTTCAAGTCCTTGTCTTCAGCACATCCTGTGGCGAGGAGTTCCACAGGTTGACTGTGCACAGAGGGAAGACAAACTTCCTTTGGTTTGTTTGAAACCTGCTGCCTATTCATTTCATTTGGTGACCCCTAGATCTTATAATGTGGGAACAAGTCAATAACTTTTCCTTATTCAATTTTTCCACGCGAGTCATGATTTTATAGACCTCGAGCCTATCCCTGTGTTGTCTCCTCTTTTCCTCTTTTCTCAGCCCTAGGAGGGTGGGGAAGCACTGGGACGGGTTCCCTAGGGAGAGGGTGGCATCTCCAGCCCTAGAGGCTTTTATGTCTCGGCTTGACCAAGCCCCGGCTGGGCTGATTGAGTTGGGGTTGGTCCTGTCTTGGGCAGGGGGCTGGACTCGATGACTCCTGAGGTCTCTTCCCATCCTGCCGTTCTATGTTGTCTGCACTAATGAGCAATTGGTGCGTGGAAGGATTATTAACCCAACGGAAGCAAAAGGGAATGAATGAACCAGGAGTCAAATCAGACCAAGTGTTTTGTACAGAGGGAGCAGGCCCCGATCCGGAGGGGCATGACATGCTTGCCATTGGCTCCAGAGTTTAGGCGCTGCCATTCGGCTTTGAATGGACGTTTCGGGCTCCAGCGATAACAAATGGGCAGTCGCTTTGACATGAGAGCTGGTCTGATTCTCCGTGGCAGAAAGGTATCCCACGGAACAGAGACCAACTTTGAGTCAACCTGTGGAACTCCTCGCCACAGGATGTGGTGAAGGCCAGGACTTTGACAGGCATAAGCATTTCAAATGGGCAGTCACTTTGAAATGAGAGCTAGTCTTATTCTTCATAGCAGAAAGGTATCCCACAGAACAGAGACCAACTTTGAGTCAACCTGTGGAACTCCTCGCCCCAGGATGTGGTGAAGGCCAGGTCTTTGACAGGGATAACAAATGGGCAGTCGCTTTGAAATGAGAGCTAGTCTGATTCTCCGTGGCAGAAAGGTATCCCACGGAACAGAGACCAACTTTGAGTCAACCTGTGGAACTCCTCACCACAGCATGTGGTGAAGGCCAGGACTTTGACAGGCATAAGCATTTCAAATGGACAGTCACTTTGAAATGAGAGCTAGTCTTATTCTCCATAGCAGAAAGGTATCCCACAGAACAGAGACCAACTTTGAGTCAACCTGTGGAACTCCTCGCCCCAGGAAGTGGCCAGGACTTTGACAGCGATAACAAATGGGCAGTCACTTTGAAATGAGAGCTGGTCTTATTCTCCATAGCAGAAAGGTATCCCACAGAACAGAGACCAACTTGAGTCAACCTGTGGAACTCCTCGCCACAGCATGTGGTGAAGGCCAGGACTTTGACAGGCATAAGCATTTCAAATGGACAGTCACTTTGAAATGAGAGCTAGTCTTATTCTCCATAGCAGAAAGGTATCCCACAGAACAGAGACCAACTTGAGTCAACCTGTGGAACTCCTCGCCCCAGGAAGTGGTGAAGGCCAGGACTTTGACAGCGATAACAAATGGGCAGTCACTTTGAAATGAGAGCTGGTCTTATTCTCCATAGCAGAAAGGTATCCCACAGAACAGAGACCAACTTGAGTCAACCTGTGGAACTCCTCGCCCCAGGAAGTGGTGAAGGCCAGGACTTTGACAGCGATAACAAATGGGCAGTTGCTTTGAAATGAGAGCTGGTCTTATTCTTCTTAGCAGAAAGGTATCCCACAGAACAGAGACCAACTCGAGTCAACCTGTGGAACTCCTCGCCCCAGGATGTGGCGAAGGCCAGGACTTTGACAGCGATAACATCCCGCTCTGCTGTTCTTCTGAATTCTTCTGAAGTATTTGAGATTCACAAATGAGAATAACTTACCTCAGTGCATCTCAGCTCTTGGATTGCTCGCTGTCAGCCAGGATGTAGCCCACAGAATCAACCTGTGGAACTCCTCGCCCCAGGATGTGGTGAAGGCCAGGACTTTGACAGGGATAACAAATGGGCAGTCTCTTTGAAATGAGAGCGGGTCTGAGTCTCCGTGGCAGAAAGGGATCCCATGGAACACAGACCAGCTTGCGTCAACCTGTGGAACTCCTCGCCAGAGGATGTTGTGCAAACCAGGGCTTCGACGGCATTCAAAAAAGAACTAGGTAAATTCATGGAGGTTAGGTCCATCGATACTTAGTAGGTGTCCTAGTCATGGAGGAGAGATCCATCAATACTTATTAGCCAGGATGGGTAGGAATGGTGACCTTCGTCTCTATTTGGGTGACAGGAGATGGGTCACATGATGATTCCCTGTTGTGTTCACTTCCTCTGGAGCACCTGGCGTTGGCCACTGTCAGCAGATGGACTTTTGGTCTGACCCAATAGGGCCGTTCTGATGTTCTTATTTTAAAATATGTTCCAATCTCAGATGGATTCCCCCCATCACCCCCTGCCCGCCTCAGATGACCCATGTCCAAGCGGCGCTTTGCTATATAGCGTCGGCTGTCGCCATTCATTTTTGATCGGTAATAAAGGGTGTTTTATTAAGGGCGACCAAAAATGTCCTAGCCACCCTCGTAAACACGGTTGTATTAAAAAGAGAGAAAAGGAGTAAAAAACACCCCCAGCCCTGTGCTCTATTTTGATAGCTCCTTGGGAAAGACGTTAGATTCAGCAAATTTCGTCCCCGGAGGGTGAAGATGCGAGTGTTTCTGGGCTGTATTTGCTGGCTGGACAGATCTTGGAGGAACCAGCTGGAATTGCTAGCTGGAGACTCAACGCTGGGAAGAAAAAACGCAATTTGATTGGCTCCCTCCTCCCCTGGTAGATGTCTACCCAGAATGAACCTTCTTCTCCCAGCCTCCTTTGCAAAACCCAGCCTGCTTCCCCTAGGAGCGGTCTCCAAAGCCGTCGGGTGCAGAAAATCAGGCCCAGTCCAGCCACAGGGAGGCCCCAGGGCAATGGAGTGAAGACTCGGAGAGCTTCCGGTGTCCTGTGACCGCCGGCCAATGTTCCTCTCCAGGTGCCACGGAAACCGAGCTTCGATCTTATTGGAGCAGAGCTCGGACCTTGAGGAGACTGGACCAACGCAAATAACGGGGTAGGTGCCCATCAACGGCGCCCAGCAATATGACACCTTCTTCTTGCGTTGGGTAGGCTGGTCCAACGCTGTCGTGTGAGGCGTTGAAAATGGCCGCCGGCCGAGCACGCCGCCTCAGTCCAGTGAATCCCCGTGGTCCTGGCACGGGGTTTGTGGTCTGACCACGCCCTCAGAGCAGGCAACACTCAACACTCAATGCTCTATCGGGGCAGTGTGGGGCAGCCAACCACAGTAGCCTGGAAGTCCAAGGCCTGGTTCAGGACGAGCCAACAAACACCCGGAGAAGAGTCTGGAGGCCCTGGTTCAGGGCAGGAGAGCAAACAAACAGGTCTAAGACAGGTCCAGGCCAGGCCTCAGCAGCCTCCCAGGGCAAACGTCTGGTTCCTCTGGTGGCTGGGACGTGACTAAGCTCCTGGGCTGGCCTTTTATACTGCTAGCCACGCCCCCTGGCTTCCGGTCAGGGGATTGGTTGAGACCAACAGGGCTCAAGGAGGGGTTCTTCCCCATCTAGGTGATTGGGCGGCCATTCCACCACACGACAAGGGCTGAGACGGCTCCTCCCGTTTGGCCCTTGAATTTTCTGCTCTCTCCAGAAGGGACTCGAGCGTCCTATTTTATGATGCACCCACCCGGCCTGATACCCCACCATCTCGCTCGCCAACCAATCAGCAGAGAGGGGAAGAGCTCCCCGCCAGAAAGTTTGGGACACGTTTTCACGGCCTGATCTGCACCAGGCATGGGGCTCTCATTGGCCGACTCTGGAGGTGAAAGGGCGGAGGGATTTGGGCTGCGAAGGTCTGAGTCCGGTAGAGTGATGAAGAATTTGGGCTTGTTTAGGCTGCCGAAGAGAAGAGCGAGGGGGGATTGGAGAGTAGCCTACAGCTCCTGAAGGGCGGTTCCAAAGAGGATGGTGAGAAGCTGTTCTCCAAGGGACCGAACGAGGAAGGAGCAACGGTCTCAAGTTGCAGTGGGGGAGGTCGAGGTTGGAGATTCGGAAAAACGATTTCACTAGGAGGATGAGGAAGCGCTGGGATGGGTTCCCTAGGGAGGTGGAACCTCCATCCCTAGAGGTTATGAAGTCCTGGCTTGACCAAGCCCTGGCTGGGATGAGTTAGTGTGAAGGGCGGGTATATGGGCCGTTGGGGCCGAAACGGGGCTACCACCACGCCCAACGGCATGACCGATGTTGCCTTGGGAATGTCTCTCTAGCCACGGGAGCCATGAAACCTCCGTGGACTCTCCATCCCTACAGGTTTTGAAGGCCCGGCTTGACCAAGCCCTGGCTGGTTAAGTTGGGCTTGGTCCTGCTTTGAGGTTCTCCTGAGGTCTCTTCCAACCCTGCGACTCTATGACTCCAAGGGGCGCCATGGGCGAAGTTGCGTGGAACGGAGAACTCATCACACGTATGGACCCACACTCCTACAGATTTACACCCCCTAGCCCCGAGATCCGAGTTTGGCCCACCGGGCGTGCGCCTTTCCCGGCTCTGCGCTACGCCTCCCTCACCTCGGCTCTAGCCCTGTGGGAAAGTAGATTAAAGAGTTTAATATGAATTGAAATAGCTGATCGCTGGAATATGTTTCTCCTCCCTTGGGCACCATTGCAGCTAGATCGCTGCATTAGCTTTTCCTTCCACAGCCTCCTCCCTCCTGCCTGCCCGCCCCGCCGCAGCGGCATTTTTAAGGTCTTTCAGTGTTACGCTTCTTTTATTTATACCTCCCAGCTCCTTCCGCGCCGGCCACTAGCCAAACAGGGCAAGGAAATCAGGTGTCTTCCCAGAGGCCAGCCCCACAGTTTGATTAGACTTGTCCTTCTCCCCACACTATTGTACGGGCAAACCTACAGCCGTCGCTTGACACCTGGACAACCTACAGTCGCCGCTTGAAGCCTGGACAACTTACAGCCGTCGCTTGAAACCTGGACAACCTACAGCCATCGCTTGAAACCTGGGCAACCTACAGCCGTCGCCTGAAACCTGGACAACCTACAGCTGTCGCTTGACACCTGGACAACCTACAGCCGTCGCTTGACACCTGGGCAACCTACAGCCGTCGCTTGAAACCTGGGCAACCTACAGCCGTCGCCTGAAACCTGGACAACCTACAGCCGTCGCTTGAAACCTGGACAACCTACAGCCATCGCTTGACACCTGGACAACCTACAGCCATCGCCTGAAACCTGGACAACCTACAGCTGTTGCTTGAAATCTGGACAACCTACAGCCGTTGCTTGAAGCCTAGAAAACCTACAGCCATCGCTTGAAACCTGGGCAACCTACAGCTGTCGCGTGAAACCTGGGCAACCTAAAGCCATTGGTTGACACCAGGACAACCTACAGCTGTCGCTTGAAACCTGGACAACTTACAGCCGTCGCCTGAAACCTGGACAACCTATAGCCATTGCTTGACACCAGGACAACCTACAGCCATCACTTGAAACCCGGACAACCTACAGCCCTCGCTTGACACCTGGACAACCTACAGCCGTCGCTTGAAACCTGGACAACCTATAGCTGTTGCTTGAAACCTGGATAACCTACAGCCATCGCTTGAAGCCTAGAAAACCTACAGCCATCACTTGAAACCTGGACAACCTACAGCCATCGCTTGAAACCTGGACAACCTACAGCCATCACTTGAAACCTGGACAACCTACAGCCATCGCTTTACACCTGGACAACCCACATCCTTCTCTTGAAACCTGGACAACCTACAGCTGTCGCTTGAAAGTCCTGGAGAGGTATCACCAACGCTGCCTCTGCAAGATCTTGATGATCCAACGGGGAGACAGGCGCATTCTCGTCAGTGTCCCGGAAGAGGCAAAGGCCACCAGTATCGAGACAACGATCATCCATCGGCAACCTCACTGGACCAGTCACGTTGTTCGGAGGCCAAACCATCGCTTGCCAAAACAGGTCCCATGTTCTCAGCTGGAAGAAGGGTACCATAAGGTGGGACGACAATGGACACATTATAAGGACTTAGGGAAAGATCACGTAAAGAAGGGCAATGTTGACGTGGGCACTTGAGAGACACTCACCCTGGGTGGCTCAAGACGGAGACAAGACCGACATGATGGCTCCTAACCTCTTGAATTTGCCCGCTGACAAGCTGAGGAGGGGAAGAGGCATAGGAGGAAGGGGAGACTGGTTTCTAGTCATGGTCCTCAGCCTCCGGCTGTACCTGGAAACCTCACTGTAACAGAACTTGTGGTCCAAGGATCGGCCATGGAAGACGATCGCCATCGGTCTCCACGATGGAGCCATCAAAGAGAAGCCCGCTAGAACAGGCAGGGCCAGGAAGAGATTCTCCAGCCTCATAGCGTTACAGAGAACCCCAAAGAAATCCCCGACTGAAATGAGGCTTGAAACAGGGCAGCGGAAGTCTCTGTTTCCAGCCGCTGGCACAAGGTGACTTTCTTTCATAGAATCGCAGACTCACAGAACGGGAAGGGACCTCGAGAGGTCATCAAGTCCCATCCCCTGCCCTCACGGCAGGACCAAGCCCCATCTAGATCAGGGGTGGGTAATAAATTTCGCATGGGAACCACTTAAATAATGTGAAGGGGCAGAGCCTAGGGAGGAAGGGACGGGGCCTAGGGTGGAAGGGGCGAGTTCTAGGGCAGAAGGGGCGGAGCCTAGGGACTAGCTTCCCCCCAGAGTTATCTGGGGCCAGAGGCTTACAAGTAAAAACACAGCGAAGTCAGGTGATGGGTTGGAGGAGCACAGGTCCATCCACAATCCGGTGAACAACCCCGTTAACCCCTTCATGGTGGCTTTACGCCCAAAGGCCGCAGTTTGGTGTCTTGTTTTTTGGACTGAGAAAGGGCCGAACACGACCTCGGCACGTGCCAGGATGCTGTCGTCCAGCAATGCGGAACGGTTACTTTCACCGTTGCGCAACGGGCCGTGCACACCCGGAACGCCTTTGGGTGCTGACTGAGAGAAGCCAAGAAAGCATCCACGTGAGTACGAGTTTTTAATGCAGGTTGAACCTCTCTGGTCGGGCACCCTCAAGACCTGACTGGCGCCGAACCAGAGAATCTGCCGGACCATGGGAGGTCAATATTCACCCCCTCCTAGAGAAATGGTTTTCCCTAATATCCAACCTAGATCTCCCCCGCTGCCATGTGAGGTCACGCCGGACCATGGAGGTTGCCGGACCACCAAGTGCCGGACTAGAGAGGTTCCACCTGCCCAACCACAGCAGAGAAGATGTTGAGTTGAAATGGTCACGTTACGTGACCTACGCAGCAAAAGCTGCCCGGGCAAGGCCCACACAGTGACCTGTGGAAGTGGAATGAGCGAGGCCTTGTTTCAAGGGGACGGGAAAGGAGGGAGTGAAGCTACAAGGAGGCTGTGGACGGCTTTCGGTATTGCTACCCGTTTTGGGGGCAAGCAACAGAAAGATCAGGATTCACAGAGCTTGATTGTGATCTAGCAGTTTCTCCATCCACGTCCGAGTCGAACCAGGCTGTTCTCGGACGTACCAAAACGTTCCACCAACTTTCCGATGACAACCAGGTAGGAAAGCACCCAGCGTGACTTTTGGAGGCCTCAGGGGACTCCCAAGGGACAGTACAACACAGAAGTGAGATGGCTTTGCTATAGGGCCACCCTGAAAACAGTCCTCTCCTCCCGGCTTCCTGTGCTCACCAGGGCGGCCATTAAAGATGGAGCATTAAAGATGGCGTCGGTCGGTCGGCAGGAGCCTGATGCAGCCAAAAAGCCACTAAACGCGTTCTCTTAAAGGGGCAGTCTTTTTTTTTTTTTTTTTTTTTGCCGGGGCTCCTTTTAAAGGGGCAGTCCCTTTTTTTTTTCTCGACAACTTTGCCCTGGCTCTTCGCGCTGGATCCGCTGATATCTTGGCTCTTTGCCCAGCATGGGTTGGCCACCCGATCTAGACGGTCCCTGGTTCTTTCTCTCGTTTCTTGACTCGCGTGATTCCAACACGGCCTGGATTTCAGCACACAAAGACGGTTCATCTGCAAATGGGGCTTCCTCCCTATTCCAGTCAAAGCTCCCTGGTCCTCCGTCTTTATTTTTTTATCAACGCCATTCGAGCTCGGTGGTGGAACCTTCCAAACACCTCGTCTAGCAACAGGACCCAATGTTGCAATTTTGGGAGAGGATAAAGGTTCATAAAGAAGCTCATTTGTGATGGTCAACCAGGTCCACCAGGGCCAGGGAGAACCATAGGGAAGAGGAAAGGAACCCCCATGCCGTGTGAGGAACATCAGGAACCCATTCTGATGCACCAGACCTCCCAAACTACAAGGCCTTTTCCTTCATCAAGAGAATGAGTCCAGGAGGGATGGGGGGGAAAGGAAGGCCTTTTGCAAATCCCTCAGCATATAAGGAGCAGCTAGGCCACAAGCCGGCCTCAGAACGAAAGAGTGGGCCTGACAGGAATTTGACTCCAAGATGGCCGAGGTATTGACGTGTCGGAAGGTCCATAATGAGTGAAATGCAGGAAGAAGAGTGAGCCGTAAACAGGGGGCAGGGATCTTGCTTGGGGGGAGGGCCTTTGGGGCGGATGGATCTCATGCCCTATGCCCCTGCTCCACAGGTAGGCCTCTGAAAGGTACAGGATCGGGTTCCTCCCCCGCAGCAAGCTCAGCCCTTTCTTCACGGTTGGCCCAGAAGAGGTTGGTGCAGTATTTGCCACGGGAGAAGGTGACGGGGCACCGCAATGCAGGCTGGAGAGCGCTGAGGCGGGCCAGGAACTAGGGGAAAGGACTAGGGAGCAGGTTGAGAACAAACCAAAGGCAGAAGTTCTTCACACAGTGCCCCGTCAACCTGGGGAACTCCTCGCCGGAGGATGTTGTGAAGACCGGGACTTCAAAAAAGAACTAGATCCATTCATGGAGGACAGGAGCATCCATACTTATTAGCCACGCTGGGTAGAGATGTATCCCTCACCTGTTCATCAAAGAAATGGGTGACAGGAAAGTGATCACGTGATCATTCCCTTTTCTGTTCACTCCCTTGGGGGCATCTGGCATTGGCCACTGTCGGTGCTGGGCTGGATGGACCTTTGGTCTGACCAAATCTGGCCGCTCTTAGGTTCTTCTGCCAGGAAGGCAGGGGCATGAAACCAGGAGGTTGGCTCCACCCCAGAAGACCGTAATCAGGACTGGAAGCAGTTCTCCATGCTCGATACTTCTGCCACTCTGTTTTATTCAGTACCGTCCCAGCGGCTTCCCACTAGGCAGTCCCATGCAGGCCCGACCCGGCTCCCCTGCAGAGAGAACGAGGTGTCTTGCCACCGACGGCCAGAGTTCAGGAACCGTGGCTACCAAGGGGCCTATTGCTTTGAACATCAGAATGGCCAGACCAGAGGTCCATCAATTCAAGAGTCCTGTCTTCCAACACCCGAGGCCCCAGAGGGCGATGAGTTTGTGGGTCAATGAGGGCGCATGGGGGGTGGAGAGGGACACCATTCCTACCCCTCCTGGCTAATAGCCATCGACGGACCTGTCCTCCATGGATTTTTTTGGAACCCTGTGGCCTCCACGACATCCTGCAGCAAGGAGTTCCCCAGGTGGACTGTGCACTGCATGAAGAAAAACTGCCTTTGGTTTGTTTGAAACCTGCTGACTATTCATTTCATTGGGTGACTCCTAGTCCTTCTATTATGGGAACAAGTAAATAACGTTTCCTTATTCACTTTTTCTACACCTGTCGTGATTTTATAGACCTCGATCCTATCCCCCCGTAATCTCCTCTTTTCTAAGCTGAAAAGTCCCCGTCTTTAATCTCTCTTCATATGGCCTCCATGACATCCTGCGGTGAGGAGTTCCCCAGGTGGACTGTGCGCTGCGTGAAGAAAAACTGCCTTTGGTTTGTTTGAAACCTGCTGACTATTCATTTCATTGGGTGACCCCTCGTGCTTCTATTATGGGAACAAGTAAATAACGTTTCCTTATTCACTTTTTCTACGCCTGTCATGATTTTATAGACCTCGATCCTATCCCCCCGTAATCTCCTCTTTTCTAAGCTGAAAACTCCCCGTCTTTTTAATCGCTCTTCATATGGCCTCCACGACATCCTGCGGCGAGGAGTTCCCCAGGTGGACTGTGCACTGCGTGAAGAAAACACTTCCTTTGGTTTGTTTTAAACTTACCACCCAGTCATTTCACGCGGGGACCTCTCGTTCTGATGTGATGGGGCCAAATCAGCAACTTTTCCTTATCCTTCCCCGCCCCCCACCCCCTGTCGCGGTTTTGTCGACCTCTATCCTACCCCCGCCCTCCCCGCCTCGTCTCCGCTTTTCTAAGCCGAAAAGTCCCCGTCTTTTTCATCTCGCGTCATCCTTCAGCCGTTCCAAGCCCCTCATCATTTTGGCTGGGAGGAAAGGTGACTTTCATCGCGCCGTTGCTAAGATACCAGGTCCGGCTAGCTAGATAAAGATATATAACCTATTGTTTCCCATGACAATCCCCCTAAATTCCAGCGGGAGAAAGTCTCAATCTTGCTCTCTTCCCAGCGTCGGTTACACAAGCCGGCTGCCTTGGCTCTCCCGGCCTCGCCGGTTCTGGGGGGTCCTTCGGAGGTCCGAGGGGCCTGCCCCTCATTGCGTGGCCGGGGCCAGTGTTGCTAAGCATCCTTGGGCCCCACGCGGGGTGTGGGAGCTGGAGGGAGCATGTGTGGGACGGGGTTCGACCGACCAGATCCCAGTCTCCTGCGCCTTGAAGGCCACCGCATGGTCGTCGGCTATGTGGCGGAAGAGGTCACCATGCGACTGTCCACTAGGCAGTGAAGGAAGCACCCCAGGGGTCAGATTGTTCCAAGGGTTGTAGGCCTCAAGCTGGGGTGGGAAGGGGGAGCAGGAGACACCGGCTGGAAGAGGTTCTGGCTGGGGCGGGGAGACACCAGCTAGAAGGGTCTTTGACTGGGGGGGAGATACCAGCTGGAAGGGGCTCTGGCTGGGCAGGGGAGACACCAGCTGAAAGCGGCTCTGGCTTGAGGGGAGACACCAGCTGAAAGCAGCTCTGGCTTGAGGGGAGACACCAGCTGAAAGCGGCTTTGGCTTCGGGGGAGACACCATCTGGAAGGGGCTGTGGCTGAGGGGGAGACACCTGCTAGAAGGGGTTGTGGCTGGGGGGGAGACACCATCTGGAAGGGGCGGTGGCTGTGGGGGAGACTGGCTGGAAGGGCTCTGGCTGAGGGGAGACACCAGCTGGAAGGGGCTGTGGCTGTGGGGAGACACCTGGCTGGAAAGGGGCTGTGGCTGCATGGAGAGACACCAGCTGGAAGGGCTCTGGCTGTGGGGAGACACCATCTGGAAGGGCTCTGGCTGTGGGGAGACACCAGCTGGAAGGGACTGTGGCTGTGGGGGAGACACCGGCTGGAAGGGGCTGTGGCTGTGGGGGAGACACCGGCTGGAAGGGGCTGTGGCTGAGGGGGAGACACCAGCTGGAAGGGCTCTGGCTGCATGGGGAGACACCAGCTGGAAGGGGCTGTGGCTGTGGGGGAGACACCGGCTGGAAGGGGCTGTGGCTGAGGGGGAGACACCGGCTGGAAGGGGCTGTGGCTGTGGGGGAGACACCGGCTGGAAGGGGCTGTGGCTGTGGGGGAGACACCAGCTGGAAGGGGCTCTGGCTGTGGGGGAGACACCATCTGGAAGGGACTGTGGCTGAGGGGGAGACACCGGCTGGAAGGGGCTGTGGCTGTGGGGGAGACACCGGCTGGAAGGGGCTGTGGCTGAGGGGTAGATACTGGCTGGAAAGGGCTCTGGCTGCATGGGGGAGACACCATCTGGAAGAGACTGGGGCTGAGGGGGAGACACCGGCTGGAAGGGGCTCTGGCTGTGGGGAGACACCAGCTGGAAGGGGCTGTGGCTGAGGGGGAGACACCGGCTGGAAGGGACTGTGGCTGAGGGGGAGACACCGGCTGGAAGGGGCTGTGGCTGTGGGGGAGACACTGGCTGGAAGGGGCTGTGGCTGTGGGGGAGACACCGGCTGGAAGGGGCTGTGGCTGTGGGGGAGACGCCGGCTGGAAGGGGCTGTGGCTGTGGGGGAGACACCATCTGGAAGAGACTGTGGCTGAGGGGGAGACACCGGCTGGAAGGGGCTGTGGCTGTGGGGGAGACACCGGCTGGAAGGGGCTGTGGCTGAGGGGGAGACACTGGCTGGAAGGGGCTGTGGCTGAGGGGTAGATACTGGCTGGAAAGGGCTCTGGCTGTATGGGGGAGACACCAGCTGGAAGGGGCTGTGGCTGTGGGGGAGACACCAGCTGGAAGGGGCTGTGGCTGAGGGGGAGACACCGGCTGGAAGGGGCTGTGGCTGCGGGGGAGACACCAGCTGGAAGGGGCTGTGGCTGTGGGGGAGATGCCGGCTGGAAGGGGCTGTGGCTGAGGAGACACCGGCTGGAAGGGGCTCTGGCTGTGGGGAGACACCAGCTGGAAGGGCTGTGGCTGTGGGGAGACACCGGCTGGAAGGGGCTGTGGCTGAGGGGGAGACACCGGCTGGAAGGGGCTGTGGCTGTGGGGGAGACACCGGCTGGAAGGGGCTGTGGCTGAGGGGTAGATACTGGCTGGAAAGGGCTCTGGCTGCATGGGGGAGACACCAGCTGGAAGGGGCTGTGGCTGTGGGGGAGACACCAGCTGGAAGGCGCTGTGGCTGAGGGGGAGACACCGGCTGGAAGGGGCTGTGGCTGCGGGGGAGACACCAGCTGGAAGGGGCTGTGGCTGTGGGGGAGATGCCGGCTGGAAGGGGCTCTGACTGTGGGGGAGACACCAGCTGGAAGGGGCTGTGGCTGTGGGGGAGATGCCGGCTGGAAGGGGCTGTGGCTGAGGGAAAGACACCGGCTGGAAGGGGCTCTGGCTGTAGGGGGAGACACCAGCTGGAAGGGGCTGTGGCTGTGGGGGAGACACCGGCTGGAAGGGGCTGTGGCTGAGGGGGAGACACTGGCTGGAAGGGGCTGTGGCTGTGGGGGAGACACCAGCTGGAAGGGGCTGTGGCTGAGGGGGAGACACTGGCTGGAAGGGGCTGTGGCTGTGGGGGAGACACCAGCCGGAAGGAGCTCTGGCTGTGGGGGGAGACACCGGCTGGAAGGGGCTGTGGCTGAGGGGGAGACACCGGCTGGAAGGGGCTGTGGCTGTGCGGGAGACACCAGCCGGAAGGAGCTCTGGCTGTGGGGGGAGACACCGGCTGGAAGGGGCTCTGACTGGGGTCAGGGAGTCATAAGCTGGAAGGGGCTGGAAAGGGGCTGAGGGTGGGTGCTGTATTCCTCTCTCCCCCTGGGAGCCCTCCCTGTGGTTCCAACGTACCCTGTGACCCCCTGCTTGGCTGGCGTCGCTGGCTCACGAGCAGCCCAAACACCGGGCAGGCGGGGACCTTGGTGGGCTGTGACCCCAGGCAGCGTGACCTCAGAAGTCGACATCCCTGTTTGTTACCTCAGAACTCATTACCTCAGAGCATGTTACCTCAGAGCTTGTTACTTCAGAACTCGTTACCTCAGAACTCGTTACTTCAGAGCTTATTACCTCAGAGCTTGTTACCTCAGAACTCACTACCTCAGAACTCATTACCTCAGGACATGTTACTTCAGAGATTACCTCAGAACTCGTTACCTCAGAGCTTGTTACCTCAGAACTCGTTACCTCAGAGCTTGTTACCTCAGAACTCGTTACCTCAGAACATGTTACCTCAGAACTTGTTATCTCAGAGATTGTTACCTCAGAACTTGTTATCTCAGAACTCGTTACCTCAGAACTCGTTACCTCAGAACTCATTACCTCAGAGCTCGTTACCTCAGAACTCGTTACCTGAGAACATACAAATTGCAGCTGGCCATTTTGTATGTTCAGCGCTGCCGGCGGAAAAGCAAACCCCACCGAGCCGGGAAAAGCTCGGGCCTTTGTGAAACCAGGTCAGAGAGCTGCCTCCATGCAGCTTGTTCATCCGAACGGGAGGCAGGGCCAGACAGTTAACAAGTATGGACGAGCGTGAGGGACCAGCAACTTTGGCTCCAAATGCCCCAGCACGGCTAGAAATGTGTTGACGATGCAAGATAATGAGTCACTTGGCTGACGGTAGGAGTCCACTAGGAGTCCCGATAGGTTTTGGGCTTCATTTGAAGAGAGCTGTAGAAGATGAGGCGAAAGACTCTGCTTTGGCGCCGTCTGAGGAAGCGTTCTTCGGGCCCGGTCCGACAGCGAAATGTCCCGGAGGCCCGCCAGAAGACGGGTTTCCCCACAGGCTGGTAGTTGATTCCTCAAACCCATTTCTAAACTCTAAGCAGATCCACCCGTCCATAGGATGGTGAGGGACAGCCACCTCAGGCCTCTTTGGTGGCCACCTCAACTGTCCTACAATGGGGCCTGGTGTGGAGTGGAGGTCAGGGTCACCTCTCTTCCCTGTGCTGAGAACCGGCGCGACCTGCCCACTTACTCCACTCCACTTTGGTGGCCCCAGGACACTCGACTTCTGGCCCCAGGGCACTCGACTTCAGGCCCCAGGGCCTCGACTTCTTGCCACCGTGGAGAAGCAGGGCCTGGAAGGGCTGGGCCGGACTCTAGAAGAACCCGACCGTTGGTTGAGATGAAAGCCCTCCCAGTGGGGATCAGTTATCGATCACACGGAGGAGCTTCGTCCCCACTGATTTCTTCCCGATGCCAAGAAACGGCGACCTTACCCCTGCTTTGGGATCTGAGACCATAAGAACATAAGAGTGGCCATACTGGGTAGGAATGGTCGATCCAGCCCAGTTTCCTGTCTGCCGACAGTGGTCAATACTAGATGCCCTAGAGGAAATGAACACAACAGGTAATCCTCATGTGATCCCTTCCCTGTCACCCACCTCCAGAGAAACAGAGGCTAGGGACACCATTCCTACCCATCCCAGCAAATAGCCACCTCCATGGAGGTAGATAGACCTTACCTCCATGAATCTAGCTGTTTTCCGAACCCTGTTCAAGTCCTAGCCTTCACCACATCCTCTGGCAAGGAGTTCCACAGGTTGGCTGTGTGCTGAGGGAAGAAAAACTTCCATCTGTTTGTTTTAAACCTGCTACCTATTCGCCACATCCTCCAGCAAGGAGTTCCACAGGTTGGCTGTGTGCTGAGGGAAGAAAAACTTCCATCTGTTTGTTTTAAACCTGCTACCTATTCACCACATCCTCCAGCAAGGAGTTCCACAGGTTGGCTGTGCACTGAGGGAAGAAAAACTTCCACCCGTTTGTTTTAAACCCGTTACCTATTCACCACATCCTCTGGCGAGGAGTTCCACAGGTTGGCTGTGCGCTGAGGGAAGAAAAACTTCCTTCTGTTTGTTTGACCTGCTGCCTATTCATTTCATTGGGTGACCCCTCATTCTTATATTGTGGGAATAAGTAAATAACGTTTCCTTATTCACTTTTTCCACAACCGTCATGGTTTTATAGACCTCTATCCTCCCCCCGCTTAGTCTCCTCTTTTCTAAGCGGAAAAGTCCCCGTCTTTGTAATCTCTCTTCATATGGGCCCCCACAGGTTATGGCAGGAGAAGCTTTTTCCAGGCTCGCCTTCCATCCTCGGTACCTCTTTGTGAGGCTCTGGGTCCAGCCAGATCAAGTGCTAGCCTTCACCACATCCTCTGGCAAGGAGTTCCACAGGTTGACTGTGTGCCGAGGGAAGAAAAACTTCCATCCGTTTGTTTTAAACCTGCTACCTTTTCACCACATCCTCCAGCAAGGAGTTCCACAGGTTGGCAGTGTGCCGAGGGAAGAAAAACTTCCACCCGTTTGTTTTAAACCTGCTACCTTTTCACCACATCCTCCAGCAAGGAGTTCCACAGGTTGGCTGTGTGCCGAGGGAAGAAAAACTTCCACCCGTTTGTTTTAAACCTGGTACCTTTTCACCACATCCTCCAGCAAGGAGTTCCACAGGTTGGCAGTGTGCCGAGGGAAGAAAAACTTCCACCCGTTTGTTTTAAACCTGCTACCTATTCACCACATCCTCTGGCAAGGAGTTCCACAGGTTGGCTGTGCGCTGAGGGAAGAAAAACTGCCTTCTGTTTGTTTGGCCTGCTGCCTATTCATTTCATTGGGTGACCCCTGGTTCTTAGATTGTGGGAATAAGTCAATAACTTTTCTTTATTCACTTTTTCCACACCAGTCCTGATTTTATAGACCTCGATCCTATCCCCCGTTAGTCTCCTCTTTTCTAAGCTGAAAAGTCCAAATCTTTTTAATCTCTCTTCATATGAGCCCCCTCAGGTTATGGCGGGAGAGGCTTTTTCCAGGCTCGCCTTCCATCCTCGGCACCTCTTTGTGAGGCTCTGGGCCCGGCCGGCTCCATCGCAGCCCAACTGCCTCTCGGCGTTCCCCTGGAGCCTTTTGAGGGGAAGCAGCTCTTCACGGTGGGTGGATTCGGTTCCGCTTCATCTCCCTGCTGAGCTGGATCCCGGACACAGAACGAGCTGCCCTCGGAGGCCGGAGAAGCGGAGACAGAAATAGAAAGTATTGTCTCTTCTCTCGCCAACGGAGTGCTTTCAAGTCAGACATCTATGGCGGACGCTGAGCACCGCAAAGACTCGCTCCCAAGAGAGGAGGAGGTCAACCTCCAAAGCCAGCCTCTTCCCTGTCTCTCCTTCCGCACAGGAGAGGCCTACATTTCATGACACGTCCTTGGAACTCGTTGCTCCATCCCCGGTTTGCCGGGAAAAAGCCCCTTTGAAGGCCGAGGCCTCCCGGGTGCCCGCCAGCATCGTGAGGGACCAAGATGGCTGCTGGAGGCACGGGCGTCCAGAGGTGCCGGCTACTCCCCAAAGGGGACCGGCTGCTTTTCCCTGCAGCTTTGGGGGAGAAGGAGGAGGAGGAGGGGTGTATGGGGGTTATAGACTCGCAAGGCCCACATTTGACACCCATCACACACAGGTTGTGATGGGCAGGCCGAGCAGTGTGGGGCTGAAGAGGGCTCCCCCCCAGATCTGGGCCGAGTGGCTAATCCTTCCCGGGAGGTGGGGAAGAGCAGCTGCTTCTGCGTTGCCCGGGGACGCGGATCGGGCCTACCCCGCTCGGCCAGGCCTGCTGCGTTCTCCTCAGGCCCGAGGGCCTCCCCGACCGCGCCTGGAGAAAGATCTTGGAGGCACTGTGGATCGTTCTCTGAACACATCCCCTCCGTGTGCCGCGGCTGGCAAAAAAGCCAACAGGATCTGAGGCATCGTTAAAAAGGGGATAGAGAATAAGACAGAATAAACTATCATATCGCCACTCTATAAAACCAGGGGACGCCCACATCTGGAATACTACGTCCAGATGGGGTCGCCTCATCTCAAAAAAAGATCTCTTGGCATTGGAAAAAAGTTCAGAAAAGGGCAACCAAAATGATTCGGGGTTTGGACCGGGTTGAAACGACTGGGACTTTTCTTCTTAGAAAAGAGGAGACTAAGCGGGGGATGGGATACCAGTGTTTCTTCAACTTTTTAAGACCGAGGAACACCAAAGTATTTTTTTTTTTATGGGGAACACCACGGATTTTTGTTGAGGAAAAAAAAAAAAGGTCGCCTGCTCCTTTAAGGGTGGCCATTTTGAATTCTGTTGTTCTCCATAGCACACCGGTGTACCGCGGAACACAGTTTAAGAAACACTGGTCTATACAATCATGACTAGTGTGGAAAAATTGGGATTGGTCAACCTGTGGAACTCCTTGCCAGAGGAGGCTGTGAAGGCTGGGGGCTGGACTTGATGGCCTTCTAAGGTCTCTTCCAGCTCTATGTTTCTATGATTCTAAGTGAATCAGGAAAAGTGATTGACTTATTCCCACAATAAAAGAACGAGGGGTCACCCAATGAGATGAATAGACAGCAGGTTTAAAACAAACCAAAGGAAGTTTTTCTTCACGCAGCGCCAACCTGTGGAACTCCTCGCCGGAGGATGGGGTGAAGGCCAGAATTTGAACAGGGTTCAAAAAAGAGCTGGATAGATGCATGGAGGTGAGGTCCATCAATGGCTATTAGGATGGGTAGGAATGGTGTCCCTAGCCTCTGTTTCTCTGTTCCACGTTGGGGTGGAAAGAAATGCTTGCTCCGGCACTGGTGCCTAGGTCAATAGAAGGGCTCTCCAGGCCTGGCAATGGAGCTTGGCCAACCTGCGTTGACCAACAGCCCGGAGGGCCTGAGCTGGAGCGATCTGGGGTCAAACGCAGCAATGGGGGGCTTCCGCCTCGCTCTGTACCCCACTGCTGCCCCCAGATCAGCTGCCCTCTTGGTGGGGGAGTGCGAATGAAGGGCAGGGTACTCTGGCTAGGGACACCATTCCTACCCATCCTAACAGCCATTGATGGACCTCACCTCCATGAATCTAGCTTGCTCTTTTTTGAACCCTGTTCAAATCCTGGCCTTCACCCCATCCTCCAGCGAGGAGTTCCACAGGTTGGCTGTGCGCTGAGGAAAGAAAAACTTCCTTTGGTTTCTTTTAAACTTTGCCTAGTCATTTCATTTGGTGACCCCTCGTTCTTTTATTGTGGGAATAAGTCAATAACTTTTCCTGATTCACTTTTTCCACACCACTCATGATTGTATAGACCTCTATCCCATCCCCTCTTAGTCTCCTCTTTTCTAAGCTGAAAAGTCCCGGTCGTTTTAACCCGTTCCAAACCCCGAATCATTTTGGTTGCCCTTTTCTGAACTTTTTTCCAATGCCAATAGATCTTTTTTTGAGATGAGGCGACCCCATCTGGACGCAGTTTTCAAGATGTGAGCGTCCCCTGGTTTTATAGAATGGCTGCTTTAGACCGGCTTGCTGGGCCCTGATTGGCTGCCGCAGGAGCAGCCACTCTAGCCCACCTGGAGGACTTCTCCGCTGCTCTTTTTCCTGGCTGGAAGGGGCTCTGACTGGGCAGGCGAGCTTCTGGGCCTAGTTCATCTCATCACGTTCTTAGTATCGGTCGGTTCCCGCTGGGCCACATCTGCCCACTTTCCCTAGCTGGAGAACTATACGGAGCTGCTGTGAAGACCTCCACAGGGTTCACCCCTCTGGCCAGGGGCACGTCTCCACCAGCTCCTTCTCTTCTCCTGGCTCTGGGAGTGGAGGGTATCCCAGGGGCCCCTTTTGGGGGGCTAGGACCACGCTTCTTCCTGCCATCCTTACCCTCTGGAGCCTGGACCATCCTTACCCTCTCCCCGGGGCTTTGTCTCAAAGTCCCAGCAGCACCTGGGCCAGGGTCCGGCAACGCTTGCTACCTGCCACGCCCGGTCCGCAGTAGCCAGGTCTGTAATCCACTCCCCACACGGACCTGTTTGAGGAGTTGCCACTTTCTCAGCAGTCCCTAGGTCTGTCTAGCTTGAGGGCCAAAGAGCAACTAGCTGGTCCAGTCTCTTCTTTATACCGGCTTGCTGGGCCCTGATTGGCTGCTGCAGAAGCAGCCACTCTAGCCCACCTGGAGGACTTCTCCGCTGCTCTTTTTGCTGGCTGGAAGGGGCTCTGACTGGGCGGGAGTGCTTCTCGGCTTTGTTCATCTCATCACATGTCTTCACTGGGCTCTTTACATGGGCGTCCTAATACCGTCCAGGGGCAATGCCATACCTCCCGCCCCGACCCCCGCTCTCCTGCCAGATGAGAGGGTGTAAAGCCAATGGGCCCTGGTATTTGGCAGGTCATTAACTGGAACACCTCGTTATGGGTTAGCGCTTTTCAGCAGTAGATGTCCAAGCATGTTACTAGGGAACTACTAGCATCCCCAGTTCAGCGGTGGGGAAACTGAGGTACAGAGCAGGTAAGTGGCTTGCTCAAGGCCAGTGCAAGAAACCCTGAGTCATAGAATCACAGAATCACAGGGCTGGAAGAGACCTCAACAGGTCGTCGAGTCCAGCCCCCTGTCCAAAACAGGACCAACCTCAACTCAATTATCCCGGCTAGGGCTTGGTCAAGCTGGGCCTTCAAAACCTCTAGGGATGGAGATTCCACACACACGCACCCCCGCCAGGGAACCCGTCCCAGTGCTTCCCCAGCCTCCTCGGGAAATTGTTTGTCCTAATCTCCAACCTGGACCTCCCCTACCAACTTGAGACCGTTGCTCCTCGTTCTGCCGTCTGCCACCCCTAAGAACAGCCTCTCTCCATCCTCCCCTTTGGGGGAGTTGAAGGCTGCTAGCAAATCCCCCCTCATTCTTCTCTTCTGCAGACTAATCAAGCCCGAATCCCACCGCCTCTTCTCAGAAGTCATGTGCGTCCGCCCCCTCATCATTTTGGTTTCCCTCCGCTGGACTTTCCCCCATGTGCCCACCTCCTTCCTGTCACGGAGGGGCCCTGTAGAACTCTACCCACTGGGCCACCCCTACGACGCCAGAAGACGAAAGCCGCGTGAGTAACAGTCTCCCGCACACGAATGCTTCTCGGGAAACCTTAGCTGCTCATTGGCAGGCTCGAATGTGAGCCGAGGGACGGAACGACGGCCGGGAAATGAGCCAGACTGTCTTTCCAATTATACTGGCTACCTGCCGATCTGACTCTGTAAATGTCAGCCCGGCTCCGTCTCATGCAAGAAGAAAGGGAGCGGTGAAACGGGCCCCGGAGAGCTGAGTTTTAGTAAAGCAGTCTATGCTCGGTGCAATGCAATCTCTCTCTGCTTCATTCGCACACAGATGTTCTCCGAATCCCGGACGCTCTCCTTTTAGGAAATCTAAACCGGTGTTTCGTCAACTAGCTTACGCAGAATACTGGTGTTCCGGGAACACCTCGCAGGTGTGCCGCGACCGTTTGGAAAAATAACCGCGGTTCAACAAGGACAAGTGCAGAGTCCTGCCCTTGGGAGGGAAGAATCCTAAGCGTTGTTCCAGGCTGGGGACCGACTGGCTAAGCAGCAGGTCTGTACAAAAGGACCTGGGGATGACAGTGGATGAGAATCATAGAATCATAGAGCTGGAAGAGACCTCAGGAGGTCATCAAGTCCAGCCCCCTGCCCAAGGCAGGACCAATCCCAACTCAATCAACCCAGCCAGGGCTTGGTCAAGCCGAGACTTAGAAGAAGCTGGATATGGGTCAACAGGGCGCCCTTGCAGCCAAGAAGTCTAAGGGCATATTAGGGTGCATTAGGAGAAGCATTGCCAGCAGATCCAGAGAAGTGATCATTCCCCTTGATTTGGCTCTGGGGAGGCCACATCTGGAGTACTGTGTCCAGTTCTGGGCCCCCCACTATAGAAAGGACGTGGACGCATTGGAGAGGGTCCAGCGAAGGGCGACCAAAATGATTCGGGGGCTGGAGCACATGACCTATGAGGAGAGGCCAAGGGATTTGGGTTTGTTTAGTCTGCAGAAGAGAAGAGTGAGGGGGGATTTGAGAGTAGCCTGCAACTTTCTGAAGGGAGGTCCCAAAGAGGATGGAGAGAGGCTGTTCTCAGTAGTGACGGATGGCAGAACGAGGAGCAATGGTCTGAAGTTACAATGGGATAGGTCTAGGTTGGAGATTAGGAAAAACGATTTCCCGAGGAGGGCGGGGAAGCACTGGGATGGGTTCCCTAGGGAGGTAGTGGAATCTCCATCCCTGGAGGTGTTTAAGTCTCGGCTTGACCAAGCCCTGGTTGGGTTGATTGAGTTGGGATTGGTCCTGCCTTGGGCAGGGGGCTGGACTTGATGACTCCTGAGGTCTCTTCCAGCTCTCTGATTTTATGAATTCAAAGTTTTACACTAAATTACCATGTTACGATGATAACAGTAATGGAAAGTCCTGAAACCTAATTTTATTTCTACATCTCAGCAAGGTTGGCTAACGTTATGTTAGCCTCCCCTCTCGTCTCTAATCTTCTCCTGTCTATACGGCAGCGTAGAAACTAATAATGAAGTGCCGCACATGCGCTACGCCGGCATGGCAGCGTCGGCTGCTGGACGTTAGCCAACGTGCATGATCGTTTATTGAATTTATTATTTCCACCGATATGAGTAAATAGAGTAAGTTACATTTCTTCATAAAAAAGGCAGAAGTGAGTGAAAATGGTACTGCTGACGAACCACTACCATCAAGTGTGAAGTACACGTAAACATTTCCATTTCTCAACAATGGCACATCTTCCCCGGAACCAAAAAAGTCAAAAACGGTAGGTCGAAAATAGGATCCTTCATACCTAGCGTTTGGATTCACATCTCAAGATGATTGCTCGCAATGCGTTATTTGCTTGGAGGTTTTGTTTAATAGCGCTATGGTTCCATCAACACTTTAAAGGCATTTGGAAACAAAAAACAGCAATATTAGAATATGCCAATCGATTTTTTTAAAAGAATAGAGAGCGAGAGGAAAGCTCAGAAGAAACTTTTTTTTTTTTTGGAAGAAAATTTTCAGAGGTGTTCTGCATAAAAAAATATTATTGTTTGGTGTTCTGTGGTCTCAAAAAGTTTAAGAAACACTGATCTAAAAGACAAGGGAGATCCACACATTGATAACCTCGCTGGCTCTTCTGCTAGGTTCTATCCAGACCCAGCAGTGAAGGAAATAAAAGCACGGACAAAGTCATTCCGTAATGGAAATCTTTAATCTGGCTGCACGATTGTGACCGATAACAAATGGGGTCGTTACCCTGGGGCGGGACACAGTCAAAATACTTTACAGGACAGGACATCGCAGACTCAACCCACTGCTGACACCAGAAGTCATCTCTCAGTCTCCCACAATATGGCCGCTCATGTAGAGGGAAGCCCAGCATTCTGGGGTTGACCTGGTGGCTGATCTGGCATGGGTTTGCCAGAGGCTCTGTCTGTAAATAGACAGAACTAGAGACAGTATCCGGATGGATGCTGCCAGATACAGGCGGCCCCCGACTTGCGACACAATCAGTTTCTGGGGAAGTGTCACAAGTCGGGAGTGTCGTAACCCGAACCCGCATTTACAATAGGTGCCATGAGCCAAATGCAGGCCAAGGATGTACGTTGGGGGTTCTTGGCCCCTTCCGCACTTACAAAAATGGCCGTAAGTGCGGAGGGGTCGCAATTTGGGCCATTGTAAGGCAGGGGTTTCCTGTATTGCTGATTTGAATAAATTGAAATGTTTTGCAGGAACGTATTGATTCGGTCGGCCTTTTTGATGGGCTGGCGTTGACACATTGCATATCAAAAAGGTCATTCATTTGAACATTTATTGTTCCATCTATAATCTCCTATCATGGAAACAATAACGCTGAAATGAAACGTGTCAATACGGACAAATCCAAATCGTCTGTCAGATTGAATTTCACAACACTGTCGAAGCGTTCTCTTCCTCCTTCAGATAAGGGATGAAGTGAAAATTTGAAATCTTGGCATTCCCTACGGGACGGGAATTCCATTTTTTGAGCAGCTGTAACTCATAGACTTCACACAGGAGTAGGATGGGGGTATAGAAACTGATCTCCTAACAAGCGCTTTGAGATCAATTCATGAAAAGGGTTCTAGGCTAGATTATTTCTACGCAGTGACTTTCGCTGTGAGTTGATCGATTGCTTCTTGATACCTTTAGCCCAGTAAACATGGTTATCAAATCAGCACATTTTAATTGCGTTCAGGCCGTCCTCGCTATGGGTGTGTCTAGACTACAGGGTTTTGTCGACAAAAGTAGACTTTTGTTGACAAAACTATACCTGCGTCTACACTACCGCCGAGTTCTGTCGACGTAACATCGACAGAACTCGGCAGTTTTGTCGATGGCGGTAAACCTCATTCTATGAGGAATAACGCCTTTTGTCGACAGAGTTCTGTCGACAGAAGGCGTTATTGCATCTACACTGTCCTTTGCGTCTACACTGTCATGTCGACAAAGCGGCTTGCTTTGTCGACAGAACTGGATGGAGTCTAGACGCTTTTTGTCGACAGAAGCTTTGTCGACAGTATGGGTAAGTCTAGACTACAGGCTTTTGTCGACAAAAGCTTCTGTCGACAAAAGATACTGTCGACAAAGCTTCTGTTGACAAAGAGCATCTAGACCACATCCAGTTCTGTCGACAAAGCAAGCCGCTTTGTCGACATGAGAGTGTAGACGCAAAGGACAGTGTAGATGCAATAACGCCTTCTGTCGACAGAACTCTGTCGACAAAGGCGTATTCCTCGTCAAATGAGGTTTACCGCCGTTGACAATACTGCTGAGTTCTGTCGATGTTATGTCGACAGAACTTGGCGGTAGTATAGACGCACGTATAGTTTTGTTGACAAAAGTCCACTTTTGTCAACAAAAGCCTGTAGTCTAGACGTACCCCTACTGTCGACAAAGCCTCTGTCAACAAAGAGCGTCTAGACTGCATCCAGTTCTGTTGACAAAGCAAGCTGCTTTTTCGACAGAGAGTCTAGACACTCTCTTTTGAAAAAGCACAATGTGGATGCAATAGCGCCTTCTGTCGACAGAACTCTGTCGACAAACGGCGTTATTCCTCGTCGAATGAGGTTTACCGCCTTCGATAAAACTGCCGCGTTCCGTCGACGTTCTGTCGACAGAACTCGGCGGCAGTGTAGACACAGGTATAGTTTTGTCAACAAAAGTCCACTTTTGTCGGCAAAACCCTGTAGTCTAGACACACCCAAGAGTGGTGTCCTCTTCGGAGCAGAAAGATCTCTAGAACATCCGTGACTAACCTGAGGCTTGCGAGCCGCATGCAGCTCTTCCCCGCCACCAGGGTGTGGCTCGCACAGCCCCCTCCTCCCCGTGGCTTGTAAGCTGCCCCCATGCCCCCCAAAACGGTCCTCTCCTCCCAGCTTCCTGTGCTGACCTGGGGAGCCACCCGATGTGGCCATTAAAGATGTAGAATTAAAGATGGCATCGGCCGAGAGGAGCCTGATGTGGCCAAACCCCTGTAAACGTGTTTTAATGCATTTTCTTAAAGGGGCAGAGCTTTTTTTTTTTTTTTCCTCGACAACTTTGCCCAGGCTCTTCACGCTGGATCCACTGATAACTTGGCTCTTTGCCCCGAATGGGTTGGCCACCCCTGCTCTAGAAGGACCCCGGGCGTGAAGACAGGCGCAGTTGCCCTGAAATGTGATGGGGACCGTTCCTGTTTGTATTATGAGTCTTGACGGTTCAAGGTCTAAAAGACACGAGCTAGGAGGGAAGGTGGAAAGAACTGGGCTTGTTTAATTTGGAAAGGAGAAGAGGGAGAGGAGGACGTGGTCGCGGTTTTCAAGGATCTAAAAGGGCGTTACAAGGCGGAGGGAGGAAAACTGTTCTCGGCCTCTGAGAATTGAAAAGTTAGTGACTGTGTAGGAAGGAGTACAGCAGAAAGGGATCTAGGGGTTATAGTGGACCACAAGTTGAATATGAGTCAACAGTGTGACGCCGTTGCAAAAAAAGCCAACATGATTCTAGGATGCATTCACAGGTGTGTGGTGAGCAAGATACGAGAAGTCATTCTTCCGCTCTACTCTGCGCTGGTTAGGCCTCCGTTGGAGGATTGTGTCCAGTTCTGGGCACCGCATTTCAAGAAAGATGTGGAGAAATTGGAGAAGGTCCAGAGAAGAGCAACAAGAATGATGAAAGGTCTAGAGAACATGAGCTATGAGGGAAGGCTGAAAGAATTGGGTTTGTTTAGTTTGAAAAAGAGAAGACTGAGGGGGGACATGAGAGCCGTTTTCAGGTATCTAAAAGGGTGTCACAAAGAGGAGGGAGAAAACTTGTTCTTCCTGGCCTCTGAAGATAGAACAAGAAGCAATGGGCTTAAACTGCAGCAAAGGAGGTTTAGGTTGGACATTAAGAAAAATGTCCTACCTGTCCGGGTGGTGAAACACTGGAATAAATTGCCCAGGGAGGTTGTAGAATCTCCATCTCTGGAGATATTTAAGAGTAGGTTAGATAAATGTCTATCAGGGATGGCCTAGAGTGCTGGGTCCTGCCATGAGGGCAGGGGACTGGACTCGTTGACCTCTTGATGTCCTAGTATTCTATGATTCTAAGGTCTGGGAGACACGCGCTAGGAGGGAAAGTGGAAAGAACTGGGCTTGTTTAATTTGGAAAGGAGACGACAGAGAGGTGGACGTGGTAGCGGTTTTCAAGTATCTAAAAGGGCGTTAGAAGGAGGAGGGAGGAAATTGTTCTCGGCCTCTGAGGATCGGACAAGAAGCAACGGGCTTAAATTGCAGCAAGGGCGGTTGAGGTTGGACATTAGCAAAACTTCCTACCTGTCCGGGTGGCGAAACACGGGAATAAATTGCCGAGGGAGGTTGTGGAATCTCCGTCCGTGGAGATATTGAAGAGCAGGTCGTGTGGTTCGATTTTTAGATCCAAGGGAAACCAGGACACTCCGGGAAGAGACAACCAGGTCCTTATTTCTTACGAGCTTTAAGCAGTTGTTTCAACGTTACGAGCCTTAAAAACAATGACGCCACCACATAAAGCGTTTAAGGTTTTGCATGGAAAGCAATGAATACAGCGCAAAGCAATTAACAGAAGATGATTAGAAAACGATCATTAAGCCGCGTTCGCTTACACTTCACCCGTGTGCCCCTTACAGTACCAGGCAGGAGGTGGGGGTTGCTTTGATTCCCACGCGTCGGAAGGCCACACACGGGGGTCACCGGTGTGAAGGGGTCGATTCCTTGTAGTTACATCAATCGTGCTCCTTCCCTCCTCCTTCCTTCCCCCCTGCTCCTTCCCTCCCTTTGGACACCTGTGTTTATCCTCGACTTGGTCGTTCTAGTAATATCTGCCAATCAACTGCAAGTTGTGTCAGATACCTAGTCTGCCAACGTGTGGGGTACATCCGGGACGTTGCAAGTGCTTAATTCAGTTTAGAAAAGAGGAGACTGAGGGGGGATAGGATAGAGGTCTATAAAATCATTAGTTGGGATTGGTCCTGCCTAGAGCAGGGGGCTGGACTTGATGACCTTTTGAGGTCTCTTCCAGCTCTATGGTTCTATGATTGTATGAGTGGTGTGGAGAAGGTGAATAAAGAAACGTTATTTACTAGTTCCCATAATAGAAGAACTAGAGGACACCAAATGAAGTGAATGGGTAGCAGGTTTAAAACAAATAAAAGGAAGTTCTTCTTCACACAGCGCACAGTCAACCTGTGGAACTCCTCGCCAGAGGAGGCTGTGAAGGCTAGAACTATAAGGGTGTGTCTAGACTACAGGGTTTTGTCGACAAAAGTGGACTTTTGTTGACAAAACTATACCTGCGTCTACACTGCCGCTGAGTTCTGTCGACATAATGTCGACAGAACTCAGCAGTTTTGTCGACGGCTGTAAACCTCATTCTACGAGGAATAGCGCCTTCTGTCGACAGAAGGCGTTATTGCATCTACACTGTCCTTTGCGTCTACACTGCCATGTCGAACAGAGCGGATTGCTTTGTCGACAGAACTGGATGTAGTCTAGACGCTCTTTGTCGACAGAAGCTTTGTCGACAGTATCTGTCGACAAAACTTCTGTCAACAAAAGCCTGTAGTCTAGACGTACCCTAACAGAGTTTAAAGAGAAGCTAGATAATTTCATGGAGGTTACGTCCATACAAGGCTATTAGCCAGGGGCTAGGAATGGTGTCCCTGGCCTCTGTTTGTCAGAGGCGGGAGAAGGATGGCAAGAGACAAGAACGGCCATGCTGATGAGATAAAAATGCTTTATTTGGCATCTACGCGCATCCAGGAGAAAGTGGCCGAGGAAACTTGTTCCCCTAACCTAAGAACTAGGCAACACCCAATGAAATGAATAGGCTGAACCCAAACAAAAGGGTGTTTTTACGTCGCCCCGTGCACAACCGGTGGAACTCCTTGCTGCAGGATGTGGGGGAAGCTCAGGATTTGAATGGGGTTCCAGACAGAGCTAGAAAAATTCATGGAGGACAGATGGGTAGGGATGGTGTCCCTCGCCTCTGTTTGTCAGAGGCAGAAGGATGGCAGGAGACAAATCGCTTGATCACTGTCTTCGGTCCACCCTCTCTGGGGCACCTGGCGCTGGCCACTGTCGGCAGACAGGCTACTGGGCTAAATGGACCATTCTTATGTTCTTATAATGTTAAGGCTATCAATTGGGCTCGACTTCCGCGCTGACGTTCTTACGCGCCGCATCCGTGTCGTTGCTAAAAATGGTCTCCCAGCTCGCATTGTACGGTGAATGACAGCAGAGAGCCGGGAGATGAAATTGACAATAAGATGGAAAGTCACTGAGGCAGAGAGCAGCAGAAAAAGCCGGCTCCGCACTGGTCCTATTACACCATCCCTGTCCAGATTCACTTGAGATAACTTCAACTAACCAAGAAATCCCAGCAACATATATTCTGGGTCAGCTGATAATTGGGCCATCATCTACACGGCTGTTGAATCGCTATGGATAGAAATTCCATGCTCAAATAATAAGAGTCTCGAGGAAAGAATATATTACCGACCTCCCAACCAGGAGTCAGCCAGTGTCTGGGAATTGCTGAGGGAGATTAGAGAGTCTACAAAAAAATGGGGATTTCAAGTGGTCCCCATATGGATTGGGTAGATGTCACCTCAGAATCGAAAGCCGAGATGAAACGTCTTGCTCCCCCTTCTTGGCTCAGCTCAAATCCACAAGGGGTGAGACGGTGATGTATTTAGTCGTAAACAGAGCACAGGGTAATTCTGAACTCTGCTGCCGATTAATTTCATCGGGTGGTATGTGATGGGATAAATAACATGGCCCTGTTGGCTTTCTCCATGATTTTCATGCGTCTCTAGACCTCTATCCTCTTGCTTAGCTATCTCTTTTCGAAGTTGTATAGTCCCTCCTCATACGTTCCGCACCCGTAAACGTTTTTTATCCTTCTCGGTACTATTCTCCTGAGCGCTAGCGAACAGGGTTGATTCCAGGCAAAAGCTGTGCTTTGTTATGAAATGATGTAAAACATTCTGAAATAATACAACACCGGTGCATTTTCTTGTTTGTTTGTTTGTTTTAAAAAGCCGTTAAAACGGTGAATTGCCTAACTGGGCTATGACAGGAAATGGATGATAAAGGAGCTATTTTTCCCCGATACATTTGTTGGTAGGTGTTGCATTTGTGAGGGTATCAATTATTTAGTTTGCTCCAGGCTGGAGGTATGCACTTTAATAAAATGCAGAAATAAAACTGGAACAATAAATGCAATTGATTTTGTGACCAATATGAAGAATAGATTCACTCTAATGTCTTTCTGGAGTATTTTGTCTTGCTTTATGTGGAAATCGCAAGCATAATAGGTTTTTAAAAAATAATCTAAAATACTTAGGGATGAGGACAAATCTTATTAATTCAACGCTCTTTCGTTTCCATATGCAAATGCATAAGGATTAGCGTTAGCCCTACTACCATCCGGCTCGCACTGTGCTTGTCATGTTGATTTGTTCTCGATTTTCAGAAACATTTGCAAATATTAATAATTTAGGGGAAATAGATTTCATTTTGGTGTAATGAAGCTATGCGGGCCCGATAAGTATGCAGTGGACGTCGTGAATTTGCCTCCGAGCTATTCAAGATATTTTGCTGTCTTTGTCGTCACGCAAAAGAAAGAAAACTTTCTCACACAGGTTCTGCAAGAGGAGCTGCTGTAGTCGGTGGCTTTACCCCGATTTACTCTAGTGCAATTTAACTGAGGACAGAATTTTAGACGCTTCACTGGGATTACTTCCACTTTATATTGGAAGAATGGAACGCAGCATGTTTTTTATAGGGTTGTTTCGGATGGGCCCGTAAGAATTAGAATTCAGCGAATTCATTTAAAGAATTGCAATTGAAATAAGAATTAAGAATTAAGAAATTAGAATTAGGAGTTAGAGAGGTGAAGATTAAGAGATTAAATTTAAATTAGAAATTCAGAGTTAGAATTAAAATTCAAAATTGGGGGAGAAATTTAAAATTAAAATTAAAGATAAGTATTAAAATTAAATTAAAATTAAATTAAAATTCTAAATTTAAAAATAAATTAAAATTAAAAAATTAAATTAATTAAAATTAAATTAGTTAAAATTGAGTTAAAGTTAAAGTTGGAGATTTAAGTAAAGTCTTAAAGGTTAGAAGGTTAAATTAGGAGATTAGAGTTAGAGATTAGAAGTTAAAGATTAGGGAATTAAAGAGATTATTAAAATTAAAAGTTAGGGGTTAGGAGTGGAGTGAGATAGAGTGTTAAGGTAAAAGATTAGAGAATTTGGGGGTGTTGAATTAGAAGTAAAGAAAATTAAAATTAAAATTAAAAATTACAATTAAAGAATTAGAATTAAATTAAATTAAAGAATTAAAATTGGGAATTAGAATTAAGAGAGTTAAAAGGAATTAAGAGAATAAGAGTCATTAAAATTCAAAGTTAGGAGTTAAGGTTAGGAGTTAGGTTGAGAGTAAAATTAAGGGTTAGAGGGTTAGGTTAAGGTGAGTTAGAAGTTAGAGGAGTTAGGGCCAAAGAGATTGAGAGTTACAGGAGTTAGATTGTGGAATTAAAGGGGAGTTAAGGGTTAGAAGTTAGAGATAGAGTATTAAAGATTAAGGATTGAGAAGTTAAGATTAGGAGTTAGAGTTGAAGGGTAAATTAGGGTTAAGAGAGTTAAGGTTAGGAGTTAGGAGTTAGAGATTAGGGGGGTTAGAATTAGGAGTTGAGAATTAAGGGTTGGAGTTAAGGTTAGGAGATTGGGGTTGAAAGGTAGAGATTAAAATTAAAATAAATTAAATTAGAGTTGGGAAATTAAATTAAAAATTAAATTCAGGGTTAAAATTAAATTAAATTAAATTAAAATTAAGGGAATAAATATTAAAATTAAAAATTAAAATTAAAGTTAAAATTAAATTAAAATAAATTAAATTAAATTTAAATTAAAGTTAAAGAGAGATTAGAGTTAGAATTAAGAGTTTTAAAATTAAATTTAAAAATTAAAATTAGAGGATAAAATTAAATTAAGAATTAGAATTAAAGTTAGGGTTAAGGGGTTAAAATTTAAAGTAAATTGGAATTAAAATGGGTTAAGGATTTAAAAGTTAATTAATTTAAGGGTTAGCGATTAGTGGTAAGGGTTAGCGTTAGGATTATGGGTTAGCAGTTAGGTTAACTATATCAATCCATAATTGCTGGATATATTAGCTCAGCAGTTATAATAAAGCTTGGTAGGAATTTCAGTTGTAATTTTTGATACGTTCAATCAACGGAATTGATGTTTATTTTAAGCATCTTTCACTTTGTGTTTATTAATTACAGTTGCCACAGTGGTGGGACGTTATGGGGGCGGACTATTTAAAGACAGCAGATGAAATTCAAAAAGTTAAAAGTGTTGCAAACGATTAAAAGACAAACTGTCAGCAACATGTCAAGACATATGAAATAAATATCTTTAAAGCAAATCAGGCCCTATTTTTACTTTTCATACACTAGTCTATTTGCAACAAGTCTAATTCAAAAGTCATGGTGAGGTAATGAGTTAAGTCACCAACCAACTGTCAAACGGCCATGGTAAGGTAATGAGGTAGGTCACCAATCAACCACCAAACAGCCATGGTGAAATAGTGAGGTAGGTCACAAACCAAGAGTCAAATGGCCATGGTGAGGTAACGAGGTAGGTCACCAACCAACCGCCAAACAGCCATGGTGAGGTAACAAGGTAGGTCACCAACCAACCACCAAACAGCCATGGTGAGGTAACAAGGTAGGTCACCAACCAACTGCCAAATGGCCATGGTGAGGTAACGAGATAGGTCACAAACCAACTGCCAAACGGCCATGGTGAGGTAACAAGATAGGTCACAAACCAACTGCCAAACAGCCATGGTGAGATAGAGAGATAGGTCACCAACCAACCACCAAATGGCCATGATAAGGTAACGAGTTAGGTCACCAAACAGCCATGTTTAGGTAATGAGTTAGGTCACCAACCAACCGCCAAACGGACACGGTGAGGTAGTGAGGTAGGTCACCAACCAACCGCCAAACGGCCATGGTGAGGTAACAAGGTAGGTCACCAACCAACCACCAAATGGCCATGGTGAGATAGTGAGGTAGGTCACCAACCAGGCACCAAACGGCCACGGTGAGGTAGGTCACCAACCAACCGCCAAACGGCCACGGTGAGGTAACGAGGTAGGTCACCAACCAACCACCAAATGGCCACGGTGAGGTAGCGAGGTAGGTCACCAACCAAACGCCAAACGGCCACAGTGAGGTAGCAAGTAGCGCCAGAGGAGAACCACTGACCGAGAGATGAAAAGCAACGTGTCAACTTCCCAATTCCCTCCGCTTGAAATTCAGGTGCAACATATCTGCAGTTAGACCAAAGCTCACACCCGAAATCAGGCCCCTCTTGCGCATAAATTAAACTGTGGCCTGACAGCAAAGGTGAATGCTCATAACTCGTGTATATCCCCAGATTGATCTGCAAACTAAGAGCCGATCTTTGCTAAATTATATTTGTTTTCCATTCTGAGGCCTTCTTGAAGACATAATTGCCTTCCTGTATGGGCAGGAGCCCTTTTCAGAAAGCTAATTTGGAGAAGAAAGCGCAGCCGGCTAATTGATTGAAAATGTCATCTCTTTGGGAATCTTTTCGTTTTTCCCCCGTGCGGAAATTAAGATGAATATTGTGTGTATCTGATCTTGAACGAGAGCATTTAATTCTAAGCCCATAATGGATGAGAGCTGGGTGTTTGTGTGTGGCGGCGTTTTGAGAGCAGATTGAATGAACTAACGAAGTTTCAACCATCAGAATCAATATTGGGGAGGTGTCCTTCAGACGGGAGCTATTTAATGGCAGCCAGATAACATCAAGGTGAACGAGAAATTACACCGAAGCCGGAAAAAGAGCCAGCAACGGGACTGGGGAGGTCTTTTTCCTTCGGCGCAAGAGACGGGAGAGGATCAAATGATTCGCTGCAGATGTCCGGCCCATGTCCTGCGTCGCAGTGCCTGGTGAAGGGTGAACGGGCCAGAAGACCTGCCATGAGCCGCAGACGTGGGTGCACCAGACCTGCCATGAGCCGCAGAGGTGGGTGCACCAGAAAAAGCATCTCAGAGAAGCTGCCTCGTAGTTTTCTTGCCGGGTGGCGGTTCGCTTTCCCGGAGGAGAAACACTCTTCCCTGGGACCACAGAAGGATGCTGTGAAGGTTGCTCCTCACACATTATTTAACCTCCAAGGAGATGGTCCAGCTGGGCTGGCCCAGAGTGAGGAGAAAGCTTGAGGGGCGGGGGAACAAATCCATGGGCCCGGATTTAATGCATCCGAGGGTACCGAGGGAGTTGGCAACTGTCATTGCAGGCCTTTGGCTGTTATCTTTGAAAACTCGTGGAGATCGGGAGAGATCCTGGATGAGTGGAAAAAGGCAAATGTAGTGCCCATCTTTAAAAAGGGAAGACGGACAATCCAGGGAACTACAGACCGGTCAGCCTTACCTCAGTCCCCGGAAAAATCATGGAGGGGATCCTCAAGGAATCCATTGTGAAGCATTTGGAAGAGGGGAAAGTGATCAGGAATAGTCCGCATGGATTCGCGAAGGGCAAGTTGTGTCTGACCAATCTGATTAGCTTCTATGATGAGGTAACTGGCTCTGTGGACGTGGGGAAGTCGGTGGATGTGATATACCTTGACTTTAGCAAGGCTTTTGATACGGTCTCCCACAATATTCTTGCCAGCAAGTTAAGGGAATATGGATTGGATAAATGCACGGTAAGATGGATAGAAAGCTAGCTGGATTGTCGGGTTCAATGGGTCGTGATCAACGGCTCGATGTCAGGTTGGCGGTCGGTTTCTAGCGGAGTGCCCCAAAGATCTGTTCTTGGACCGGTTTTGTTCAACATCTTTATGAATGACCTGGAGGAGGGGATGGATTGCACCCTCAGCAAGTTCGCAGGTGACATTAAGCTAGGGGGAGAGGTAGATACGCTGGAGGGCAGGGATCGGGTCCAGAGTGACCTGGACAGATTAGATGATTGGGCCAAAAGAAATCTGATGAGGTTCAACAAGGACAAGCGCAGAGTCCTGCACTTGGGACGGAAGAATCCCAAGTGTTGTTACAGGCTGGGGACCGACTGGCTAAGTAGCCGTTCTGCAGAAAAGGCCCTGGGGGTTACAGTGGAGGAGAAGCTGGAGATGAGCCAACAGGACGCCCTTGTAGCCAAGAAGGCGAATGGCATATTAGGGTGCATTCGGAGGAGCATTGCCAGCAGATCTAGAGAAGTGATTATTCCCCTTTATTCGGCTCTGGTGAGGCCACATCTGGAGTATTGCATCCAGTTCAGGGTCCCCCGTTACAGAAAGGATGTGGACACATTGGAGAGGGTCCAGCGGAGGACGACCAAAATGATTCGGGGGCTGGATCACATGACCTACGAGGAGAGGCTGAGGGATTTGGGCTTGTTCAGTCTGCAGAAGAGAAGAGTGAGGGGGGATTTGAGAGCAGCCTGCAACTTCCTGAAGGAAGGTTCCAAAGAGGATGGAGAGAGGCTGTTCTCAGTGGTGACAGATGGCAGAACGAGGAGCAATGGGCTCAAGTTGCGGTGGGAGAGGTCCAGGTTGGATATTAGGACAAACTATTTCCCTAGGAGGGTGGTGACGCACTGGGATGGGTTCCCTAGGGAGGTGGTGGAATCTCCATCCCTGGAGGTGTTTAAGTCTCGGCTTGACCAAGCCCTGGTTGGGTTGATTGAGATGGGATTGGTCCTGCCTTGGGCAGAGGGCTGGACTTGATGACCTCCTGAGGTCTCTTCCAGCTCTAGGATTCTATGAATTCAAAGTTTTACACTAAATATCCATGTTACGATGCTAACAGTAATGGAAAGTCCTGAAACGTAATTTATGGGGTTGGTCCTGCTTTGGGCAGGGGGCTGGACTTGATGATCTCCTGAGGTCTCTTCCAGTTCTAGGATTCTATGAACCTTTCTCGGGTCGGGAAGCCGCCGACCCACAGAAAAATCCCTCACGGGCCACAAGCGAGAAGAAACCCCCCCCACCACCCTGAGGTGGTCCTCAACGGAGGAGGAAGACTCTCCCCCCTTTTTCCCCCACACACAGAGCCTGAGCGGGGCAGGCTAGTTGATTTTTTGTGGGGGGGTAAGCTTTCCTGCGCCAACCGGGGAGAGGGGGAGCATGCGGACTCCGGCCTATGAGGGAGCTGGTGTGGGCGCTCCAGCCCCACGGTGGGAGCTGGAGAAGGGCTGGAACACCGACGTGAGCTCCCCAGTAATTTACAGGAGCCCCAAGACTTGAGGGCCCAGCCAGGGGCCGTATCCACAGCCCTGCCCCTGGGGTCTACCCTCCAGCACCCCGCACCAGGAACGATTTGAGTCCCCTTTGGACCTGAACGATATTCTCCGGGCTATCTCGCTGCAGTAGCACGGAGCTGCCAGCATTTCCATTAGGCCTTGACGTCCACTCGGGCGGAGGATTAAGTGCCTGAGATATTTCTCCTGGCACACCGGCGAGCGAGCTAAACTGGTGCTTCCGGCAGCACCTCAGAGGAGGGCCGGCTCCCGTTGTGTCCAAGGCCACAGGATGACCAAAATGGCTCCGCTGAGCTGGCCTTCCCACCCCTCTTCCTGGCAGCTACCTCCCGCCGAGGCAGGAAGCCCCTCAGAGCCCAGGTGGAAGGAACCTTGAAAGGTCATCAAGTCCAGCCCCCTGCCCTCACGGCAGGACCAATCCCCATCTAGACCATCCCTGGTAGATGTCTACAGAATCCTAGAACTGGAAGGGACCTTGAGAGGTCATCAAGTCCCGTCCCCTGCCCTCACGGCAGGACCAAGCACCATCTAGACCATCAAGTCCAGTCCCCTACCCTCCCGGCAGGACCAAGCCCCATCTAGACCATCCCTGGTAGATGTCTACAGAATCCTAGAACTAGAAGGGACCTTGAGAGGTCATCAAGTCCCATCCCCTGCCCTCACAGCAGGACCCAGACCCATCTAGACCATCAAGTCCAGTTCCCTACCCTCCCGGCAGGACCAAGCCCCATCTAGACCATCCCTGGTAGATGTCTACAGAATCCTAGAACTAGAAGGGACCTTGAGAGGTCATCAAGTCCTGTCCCCTGCCCTCACGGCAGGACCAAGCCCCATCTAGATCATCCCTGGTAGATGTCTACAGAATCCTAGAACTAGAAGGGACCTTGAGAGGTCATCAAGTCCTGTCCCCTGCCCTCACGGCAGGACCAAGCCCCATCTAGATCATCCCTGGTAGATGTCTACAGAATCCTAGAACTAGAAGGGACCTTGAGAGATCATCAAGTCCTGTCCCCTGTCCTTACAGCAGGACCAAGTACCATCCCTGACAGATTTGCCCCAGATCCCAAAATGCCCCCCTCTAGGATTGAGCTCACAATCCTGGGTTTAGGAGGCTAATCGTCAAACCACTAAGATATTCCTCCCCCAAGCTAGTGGGTGAGGTGCCATCTGGGGGACATGGAGCTGGCCTTCAGCCAGATTCTGGGGGGACATTCAGGGGACTTGTGACGCGGCGCTCTATTGACTCCCCAAGTCATCGCCCCTCATCATGGTTTCTGGCCGTCTCTCCACCTCTTCCGTTTGGTCCCGTCTTCATGGCCATGGGCTGCGTTTTCCCCTTCGGAGGAGGCCAAGTTCCCAGAATCTTCTTCCACACTCTCAGGCAGCCGTCACATGCTCTGCCCTCCCTCGGTGGCCGGTCAGGGAACCCGGGCCGGCTCTCCACTCCAGCTCATGGTGAGTCTCACCAGACGTCTGTTCTCTCCTAGACCTCACTGCCTTTCCCAATTTCTGAGTAGAGGGATCCGGGACGGCAGAAGGAGATCCAACGGCTGGGAACTAAAGTGAGCCACATTCAGACGAGAGAGAAGGTGAAATTGTAAGTGAGGTTATTTAGCCAGGCGAACAACTTCCCGAGGACTGTGGTTGGTTGTCCCTTCACCTCTTTCTTCTGCCCACCACGCCCCCAGCAGAGACCTGAGAACAAGCAGAACGTTCTGTAGCCTGACAACAAAGAAGAGCCAGGCTTCACGCAAGCTACTAGACAAAGTACCAAGCTACTTGAGGTGGAAGCTTAGAAAAGAGGAGACAAAAGGGGGATAGGATAGGGGTCGATAAAATCATGACTGGTGTGGAGAAAGTGAACCAGGAAAAGTTATTTACTTGTTCCCATGGTACAAGGACTAGGGGGTCACCACATGAAATGAATAGGCAGCAGCTTGAAAACAAACCAAAGGAAGATTTTCTGCACTCAGCGCACAGTCAACTTGTGGAACTCCTCGCCAGAGGACGTTGTGAAGGCCAGGACTTGAACAGAGTTCAAAAAAGAGCTAGATACATTTGGAGAGGATAGGTCCAACAAGTTCCCAAAGCAAAGTTCCATCAATGTTCCATCAAAGGTCCATCAAGTTCCATCAATGTTCCATCAAGTTCTATTACAGTTCCATCAAGCTCTATCAAAGTTCCATCAAGTTCTATCAAAGTTGCATCAAGTTCTATCAAGTTCCATCCGAGTTCCATCCAAGTTCCATCATAGTTCCATCAAAGTTCTGTCAAAGTTCCATCAAGTTCTATCAAAGTTCTATCAAGTTCTATCAACGTTCCATCAAATTCTATCAAGTTCCATAATAGTTCTATCAAAGTTCCATTGTAGTTCCATCCAAGTTCCATCCAACTTCCATCCAAGTTCCATCGAGTTCCATCCAAGTTCCATCGAGTTCCATTGTAGTTCCATCAAAGTTCTGTGAAAGTTCCATCAAGTTAATCAAAGTTCTATCGAACTTCTATCCAAGTTCTATCAAGTTCCATAATAGTTCCATCAAAGTTCCATCGTAGTTCCATCAATGTTCCATCGAGTTCCATCCAGGTTCCATCGAGTTCCATCCAAGTTCCATCAAAATTCCATCAAGTTCTATCAAAGTTCTATCAAGTTCTATCAACGTTCCATCAAGTTCCATAATAGTTCCATCCAAGTTCCATCGTAGTTCCATCGTAGTTCCATCAAAGTTCCATCGACTTCCATCCAAGTTCCATCGAGTTCCATCAAGTTCTATCAAAGTTCTATCAAGTTCTATCAACGTTCCATCAAGTTCCATAATAGTTCCATCCAAGTTCCATCGTAGTTCCATCAAAGTTCCATCGAGTTCCATCCAAGTTCCATCGAGTTCCATCCAAGTTCCATCGTAGTTCCATTGTAGTTCCATCAATGTTCCATCGAGTTCCATCATAGTTCTGTCAAAGTTCTGTCAAAGTTCCATCAAGTTAATCAAAGTTCCATCAAGTTCTATCAATGTTCCATCAAGTTCTATCAAGTTCCATAATAGTTCCATCCAAGTTCCATCGAGTTCCATCCAGGTTCCATCGAGTTCCATCCAAGTTCCATCAAAATTCCATCAAGTTCTATCAAAGTTCTATCAAGTTCTATCAACGTTCCATCAAGTTCCATAATAGTTCCATCCAAGTTCCATCGTAGTTCCATCGTAGTTCCATCAAAGTTCCATCGAGTTCCATCCAAGTTCCATCGAGTTCCATCCAAGTTCCATTGTAGTTCCATTGTAGTTCCATCAATGTTCCATCGAGTTCCATCATAGTTCTGTCAAAGTTCTGTCAAAGTTCCATCAAGTTAATCAAAGTTCCATCAAGTTCTATCAATGTTCCATCAAGTTCTATCAAGTTCCATAATAGTTCCATCCAAGTTCCATCGAGTTCCATCCAAGTTCCGTCAAAGTTCCATCAAGTTAATCAAAGTTCCATCAAGTTCTATCCAAGTCCCATCAAAGGTTCCTCTAAGTTCATCAAAGTTCCTTCCAAGTCCCATCAAAGTCCCATCAACTTCCCAAAGCAAATGCCGTCCATTTCCCGTCGGCCGATGAGATCAGCAGCGCTACCTCAACAGCCATGGCGCCTACCTCGCTTGATACCCGACGACGCCCTCCGGAGAGAGCGGAGGGCGTCGTTCCACACAAGCAGGAAGCGGCGGCTTCTCGGGGAGGCGGGCGAACACAGGGCAGGCCCGTGCGAGACAGCGCTTTCCGGAGCCACGGACCAAGCCCTAGGCGCCCCGAGGAGAGATAACGCTCCAGCTTCACGCGGATGACTCATGCCTAGCAACAGGAAGCACACATCAAAGGCGGCTTGCGGTGGCATGAGGGGGGACCAGCTGTCACTGGCGTTCTGAAGGAGCGCAGAGAAAAGCTTTGAAACAATCTCTCTCCCCCGTCGGTGCCTGCCGGGGAGGTAGCCCGGGTTGGATGATGAAGAGCTACAATTAAAACCAACTCTGTGCCGTTCCTTAGTGCTTGGGTTGACTATTAGGCATGCACGTTGCGTTGTGTTCTCTCTACCGGTGTCGTGTGCACGTTACGGCCCCCGTCGCCTCCAGGATGGGCACAATTCAAGGCGTTTGTTCTCGCAGGTTCCCACGGGGAAGGGAGACGTTTCCTTGTGCTCCCCCATCCGGCTGTCTCCCCCTTTTGCCTCTGGTCTCCCACTAGAAGCTCTCGGGAGCTGGGATCACGGTTTGGTGCGGTTTGTCCAGCGCCTGGCGCAGCAGGATCCCCGTCTGGTCACTCATTCTTAATAAGAACATAAGAACATAAGAACGGCCGTACTGGGTCAGACCATCTAGCCCAGTAGCTTGTCTGCCGACAGTGGCCAGCACCAGCTGCCCCAGAGGGGGTGGACCGAAGACAATGATCAAGCGATTTGTCTCCTGCCATCCCTCTCCATCCTCTGACAAACAGAGGCCAGGGACACCATTTCTATCCCCTGGCTAATAGCCTTTTATGGACCTAACCTCCATGAAATTATCTAGCTTCTCTGTTATAGTCCTAGCCCGCACAGCCTCCTCCGGCAAGGAGTTCCACAGGTTGACTACGCGCTGTGTGAAGAAGAACTTTCACTTATTAGTTTTAAACCTGCTACCCATTCATTTCATTTGGTGTCCTCTAGTTCGTCTATTATGGGAACTAATGAAGAACTTTTCTTTACTCACCCTCTCCACACGACTCATGATTTTATAGACCTCGATCCTATCCCCCGTCAGTCTCCTCTTTTCTGAACTGAAAAGTCCCAGTCGCGTTAGCCTCTCTTCATAGGGGACCCGTTCCAAACCCTGAATCATTTTAGTGGCCCTGAGCCCTTTCCAAGGCCAAAATATCTTTTTTGAGGTGAGGAGACCACATCTGTACACAGTACTCAAGATGGGGGCGTCCCATACAGGGGCAGTAGGATATTCTGCGTCTTATTTTCTATCCCTTTCTTAATAATTCCTAACATCCGGTTTGCCTTTTTGACGGCCGCTGCACACTGCGTGGACGTCTTCCGGGAACGATCCACCATAACTCCAAGATCTCTTTCCTGATTTGTCGTAGCCAAATTAGCCCCCATCATACTGTACGTATAGTTGGGGTTATTTTTCCCAATGTGCATTACTTTACACTTATCCGCGTTAAACTGCATTTGCCATTTTGTTGCCCAATCGCTGAGTTTGGTGAGATCTTTTTGACGTTCGACACAGCCTGCTTCTGTCTTGACTATCTTGAACAGTTTAGTATCATCCGCAAACTTTGCCACCTCACTGCTTGCCCCTTTCTCCAGATCATTTATGAATAAGTTGAATAGGATTGGTCCTAGGACTGACCCTTGGGGGACACCACTAATTACCCCTCTCCATTCTGAAAATTGACCATTTAATGATTCTCCCTAAAGTTATATACTTGTTCCCATAATATAAGAACTAGGAGCCACCCAATGAAATGAATGGGCAGCAGGTTTAAACAAATCAAAGGAAGTTTGTCTTCACACCGCACATTGTCAACCTGTGGAACTCCTCGCCGGAGGAGGTTGTGAAGGCTCGGACTATAACAGGGTTTAAAAGAGAATTAGATGAATTCATGGAGGCTATTAGCCAGGATGGGTAAGGAATGGTGTCCCTAGCCTCTGTCTGTCAGAGGGTGGAGATGGATGGATGGGTAAGGAATGGTGTCCCTAGCCTCTGTCTGTCAGAGGGTGGAGATGGATGGATGGGTAAGAAATGGCGTCCCTAGCTTCCGTTTGTCAGAGGGTGGAGATGGACGGCAGGAGAGAGATCGCTTGTGCCCTTCTGGGGCATCTGGGATTGGCCACTGTCGGCAGACAGGACACTGGGCTAGATGGACCTCTGGTCTGACCCAGTCTGGCCGTTCTTATGATTTCTGTCCCGACTTCCACACGAGACGTCGCGCCCGTTTAACGGTTTCGGTAAATCCTTCCCACTCCCCGGGAGGGAGCCATACTGGGACAGACACTGCATGCAGGCCTTGCTAAAACTTCCTGTGACAGAGCGGATGAGGCCCCCTGCTGGAGGCCTTGCTGCCCCCTCCGCCCCCAAGAAGAGCAGTAGAGAGGTCCTCCAGGCAGACCAGAGTGGCTGCTTCGGCTGCAGCCAATCAGGGCCCAGCAGGCGGATAGAAAAGTAGCTGCCGGGGCAGGGCCTGGCAGTTTCTCACTGGTGCTCTACCCAGTCAGACCGAAGGATCACGGGGAGGACAGCGGCACCTCAGACAGCTCCGAGCATGGGCCGGACTTCAGACCAGGCTGAAACCATCTGGGACACCTCCACTACCGGTTGAGATGCCTGCGGCCACAAAGGGGCACCCGCAAGAGGGTCACCCCCCTATCCCCAGAGTAGGTCATCTGGGCAGGTCTTGAACCCTTTGTTCCAGGACGCGGTGTAGAGGAGGGATAAATTTCCCCGCCTGTCACTCTGTGGATGCACATTACGCCAGGTACTGTTGTTCCAGCTCTCTGCCAAGAGGCAAGCTCTCCAGCGAGCGACAGAGCTGCTTAATTTATGGCGGGTTGAGTTTTAATCAGCTTTTTATTGTTTGTTCCAGCCATCCGTCACTTCCACTGGCAGGCAAAAAAAAATGCACCCTAAGCAAATCTCGCCTCGGCTGCTCTTTGTTCCTCTTTGATGCGTCAGAACAAAAGTTTGGTGCCGAACCTGTGAAATTAGCATAAAACCAGGGCGAACACGTCACCCACCCAGAGCCGAGCGGGTCAGATGTGCAGATTCAATTCCATCCCGTTCCCACTCAATTGTGGGAGGAAGGCAGGGGCTGGAAAACCTGACGAGGCCACCAACAGTCAACCGCGCAGCCAACCTGTGGAACTCCTTGCCAGAGGATGTTGTGCTGACCAGGGTTCAAAAAAACCCTACTAGTTGGACCTCGCTAGTCCAGAGCTCTCCGGTCTGGAAACATCCAGGGTCCCGCATGATGTTAGTTAGCCAGATATCCACTTTTCATGGGTGTCGTCAAAGTTTCCTGCGGTCCCATAACGTTTGTTTACAGCCACCAGTCCTGGCTCTAATTATTCTGCGCTGTTATTTAGCTCTAATTTATCCCTAAATGTCTTCTAAGAGCAGGAGGGGGAAGTGGTGGTAATCCAGCTAGACAATATTGACCTCCTGTAGTCGAGCAAATTCTCTACTTCGACACCGATCAGGTTCCCAGGGTGCCGGCCTAGAAAGATTCAACCTGTAGATAAATTCATAAAAATTAGACACCGTTCTTTTGTCTAAGGCTCCTGGACCAACTGGTAAAGAAGGTCAGAAGCTAAATATGAGTCAATAATGTGACACGGTTGCAAAAAAAGCCAGCGTGATTCTGGGAGGCATTCACAGGCGTGTGGTGAGCAAGACACGAGAAGTCATTCTTCCGCTCTACTCTGCACGGATTAGGCCTCAGCTGGAGGATTGTGTCCAGTCCTGGACCCCACGTTTCCAAAAAGATGAGGAGAAATTGGAGAAGGTCCAGAGAAGAGCAACCAAAATGATGAATGGTCTACACAAGGTCCCTTCCAGTTCCTCTCCATGAGCTAGAAGGGAAGACTGAAAGAATCGGGCTTGTTTTGTTTAGAAACGAGGACTGAGAGCGGACATGATCGTGGTTTTCAAGTATCTAAAAGGGTGTTAAAAGGAGGAGGGAGAAATATTGTTCTCCTGGCCTCCGATGATAGAAGTCGCAATACGCTTAAACTGCAGCAAGGGAGGTTTAGGTTGACCATCAGGAAAAACTTCCTACCTGTTCGGGTGGTTAAACACGGGAATAAATTGCCGAGCGAGGTTGTGGAATCTCCATCATTGGAGATGTTGAAGAGCAGGTTGGACAGACATCTACCAGAGATGGTCTAGATGGGGCTTGGTTCTACCAGGATCCTGGACGTGATGACCTCTCGAGGTCCCTTCCTATTCTAGTCTTCTATGATTCTGTAGACATCTACCAGGGATGGTCTAGATGGGGCTTGGTCCGGTCAAGATCCTGGACTCAATGACCTCTTGATGTCCCTTCCAGTTAGAGTGTTCTATGATTCTGTAGCTATCAACCAGGGATGGTCTAGATAGGCCTTGGTCCGGCCAAGATCCTGGACTCAATGACCTCTTGATGTCCCTTCCAGTTCTAGTATTCTATGATTCTGTAGATATCTACCAGGGATGGTCTAGATAGGCCTTGGTCCGGCCAAGATCCTGGACTCAATGACCTCTTGATGTCCCTTCCAGTTCTAGAGTTCTATGATTCTGTAGATATCTACCAGGGATGGTCTAGATAGGGCTTGGTCCGGCCAAGATCCTGGACTCAATGACCTCTTGATGTCCCTTCCAGTTCTAGTGTTCTATGATTCTGTAGATATCTACCAGGGATGGTCTAGATAGTCCTTGGTCCGGCCAAGATCCTGGACTCAATGACCTCTTGATGTCCCTTCCAGTTCTAGTATTCTATGATTCTGTAGACATCTACCAGGGATGGTCTAGATGGGGCTGGTCCTGCCAAGATCCTGGACTCAATGACCTCTTGATGTCCCTTCCAGTTCTAGTGTTCTATGATTCTGTAGATATCTACCAGGGATGGTCTAGATAGGGCTTGACCCTTCCAGGATCCTGGACTCAGTGACCTCTCAAGATCCCTTCCAGTTCCTCTCCTTGGCCGCGCAGGGTTAACCTGCAGAACTCGGTGCTGGGGGGTGCATACCCCGCACTAAGTCGGTAAAGGGTAAAACGCCTGTGGGCAGAGGAAATTCCACCTTTTCAACCTCACTAGGCATGCTCCACGTGTGAGGGCACTATCAAAGGCCAGGGAGCAGATCCATCCCCTCTCCCACCCAGGTATTCTCGGCGACTTTTAACGAGATTCCCCGCCGAGATGGAGGGGTAGGCCGCCCCACCACTCAGAGCGCCCTGGGTCCCCCCACTGGGGCGCTAACCCTAATCGCAAACACGCTGACTACTAGGCCTCATTGCCCTGACCCAAGGATCACGACTAAACCCTGGCTACTAGGCAACACTGACCTGACATAGGGTGACTCCTAGACTCTGGCTACTAGGCCGCACTGCCCTGACCCAAGGGTGTCTCCTAGACTCTGGCTACTAGGCCGCGCAGCCCTGACCCAAGGCTGACTCCTAGACTCTGGATACTAGGCCGCACTGCCCTGACCCAAGGGGGTCTCCTCGACTCTGGCTACTAGGCCGCTCTGCCCTGACCCAAGGGTGACTCCTAGACTCTGGCTACTAGGCCGCACTGCCCTGACCAAGGGTGACTCCCAGACTCTGGCTACTAGGCCGCGCTGACCCGACCAAGGGTGACTCCCAGACTCTGGCTACTAGGCCGCTCTGCCCTCACCAAGGATGACTCCTAGACTCTGGCTACTAGGCCGCGCTGCCCTGACCAACGGTGACGACTAGACTCTGGCTACTAGGCCGCGCTGCCCTGACCAAGAGTGACTCCTAGACTCTGGCTACTAGGCCGCGCTGCCCTGACCAAGGGTGATTCCTAGACTCTGGCTACTAGGCCGGGCTGCCCTGACCAAGGGTGACTCCTAGACTCTGGCTGCTAGGCCGCGCTGCCGAGACCGAAGGGTGACTCCTAGACTCTGGCTACTAGGCCACTCAGCCCTGAACCAAGGGTGACTCCTAGACTCTGGCTACTAGGCCGCACTGCCATGACCCAAGGGAGACTCCTAGACTCTGGCTACTAGGCCGCGCTGCCCTGACCAAGGGTGACACCTAGACTCTGGCTACTAGGCCGCGCTGCCCTGACCCAAGGGAGACTCCTAGACTCTGGCTACTAGGCCGCGCTGCCCTGACCACGGGTGACTCCTAGACTATAGCTACTAGGCCGCGCTGCCCTGACCCAAGGGTGACTCGTAGATTCTAACTACTAGGCAGCGCTGCCCTGAACCAAGGGTGACTCCTAGACTCTTGCTACTAGGCCGCGCTGCCCTGACCCAAGGGAGACTCCTAGACTCTGGCTACTAGGCCGCACTGCCCTGAACCAAGGGAGACTCCTAGACTCTGGCTACTAGGCCGCGCTGCCCTGACCCAAGGGAGACTCCTAGACTCTGGCTACTAGGCCGCGCTGCCTGACCACGGGTGACTCCTAGACTATAGCTACTAGGCCGCGCTGCCCTGACCCAAGGGTGACTCAGAGATTCTAACTACTAGGCAGCGCTGCCCTGACCAGGTGACTCCCTGGGCTCTGGCTACTGAGCGCTGCCTGACCCAAGGGAGAATCCCAGACGCTGGCTACTAGGCCGCGCTACCCTAACCAAGAGTGACTCCTAGACTCTGGCTACTAGGCCGCACTGCCCTGACCCAAGGGAGACTCCTAGACTCTGGCTACTAGGCCGCACTGCCCTGACCACGGGTGACTCCTAGACTATGGCTACTAGGCCGCGCTGCCCTGACCCAAGGGTGACTCCTAGGCTCTGGCTACTAGGCCGCACTGCCCTGACCAAGGGTGACTCCTAGACTCTGGCTACTAGGCCGCACTGCCCTGACCAAGGGTGACTCCTAGACTCTGGCTACTAGGCCGCGCTACCCTGAAAGAGGATGACTCCTAGACTCTGGCTACTAGGCAGCGCTGCCCTGACCCAATGGTGACTCCCAGACTCTGGCTACTAGGCCGCGCTGCCCTGACCAAGAGTGACTCCTAGACTCTGGCTACTAGGCCGCGCTGCCCTGACCCAAGGGAGACTCCTAGACTCTGGCTACTAGGCCACGCTGCCCTGACCAAGGGTGACTCCTAGACTATGGCTACTAGGCCACGCTGCCCTGACCGAAGGGTGATTTCTAGGCTCTGGCTACTAGGCCGCGCTGCCTGACCAAGGGTGACTCCTAGACTCTGGCTACTAGGTCGCGCTGCCCTGACCAAGAGTGACTCCTAGACTCTAGCTCCTAGGCCGCACTGCCCTGACCAAGGGTGACTCCTAGACTATGGCTACTAGGCCGCACTGCCCTGACCCAAGGGAGACTCCTAGACTCTGGCTACTAGGCCGCGCTGCCCTGACCCAAGGGTGACTCCTAGGCTCTGGCTACTAGGCTGCGCTGCCCTGACCAAGGGTGACTCCTAGGCTCTGGCTACTAGGCCGCGCTGCCCTGACCAAGGGTGACTCCTAGACTCTGGCTACTAGGCCGTACTGCCCTGACCAACGGTGACGACTAGACTCCGGCTACTAGGCCGCGCTGCCCTGACCAAGGGTGACTCCTAGACTCTGGCTACTAGGCCGCTCTGCCCTCACCAAGGATGACTCCTAGACTCTGGCTACTAGGCCGCGCTGCCCTGACCAACGGTGACGACTAGACTCTGGCTACTAGGCCGCGCTGCCCTGAACCAAGGGTGACTCCTAGACTCTGGCTACTAGGCCGCGCTGCCCTGACCAAGAGTGACTCCTAGACTCTGGCTACTAGGCCGCACTGCCCTGACCAAGGGTGACTCCTAGACTCTGGCTACTAGGCCGCGCTGCCCTGACCCAAGGGAGACTCCTAGACTCTGCCTACTAGGCCGCGCTGCCCTGACCACGGGTGACTCCTAGACTATAGCTACTAGGCCGCGCTGCCCTGACCCAAGGGTGACTCCTAGGCTCTGGCTACTAGGACGCGCTGCCCTGACCAAGGGTGACTCCTAGACTCTGGCTACTAGGCCGCACTGCCGTGACGAAGGGTGACTCCTAGACTCTGGCTGCTAGGCCGTGCTGCCGTGACCGAAGGGTGACTCCTAGACTCTGGCTACTAGGCCGCTCTGCCCTGACCCAAGGGTGACTCCTAGACTCTGGCTACTAGGCCGCGCTGCCGTGACCCAAGGGTGACTCGTAGACTGTAACTACTAGGCCGCGCTGCCCTGAAGCAAGGGTGACTCCTAGACTCTGGCTACTAGGCAGCGCTGCCCTGAACCAAGGGTGACTCCTAGACTCTTGCTACTAGGCCGCGCTGCCCTGACCCAAGGGAGACTCCTAGACTCTGGCTACTAGGCCGCACTGCCCTGAACCAAGGGAGACTCCTAGACTCTGGCTACTAGGCCGCGCTGCCCTGACCCAAGGGAGACTCCCAGACGCTGGCTACTAGGCGGCGCTGCCCTGACCAAGAGTGACTCCTAGACTCTGGCTACTAGGCCGCACTGCCCTGACCAAGGGTGACTCCCAGACGCTGGCTACTAGGCCGCGCTGCCCTGACCAAGAGTGACTCCTAGACTCTGGCTACTAGGCCGCACTGCCCTGACCAAGGGTGACTCCTAGACTATAGCTACTAGGCCGCGCTGCCCTGACCCAAGGGTGACTCCTAGGCTCTGGCTACTAGGACGCGCTGCCCTGACCAAGGGTGACTCCTAGACTCTGGCTACTAGGCGGCACTGCCCTGACGAAGGGTGACTCCTAGACTCTGGCTGCTAGGCCGCGCTGCCGTGACCGAAGGGTGACTCCTAGACTCTGGCTACTAGGCCGCTCTGCCCTGACCCAAGGGTGACTCCTAGACTCTGGCTACTAGGCCGCGCTGCCGTGACCCAAGGGTGACTCGTAGACTGTAACTACTAGGCCGCGCTGTCCTGAAGCAAGGGTGACTCCTAGACTCTGGCTACTAGGCAGCGCTGCCCTGAACCAAGGGTGACTCCTAGACTCTTGCTACTAGGCCGCGCTGCCCTGAACCAAGGGAGACTCCTAGACTCTGGCTACTAGGCCGCACTGCCCTGAACCAAGGGAGACTCCTAGACTCTGGCTACTAGGCCGCGCTGCCCTGACCCAAGGGAGACTCCCAGACGCTGGCTACTAGGCCACGCTGCCCTGACCCAAGGGTGACTCCTAGACTCTGGCTACTAGGCCGCACTGCCCTGACCAAGGGTGACTCCTAGACTCTGGCTACTAGGCCGCGCTGCCCTGACCAAGGGTGACTCCTAGACTCTGGCTACTAGGCCGCACTGCCCTGACCCAAGGGAGACTCCTAGACTCTGGCTACTAGGCCGCACTGCCCTGACCCTAGGGAGACTCCAAGACTCTGGCTACTATCCCGCACTGCCCTGACCCAAGGGTGACTCCTAGACTCTGGCTACTATCCCGCACTGCCCTGACCCAAGGGTGACTCCAAGACTCTGCCTACTAGGCCTCGCTGCCCTGACCCAAGGGTGACTCTTAGACTCTGGCTACTAGGCCGCGCTGCCCTGACCCAAGGGTGACTCTTAGACTCTGCCTACTAGGCCTCGCTGCCCTGACCCAAGGGTGTCTCCTAGACTCTGGCTACTAGGCCGCGCTGCCCTGAGCCAAGGGTGACTCCTAGGCTCTGGCTACTAGGCCGCGCTGTCCCCGGGCCAATGGTGACTCCTAGGCTCTGGCTACTAGGCCGCGCTGCCCCTAGCCAAGGGTAACTCCTAGGCTCTGGCTACTAGGCAGCGCTGTCCCGAGCTAAGGGTGACTCCTAGACTCTGGCTACTAGGCCGTGCTGCCCCGACTCAAGGGTGACTCCTAGAGTCTGGCTACTAGGCCATGCTGCCCTGAGCCAAGGGTGACTCCTAGACTCTGGCTACTAGGCCGCGCTGCCCTGACCCAAGGGTGACTCCTAGACTCTGGCTACTAGGCCGCGCTGCCCTGACCCAAGGGTGACTCCTAGACTCTGGCTAGTAGGCCACGCTGCCCTGACCCAAGGGTGACTCCTAGACTCTGGCTACTAGGCCACGCTGCCCTGACCCAAGGGTGACTCCTAAACTCTCTCTACTAGGCCGCGCTGCCCTGACCCAAGGGAGACTCCTAGACTCTCTCTACTAGGCCGCGCTGCCCTGACCCAAGGGAGACTCCTAGACTCTGGCTACTAGGCCGCTCTGCCCTGACCCAAGGGAGACTCCTAGACTCTCTCTACTAGGCCGCGCTGCCCTGACCCAAGGGAGACTCCTAGACTCTCTCTACTAGGCCGCGCTGCCCTGACCCAAGGGTGACTCCTAGACTCTGGCTACTAGGCCACGCTGCCCTGACCCAAGGGTGACTCCTAGACTCTGGCTACTAGGCCGCACTGCCCTGACCCAAGGGTGACTCCTAGACTCTCTCTACTAGGCCGCGCTGCCCTGACCCAAGGGAGACTCTTAGACTCTGCCTACTAGGCCACACTGCCCTGACCCAAGGGTGACTCCTAGACTCTCTCTACTAGGCTGCGCTGCCCTGACCCAAGGGAGACTCTTAGACTCTGGCTACTAGGCCGCACTGCCCTGACCCAAGGGTGACTCCTAGACTCTCTCTACTAGGCTGCGCTGCCCTGACCCAAGACTGACTCCTAGACTCTGGCTCCTAGGCCGCACTGCCCTGACCCAAGGGAGACTCCTAGACTCTGGCTACTAGGGCGCACTGCCCTGACCCAAGGGTGACTCCTAGGCTATGGCTACTAGGCCGCACTGCCCTGACCCAAAGGAGACTCCTAGACTCTGGCTACTAGGCCGCTCTGCCCTGACCCAAGGGTGACTCCTAGACTCTGGCTACTAGGCCGTGCTGCCCTGACCAAGGATGACTCCTAGACTCTGGCTACTAGGCCACGCTGCCCTGACCAAGGGTGACTCCTAGACTCTGGCTACTAGGCCGCACTGCCCTGACCAAGGGTGACTCCTAGACTCTGGCTACTAGGCCGCGCTGCCCTGACCCAAGGGAGACTCCTAGACTCTGGCTACTAGGCCGCACTGCCCTGACCACGGGTGACTCCTAGACTATGGCTACTAGGCCGCGCTGCCCTGACCCAAGGGTGACTCCTAGGCTCTGGCTACTAGGCCGCACTGCCCTGACGAAGGGTGACTCCTAGACTCTGGCTACTAGGCCGCACTGCCCTGACCAAGGGTGACTCCTAGACTCTGGCTACTAGGCCGCGCTACCCTGAAAGAGGATGACTCCTAGACTCTGGCTACTAGGCAGCGCTGCCCTGACCCAATGGTGACTCCCAGACTCTGGCTACTAGGCCGCGCTGCCCTGACCAAGAGTGACTCCTAGACTCTGGCTACTAGGCCGCGCTGCCCTGACCCAAGGGAGACTCCTAGACTCTGGCTACTAGGCCACGCTGCCCTGACCAAGGGTGACTCCTAGACTATGGCTACTAGGCCACGCTGCCTGACCGAGGGTGATTTCTAGGCTCTGGCTACTAGGCCGCGCTGCCTGACCAAGGGTGACTCCTAGACTCTGGCTACTAGGTCGCGCTGCCCTGACCAAGAGTGACTCCTAGACTCTAGCTCCTAGGCCGCACTGCCCTGACCAAGGGTGACTCCTAGACTATGGCTACTAGGCCGCGCTGCCCTGACCCAAGGGTGACTCCTAGGCTCTGGCTACTAGGCTGCGCTGCCCTGACCAAGGGTGACTCCTAGGCTCTGGCTACTAGGCCGCGCTGCCCTGACCAAGGGTGACTCTAGACTCTGGCTACTAGGCCGCACTGCCCTGACCCAGCGGTGACGACTAGACTCTGGCTACTAGGCCGCGCTGCCCTGACCAAGGGTGACTCCTAGACTCTGGCTACTAGGCCGCTCTGCCCTCACCAAGGATGACTCCTAGACTCTGGCTACTAGGCCGCGCTGCCCTGACCAACGGTGACGACTAGACTCTGGCTACTAGGCCGCGCTGCCCTGAACCAAGGGTGACTCCTAGACTCTGGCTACTAGGCCGCGCTGCCCTGACCAAGAGTGACTCCTAGACTCTGGCTACTAGGCCGCACTGCCCTGACCAAGGGTGACTCCTAGACTCTGGCTACTAGGCCGCGCTGCCCTGACCCAAGGGAGACTCCTAGACTCTGCCTACTAGGCCGCGCTGCCCTGACCACGGGTGACTCCTAGACTATAGCTACTAGGCCGCGCTGCCCTGACCCAAGGGTGACTCCTAGGCTCTGGCTACTAGGACGCGCTGCCCTGACCAAGGGTGACTCCTAGACTCTGGCTACTAGGCCGCACTGCCGTGACGAAGGGTGACTCCTAGACTCTGGCTGCTAGGCCGTGCTGCCGTGACCGAAGGGTGACTCCTAGACTCTGGCTACTAGGCCGCTCTGCCCTGACCCAAGGGTGACTCCTAGACTCTGGCTACTAGGCCGCGCTGCCGTGACCCAAGGGTGACTCGTAGACTGTAACTACTAGGCCGCGCTGCCCTGAAGCAAGGGTGACTCCTAGACTCTGGCTACTAGGCAGCGCTGCCTGAACCAAGGGTGACTCCTAGACTCTGCTACTAGGCCGCTGCCCTGACCCAAGGGAGACTCCTAGACTCTGGCTACTAGGCCGCACTGCCCTGAACCAAGGAGACTCCTAGACTCTGGCTACTAGGCCGCTGCCCTGACCCAGGGAGACTCCCAGACTCTGGCTACTAGGCGGCGCTGCCCTGACCAAGAGTGACTCCTAGACTCTGGCTACTAGGCCGCACTGCCCTGACCAAGGGTGACTCCCAGACGCTGGCTACTAGGCCGCGCTGCCCTGACCAAGAGTGACTCCTAGACTCTGGCTACTAGGCCGCACTGCCCTGACCAAGGGTGACTCCTAGACTATAGCTACTAGGCCGCGCTGCCCTGACCCAAGGGTGACTCCTAGGCTCTGGCTACTAGGACGCGCTGCCCTGACCAAGGGTGACTCCTAGACTCTGGCTACCAGGCGGCACTGCCCTGACCCAAGGGTGACTCCTAGACTCTGGCTGCTAGGCCGCGCTGCCGTGACCGAAGGGTGACTCCTAGACTCTGGCTACTAGGCCGCTCTGCCCTGACCCAAGGGTGACTCCTAGACTCTGGCTACTAGGCCGCGCTGCCGTGACCCAAGGGTGACTCGTAGACTGTAACTACTAGGCCGCGCTGTCCTGAAGCAAGGGTGACTCAGACTCTGGCTACTAGGCAGCGCTGCCCTGAACCAAGGGTGACTCCTAGACTCTTGCTACTAGGCCGCGCTGCCCTGAACCAAGGGAGACTCCTAGACTCTGGCTACTAGGCCGCACTGCCCTGAACCAAGGGAGACTCCTAGACTCTGGCTACTAGGCCGCGCTGCCCTGACCCAAGGGAGACTCCCAGACGCTGGCTACTAGGCCACGCTGCCCTGACCCAAGGGTGACTCCTAGACTCTGGCTACTAGGCCGCACTGCCCTGACCAAGGGTGACTCCTAGACTCTGGCTACTAGGGCGCTGCCCTGCCTGACAAGGGTGACTCCTAGACTCTGGCTACTAGGCCGCACTGCCCTGACCCAAGGAGACTCTAGACTCTGGCTACTAGGCCGCACTGCCTGACCCAAGGAGACTCCAAGACTCTGGCTACTATCCCGCACTGCCCTGACCCAGGGTGACTCCTAGACTCTGGCTACTATCCCGCACTGCCCTGACCCAAGGGTGACTCCAAGACTCTGCCTACTAGGCCTCGCTGCCCTGACCCAAGGGTGACTCCTAGACTCTGGCTACTAGGCCGCGCTGCCCTGACCCAAGGGTGACTCTTAGACTCTGCCTACTAGGCCTCGCTGCCCTGACCCAAGGGTGACTCCTAGACTCTGGCTACTAGGCCTCGCTGCCCTGACCCAAGGGTGACTCCTAGACTCTGGCTACTAGGCCGCGCTGTCCCTGGGCCAAGGGTGACTCCTAGGCTCTGGCTACTAGGCCGCACTGCCCCTGACCAAGGGTAACTCCTAGACTCTGGCTACTAGGCAGCTGCCCTGACCCAAGGGTGACTCCTAGACTCTGGCTACTAGGCCGTGCTGCCCTGACTCAAGGGTGACTCTAGACTCTGGCTACTAGGCCGCGCTGCCCTGAGCCAAGGGTGACTCCTAGACTCTGGCTACTAGGCCGCTGCCCTGACCCAAGGGTGACTCCAGACTCTGGCTACTAGGCCGCGCTGCCCTGACCCAAGGGTGACTCTAGACTCTGGCCACTAGGCCACGCTGCCCTGACCCAAGGGTGACTCCTAGACTCTGGCTACTAGGCCGCGCTGCCCTGACCCAAGGGTGACTCCTAAACTCTCTGGCTACTAGGCCGCTGCCCTGACCCAAGGGAGACTCCTAGACTCTGGCTACTAGGCCGCGCTGCCCTGACCCAAGGGAGACTCCTAGACTCTGGCTACTAGGCCGCCTCTGCCCTGACCCAAGGGAGACTCCTAGACTCTCTCTACTAGGCCGCACTGCCCTGACCCAAGGGAGACTCCTAGACTCTCTACTAGGCCGCTGCCCTGACCCAAGGGTGACTCCTAGACTCTGGCTACTAGGCCACGCTGCCTGACCCAAGGGTGACTCCTAGACTCTGGCTACTAGGCCGCACTGCCCTGACCCAAGGGGTGACTCCTAGACTCTCTCTACTAGGCCGCTGCCCTGACCCAAGGAGACTCCTAGACTCTGCCTACTAGGCCACACTGCCCTGACCAAGGGTGACTCCTAGACTCTGGCTACTAGGCCGCGCTGCCCTGACCCAAGGGTGACTCTTAGACTCTGGCTACTAGGCCGCACTGCCCTGACCAAGGGTGACTCCTAGACTCTCTCTACTAGGCTGCGCTGCCCTGACCCAAGACTGACTCTAGACTCTGGCTACTAGGCCGCTGCCCTGACCCAAAGGAGACTCCTAGACTCTGGCTACTAGGCCGCTCTGCCCTGACCCAAGGGTGACTCCTAGACTCTGGCTACTAGGCCGTGCTGCCCTGACCAAGGATGACTCCTAGACTCTGGCTACTAGGCCGCGCTGCCCTGACCAACGGTGACGACTAGACTCCGGCTACTAGGCCGCGCTGCCCTGACCAAGAGTGACTGCTAGACTCTGGCTACTAGGCCGCGCTGCCCTGACAAAGGGTGACTCCTAGACTCTGGCTACTAGGCCGCTCTGCCCTGACCCAAGGGTGACTCCTAGACTCTGGCTACTAGGCCGCTGCCCTGACCAAGGGTGACTCTAGACTCTGGCTACTAGGCAGCGCTGCCCCGAGCCAAGGGTGACTCTAGGCTCTGGCTACTAGGCCGCGCTGCCCCGACCCAAGGGTGACTCCTAGGCTCTGGCTACTAGGCCGCGCTGCCCCGACCCAAGGGAGACTCCTCGACTCTGGCTACTAGGCTGCGCTGCCCTGACCCAAGGGTGACTCCTAGACTCTCTGCTAGGCCGCTCTGCCCTGAGTCAAGGGAGACTCCTAGACTCTGGCTACTAGGCTGCGCTGCCCTCTGATCCAGGTGACTCCTAGACTCTGGCTACTAGGCCGCACTGCCTGACCCGGGAGACTCCTCGTCTCTGGCTACTAGGCCGCTCTGCCCTGACCCAAGGGAGACTCCTAGACTCTGGCTACTAGGCCACTCTGCCGTGACCCAAGGGTGACTCCTAGACTCTGGGTACTAGGCCGCGCTGCCCTGACCAAGGGTGACTCCTAGACTCTGGCTACTAGGCCGCGCTGCCCTGGACCAAGGGTGACTCCTAGACTCTGCCTACTAGGCCGCGCTGCCCTGACCAAGGGTGACTCCTAGACTCTGGCTACTAGGCCGTGCTGCCCTGACCCAAGGGTGACTCCTAGACTCTGGCTACTAGGCCGCTCTGCCCTGACCCAAGGGTGACTCCTAGACTCTGGCTACTAGGCCGCACTGCCCTGACCCGAGGGAGACTCCTAGACTCTGGCTACTAGGCCGCTCTGCCCTGACCCAAGGGAGACTCCTAGACTCTGGCTACTAGGCCGCGCTGCCCTGACCCAAGGGTGACTCCTAGACTCTGCCTACTAGGCCGCGCTGCCCTGACCCAAGGGAGACTCCTAGACTCTGGCTACTAGGCTGCTCTGCGCTGACCCAAGGGTGACTCCTAGACTCTGCCTACTAGGCCGCACTGCCCTGACCCAAGGGAGACTCCAAGACTCTGGCTACTATCACGCACTGCCCTGACCCAAGGGTGACTCCTAGACTCTGCCTACTAGGCCGCACTGCCCTGACCCAAGGGAGACTCCAAGACTCTGGCTACTAGGCCGCGCTGCCCTGACCCAAGGGTGACTCCAAGACTCTGGCTACTAGGCCGCGCTGCCCTGAACCAAGGGTGACTCCTAGACTCTGGCTACTAGGCCGCGCTGCCCTGACCCAAGGGTGACTCTTAGACTCTGCCTACTAGGCCTCGCTGCCCTGACCCAAGGGTGACTCTTAGACTCTGGCTACTAGGCCGCGCTGCCCTGACCCAAGGGTGACTCCAAGACTCTGGCTACTAGGCCGCGCTGCCCTGAGCCAAGGGTGACTCCTAGACTCTCTCTATTAGGCCGCGCTGCGCTGACCCAAGGCTGTCTCCTAGACTCTGGCTAGTAGGCCGCGCTGCCCCGACCCAAGGGTGACTCCTATGCTCTGGCTACTAGGCCGCGCTGCCCCGAGCAAAGGGCAACTCCTAGGCTCTGGCTACTAGGTCGCGCTGCCGTGACCAAGACTGACTCCTAGACTCTGGCTCCTAGGCCGCACTGCCCTGACCCAAGGGAGACTCGTAGACTCTGGCTACTAGGGCGCACTGCCCTGACCCAAGGGTGACTCCTAGGCTATGGCTACTAGGCCGCACTGCCCTGACCCAAGGGAGACTCCTAGGCTATGGCTACTAGGCCGCTCTGCCCTGACCCAAGGGTGACTCCTAGACTCTGGCTACTAGGCCGCTCTGCCCTGACCCAAGGGTGACTCCTAGACTCTGGCTACTAGGCCGTGCTGCCCTGACCAAGGATGACTCCTAGACTCTGGCTACTAGGCCGCGCTGCCCTGACCAAGGATGACTCCTAGACTCTGGCTACTAGGCCGCACTGCCCTGACCCAAGGGTGACTCCTAGACTCTGGCTACTAGGCCGTGCTGCCCTGACCAAGGATGACTCCTAGACTCTGGCTACTAGGCCGCGCTGCCCTGACCAACGGTGACGACTAGACTCTGGCTACTATGCCGCGCTGCCCTGACAAGGGTGACTCCTAGACTCTGGCTACTAGGCCGCGCTGCCCTGAACCAAGGGTGACTCCTAGACTCTGGCTACTAGGCAGCGCTGCCCTGAACCAAGGGTGACTCCTAGACTCTGGATACTAGGCAGCACTGCCCTGACCCAAGGGTGAGTCCTTAACTCTGGCTACTAGGCCGCGCTGCCCTGACCAAGGATGACTCCTAGACTCTGGCTACTAGGCCGCACTGCCCTGACCTAAGCGTGACTCCTAGACTCTGGCTACTAGGCCGTGCTGCCCTGACCAAGGATGACTCCTAGACTCTGGCTACTAGGCCGCACTGCCCTGAACCAAGGGAGACTCCTAGACTCTGGCTACTAGGCCGCGCTGCCCTGACCCAAGGGTGACTCCCAGACTCTGGCTACTAGGCCGCGCTGCCCTGACCCAAGGGAGACTCCTAGACTCTGCCTACTAGGCCGCGCTGCTCTGACCAAGGGTGACTCTTAGACTCTGCCTACTAGGCCGCGCTGCTCTGACCAAGGGTGACTCTTAGACTCTGGCTACTAGGCCGCACTGCCCTGAGCCAAGGGTGTCTCCTAGACTCTAGCTACTAGCCTGCACTGCCCTGAGCCAAAGGAGACTCTTAGGCGCTGGCTACTAGACCGCCCTGCCCTGACTCAAGGGTGACTCCTAGACTCTGGCTACTAGGCCGCACTGCCCTGACCCAAGGGAGACTCCTAGACTCTGGGTACTCGGCCGCTCTACCCTGACCCAAGGGTGACTCCTAGACTCTGGCTACTAGGCCGCACTGCCCTGACCAAGGGAGACTCCTAGACTCTGGCTACTAGGCCGCGCTGCCCTGACCAAGGGTGACTCCTAGACTCTGGCTACTAGGCCGCACTGCCCTGACCCAAGGGAGACTCCTAATCTCTGGCTACTAGGCCGCTCTGCCCTGACCAAGGGTGACTCCTAGACTCTGGCCACTAGGCCGCTGCCCTGACCCAAGGGTGACTCCTAGACTCTGGCTACTAGGCCGCACTGCCCTGACCCAAGGGTGACTCCTAGACTCTGGCCACTAGGCCGCTGCCCTGACCCAAGGGAGACTCCAGACTCTGGCTACTAGGCTGCGCTGCCCTGACCCAAGGGTGACTCCTAGGCTCTGGCTACTAGGCCGCGCTGCCCTGACCCAAGGGAGACTCCTAGACTCTGGCTACTAGGCTGCGCTGCCCTGACCCAAGGGTGACTCCTAGACTCTGGCTACTAGGCCGCGCTGCCCTGACCCAAGGGTGACTCCTAGACTCTCTCTACTAGGCTGCGCTGCCCTGATCCAAGGGTGACTCCTAGACTCTGGCTACTAGGCCGCACTGCCCTGACCCAAGGGAGACTCCTAGACTCTGGCTACTAGGCCGCTCTGCCCTGACCCAAGGGTGACTCCTAGACTCTGGCTACTAGGCCGCGCTGCCCTGACCAAAGGGAGACTCCAAGACTCTGGCTACTAGGCCGCGCTGCCCTGACCCAAGGGTGACTCAGACTCTGCCTACTAGGCCGCGCTGCCCTGACCAAGGGTGACTCCTAGACTCTGGCTACTAGGCCGCACTGCCCTGACCCAAGGGTGACTCCTAGACTCTGGCTACTAGGCCGCTCTGCCCTGACCCAAGGGTGACTCCTAGACTCTGGCTACTAGGCCGCTCTGCCCTGACCCAAGGGTGACTCCTAGACTCTGGCTACTAGGCCGCGCTGCCCTGACCCAAGGGTGACTCCTAGACTCTGGCTACTAGGCCGCACTGCCCTGACCCAAGGGTGACTCCTAGACTCTGGCTACTAGGCCGCACTGCCCTGACCCAAGGGTGACTCCTAGACTCTGGCCACTAGGCCGCTGCCCTGACCCAAGGGTGACTCCTAGACTCTGGCTACTAGGCACTGCCCTGACCCAAGGGTGACTCCTAGACTCTGGGTACTAGGCCGCTCTACCCTGACCCAAGGGTGACTCCTAGACTCTGGCTACTAGGCCGCACTGCCCTGACCCAAGGGAGACTCCTAGACTCTGGCTACTAGGCCGCGCTGCCCTGATCCAAGGGTGACTCCTAGACTCTGGCTACTAGGCCGCACTGCCCTGACCCAAGGGAGACTCCTAGACCTGGCTACTAGGCTGCCCTGACCAAGGGTGACTCCTAGACTCTGGCTACTAGGCCGCACACTGCCCTGACCCAAGGGTGACTCCTAGACTCTGGCTACTAGGCCGCGCTGCCCTGACCCAAGGGTGACTCCTAGACTCTGGCTACTAGGCCGCTGCCCTGACCCAAGGAGACTCCTAGACTCTGGCTACTAGGCCGCGCTGCCCTGACCCAGGGAGACTCTAGACTCTGGCTACTAGGCACTGCCTGACCCAAGGGTGACTCCTAGACTCTGGCTACTAGGCCGCGCTGCCCTGACCCAAGGGTGACTCCCAGACTCTGGCTACTAGGCCGCACTGCCCTGACCCAAGGGTGACTCCTAGACTCTGGCTACTAGGCCGCTCTGCCCTGACCCAAGGGTGACTCCCAGACTCTGGCTACTAGGCCGCTGCTGACTAGACTCCCAAGGGTGACTCCTAGACTCTGGCTACTAGGCGCGCTGCCCTGACCCAAGGGTGACTCTAGACTCTGGCTACTAGGGCTGCGCTGCCCTGACCCAAGGGTGACTCCTAGACTCTGGCTACTAGGCTCGCTGCCTGACCCAAGGTGACTCCTAGACTCTGGCTACTAGGCCGCTGCCCTGACCCAAGGAGACTCCTAGACTCTGGCTACTAGGCCGCGCTGCCCTGACCCAAGGGTGACTCCTAGACTCTGGCTACTAGGCCGCGCTGCCCTGACCCAAGGAGACTCCTAGACTCTGGCTACTAGGCCGCTGCCCTGACCCAAGGGTGACTCCTAGACTCTGGCTACTAGGCCGCGCTGCCCTGACCCAAGGGTGACTCTAGACTCTGGCTACTAGGCGCTGCCCTGACCAAGGGTGACTCTAGACTCTGGCTACTAGGCCGCTGCCCTGACCAAGGGGTGACTCCTAGACTCTGGCTACTAGGCCGCTGCCCTGACCCAGGGTGACTCCTAGACTCTGGCTACTAGGCGCTGCCCTGACCCAAGGGTGACTCCTAGACTCTGGCTACTAGGCCGCTGCCCTGACCAAGGGTGACTCCTAGACTCTGGCTACTAGGCCGCACTGCCCTGACCCAAGGGTGACTCCTAGACTCTGGCTACTAGGCCGCTCTGCCCTGACCAAGGGTGACTCTAGACTCTGGCTACTAGGCCGCGCTGCCTGACCAAGGGTGACTCCTAGACTCTGGCTACTAGGCCGCTGCCCCTGACCAAGGGGTGACTCCTAGACTCTGGCTACTAGGCCGCACTGCCCTGACCAAGGGTGACTCCTAGACTCTGGCTACTAGGCCGCTGCCCTGACCAAGGGTGACTCCTAGACTCTGGCTACTAGGCCGCTGCCCTGGCCAAGGGTGACTCCTGAACTCTGGCTACTAGGCCGCTGCCCTGACCAAGGGGTGACTCTGGACTCTGCCTACTAGGCGCTGCCCTGACCAAGGGTGACTCCTAGACTCTGGCTACTAGGCCGCTGCCCTGACCCAAGGGTGACTCCTAGACTCTGGCTACTAGGCCGCTCTGCCCTGACCCAAGGGAGACTCCTAGACTCTGGCTACTAGGCCGCGCTGCCCTGACCCAAGGGTGACTCCTAGACTCTGCCTACTAGGACGCGCTGCCCTGACCCAAGGGTGACTCCTAGACTCTGGCTACTAGGCCGCTGCCCTGACCCAAGGGTGACTCCTAGACTCTGGCTACTAGGCCGCTGCCCTGACCCAAGGGTGACTCCTAGACTCTGGCTACTAGGCCGCTGCCCTGACCCAAGGGTGACTCCTAGACTCTGGCTACTAGGCTGCTGCTGCCCTGACCCAAGGGTGACTCCTAGACTCTGGCTACTAGGCCGCACTGCCCTGACCCAAGGGGTGACTCCTGAACTCTGGCTACTAGGCGCTGCCCTGACCCAAGGGTGACTCTAGACTCTGGCTACTAGGCCGCTGCCCTGACCAAGGGAGACTCCTAGACTCTGGCTACTAGGCCGCTGCCTGACCAAGGGTGACTCCTAGACTCTGGCTACTAGGCCGCGCTGCTGCCTGACCCAAGGGTGACTCCTAGACTCTGGCTACTAGGCCGCACTGCCCTGACCAAGGGTGACTCCTAGACTCTGGCTACTAGGCCGCACTGCCCTGACCCAAGGTGACTCCTAGACTCTGGCTACTAGGCCGCGCTGCCTGACCCAAGGGTGACTCCTAGACTCTGGCTACTAGGCCGCTGCCTGACCAAGGGTGACTCCTAGACTCTGGCTACTAGGCCGCTCTGCCTGACCCAAGGGTGACTCCTAGACTCTGGCTACTAGGCCGCTCTGCCTGACCCAAGGGTGACTCCTAGACTCTGGCTACTAGGCCGCTGCCCTGACCCAAGGGTGACTCCTAGACTCTGGCTACTAGGCCGCGCTGCCTGACCCAAGGGTGACTCCTAGACTCTGGCTACTAGGCCGCTGCTGCCCTGACCCAAGGGAGACTCCTAGACTCTGGCTACTAGGGCGCTGCCTGACCCAAGGGAGACTCCTAGACTCTGGCTACTAGGCCGCACTGCCTGACCCAAGGGTGACTCCTAGACTCTGGCTACTAGGCCGCTGCCCTGACCCAAGGGAGACTCTAGACTCTGGCTACTAGGCCGCGCTGCCCTGACCAAGGGTGACTCCTAGACTCTGGCTACTAGGCCGCACTGCCCTGACCCAAGGTGACTCCTAGACTCTGGCTACTAGGCCGCCTGCCTGACCCAAGGGAGACTCCTAGACTCTGGCTACTAGGCCGCTGCCCTGACCAAGGGTGACTCCTAGACTCTGGCTACTAGGCCGCTGCCTGACCCAAGGGTGACTCCTAGACTCTGGCTACTAGGCGCACTGCCCTGACCCAAGGGTGACTCCTAGACTCTGGCTACTAGGCGCTGCCCTGACCAAGGGTGACTCCTAGACTCTGGCTACTAGGCCGCGCTGCCCTGACCCAAGGGTGACTCCTAGACTCTGGCTACTAGGCGCTGCCCTGACCCAAGGGTGACTCCTAGACTCTGGCTACTAGGCCGCACTGCCCCTGACCAAGGGTGACTCCTAGACTCTGGCTACTAGGCAGCTGCCCTGACCCAAGGGTGACTCCTAGACTCTGGCTACTAGGCCGCGCTGCCTGACCAAGGAGACTCCTAGACTCTGGCTACTAGGCCGCCTGCCCTGACCCAAGGGTGACTCCTAGACTCTGGCTACTAGGCCGCACTGCCCTGACCCAAGGGAGACTCCTAGACTCTGGCTACTAGGCGCTCTGCCCTGACCCAAGGGTGACTCCTAGACTCTGGCTACTAGGCCGCTGCCCTGACCCCAAGGAGACTCCTAGACTCTGGCTACTAGGCGCTCTGCCCTGACCCAAGGGTGACTCCTAGACTCTGGCTACTAGGCGCACTGCCCTGACCCAAGGGTGACTCCTAGACTCTGGCTACTAGGCCGCGCTGCCCTGACCCAAGGGTGACTCCTAGACTCTGGCTACTAGGCCGCTGCCCTGACCCAAGGGTGACTCCTAGACTCTGGCTACTAGGCCGCTGCCTGACCCAAGGGTGACTCCTAGACTCTGGCTACTAGGCGCTCTGCCCTGACCCAAGGGTGACTCCTAGACTCTGGCTACTAGGCCGCTCTGCCCTGACCCAAGGAGACTCCTAGACTCTGGCTACTAGGCTGCCTGCCCTGACCCAAGGGTGACTCCTAGACTCTGGCTACTAGGCCGCACTGCCCTGACCCAAGGTGACTCCTAGACTCTGGCTACTAGGCGCTGCCTGACCCAAGGGTGACTCCTAGACTCTGGCTACTAGGCCGCTGCCTGACCCAAGGGTGACTCCTAGACTCTGGCTACTAGGCCGCGCTGCCCTGACCCAAGGGTGACTCCTAGACTCTGGCTACTAGGCGCTGCCTGACCCAAGGGTGACTCTAGACTCTGCCTACTAGGCCGCTGCTGACCCAAGGAGACTCCTAGACTCTGGCTACTAGGCCGCGCTGCCTGACCCAAGGGTGACTCCTAGACTCTCTCTACTAGGCCGCTGCCCTGACCCAAGGGTGACTCCTAGACTCTGGCTACTAGGCCGCTGCCCTGACCAAGGGTGACTCCTAGACTCTGGCTACTAGGCCGCACTGCCCTGACCCAAGGAGACTCCTAGACTCTGGCTACTAGGCCGCTGCCCTGACCCAAGGGAGACTCCTAGACTCTGGCTACTAGGCCTCACTGCCCTGACCAAGGTGACTCCTAGACTCTGGGTACTAGGCCGCACTGCCCTGACCCAAGGTGACTCCTAGACTCTGGCTACTAGGCGCTGCCCTGACCCAAGGGTGACTCCTAGACTCTGGCTACTAGGCCGCACTGCCCTGACCCAAGGGTGACTCCTAGACTCTGGCTACTAGGCCGCACTGCCCTGACCAAGGGTGACTCCTAGACTCTGCCTACTAGGCGCTGCCCTGACCAAGGGTGACTCCTAGACTCTGGCTACTAGGCACTGCCCTGACCCAAGGGTGACTCCTAGACTCTGGCTACTAGGCCGCACTGCCCTGACCCAAGGGAGACTCTAGACTCTGGCTACTAGGCACTGCCCTGACCCAAGGGTGACTCCTGACTCTGGCTACTAGGCCGCTGCCCTGACCCAAGGGTGACTCCTAGACTCTGGCTACTAGGCGCTGCCCTGACCCAAGGGTGACTCCTAGACTCTGGCTACTAGGCCGCTGCCCTGACCAAGGGTGACTCCTAGACTCTGCCTACTAGGCCGCTGCCTGACCCAAGGGTGACTCCTAGACTCTGGCTACTAGGCCGCGCTGCCTGGACCCAAGGGTGACTCCTAGACTCTGGCTACTAGGCCGCTGCCTGACCCAAGGGTGACTCCTAGACTCTGGCTACTAGGCCGCTCTGCCCTGACCAAGGGTGACTCCTAGACTCTGGCTACTAGGCCGCACTGCCCTGACCCAAGGGTGACTCCTAGACTCTGGCTACTAGGCCGCGCTGCCCTGACCCAAGGGTGACTCCTAGACTCTGGCTACTAGGCCGCGCTGCCCTGACCCAAGGGTGACTCCTAGACTCTGGCTACTAGGCCGCTGCCCTGAGCCAAGGGTGACTCCTAGACTCTGGCTACTAGGCCGCTGCCCTGACCCAAGGGTGACTCCTAGACTCTGGCTACTAGGCCGCTGCCCTGACCCAAGGAGACTCCTAGACTCTGGCTACTAGGCCGCTGCCCTGACCCAAGGGTGACTCCTAGACTCTGGCTACTAGGCCGCACTGCCCTGACCCAAGGGAGACTCCTAGACTCTGGCTACTAGGCCGCACTGCCTGACCCAAGGGTGACTCCTAGACTCTGGCTACTAGGCACTGCCTGACCCAAGGAGACTCCTAGACTCTGGCTACTAGGCCGCTGCCCTGACCCAAGGGTGACTCCTAGACTCTGGCTACTAGGCCGCTGCCCTGACCCAAGGGTGACTCCTAGACTCTGGCTACTAGGCGCTGCCCTGACCAAGGGTGACTCCTAGACTCTGGCTACTAGGCCGCACTGCCTGACCCAAGGGTGACTCCTAGACTCTCTGCTAGGCCTACTGACGCAGGGTGACTCCTAGACTCTGGCTACTAGGCCGCACTGCCCTGACCCAAGGGTGACTCCTAGACTCTGGCTACTAGGCCGCACTGCCCTGACCCAAGGGTGACTCCAAGACTCTGGCTACTAGGCCGCACTGCCCTGACCCAAGGGTGACTCCTAGACTCTGCCTACTAGGCCGCGCTGCCCTGACCGAAGGGTGACTCTAGACTCTGGCTACTAGGCCGCTGCCCTGACCCGGGAGACTCCTAGACTCTGCCTACTAGGCCGCGCTGCCCTGACCCAAGGGTGACTCCTAGACTCTGGCTACTAGGCCGCACTGCCCTGACCCAAGGGAGACTCCTAGACTCTGGCTACTAGGCCGCCTGCCCTGACCTAATGGGTGACTCCTAGACTCTGGCTACTAGGCCGCACTGCCCTGACCCAAGGGTGACTCCTAGACTCTGCTACTAGGCCGCGCTGCCCTGACCAAGGGTGACTCCTAGACTCTGGCTACTAGGCCGCACTGCCCTGACCCAAGGGTGACTCTAGACTCTGGCTACTAGGCCGCACTGCCCTGGACCAAGGGTGACTCCTAGACTCTGCCTACTAGGCCGCTGCCCTGACCAAGGGTGACTCCTAGACTCTGGCTACTAGGCCGCACTGCCCTGACCCAAGGGTGACTCCTAGACTCTGGCTACTAGGCCGCACTGCCCTGACCCAAGGGTGACTCTAGACTCTGGGTACTAGGCCGCACTGCCCTGACCAAGGGTGACTCCTAGACTCTGCCTACTAGGCAGCGCTGCCCTGACCAAGGGTGACTCCTAGACTCTGGCTACTAGGCCGCCTGCCCTGACCCAAGGGTGACTCCTAGACTCTGCCTACTAGGCCGCACTGCCCTGACCCTAGGGAGACTCCTAGACTCTGGCTACTAGGCTGCTCTGCCCTGACCCAAGGGTGACTCCTAGACTCTGGCTACTAGGCCGCACTGCCCTGACCCAAGGGAGACTCCTAGACTCTGGCTACTAGGCTGCTCTGCCCTGACCCAAGGGTGACTCCTAGACTCTGCCTACTAGGCCGCACTGCCCTGACCCAAGGGAGACTCCTAGACTCTGGCTACTAGGCTGCTCTGCCCTGACCCAAGGGTGACTCCTAGACTCTGCCTACTAGGCCGCACTGCCCTGACCCTAGGGAGACTCCTAGACTCTGGCTACTAGGCCGCACTGCCCTGACCCAAGGGAGACTCCTAGACTCTGGCTACTAGGCTGCTCTGCCCTGACCAAGGGTGACTCCTAGACTCTGGCTACTAGGCCGCACTGCCCTGACCCAAGGGTGACTCCTAGACTCTGGCTACTAGGCCGTACTGCCCTGACCCAAGGGTGACTCCTAGACTCTGGCTACTAGGCCGCACTGCCCTGACCCAAGGGAGACTCCTAGACTCTGGCTACTAGGCCGCTCTGCCCTGACCCAAGGGTGACTCCTAGACTCTGGCTACTAGGCTGCTCTGCCCTGACCCAAGGGTGACTCCTAGACTCTGGCTACTAGGCCGCTCTGCCCTGACCCAAGGGAGACTCCAAGACTCTGGCTACTAGGCTGCTCTGCCCTGACCAAGGGTGACTCCTAGACTCTGGCTACTAGGCCGCACTGCCCTGACCCAAGGGTGACTCCTAGACTCTCGCTACTAGGCCGCGCTGCCCTGACCCAAGGGTGAGTCCTAGACTCTGGCTACTAGGCCGCGCTGCCCTGGCCCAAGGGTGAGTCCTAGACTCTGCCTACTATGCGGCGCTGCCCTGGCCCAAGGGTGACTCCAAGACTCTGGCTACTAGGCCGCGCTGCCCTGACCGAAGGGTGACTCTTAGACTCTGCCTACTAGGCCGCGCTGCCCTGACCCAAGGGAGACTCCTAGACTCTCGCTACTAGGCCGCGCTGCCTTGACCCAAGGGAGACTCCTAGACTCTCTCTACTAGGCCGCGCTGCCCTGACCCAAGGGAGACTCCTAGACTCTGGCTACTAGGCCGCGCTGCCCTGACCCAAGGGTGACTCCTAGACTCTGGCTACTAGGCCGCACTGTCCTGACCCAAGGGAGACTCCTAGACTCTGGCTACTAGGCCGCGCTGCCCTGACCCAAGGGAGACTCCTAGACTCTGGCTACTAGGCCTCACTGCCCTGACCTAATGGTGACTCTTAGACTCTGGGTACTAGGCCGCACTGCCCTGGACCAAGGGTGACTCCTAGACTCTGCCTACTAGGCCGCGCTGCCCTGACCAAGGGTGACTCCTAGACTCTGGCTACTAGGCCGTACTGCCCTGACCCAAGGGTGACTCCTAGACTCTGGGTACTAGGCCGCACTGCCCTGGACCAAGGGTGACTCCTAGACTCTGCCTACTAGGCCGCGCTGCCCTGACCAAGGGTGACTCCTAGACTCTGGCTACTAGGCCGCTCTGCCCTGACCCAAGGGTGACTCCTAGACTCTGGCTACTAGGCCACACTGCCCTGACCCAAGGGAGACTCCTAGACTCTGGCTACTAGGCCGCACTGCCCCGACCCAAGGGTGACTCCAAGACTCTGGGTACTAGGCCGCTCTGCCCTGACCCGAGGGAGAGTCCTAGACTCTGGCTACTACGCCGCACTGCCCTGACCCAAGGGTGTCTCCTAGACTCTGGCTACTAGGCCGCGCTGCCCTGGACCAAGGGTGACTCCTAGAGTCTGCCTACTAGGCCGCGCTGCCCTGACCCGAGGGAGACTCCTAGACTCTGGCTACTAGGCCGCGCTGCCCTGGACCAAGGGTGACTCCTAGACTCTGCCTACTAGGCCGCGCTGCCCTGACCAAGGGTGACTCTTAGACTCTTGCTACTAGGCCGCTCTGCCCTGAGCCAAGGATGACTCCTAGACTCTAGCTACTAGGCCGCACTGCCCTGACCCAAGGGAGACTCCTAGACTCTGGGTACTAGGCCGCACTGCCCTGGACCAAGGGTGACTCCTAGACTCTGCCTACTAGGCCGCGCTGCCCTGACCAAGGGTGACTCTTAGACTCTTGCTACTAGGCCGCTCTGCCCTGAGCGAAGGATGACTCCTAGACTCTAGCTACTAGGCCGCACTGCCCTGAGCCAAGGGTGTCTCCTAGACTCTGGCTACTAGGCCTGCACTGCCCTGAGCCAAAGGAGACTCCTAGACGCTGGCTACTAGGCCGCCCTGCCCTGACTCAAGGATGATTCCTAGACTCTGCCTACTAGGCCGCACTGCCCTGACCCAAGGGAGACTCCTAGACTCTGGGTACTAGGCCGCATTGCCCTGACGCAAGGGTGACTCCTAGACTCTGGCTACTAGGCCGCACTGCCCTGACCCAAGGGAGACTCCTAGACTCTGGGTACTAGGCCGCATTGCCCTGACCCAAGGGTGACTCCTAGACTCTGGGTACTAGGCCGCACTGCCCTGGACCAAGGGTGACTCCTAGACTCTGGCTACTAGGCCGCGCTGCCCTGACCAAGGGTGACTCCTAGATTCTGGCTACTAGGCCGCACTGCCCTGACCCAAGGGAGACTCCTAGACTCTGGCTACTAGGCCGCACTGCCCTGACCGAAGGGAGACTCCTAGACTCTCTCTACTAGGCTGCGCTGCCCTGACCCAAGGGTGACTCCTAGACTCTCTCTACTAGGCTGCGCTGCCCTGATCCAAGGGTGACTCCTAGACTCTGGCTACTAGGCCGCACTGCCCTGACCCAAGGGAGACTCCTAGACTCTCTCTACTAGGCTGCGCTGCCCTGACCCAAGGGTGACTCCTAGACTCTCTCTACTAGGCTGCGCTGCACTGATCCAAGGGTGACTCCTAGACTCTGGCTACTAGGCCGCACTGCCCTGACCCAAGGGAGACTCCTCGTCTCTGGCTACTAGGCCGCTCTGCCCTGACCCAAGGGAGACTCCTAGACTCTGGCTACTAGGCCGCACTGCCCTGACCCTAGGGAGACTCCAAGACTCTGGCTACTATCCCGCACTGCCCTGACCCAAGGGTGACTCTTAGACTCTGCCTACTAGGCCGCGCTGCCCTGACCAAGGGTGACTCCTAGACTCTAGCTACTAGGCCTCACTGCCCTAACCAAGGGTGACTCCTAGACTCTGGCTACTAGGCCGCTCTGTCCCAACCCAAGAGCGACTCCTAGGCTCTGGCTACTAGGCCGCGCTGCTCCGAGCCAAGGGCGACTCCTAGGCTCTGGCTACTAGGCCGCTCTGATCTGACCCAAGGGTGACTCCTAGACTCTGGCTACTAGGCCGCTCTGCCCTGACCCAAGGGTGACTCCTAGACTCTGGCTACTAGGCCGCACTGCCCTGACCCAAGGGTGACTCCTAGACTCTGGCTACTAGGCCGCACTGCCCTGACCCAAGGGTGACTCCAAGACTCTGGCTACTATCCCGCACTGCCCTGACCCAAGGGTGACTCCTAGACTCTGGGTACTAGGCCGCACTGCCCCGACCCAAGGGTGACTCCAAGACTCTGGGTACTAGGCCGCGCTGCCCTGACCCAAGGGAGACTCCTAGACTCTGGCTACTAGGCCGCGCTGCCCTGACCCAAGGGAGACTCCTAGACTCTGCCTACTAGGCCGCGCTGCCCTGATCCAAGGGTGACTCCTAGACTCTGGCTACTAGGCCGCGCTGCCCTGACCCAAGGGAGACTCCTAGACTCTGCCTACTAGGCCGCGCTGCCCCGACCCAAGGGTGACTCCAAGACTCTGGCTACTAGGCCGCACTGCCCTGACCCAAGGGAGACTCCTAGTCTCTGGCTACTAGGCCGCTCTGCCCTGACCTAATGGTGACTCGTAGACTCTGGGTACTAGGCCGCACTGCCCTGGACCAAGGGTGACTCCTAGACTCTGCCTACTAGGCCGCGCTGCCCTGACCAAGGGTGACTCCTAGACTCTGGCTACTAGGCCGTACTGCCCTGACCCAAGGGTGACTCCTAGACTCTGGGTACTAGGCCGCACTGCCCTGGACCAAGGGTGACTCCTAGACTCTGCCTACTAGGCCGCGCTGCCCTGACCAAGGGTGACTCCTAGACTCTGGCTACTAGGCCGTACTGCCCTGACCCAAGGGTGACTCCTAGACTCTGGCTACTAGGCCGTACTGCCCTGACCCAAGGGTGACTCCTAGACTCTGGGTACTAGGCCGCACTGCCCTGGACCAAGGGTGACTCCTAGACTCTGCCTACTAGGCAGCGCTGCCCTGACCAAGGGTGACTCCTAGACTCTGGCTACTAGGCCGCTCTGCCCTGACCCAAGGGTGACTCCTAGACTCTGCCTACTAGGCCGCACTGCCCTGACCCTAGGGAGACTCCTAGACTCTGGCTACTAGGCTGCTCTGCCCTGACCCAAGGGTGACTCCTAGAGTCTGCCTACTAGGCCGCACTGCCCTGACCCAAGGGAGACTCCTAGACTCTGGCTACTAGGCTGCTCTGCCCTGACCAAGGGTGACTCCTAGACTCTGGCTACTAGGCCGCACTGCCCTGACCCAAGGGTGACTCCTAGACTCTGGCTACTAGGCCGCACTGCCCTGACCCAAGGGTGACTCCTAGACTCTGGCTACTAGGCCGCACTGCCCTGACCCAAGGGAGACTCCTAGACTCTGGCTACTAGGCCGCTCTGCCCTGACCCAAGGGTGACTCCTAGACTCTGGCTACTAGGCTGCTCTGCCCTGACCAAGGGTGACTCCTAGACTCTGGCTACTAGGCCGCTCTGCCCTGACCCAAGGGAGACTCCAAGACTCTGGCTACTAGGCTGCTCTGCCCTGACCAAGGGTGACTCCTAGACTCTGGCTACTAGGCCGCACTGCCCTGACCCAAGGGTGACTCCTAGACTCTCGCTACTAGGCCGCACTGCCCTGACCGAAGGGAGACTCCTAGACTCTGGGTACTAGGCCGCATTGCCCTGACCCAAGGGTCACTCCTAGACTCTGGCTACTAGGCCGCACTGCCCTGACCGAAGGGAGACTCCTAGTCTCTGGCTACTAGGCCGCTCTGCCCTGACCCAAGGGAGACTCCTAGACTCTGGCTACTAGGCCGCACTGCCCTGACCCAAGGGAGACTCCTAGTCTCTGGCTACTAGGCCGCGCTGCCCCGAGCCAAGGGAGACTCCTAGGCTCTGGCTACTAGGCAGCGCTGCCCCGAGCCAAGGGAGAATCCTAGGCTCTGGCTACTAGGCCGCGCTGCCCCGAGCCATGGGTGACTCCTAGGCTCTGGCTACTAGGCCGCGCTGCCCGAGCCAATGGTGACTCCTAGGCTCTGGCTACTAGGCCGCGCTGCCCCTAGCCAAGGGTGACTCCTAGGCTTTGGCTACTAGGCCGCGCTGCCCCGAGCCAAGGGTGACTCCTAGACTCTGGCTACTAGGCCGCGCTGCCCCGACCCAAGGGTGACTCCTAGGCTTTGTCTACTAGGCCGCGCTGCCCTGACCCAAGGGTGACTCCTAGACTCTCTCTACTAGGCTGCGCTGCCCTGATCCAAGGGTGACTCCTAGACTCTGGCTACTAGGCCGCACTGCCCTGACCCAAGGGAGACTCCTAGACTCTCTCTACTAGGCTGCGCTGCCCTGACCCAAGGGTGACTCCTAGACTCTCTCTACTAGGCTGCGCTGCCCTGATCCAAGGGTGACTCCTAGACTCTGGCTACTAGGCCGCACTGCCCTGACCCAAGGGAGACTCCTAGTCTCTGGCTACTAGGCCGCACTGCCCTGACCCAAGGGAGACTCCTAGACTCTGGCTACTAGGCCGCACTGCCCTGACCCTAGGGAGACTCCAAGACTCTGGCTACTATCCCGCACTGCCCTGACCCAAGGGTGACTCTTAGACTCTGCCTACTAGGCCGCGCTGCCCTGACCAAGGGTGACTCCTAGACTCTAGCTACTAGGCCTCACTGCCCTAACCAAGGGTGACTCCTAGACTCTGGCTACTAGGCCGCTCTGTCCCAACCCAAGAGCGACTCCTAGGCTCTGGCTACTAGGCCGCGCTGCTCCGAGCCAAGGGCGACTCCTAGGCTCTGGCTACTAGGCCGCTCTGATCTGACCCAAGGGTGACTCCTAGACTCTGGCTACTAGGCCGCTCTGCCCTGACCCAAGGGTGACTCCTAGACTCTGGCTACTAGGCCACACTGCCCTGACCCAAGGGTGACTCCTAGACTCTGGCTACTAGGCCGCACTGCCCTGACCCAAGGGTGACTCCAAGACTCTGGCTACTATCCCGCACTGCCCTGACCCAAGGGTGACTCCTAGACTCTGGGTACTAGGCCGCGCTGCCCTGACCCAAGGGAGACTCCTAGACTCTGGCTACTAGGCCGCGCTGCCCTGACCCAAGGGAGACTCCTAGACTCTGGCTACTAGGCCGCGCTGCCCTGATCCAAGGGTGACTCCTAGACTCTGGCTACTAGGCCGCGCTGCCGTGACCCAAGGGAGACTCCTAGACTCTGGCTACTAGGCCGCGCTGCCCTGATCCAAGGGTGACTCCTAGACTCTGGCTACTAGGCCGCGCTGCCCTGACCCAAGGGAGACTCCTAGACTCTGCCTACTAGGCCGCTGCCCTGATCCAAGGGTGACTCCTAGACTCTGGCTACTAGGCCGCGCTGCCCTGACCCAAGGGAGACTCCTAGACTCTGCCTACTAGGCCGCGCTGCCCCGACCCAAGGGTGACTCCAAGACTCTGGCTACTAGGCCGCACTGCCCTGACCCAAGGGAGACTCCTAGTCTCTGGCTACTAGGCCGCTCTGCCCTGACCCAAGGGAGACTCCTAGACTCTGGCTACTAGGCCGCACTGCCCTGACCTAATGGTGACTCGTAGACTCTGGGTACTAGGCCGCACTGCCCTGGACCAAGGGTGACTCCTAGACTCTGCCTACTAGGCCGCGCTGCCCTGACCAAGGGTGACTCCTAGACTCTGGCTACTAGGCCGTACTGCCCTGACCCAAGGGTGACTCCTAGGCTCTGGCTACTAGGCCGCGCTGCCCCGAGCCAATGGTGACTCCTAGGCTCTGGCTACTAGGCCGCGCTGCCCCTAGCCAAGGGTGACTCCTAGACTCTGGCTACTAGGCCGCGCTGCCCCGACCCAAGGGTGACTCCTAGGCTTTGGCTACTAGGCCGCGCTGCCCCGAGCCAAGGGTGACTCCTAGACTCTGGCTACTAGGCCGCGCTGCCCCGACCCAAGGGCTACTCCTAGGCTCTGGCTACTAGGCCGCGCTGCCCCGACCTAAGGGCGACTACTAGGCTCTGGCTACTAGGCCGCCCTGCCCCGACCCAAGGGTGACTCCTAGACTCTGGCTACTAGGCCGCGCTGCCCCGACCCAAGGGTGACTCCTGGGATCTGGCTACTAGGCCGCGCTGCCCCGACGCAAGGGTGACTCCTAGACTCTGGCTACTAGGCCGTGCTGCCCCGACCCAAGGGTGACTCCTAGACTCTGGCTACTAGGCCGCACTGCCCCGACCCAAGGATGACTCCAAATCTCTGGCTACTAGGCCACGCTGCCCTGACCCAAGGGAGACTCCTAGACTCTCGCTACTAGGCCGCGCTGCCCTGACCCAAGGGTGTCTCCTAGACTCTCTCTACTAGGCCGCGCTACCCTGACCCAAGGGAGACTCCTAGACTCTCTCTACTAGGCCGCGCTGCCCTGACCCAAGGGTGACTCCTGGACTCTGGCTACTAGGCCGCGCTGCCCTGACTCAAGGGTGACTCCTAGACTCTGCCTACTAGGCCGCTCTGCCCTGACCGAAGGGAGACTCTTAGACTCTGCCTACTAGGCCATAGTGCCCTGACCCAAGGGTGGCTGCTAGACTCTGGCTACTAGGCCGCGCTGCCCTGACCCAAGGGTTACTCCAAGACTGTGGCTACTAGGCCGCGCTGCCCTGAGCCAAGGGTGACTCCTAGACTCTCTCTACTAGGCCGCGCTGCGCTTTCCCAAGGGTGTCTCCTAGACTCTGGGTACTAGGCCGCATTGCCCTGACCCAAGCGTGACTCGTAGACTCTGGCTACTAGGCCGCACTGCCCTGACCCAAGGGTGACTCCTAGACTCTGGCTACTAGGCCGCACTGCCCTGACCCAAGGGTGACTCCTAGACTCTGGCTACTAGGCCGCACTGCCCTGACCCAAGGGAGACTCCTAGACTCTGGCTACTAGGCCGCGCTCCCCTGAGCCAAGTGCGACTCCTAGACTCTGGCTACTAGGCCGCTGCCCTGACCCAAGGGTGACTCCTATGACTCTGGCTACTAGGCCGCACTGCCCTGAGCCCAAGGGCAACTCCTAGGCTCTGGCTACTAGGCCGCTCTGCCCTGACCCAAGGGCGACTCCTAGACTCTGGCTACTAGGCCTCGCTGCCCCGATCCAAGGGCGACTCCTAGGCTCTGGCTACTAGGCCGCTCTGCCCCGACCCAAGAGCGACTCCTAGGCTCTGGCTACTAGGCCGCTCTGCCCCGACCGAAGGGCAACTCCTAGGCTCTGGCTACTAGGCCGCGCTGCCCGAGCCAAGGGCGACTCCTAGGCTCTGGCTACTAGGCCGCTCTGTCCCGACCCAAGAGCGACTCCTAGGCTCTGGCTACTAGGCCGCACTGCCCTGACCCAAGGGTGACTCCTCGACTCTGGCTACTAGGCTGCGCTGCCCTGACCCAAGGGTGACTCCTAGACTCTGGCTACTAGGCCGCGCTGCCCTGATCCAAGGGTGACTCCTAGACTCTGGCTACTAGGCCGCTCTGCCCTGACCAAGGGTGACTCCTAGACTCTGGCTACTAGGCCGCGCTGCCCTGATCCAAGGGTGACTCCTAGACTCTGGCTACTAGGCCGCTCTGCCCTGACCAAGGGTGACTCCTAGACTCTGCCTACTAGGCCGCGCTGCCCTGACCAAGGGTGACTCTTAGACTCTTGCTACTAGGCCGCTCTGCCCTGAGCCAAGGATGACTCCTAGACTCTAGCTACTAGGCCGCACTGCCCTGAGCCAAGGGTGTCTCCTAGACTCTAGCTACTAGCCTGCACTGCCCTGAGCCAAAGGAGACTCTTAGACGCTGGCTACTAGGCCGCCCTGCCCTGACTCAAGGATGATTCCTAGACTCTGCCTACTAGGCCGCACTGCCCTGACCCAAGGGAGACTCCTAGACTCTGGGTACTAGGCCGCATTGCCCTGACGCAAGGGTGACTCCTAGACTCTGGGTACTAGGCCGCACTGCCCTGGACCAAGGGTGACTCCTAGACTCTGGCTACTAGGCCGCGCTGCCCTGACCCAAGGGAGACTCCTAGACTCTGGGTACTAGGCCGCACTGCCCTGACCCAAGGGTGACTTCTAGACTCTGGCTACTAGGCCGCATTGCCCTGATCCAAGGGAGACTCCTAGACTCTGGCTACTAGGCCGCACTGCCCTGACCGAAGGGAGACTCCTAGTCTCTGGCTACTAGGCCGCTCTGCCCTGACCCAAGGGAGACTCCTAGACTCTGGCTACTAGGCCGCTCTGCCCTGACCCAAGGGAGACTCCTAGACTCTGGCTACTAGGCCGCACTGCCCTGACCGAAGGGAGACTCCTAGTCTCTGGCTACTAGGCCGCGCTGCCCCGAGGCAAGGGAGACTCCTAGGCTCTGGCTACTAGGCAGCGCTGCCCCGAGCCAAGGGAGAATCCTAGGCTCTGGCTACTAGGCCGCGCTGCCCCGAGCCATGGGTGACTCCTAGGCTCTGGCTACTAGGCCGCGCTGCCCCGAGCCAATGGTGACTCCTAGGCTCTGGCTACTAGGCCGCGCTGCCCCTAGCCAAGGGTGACTCCTAGGCTTTGGCTACTAGGCCGCGCTGCCCCGAGCCAAGGGTGACTCCTAGACTCTGGCTACTAGGCCGCGCTGCCCCGACCCAAGGGTGACTCCTAGGCTCTGGTTACTAGGCCGCGCTGCCCCGACCCAAGGGCTACTCCTAGGCTCTGGCTACTAGGCCGCGCTGCCCCGACCTAAGGGCGACTACTAGGCTCTGGCTACTAGGCCGCCCTGCCCCGACCCAAGGGTGACTCCTGGGATCTGGCTACTAGGCCGCGCTGCCCCGACCCAAGGGTGACTCCTAGACTCTGGCTACTAGGCCGTGCTGCCCCGACCCAAGGGTGACTCCTAGACTCTGGCTACTAGGCCGCACTGCCCCGACCCAAGGATGACTCCAAATCTCTGGCTACTAGGCCACGCTGCCCTGACCCAAGGGAGACTCCTAGACTCTCTCTACTAGGCCGCGCTGCCCTGACCCAAGGGTGACTCCTGGACTCTGGCTACTAGGCCGCGCTGCCCTGACTCAAGGGTGACTCCTAGACTCTGCCTACTAGGCCGCTCTGCCCTGACCGAAGGGAGACTCTTAGACTCTGCCTACTAGGCCATAGTGCCCTGACCCAAGGGTGGCTGCTAGACTCTGTCTACTAGGCCACACTGCCCTGACCCAAGGGTTACTCCAAGACTGTGGCTACTAGGCGCGCTGCCCTGAGCCAAGGGTGACTCTAGACTCTCTCTACTAGGCCGCGCTGCGCTTTCCCAAGGGTGTCTCCTAGACTCTGGGTACTAGGCCGCATTGCCCTGACCCAAGGGTGACTCCTAGACTCTGGCTACTAGGCCGCACTGCCCTGACCCAAGGGTGACTCCTAGACTCTGGCTACTAGGCCGCACTGCCCTGACCCAAGGGTGACTCCTAGACTCTGGCTACTAGGCCGCTCTGCCCTGACCCAAGGGTGACTCCTAGACTCTGGCTACTAGGCCGCACTGCCCTGACCCAAGGGAGACTCCTAGACTCTGGCTACTTGGCCGCGCTCCCCTGAGCCAAGTGCGACTCCTAGGCTCTGGCTAGTAGGCCGCGCTGCCCCGACCAAAGGGTGACTCCTATGCTCTGGCTACTAGGCCGCGCTGCCCCGAGCAAAGGGCAACTCCTAGGCTCTGGCTACTAGGCCGCTCTGCCCCGACCCAAGGGCGACTCCTAGGCTCTGGCTACTAGGCCTCGCTGCCCCGATCCAAGGGCGACTCCTAGGCTCTGGCTACTAGGCCGCTCTGCCCCGACCCAAGAGCGACTCCTAGGCTCTGGCTACTAGGCCGCTCTGCCCCGACCGAAGGGCGACTCCTAGGCTCTGGCTACTAGGCCGCGCTGCTCCGAGCCAAGGGCGACTCCTAGGCTCTGGCTACTAGGCCGCTCTGTCCCCACCCAAGAGCGACTCCTAGGCTCTGGCTACTAGGCCGCACTGCCCTGACCCAAGGGTGACTCCTCGACTCTGGCTACTAGGCTGCGCTGCCCTGACCCAAGGGTGACTCCTAGACTCTGTCTATTAGGCCGCGCTGCCCTGACCCAAGGGTGACTCCTAGACTCTCTCTACTAGGCCGCTCTGCCCTGATCCAAGGGAGACTCCTAGACTCTGGCTACTAGGCCGCTGCCCTGATCCAAGGGTGACTCCTAGACTCTGGCTACTAGGCCGCTCTGCCCTGACCAAGGGTGACTCCTAGACTCTGGCTACTAGGCCGCGCTGCCCTGATCCAAGGGTGACTCCTAGACTCTGGCTACTAGGCCGCTCTGCCCTGACCAAGGGTGACTCCTAGACTCTGGCTACTAGGCCGCTCTGCCCTGAGCCAAGGGAGACTCCAAGACTCTGGCTTCTAGGCCGCGCTGCCCTAACCAAGGGTGACTCCTGGACTCTGGCTACTAGGCCGCACTGCCCTGACCCAAGGGTGACTCCTCGACTCTGGCTACTAGGCCGCGCTGCCCTGACCCAAGGGTGACTCCTAGACTCTGCCTACTAGGCAGCACTACCCTGATCTAAGGGTGACTCTTAGACTCTGCCTACTAGCCGGCACTGCCCTGCCCCAAGGGTGACTCCTAGACTCTGGCTACTAGGCCACTCTGCCGTGACCCAAGGGTGACTCCTAGACTCTGACTACTAGGCCGCACTGCTCTGATCCACGGGTGACTCCTAGACTCTGGCTACTTAGCGGCACTGCCCATTAGGTCCATGAGTACTTAGCCAGGATGTGTAGGAATGGTGTCTCTAGACTCTCTTTGTTAGGGGCTGGGAATTGCTGGCAGTAGTGGGATCATGCAATAATTACCTGTTCTGCTCCCTCCCTCTACGGCATCTGGCATTGGCCACTGTCGCCAGAGAGGATAGTGGGTAGATGGTTTTTCGTCTGACCCAGCGTGGCCGTTCTCATGTGCTAAGCCGTTTCGATTGATGCTTATGCACATAAACGTGCCTAGTTTCATAAAGGATATGAAATATCCCGTTCTGCTTTGGCAAATCGCTAATTCTCTCTCGTCCTTAGTTCCCAGGTGTGAAAGGAAACTAACAGCCCTTCATAGATCCGAGAGCACCCATTTATGAGTGTGGGGTGATGGGGAAGGCCGGGGTTGTACCGCGACTTTGCCGAATAATCCCTTCCCCCCACCTCTTTCTGCGCAGAACCAGGGCAGGAGGGCGAGGTTGGACTCATTTCTCCGCCAGAAAGAGGGATCGCTTGTAGTGGCAGCAGTAATAACAAACAGCGGTCGCGTGCCATAAATCTGCCCAGAGCGCTGCAAAGAGATAAATAGGTTCTCTGCCTGGAGGCACGCTCCTGGCTCGCGGGATTCGGCTCCAATCGACGGGGTCACCGGCGGGCCACCGGCTGATCCGGGCGGCCGCTATCGATCCGGAAATGAGTAAATGCTGGAGGTGCAGGACCCGGGGGGATGTGGATGAAGAGGACGGAGAGGAGGTTGCGAGATCCGGCTAGGGTTGTCCAACGTGGACTAGCCATGCTGGGTGGCGGTAACGGATTTGGGTTCTTCTTTCCGTCCTGATTTGGAACGGCTTCAGAGTGGCAGCCAAGCCAAGTCACATGCGCGCTACCATCTCAACGTGAAGATCGTGCCCATTTCGATGTCCAAATGAAGCACTTATGTAGAATCGTTGAGTTGGACGAGATCTCCATCAAGTCCAACCTCCCTGCCCCAAGCAGAACCAAGCCCAACTCAATCATCTCAGCCAAGAATTAGTCAAGCCGGGCCTTCAAAACCTCTAGGGACGGAGATGTCACAGTGTTGTCACAGCGCCCGTTGCTAGGCCTTGGTCAAGCCGGGCCTTCAAAACCTCTAGGGATGGAGATGTCACAGTGTTGTCACAGCGCCTTGGTAGGCCTTTGTTCAAGCTGGGCCTTCACAACCTCTAGGGATGGAGATGCCACAGTGTTGTCACAGCGCCCGTTGGTAGGCCTTGTTCAAGCTGGGCCTTCACCACCTCTAGGGATGGAGATGCCACAGTGTTGTCACAGCGCCTGTTGCTAGGCCTTGTCAAGCTGGGCCTTCACAACCTCTAGGGATGGAGATGCCACAGTGTTGTCACAGCGCCTGTTGCTAGGCCTTGGTCAAGCCGGGCCTTCAGAACCTCTAGGGATGGAGATGCCACAGTGTTGTCACAGCGCCTGTTGGTAGGCCTTGGTCAAGCCGGGCCTTCAGAACCTCTAGGGATGGAGATGCCACAGTGTTGTCACAGCGCCCGTTGGTAGGCCTTGGTCAAGCTGGGCCTTCACAACCTCTAGGGATGGAGATGCCACAGTGTTGTCACAGCGCCCGTTGCTAGGCCTTGTCTGCTGGGCCTTCACAACCTCTAGGGAGGGAGATGCCACAGTGTTGTCACGGCGCCCGTTGGTAGGCCTTGGTCAAGCCGGGCCTTCACAACCTCTAGGGATGGAGATGCCACAGTGTTGTCACAGCGCCCGTTGCTAGGCCTTGTTCAAGCTGGGCCTTCACAACCTCTAGGGATGGAGATGCCACAGTGTTGTCACGGCGCCCGTTGGTAGGCCTTGGTCAAGCCGGGCCTTCACAACCTCTAGGGATGGAGATGCCACAGCGTTGTCATGGCGCCCGTTGCTAGGGAGACATTTCCGCTGCAACATCTGTCATGCCGTTGGGCGTGGTGGTAGCCTCGTTTTGGCCCCAACGGCCCATTTCCCCGCCCTTCACCCGAAATCATCCCAGCCAGGGCTCGGTCAAGCCAGGCCTTCAAAACCTCAAGGGATGGAGAGTCCACCTCCGCAGGGAACCAATCCCAGTGCTTCCCCACCCTCCTAGTAAAATAGCTTCTCCTAATATCCAACCTAGACCTTTGGAGTTATCACAATGAAATCGTTCAACTCAGGTGGAATTTGCACGTTCTCCCAACAGCCCAAGACTGAGGTCTCCAATATGTGGCCTTTCGAATCCACCAAATAGGCATTCTCCAGGGGAAAGCAGTTCCACCAGAAATGGTTTGGCCGACTCTACTTGCCGGTGCTGAGGGCAGCATGACGGAAGGAGCGAAGCTAGAAAGGAGAACTGGGGAAAATATGGAGGTGGAAAGGGGTGGGGAAATCATAGAACACTAGAACTGGATGGGACCTCGAGAGGTCATCCAGTCCAGTCCCCTGCCCTCATGGCAGGACCAAGCCCCGTCTAGACCATCCCTGGTAGATGTCTATAGAATCCAAGAATCCTAGAACTGGAAAAGACCTCGAGGGGTCATCGAGTCCAGTCCCCTGCCCTCACAGCAGGACCAAGCCCCATCTAGACAATCCCTGATAGATGTCCATAGAATGATAGAGTAATAGACTTGGAAGGGAACTGAAGAGGTCATCAAGTCCCGTCCCCTGCCCTCCCGGCAGGACCAAGCACCATCTAGACTATTTCTGGTAGATGTCCATAGAATCATAGAACACTAGAAGAGACCTCGAGAGGTCATCAGGTCCAGTCGCCTGCCTTCCCCGCAGGACCAAGCCTCATCTAGACCATCCTTGGTAGATGTCCATAGAATGATAGAGTAATAGACTTGGAAGAGACCTCGAGAGGTCATCAAGTCCGGTCCCCTGCCCTCCAGGCAGGACCAAGCACCATTTCTGGTAGATGTCCATAGAATCATAGAACACTAGAAGAGACCTCGAGAGGTCATCAGGTCCAGTCCCCAGCCCTCACGGGAGGACCAAGCCTCATCTAGACCATCCTTGGTAGATGTCTATAGAATCATCGAATCATAGACGTGGGAGAGACCTCGAGAGGTCATCAAGTCCGGACCCCTGCCCTCCAGGCAGGACCAAGCACCATCTAGACCATTTCTGGTAGATGTCCATAGAACACTAGAAGAGACCTCGAGAGGTCATCAGGTCCAGTCCCCTGCCCTCATGGCAGGACCAAGCCTCATCTAGACCATCCTTGGTAGATGTCCATAGAATGATAGAGTAATAGACTTGGAAGAGACCTCGAGAGGTCATCAAGTCCGGTCCCCTGCCCTCCAGGCAGGACCAAGCACCATCTAGACCATTTCTGGTAGATGTCCATAGAATCATAGAACACTAGAAGAGACCTCGAGAGGTCATCAGGTCCTGTCCCCTGCTTTCCCCGCAGGACCAGGCCCCATATAGACCATCCCTGGTCGATGTCTGTCCAACCTGCTCTTCGATATCTCCAGGGATGGAGATTTCACAACCCCCTCAGCAATTTATTCCAGTGTTTAACCACCTGGACAGGTAGGAAGTTTTTCCTAATGTCCAACCTAAACCTCCCTTGCTGCAATTTAAGCCCGTTGCTTCTTGTTCTATCCTCAGAGGCCAAGGAGAACGATTTTTCTCCTTCCTCCTTGTAACACCCTTTTAGGTACTTGAAAGCCACTATAATGTCCCCTCTCAGTCTTGTCGTTTCGAAACTAAACAAGCCCAGTTCTCTCCGCCTTCCCTCCTAGCTCATGTTTTTTAGACCTTTCGTCATTTTGGTTGCTCTTCTCTGGCCCTTCTCCAATGTCTCCACCTCGTTCCTGAAACATGGTGCCCAGAACTGGACACAATCCTCCAGCGGCGGCCTAATCCGCGCAGAGTAGAGCGGAAGAATGACTTCTCGTGCCTTGCTCCCAACGCTCTTGTGAACGCAGCCCTGAGTCTCGTTGGCTTGCTTGTGCAACCGTGTCCCCCTGTTGACTCATATTGAGGTTGTAGGCCAAATGAGAACAGAGGGAGGTAGGACAAGATATTCTGGTGAGTTTGAGGAGTTATAATATGTTGTACTAAGGAAATGGGGAAGAGGATGAGGGATAGCACGAAGGAGGAAGGGGTTAGCAACGATTGGCACTGTTTTCTAGAACGTGGAACATTGGTCGTGTTTTCTAGAACATTCCGGATCTACCAGCTACCCAGATCGTTGAAAATTTTCCATTGAAAGTTTCATCGGAAAAGGCTTTCACCCCCATGGGAAATGTCAAGGAAGACCCCCGTTCAGACACAACGTGTTGGTTTTTCCAGAGCGACCGTTTCCACGACACCTTTCATTTCCCTGAAGCACGTCGGCCCTTTCCCCTTCAGTGTTCCCGCAACGAAAACTCATCGGCATGCTGCGCTCCAGAGACCGTTTTTGTTTGTTGCCATTTCATCCCTGCTTAGGAGGGGAGTCCCATGGTGGAGATGTACCACCTCATAGAGCTGGAAGAGACCTCTCGAGGTCATCCAGTCCAGTCCCCTGCCCAAGCCAGGACCAATTCCATAAATTATGTTTCAGGACGTTCCATTACTGTTATCATCGTAACATGGTTATTTAGTGTAAAACTTTGAATTCATAGAATCCTAGAGCTGGAGGAGACCTCGAGAGGTCATCAAGTCCAGCCCCCTGCCCAAGCCAGGACCAATTCCATAAATTATGTTTCAGGACGTTCCATTAATGTTATCATCGTAACATGGATATTTAGTATAAAACTTTGAATTCATAGAATCATAGAGCTGGAGGAGACCTCGAGAGGTCATCAAGTTCAGCCTCCTGCCCAAGGCAGGACCAATTTCATAAATTATGTTTCAGGACGTTCCATTAATGTTATCATCGTAACATGGATATTTAGTATAAAACTTTGAATTCATAGAATCATAGAGCTGGAGGAGACCTCGAGAGGTCATCAAGTTCAGCCCCCTGCCCAAGCCAGGACCAATTCCATAAATTATGTTTCAGGACGTTCCATTAATGTTATCATCGTAACATGGATATTTAGTATAAAACTTTGAATTCATAGAATCATAGAGCTGGAGGAGACCTCGAGAGGTCATCAAGTCCAGCCCCCTGCCCAAGCCAGGACCAATTTCATAAATTATGTTTCAGGACGTTCCATTACTGTTATCATCGTAACATGGTTATTTAGTGTAAAACTTTGAATTCATAGAATCCTAGAGCTGGAAGAGACCTCCGGAGGTCATCAAGTCCAGCCCCCTGCCCAAGGCAGGACCAATCCCAACTCAATCAACCCAACCAAGGCTTGGTCAAGCCAGGACTTCAGAACCTCTAGGGATGGAGATTCCACCCCTCCCTAGGGAACCCATCCCAGTGCTTCCCCACCCTCCTCGGGAAATCGTTTTTCCTAATCTCCAACCTACACCTCTCCCGCTGTAACTTGAGCCCATTGCTCCTCGTTCTGCATCCGTCACTACTGAGAACAGCCTCTCTCCAGCCTCTTTGGAAACTCCCTTCAGGAAGTTGAAGGCTGCTCTCAAATCCCCCCTCGCTCTTCTCTTCTGCAGACTAAACAAACCCAAATCCCTCGGCCTCTCCTCGTAGGTCATGTGCTCCAGCCCCCGAATCATTTTGGTCGCCCTCCGCTGGACCCTCTCCAATACGTTCACATCCTTCCTGTAATTGGGGGCCCAGAACTGGACACAGTACTCCAGATGTGGCCTCACCAGAGCCGAATAAAGGGGAATAATCACTTCTCTGGATCTGCTGGCCATGCTCCTCTTAATGCACCCCAATATGCCATTAGCCTTCTTGGCTACAAGGGCGCCTTGTTGACTCATCTCCAGCTTCTCCTCCACTGTCATCCCCAGGTCCTTTTAGCTCCCCCGCCCCTATAACTCGAGGACAATCCTGGGAACCGTTCTCTGCACACCTGGGTTTGGGGCAGGTGGAGCCGGGTAGGCAAGATGGCAGAGCTCCTCCCCAGAAGATACACTTGCCTCTAGTGGACACACTGTAGAAGAGCTCTCCACTGTGCACGCTGCCCCCAGTGACCAATGTGGGCATTGCGCCCCTCCACTTCGCTCACCCCCTTTACATGTGATGGAAAACAGTTCTTTTCCTGGCTCTTCCCATTGTCCTGGTACAACCAAACGTGGACCTTGCTCTAAGTGAGGAGCAGAGAAAGCGGCCTCCCAAATTTGGTGCTCTTACCACTTAGGAGGTGTTCTGAAAGACAGACACCCAACCTCTAAGGGAGAGCTCAGTGGTTTGAGCATGAGCTTGACTAAACCCAGGGTTGTGAGTTCAATCCTTGAGGGGGATCTGGGGCAAATCTGTCGCCGTGAGGGCAGGGAACGGGACGGGACGGACGGACGGGACGGGACTGGACTGGGTGATCTCTCCAGGTCCCTTCCAGTTCTAGTATTCAATGATTCTATAGACATCTACCATCGGTGGACGCTGGAGATCTTGAAGAGCAGGTTGGATAGACATCTACCAGGGATGATCTTGGTCCTGCCGTGCGGGCAGCGGGCTGGACTCAATAACCTCACAAGTTCCCTTTCAGTTCTAGTATTCAATGATTCTGTAGACTGCGACCATTGTTGGATGCTGGAGAAATTGAAGAGCAGGTTGGATAGACATCTACCAGGGATGGTCTAGATGGGGCTTGGTCCTGTCGTGAGAGCATGGGGCTGGGCTGGATGACCTCTCAAGGTCCCTTCCAGTTCTAGTATTCAATGGTTCTATAGACATCTACCATTGGTGGACCCTGGAGAAATTGAAGAGCAGGTTGGATAGATATCTACCAGGGATGGTCTTGGTCCTGCCGTGAGGGCAGGGGGCTGGACTGGATGACCGCTCAAGGTCCCTTCTGTTCTTGTATTCAATGGTTCTATAGACATCTACCATCGGTGGACTCTGGAGATCTTGAAGAGCAGGTTGGATAGACATCTACCAGGGATGGTCTTGGTCCTGCCGTGCGGGCAGCGGGCTGGACTCAATAACCTCACAAGTTCCCTTTCAGTTCTAGTATTCAATGATTCTGTAGACATCTACCATTGGTGGACGCTGGAGATCTTGAAGAGCAGGTTGAATAGACATCTACCAGAGATGGTCTCGGTTCTGCTGTGAGGGCAGGGGGCTGGACTCGATGACCTCTCAAGGTCCCTTCCGTTCTTGTATTCAATGGTTCTATAGACATCTACCATCGGTGGACGCTGGAGATCTTGAAGAGCAGGTTGGATAGACATCTACCAGGGATGATCTTGGTCCATCAAGGTCCCTTCCAGTTCTAGTATTCAATGATTCTGTAGACATCCACCATCAGTGGACACTGGAGAAATTGAAGAGTAGGTTGGATAGACATCTACCAAGGATGGTCTTGGTCCTGCCATGAGGGCAGGGGGCTGGACTGGATGACCTCTCAAGGTCCCTTCTGTTCTTGTATTCAATGGTTCTATAGACATCTACCATCGGTGGACTCTGGAGATCTTGAAGAGCGGGTTGGATAGACATCTACCAGGGATGGTCTTGGTCCATCAAGGTCCCTTCCAGTTCTAGTATTCAATGATTCTGTAGACATCCACCATCAGTGGACACTGGAGAAATTGAAGAGTAGGTTGGATAGACATGAGGGCACGGGGCTGGACTTGATGACCTCTCAAGGTCCCTTCCAGTTCTATGAGATAGGTGTATATATAACTGGATAACATAATCCCAACTATACACTCAAAATGCTGGGCTCTACATTAGTTGTAATCACGCTGGAAACACTGTGGATAGCTCTCCGACAACACACGCTCAGTGGGCAGCCAGAGGCAAAGAAGCTAAGAAAACGTTGGGAGCCATTACGAAGGGGATAGATCAAACCGAAAGTGTCATAATACCCCTCTATAAATCCACGGTGGGTACACCCCTTTGAATATTGTATGCAGTGCTGGTCGCCCTATCTCAAAGCTAGATATCTATGGGCCCGTTCATCTTAGAAAAGAGACACCTCAGAGGTGATCGATGGCAGAGATCTTGACAGTCCTGGTGTGGAGGCAGGGTTATGTAACCCTTCACAAAAGACCAGAAAAAAGGACTTGTGCTGAATCAACCCACGGACTATTGAGAAGACCGTAACGACAAAGGGCTTCAGAAATAATTAGCTAGCACTTAGAACCCCAGAGCTGGAAGAGACCTCAGGAGGTCATCAAGTCCAGCCACCTGCCCAAAGTAGGACCAACCCAACTCAAACATCCCAGCCAGGGCTTGGTCAAGTTGGGCCTTCAACACCTCTAGGCATGAACGCCTCATGGGTTACTTCTCTGAGGGACCCACAGGAGGGCCTGTTCTTCCAAGACAGGCCTGATTGCTCTTGTCTGCCTCGTTTCCATCCACGGCCTCCCGTGATTTGCTCTTCTGCTGACTCATTGTCCCATTCGCCTCCCCCAACATCATTGGGGTGGGAGGGATTAACTCTTCCATTGTAATGTCAATAATCAACGGGGTCGGAGGAACGCAGCTCTCAGTCACTGCCGGTGGCATGGTCCCATCCCTTCTGGCCTAACCTCATTGTGGTGTCTCTGAGGGACACTAGCTATTAAAGGTCCTACAAAATATGATGTGTGGTGCCCTGGTCCATAAGAGTTATGAGTTCTACGTTCCACGCACTTCCGCCCCATGGACTCATAGAGTCGCAGGGTTGGAAGAGACCTCAGGAGAACCCCAAAGCAGGACCAAGCCCAACTCAACCAGCCCAGCCAGGTGTGGTCAAGCCGGGCCTTCAAAACCTCTAGGGATGGAGAGTCTATGGTGTTGTCATGGCGCCCGTGGCTAGGGAGACATTTCCATTGCAACATCCGTCATGCCGTTGGGCATGGTGGTAGCCCCCTTGGGCCCCAACAGACCTTCATCCTAAGTCATCCCAAACAGGGCTTGGTCAAGCTGGGCCTTCAAAACCTCTAGGGATGGAGAGTCCATGGTGTTTTCACGGCGCCCGTGGCTAGGGAAACATTTCCATTGCAACATCCGTCATACCGTTGGGCATGGTGGTAGCCCCCTTGGGCCCCAACAGACCTTCATCCTAAGTCATCCCAAACCGGGCTTGGTCAAGCCGGGCCTTCAAAACCTCTAGGGATGGAGAGTCCATGGTTTTTTCATGGCGCCTGTGGCTAGGGAGACATTCCCACTGCAACATCCGTCATGCCTTTGGGCGTGCTGGTAGCCCCCTTGGGCCCCAACGGACCTTCATCCTAAGTCATCCCAAACAGGGTTTGGTCAAGCTGGGCCTTCAAAACCTCTAGGGATGGAGAGTCCATGGTTTTTTCATGGCGCCCGTGGCTAGGGAGACATTCCCACTGCAACATCCGTCATGCCTTTGGGCGTGCTGGTAGCCTCCTTGGGCCCCAAAGGACCTTCAACCTAAGTCATCCCAAACAGGGCTTGGTCAAGCTGGGCCTTGAAAACCTCTAGGGATGGAGAGTCCGCCAATGGTCCTTCAACCTAAGTCATCCCAAACAGGGCTTGGTCAAGCCGGGTCTTCAAAACCTCTAGGGATGGAGATGCACCTCCCTAGGGAACCCATCCCAGTGCTTCCCCACCCTCCCGGGAAATTGTTTGTGCTAATCTCCAACCTCGACCTTCTCCACGGAAACGTGAGACCATTGCTCCTTGGTCTGCCACCTCTGAGAACAGCCTCTCTCCATCCTCTTTGGAACCCCCCTTCAGGGAGTTGGAGGCTGATGTTATATCCCCCCTCGCTCTTCTTAATGCGGGAGGTGGAGGTTGGGTGGTGGCAAACTTCTTCATCCATAAATCCAGGGAAAGGTGAGAGCACAGGGTCGTAATCACAACTCCAGCGAGCTCGAATGTTTCTTTGGGCAACGTTTTTCGGGATTTTTTTCCCAGCGGCAGCGCTCAGGCAGGAAACCAGCCACGGGAAATGACTAGCGGCTAAATAAATAGTTCATATTGTTCTTCATTAGTTTATACAATCAGAAGTGTGTCTCCAATAAGCATTTAATTAAGAATTAATAAGACGGCTCTGCTAAAATGAAATATTAATTGGGGGAAAAAAAAAAGTTTCCGATTGGTAGAAGGGGATATCTACCCCGCCACACGCGCCGCTTGATTACAGAAGTACTTTCCGACGCCTGGGCTTGTTTAACAGAGCCAAGTCGTGGGGAATTGACATTTAACAAGGGAAACTCTGGCAAATTAATTCTGTTCGGTGCTAAAAATGCGGCTTGACATTTGGGGAGCTGATATGTACGCCGGCGTCGCCTCCTCAGAATTGCATGTTTCGCGACGTGCTAATTAAACGCCTTGTTATCCATTTCAAGAGGATTACGGAACAATTGGGATTTAATGGATTGCTAATAAGTGGGGTGGTGCCAGTCACCGGCAGCCGGCTCGATGCCAGGAAGAGGGCAGCACCAGGGGTGAAGTTCTGCTGCCGCTTTGTGGTTGGACGGGCCGGGAAGCTCCAGGAGATCTCACCCCGCTTGACATGACGTTTGTGAGCTAGAGGTGAATGCCCGACCAGGCCCTGGAGTTTGGCCTCACCCCGCCAAATACGTCTCATTATCCCAGCTGTGCAGCATCACACTCTAGATTCAGCAGGACCAAGAGTCAAAAGGAACAGGGAGCACCTTTCAAACCAAAGGAAGTCTTTTTTCCCACATACTGTGCCGTTAACCCATGGAACTCCTTGCCAGAGGAAGTTGTGAAGGCAGGGCTATAACATCAAAAAAGAGCTGGATACATTCATGGAAAATGGATCCATCGATGGCCACTAGAGAAGGGGAGACGAAGGTGGGATCGGATAGAGGCCTATGAATTCATGAGAGATGTGGAAAACGTAAATAAGGAAAAGTTATTGACTTGTTCCCATCACAGAAGAACGAGGGGTCGTCGAATGAAATGAACTGGGAGCAAGTTTCAAACCAAAGGAAGTATTTTTTCCACATAATGTGCCGTTAACCTGTGGAACTCCTTGCCAGAAGATGTTGTGAAGGCCCGGGTTATAAAAGGGTTCAAAAAAGAGCTGGATACATTCATGGAAAATGGAGCCATCGATGGCCACTAGAGAAGAGGAGACGAAGGTGGGATCGGATAGAGGCCTATGAATTCATGACAGGTGTGGAGAAGGTGAATAAGGAAACGTTATTGACTTGTTCCCATCACAAAAGAACAAGGGGTCGTTGAATGAAATGAACCGGGAGCAGGTTTCAAACCAAAGGAAGTATTTTTTCCACATAATGTGCCGTTAACCTGTGGAACTCCTTGCCAGAAGATGTTGTGAAGGCCCGGGTTATAACAGGGTTCAAAAAAGAGCTGGATTCATTCATGGAAAATGGAGCCATCGATGGCCACTAGAGAAGAGGAGACGAAGGTGGGATCGGATAGAGGCCTATGAATTCATGACAGGTGTGGAGAAGGTGAATAAGGAAAAGTTATTGACTTGTTCCCATCACAAAAGAACGAGGGGTCGTTGAATGAAATGAACCAGGAGCAGGTTTCAAACCAAAGGAAGTATTTTTTCCACATAATGTGCAGTTAACCTGTGGAACTCCTTGCCAGAGGATGTGGTGAAGGCCCGGGTTTTAACAGGGTTCAAAAAAGAGCTGGATACATTCATGGAAAATGGAGCCATCGATGGCCACTAGAGAAGAGGAGACGAAAGTGGGATCGGATAGAGGCCTATAAATTCATGACAGGTGTGGAGAAGGTGAATAAGGAAACGTTATTGACTTGTTCCCATCACAAAAGAACGAGGGGTCGTTGAATGAAATGAACCGGGAGCAGGTTTCAAACCAAAGGAAGTATTTTTTCCACATAATGTGCCGTTAACCTGTGGAACTCCTTGCCAGAGGTTGTGGTGAAGGCCCGGGTTTTAACAGGGTTCAAAAAAGAGCTGGATACATTCATGGAAAATGGACCCATCGATGGCCACTAGAGTAGAGGAGACGAAGGTGGGATCAGATAGAGGCCTATGATTTCATGACAGGTGTGGAGAAGGTGAATAAGGAAAAGTTATTGACTTGTTCCCATCACAGAAAAACGAGGGGTCACCGAATGACATGAACCGGGAGCAGGTTTCAAACAAACCGTGTGTAGCGGCTGTCAAGAAAGCAAACAGGATGTGAGGAATCATTAAAAAAGGGATTGAGACTAAGACGGAGAATATCTTATTGCCCTTCTGTAAGTCCATGGTACGCCCACATCTGGAATACTGCGTACAGATGTGGTCTCCTCACCTCAAAAAAGATATCCTGGCATCAGAAACAGTTCAGAAAAGGGCAACTAAAATGATTCGGGGTTTGGAACGGGTCCCATATGAGGAGAGATTAAAGAGACTGGGAGTTTTCAGCTTGGAAAAGAGGAGACTAAAGGGGGATAGGATCGAGGTCTATAAAATCACAAGTGGGGTGGAGAACGTGAATAAGGAAACGTTATTGACGTGTTCCCATCATATAAGAACTCAGGGCCACCAAATGAAAGTACTGGGCAGCAGGTTTCAAACAAATCAAAGGAAGTTCTTCACACCGCACACAGTCAACCTGTGGAACTCCTCGCCGGAGGAGGTTGTGAAGGCTCGGACTATAACAGGGTTGAAAAGAGAACTAGATGAATTCATGGAGGCGATTAGCCAGGATGGGTAAGGAATGGGGTCCCTAGCCTCTGTTTGTCAGAGGGTGGAGATGGCTGGCAGGAGAGAGATCGCTTGATCGTTACTGTTCGGTTCACTCCCTCTGGGGTACCTGGCATTGGCCACTGTCGGCAGACAGGATACTGGGCTGGATGGATCTTTGGTCTGACCCGTTTTTATGACTCAGTGGTGGCAGGGTATTTTTTAAAGTCTCTTTCAGAGCCAGATCAGACTCTCGGCCGGTTCTGGGCAGCAATTCACTTCATATTTTAATAACAACCCTCCGAAACGTGGGCTCCTGCCGGGCCCAGAATTAATCCCAGCTCCGCTCTGTCTTCCTTCAAACCTGCCCTGCACTGGGGAGGCTGCAGCGTATTGATATTCAGAGAGAGAGACTCGGCAGCCGTTCACACGCTGCCGGCTTTATGAAGTGCTGTCAATACAATGGATTCCCCCGGCAGCATCAACACAAAGGCCAGCGGGGCAAGGCAGGGTCATCTCCTGGAAGCGGTGGGTTTTCTACCGCGCTGCCTTCAAAGGGCTTCGCTTGGAGCAGGGGTGGCCAACCCATCCCGGGCAGAGAGCCAAGATAGCAGTGGATACAGCGTGAAGAGCCGGGGCAAAGTTGTGGAGAAAAAAAACAAAACAGGAATGCCCCTTTAAAGTTGTCCAGCAAAAAAAAAAAAAAAAAAAGGACTGCTCCTTTAAGAAAGATAAGAACGGCCAGACTGGGTCAGACCAAAGGTCCATCTAGCCCAGTGTCCTGTCTGCCCACAGTGACACCAATACCAAGTGTCCCAGAGGGAGTGAACTGAAAAGGGAATCATCAAGGAATCCCACTTCTGCCACCATCCCTTCCTTACCCATCCTGGCTAATAGCCATGACTGGACTTAACCTCCATGAATGTATCTAGTTCTCTTTTCAACCCTGTTCTAGTCCTCGCCTTCCCAACCTCCTCCGGCGAGGAGTTCCACAGGTTGACTCCGTCTTAGTCTCGATCCCTTTTTTAACGATTCCTCACATCCGGATTGCTTTTTTGACCACCGCTGCCCACGGCGTGGACGTCTTCCGAGAACGATCGACGACGACTCCAAGCTCTCTTTCCTGATGAGTTGTAGCGAAATTAGCCCCCATCCGAACATGACATCATATTATACGTCTAGTTGGGGTTATTTTCCCCCATGTGCATTACTTTACGTTTATCCACATGAAATTTTATTTGCCATTTTGTTGCCCAGTCACTTAGTTTGGTGAGGCTTTTAGAGGCTTTGTGGCCACATCAGGTTCCCGCCAGCTGAGGCCATAGTTAATGGCCGTGCCGGACGGCTCCCCTGCCCCGGACATCACAAGGAGACGGGAGAAGAGGGCTGTTTTCAGGGGGGCGGCTTTACGAGCTGCAGGGGGCCTTCGTGAGCCGCACCCTGGCCATGGCTGGCTTGGAGCCACCTGCTGAAATGACTTAGGCAAGGCCTTTTCCGTCCAGATGGTCAGTTTTGGCCGGTATAAAGAGGCCGCTGAGCCGGCAGCAGGCAGTAGCTCTGTGGAACTCAAGGCGAGTAGACCCCAGGGACTGGCCGAGAAGATGGAAGGACCTTGGAGAAGTCGGCGGGTTGGCTTCTGAGGACAACGTAGCTGGCCAAGGTGCATTTGCGACAAGGATGGTGCCGACCCATGGGGAAGTTGACCGGATCTCTGGGATGGGACCTAGAGGAGCAAGTGGGCCTGGGTCCTCTCACCTGCAGGAGGTACTAAAGGAAGGCAGAAGACCCTGCTCTGAGGCAACCCAGAAGGATCATCTGGGCTACCCTCCGCTCCCAAAGGGACGGCCGCTGCCCACGGCGTTGGACGTCTTCGGAGAACGATCCACGCTGGCGCCAAGATCTGCTTCCCGATGAGTGGAACCCCGTGAAAGCCCACCAGCTGTGGGTCCCCGAAATGCGGCTCCAAGCAGCCGGCGGAAGGGGGCCGTTCCCAGCTGCCCTTTTGGAAAATGCAGCGCTTCGTGGTGGCAGATGGGAGCCGGGGCCATGAAATATGCATGAGCGAGCAGAGCACAAAGGAGCCCGGCGCTGGCCTCGGATGAAAAGGGAGCCGGCTGCTACCTCCGGGAGGCGGCGGGTCGGCCCCGTTTCCCTCACCGCGGGCACCGAACGCTCCCACCCACCCTGCCGGAGAGCTGAGGGGCGGGGCGGGGGGGGTGTTTCTGGGTCATGTAGCTCTGAGGGGGTCTCTTCACAGTGACCGGGGCCGGGCAGGACCTGGAACCCCGCCTCTGACGCCCACCCAAAGCGTGTCCCACGCAGCCCCCTTCCCCCAGAGCACCCCTCCCTCACGCAGCCCCCTCCCCCACAGCACCCCTCCCTCACGCAGCCCCCTCCCCACAGCACTGCTCCCCACGCAGGCCCCTCCCCACAGCACCCCTCCCTGCATCCCCTCCCACAGCACTACTCCCCACACAGGCCCCTCCCACAGCACCCCTCCCCACGCAGCCCCCTCCCCACAGCACCCCTCCCTCACGCAGCCCCTCCCCCAGCACCCTCCCCATGCAGCCCCCTCCCACAGCACCCCTCCCCATGCAGCCTCCTTCCCACAGCACTGCTCCCCATGCAGGCCCTCCCCACAGCACCCCTCCCCATGCAGCCCCTCCCCACAGCACCCCTCCTCATGCAGCCCCCTCCCCACAGCACCCCTCCCCATGCAGCCTCCTTCCCACAGCACTGCTCCCCATGCAGGCCCCTCCCCACAGCACCCCTCCTCATGCATCCCCTCCCCACAGCACTACTCCCCACACAGGCCCCTCCCCACAGCACCTCTCCCCACGCAGCCCCCTTCCCCACAGCACCCCTCCTCCCGCAGCCCCTCCTCAGCACCCCTCCCCATGCAGCCTCCTTCCCACAGCACCCCTCCTCAGAGCACCCCTCCTCATGCATCCCTCTCCCCACAGCACCCTCCTCACGCAGCCCCTTCCCCACAGCTCTGCTGCCCCATGTAGCCCCCTTCCCCACAGCACTGCTTTCCCATGCAGACCCCTCCCCACTGCACTGATCCCCACACAGACCCCTCCCCACGCAGCCCCCTCCTCACAGCTCCCTCCTCACAGCACCTCTCCCCATGCAGGCCCCTCCCCACAGAACCCCTCCCACGCAGCCCCCTCCTTCACAGCTCCCTCCTCACAGCACCTCTCCCCATGCAGACCCCTCCCCACAGAACCCCTCCCTCACGCAGCCCCTCCCCACAGCACCGCTCCCCATGCAGCCCCCTCCCCACAGCACTGCTCCCCGCAGCCCCCTCCCCATGGCACCCCTCCTCATGCAGCCCCTCCCCATAGCACTGCTCCCCATGCAGCCCCCTCCCACACAGCTCCTCCTCACAGCACCCCTCCCTCACATAGCCCCTCCCCACAGCACTGCTCCCCATGCAGACCCCTCCCCCACAGCACCTCTCCCCCATGCAGTTCCCTCCACCACAGCACTGCTCCCCTATGCAGGTCCCTCCCCCACACAGCTCCTTCCCCCACAAGCTCTGTGCCTCATTAGGGCTGAGTCTGTGATCCATCCCCCAGCAGAAGAGAGAGGAGGTGGGGGTGGTGTTCGGCGGGGCGTCTCATCTCGGCCGTCGCGAGGCATGGCCTCTCCACCCTTTGCTCCCCCCATTTCCCAGCCTGGGGGGAGCGGGAATACTCCGAGCTGGGGTGGCCGGCAGGAGAGATGGGCTCCGCGTTGCAGGTGGGCTCCCACCCATAGAAAAGCACCTAACAGGAGAAAGAAAGAAAGAAAGAAAGAAAGAAAGAGCCAAGCCACAAAGAAAGAGAGAAAGAAGGGAGTGGGAACGGACAAGAAAGAAAGAAAGAAAGAAAAAGAACGAATGAACCAAACAAGAAAGAAAGAAAGAAAGAAGGAAAGAAAGAAAGAAAGAAAGAGCCAAGCCAGAAAGAAAGAAAGAAAGAAAGAAAGAAAGAGCCAAGCCAGAAAGAAAGAAAGAAAGAAAGAAAGAAAGAAGGGAGTGGAACGGACAAGAAAGAAAGAAAGAAAGAAAAAGAACGAATGAACCAAATAAGAAAGAAAGAAAGAAAGAGCCAAGCCACAAAGAAAGAAAGAGAGAAAGAAGGGAGAGGGAATGGACGAGAAAGAAAGAAAGAAAGAAAGAAAGAAAGAAAGAAAGAACCAAGCCACAAAGAAAGTAAGAGAGAAAGAAAGTAATCGGAACGGACGAGAAAGAAAGAAAGAAAGAAAGAAAGAAAGAAAGAAAGAACAAACAAACCAAGCCACAAAGAAAGAAAGAAAAAGAACGAATGAACCAAACAAGAAAGAAAGAAAGAAAGAAAGAAAGAAAGAAAGAAAGAAAGAAAAAGAATGAATGAATCAAATCAGAAAGAAAGAAAGAAAGAAAGAAAGAGCCAAGCCACAAAGAAAGAAAGAAAGAAAGAACCAAACCACAAAGAAAGAAGGAAAGAAAGAAAGAAAGAAAGAAAGAAAGAAAGAAAAAGAACGAATGAACCAAACAAGAAAGAAAGAAAGAAAGAAAAAGAACGAATGAATCAAATCATAAAGAAAGAAAGAAAGAGCCAAGCCACAAAGAAAGAAAGAAAGAAAGAAAGAAAGAGCCAAGCACAAAGAAAGAAAGAAAGAAAGAAAGAAAGAAAGAAAGAAAAAGAACGAATGAACCAAACAAGAAAGAAAGAAAGAAAGAACGAATGAACCAAGCCACAAAGAAAGAAAGAAAGAAAGAAAGAAGGGAGGGGGAACGGACAAGAAAGAAAGAAAGAATGGAAGAAAGGAAGGAAGGAAAAATGCCAGCCCCGTGTTCTTAAAAGCTAAACATGTTGTGAACGAAAGGGAATGAAAAGAACTTTACAATTTCAATATTTTGGTGGTCCCCCCGCCCATCCCTGCTAATTACGAGGGTGCAAAGTGACCCCCATACACGTGATTTTGGGGGCTGCCAGGCATATCTAGGCCCACAGGAATACCGCGAGGGCACACAGTGCCAAAAGGAGCCGATGGGTGTCGGGCCTTGCGGGATTGAGGCCTGAAGGCGCAAGCAGGTCCCCGATTTGTGCACTGGATGTTGTGTCAATATCGCCAGCAGCCCTCTGGTGAGGGAGGAAGCCCGGCCCCCTTCTGGAGCTCCAAGCGGCCTTGCAGTCCAGTGACTGGCCAGCGTCGCTGCTGACCGGGTCTGGAGACGGACCCGCGAGGATGCCAGAGGGAGCCCAAGATGGTTTCCTCTGAGGACGCTTTGTGAGAAGTATTCCCCCACGGTTACTGCGGAATTTTCCTCTTCGATCATTTTCAGATGCCATGAAACTTTCCCTGGAAAACTCCCGCGTTAGCACCGACTTCCTGGACACCACAATCAGCTCGGAAAAACCATGACTAAGAGGGGACAGGATAGAAATCTGGATGAGCACGACGGGTGTGGAAAAAGTAAATAAAGAACTATTTACGCCTTCTCATGGCACGAGAACTTCTTTACGCCCCCAGTCTAGGAACACCAAGACCGTCATGAACGTATCTAGTTCTTTTTTTGGCCTTCACAACTTCCTCTGGCAAGGAGTTCCACAGGTCGACAGTGTGCTGGGTGAAGAAAAAACGTCCTTTTGTTTGTTTGCAACCTGCTGCCTGAGGTCTCTTCCAGCTCTATGATTTATGATTTCGGAGGAACCTCGTTGGTTTGTCTCCGGTGAACTGTTTCCCACATTTAGAGATCATTTGAATATTATGCAAATGGCAGTGACTTGGCTCCGAACTATCATGAAAAATGCCCACTCCAGCAGTTTGTGCCATATGGAAATTACCTCTGCTGAGTTGTTGCGGAATAAATTACTGTTAAGGGAAGGATGGATTGGCTGAACGCAAACAGCTGATGCGCAAGGAGGAGACCACTCGGGGTTAACCCTTTCCGTTTTCGTCTGGTGACGGCCACACCGGAGCGCTAAAGCGTGTCACAGGCCCTGAGGGCTCGCGGCAGAGTGACCCAGGGAAGAGCCGTGGGCGTGCTTCCACTTTCGCCAACGGCAAAAGTGACTTCGACAAACTGGGACAGACCCGGGGCGGAGGGCTACGATAGTTTTCGGCGGAGGGCAGACACGCCGGGAGCTGGGGGAAGGGCTTTTTGGGTCCACAGTGAACTGCCAGAGACTGGGAAGGGAAGGGGAGAAGGAGAGTGACAGACCGAGGGGGGAATGTGTTGCTGCCAGCGGAGGAAAGAAAGATTCACTCCGGCACCCGGGAGAAAGTACTAGGCCATAGGTTCCCAAACTGGGGGGCGTGGCCCCCTGGAAGGGCATGAAGAAATTCTGGGGGGGTGCGAGGCAACCCAGCCCCCCCAGTCAATTCCCCCCCAAGAAAGAGCCCGGTCTGTCTGGTAAAAAAATTCAGGAAATATCATGTATTTTCTGTTTTTCCTGGCTCGGGCGTCCGTTGGAAAACACGCAGCTAGGGCTGGCTGGGGTGGAGGGGGACGATGGAGCGTCCCGGACAGACTTCAAAATGGCCGCCTTAAAAGGGCAATGCCTGCTCTGCTCTTAAAAGGGCAACTTTCTTTTTTTTCGCTCATCAAGTATTTTCTTGGAGGGGAGAGGGCATGAGGGGTGCTCAAAAATCAAAAAGGGGGCCTGATGCTGAAAAGTTTGGGAACCACTGTACTAGGGGAAGCGGTCCACGGGAAAACCCGCCAGTTGATGCTACTTAGGGTCCCTGGGCCAAAACCCGGAGTAGTGGGTGGGCCCGGGTTTCTCCCAACCCGCCCCCGCAACACTAAAATCTCTGCACCGGGAAAAAAACTCTGCGCCTAGGATTACGGCTCTCCTCCCCAATCCTTTGACTTTGCCAATGTGGCTCAGGAAGCCGCGAAACTGGCCTCTAGAAAAACAGAAGAAGCGGCGTGGAGGGGCAAAGCGAACCTCTGACACACGAGACGGTTGGCGCTTTGCCCCAAAATGCTGCTTAGCATCCCGTGAAGACTCCTGAACAAGCCGGTGCCTCTGAAGGGCTATCGGGCCTCACTTCAATCTCCTTCGGAAACGAAGAGTAACGACTTCTGTAAAAAGTTATGAGCGTGGCTGGTTCTTATTGGCCATAAACCACCGTGTCAGCCCGGACGTTGCCATATTCAGCGAGACGTTCCCGGCCCAAGAGAGTCGGAGGCAAGACAAATGAAACACAGCACAAGTGTCTGGGAGGAGGGAAGGTGTGGGATAGGTTATTGAAAAGCTGCACAAGTCAAGAAGAATTCCTGGAGGGGGAAATTTAGAGATCATAGACTCCTAGAACTGGAAGTGACCTCGAGAGGGCATCAAGTCCAGTCCCCTGCCCTCCCGGCAGGACCAAGCCCCATCTAGACCAGTGTTTCTTACACCTTTTAAGACCGAGGAACGCCAAACAATAATTTTTTTTATGAGGCACCCCAAGGATTTTTGGTTGAGAAGAGAAAGAAAAAAAAAGGAGTCGGGGAAAGTTATTGAGGGGGGAAAAAAAAGGTCGCCTGCCCCTTTAGGGCGGCCATTTTGAATTCTGTTGTTCTCCGCGGTACACCTCCGACCGTCCCCTCCGATTTTAAGAAACCTGGTCCAGGACCAAGCCCCATCTAGACCAGTGTTTCTTACACTTTTTAAGACCGAGGAATGCCAAACAATAATTTTTTTTAGGAGGAACCCCAAGGATTTTTGGTTGAGAAGAGAAAGAAAAAAAAAGGAGTCGGGGGAAAGTTATTGAGGGGGGAAAAAAGGTCCCCTGCCCCTTTAGGGCGGCCATTTTGAATTCTGTTGTTCTCCGCGGTACACCTCCGACCGTCCCCTCCGATTTTAAGAAACCTGGTCCAGGACCAAGCCCCATCTAGACCAGTGTTTCTTACACCTTTTAAGACTGAGGAACGCCAAACAATAATTTTTTTTATGAGGCACCCCAAGGATTTTTGGTTGAGAAGAGAAAGAAAAAAAAAGGGCCTGCCCCTTTAGGGCGGCCATTTTGAATTCTGTTGTTCTCCGCGGTACACCTCCGACCGTCCCCTCCGATTTTAAGAAACCTGGTCCAGGACCAAGCCCCATCTAGACCAGTGTTTCTTACACTTTTTAAGACCGAGGAACACCAAACAATAATTTATTTTTATGGGGAACACCAAGGATTTTTTTGTTGAGGGGAAAAAGAAGCCCCCAAGGGAAAAGCTGTTGAGCAAATAAAAAAAAAAAAAAAGGAGGCCTGGCCCTTTAAGGGCAGCCATTCCCCAGGGAAAAGTTGTTGAGCAAAAAAAAAAAAAAGGCGGCTCTAACGGCAGCCATTTTGAATTCTGTTCTCTCCGCGGCACACCTCCGAACATACTTTAAGAAACGCTGATCTAGACCATCCCTGGGGCTGTGTCTAGATTACAGAGTTTTGTCGACAAAGGTGTACTTTTGTCGACAAAACTATACCTGCGTCTATGCTACTGCCGCGTTCTGTCGACGTTATGTCGACAGAACGCAGCAGTTTTGTCGAGGGCGGTAAACCTCATTCGACGAGGAATAACGCCTTTTGTCGACAGAGTTGTGTTGACAGAAGGCGTTATTGCCTCTACACGGTCCTTTGCGTCTACACTCTTATGTCGACAAAGCGGCTTGCTTGTCGACAGAACTGGATGCAGTCCAGACGCTCTTTATCGACAGAAGCTCCTCTGTCGACAAAAGCCTGTAGTCTAGACGTACCCTGGTAGATGTCTATCCAACTTTCTCTTCCATATCTCCAGAGATGGAGATTCGACAACCTCCCTCAGCAATTTATTCCAGTGTTTCACCACCCGGACAGGTAGGAAGTTTTTCCTAATGTCCGACCTCAACCTCCCTTGTTGCAATTTAAGCCCATTGCTTCTGTCACAGGCATTATTCCTCGTAGAATGCGGTTTACAGCCGTCAACAAAACTGCCGAGTTCTGTCGACCTTATGTCGACAGAACTCGGCGGCAGTGTAGACACAGGTATAGTTTTGTTGACAAAAGCCCACTTTTGTCGACAAAACCCTGTAGTCTAGACACACCCTCGACAAGGAATAACGCCTTTTGTCAACAGAGTTCTGTCAACAGAAGGTGTTATTGCATCTACACTGTCCTTTGCGTCTACACTGGATGTAGTCTAGACGCTCTTTGTCGACAGAAGCTTTGTCGACAGTATCTGTCGACAAAACTTCTGTTGACAAAAGCCTGTAGTCTAGATGTACCCTTGCTGTCGACAAAGCTTCTGTCGACAAAGAGCATCTAGACTCCATCCAGTTCTGTCGACAAAGCAAGCCACTTTGTCGACATGAGAGTGTAGACGCAAAGGACAGTGTAGAGGCAATAACGCCTTCTGTCGACACAACTCTGTCGACAAAAGGCGTTATTCCTCGTCGAATGAGGTTTACCGCTGTTGACAAAACTGCCGAGTTCTGTGGACGTTATGTCGACAGAACTCAGCGGCAGTGTAGACGCAGGTATAGTTTTGTCGACAAAAGTCCACTTTTGTCGACAAAACTCTGTCGTCTAGACACCCTATTTGTCCTGAAAATGTCTCTCCTGCCCAACCCTCAACACTCACGTCTGAAGGCAGTCAGACATGCCCTCGGTCTGTGGGGCAGGAAAATGTAGGCCTCAATTCCTAAGAACTCAGCCTGTTGGCCGAAACGGCGGCCATTTTGTGCTCACCGTTCCCTCAGCCCCTCACAAAAGGGGGGCTGTTTCTCTCTCTCTTTGTGTGTGTCTCTCTCTTTCCCCCTCAGGAGGACGTGCCTTCTTCTTCCTTCTTTTTTCTCCTGTTCAAAACCCTTCCGCACAAAGAGGCGCCGGTTTTGCTCTGCCGGGTGCGGAAAAAAAAAATACCATCAACTACCCAACACAGCAGGTGACTGCATAATTTATCGGCCCGTTCCAGGAGCTGCCAACCTCGGGGCTGTTGGCGAGGGGGATCTAACGCCGTCTGCGCTTTCATCGAGAAGACAAAAAAAGTCCTTTTCGTGCGGCGCCGTTGGAAGACAAACGTCCCCGATGTCGATACGCCGGTGACAATAGGTGGTTTTATTGACTACCCCGCCCTGAGGAAGGGGGTAATTCCGGAGGTTTTCCATAAGCATGCATAAATTAGACGTTTAATCCTCTTCGAAATGCGAAACGATCTCATTTGTATACATGGGACAGACTCACCGGCTCTTTCTAACAGATGGGCGCGCAAGCTGTAAACACAAATGACAAATGGCTATGGATCCGTCATAGCAGGCGAGGTGTGTGCGCGTCGGTAGGGCTGGAACAGCCTGAAGGATTCTGGGAGGGAGAAGCAAAGGATTCCGGGACACGGGGTGACAAGAAAACGGGGCAATTGGGGGTGGAGGATGGACACAGTTCCGGAGGGTCTGTTCATTTTTAGGCCTATCATCCAGAGGACGGGAGTACGGGACATAACAGCTCTGTGTCCAGGCCTTGCTACGAGAGACAACAGACCTCCCATCTTTGGGGGCCACCCCACGTCTGAGGGGACACATGGCCAGTAGAGGAACCTCTCAAAAGCGGACGTATCTCACCAACGACGGGGTGAATCCCAGACCGGCCCGATTTTCGAGGCCGAGGATGAATGAAGAAGGACATGCAGGCTCCCTGTCGCGAGGAGGAGGCAAATCGGGCCTACACGGACGAGACAGACCACAGTCCTGGTGAGGGGACGTCCGGGGGACACCTCCACCCAGGGGGAGAAGGACACGTTGAACTGTCGCGTTATTTCGAAATGACTTCACCTGCATCTACGCAGCTGGCAGTTATTTCGAAATAACGGTCGCGTTATTTCGAAATGACTTCGCCCGCCTCTACATAACTGACAGTTGTTTCGAAATAATGGTAGCGTTATTTCAAAATGACTTCGCCCGTGTCTACACAACTTGCAGTTATTTCAAAATAACGGTAGCATTATCTCAAAATGACATCGCCCACCTCTACACAGCCGACAGTTATTTCAAAAAAACGGTAGCGTTATTTCGAAATGACTTCGCCCGCCTCTACGCAGCCGGTAGTTATTTCGAAACAAACCGGTAGCGTTATTTCAAAATGACTTTGTCCACTACTACGCAGCCAGCTGTTATTCTGAAACAACGGTAGCGTTATTTCAAAATGACTTCACCCGCCACTACGCAGCCGGCAGTTATTTCGAAACAACTGTCACGTTATTTCAAAATGACTTCGCCCATGTCTACACAGTCGGCAGTTAGTTCGAAAAAACTGTAGCGTTATTTCGAAATTACTTCACCCTCCACTACGCAGCCGGCTGTTATTTCGCAATAACGGTCGCGTTATTTCGAAATGACTTCTCCCACATCTACACAGCTGGCGGTTATTTTGAAATAACTATAGCGTTATTTCAAAATTACTTTGCCCACCTCTACACAGGTGACAGTTATTTCGAAATAACGGTAGCATTATTTCGAAATGATTTCGCCTGCCTCTACACAGCCGGCAGTTATTTCGAAAAAGTGTAGCGTTATTTCGAAATGACTTCGCCCGCCTCTATGCCGTCGGCAGTTATTTCGAAATAATGGTCGCATTATTTCGAAATGACTTTGCCCGCGTTTACACAGCTGGCAGTTATTTCGAAATAACGGTAGTGTTATTTCGAAATTACTTCGCCCGCCTCTACGCCACCGGCAGTTATTTCAAAATAATGGTCGCGTTATTTCGAAATGACTTCGCCTGCCTCTACACAGCCGGCAGTTATTTCAAAATAATGGTCGCATTATTTCGAAATGACTTCGCCCGCCTCTATGCCGTCGGCAGTTATTTCGAAATAACTGTAGCGTTATTTTGAAATGACTTCACCCGCCACTACACAGCCAACAGTTATTTCGAAATAACGGTAGCGTTATTTCGAAATGATTTCGCCCACCTCTACTCAGCTGGCTGTTATTTCGAACCGAGGACCTCCGCAGCTCAGCGCCTGACTTGCTACTGGCTTGAGCAAATGCACCAGGCTCTGTAGATAACAGCGAGGAGAGACTCCCATCAGCTGTGGGGTGGGCACCGCGAGAAACACGTCACATGCTCACCCGTGGGTGCCACGTGCTGGTAAAAGACATAAGCGTGTCCAGACCAAAGGTTCATCTAGTCCTCCAACAGTGGCCAATGCCAGATACCTCAGAGGGAGTGAACAGAACGAGGAATCATCAGGTGATCCCACCGCTGCCACCAATTCCCAGTTTCTAACAAACAAAGGTGAGGGACACCGTTCCTACCCATCCTGGCGAATAGCCATAGATGGGACCTAACCTCCGTGAATGTGTCTCGCTCTTTTCAGAACCCTGTTAAACTCTTGGCCTTCACAAGGCAGGGAGTTCCACAGGTTGACTACATAGTCCGTGAAGAAAAACCGTCCTTTGGTGTGTTTTAAACCTATTCATTTCACGTGGTGACCCCCCCCCTCCGCCGTTCTTATGTTATGGGACTCTACTGGTTGACGCTGATGGGGACCTGCCTTCAGTCCGCCCGTTTCGCCACGTTTCACGGGTGCCATTGGGTTTCTCGATTCTGAATCCGAACGTGGGGGGCGTTCCGAGTCCAACCCCTTACGGAAGTCGGAGGGTATTACGTCCACGCCGCTCTCGTGCGCAAGCAAATGGGCAAGCTCGTTTTTTTAAAAGAATCAAGGTAATTTGGCAGGCGCTATTTTCCATGCATCGATGAGGCCGGCTGTTAATTACACCCCTCCTCTCTTAATTCTTCATTAATCGAGTCCTGTACCAGCTGCGCCGTCGTTCCCCCGCGATCGATGTCAGGCTTTAAATTACCTCGGTTGCTCTTTTTCAATAGTGACATCACATGAGTTTTCGGCCGGGAACTGGCATCTCCCTAGGGGGCCAAGCCAGGATGGAGCTGGAGCTGGTGGGGTCGGGGAAGATAGCTGAGTTTGGAGGACGTAGGACGCTGTCCTCGGAGAGTATGGTAGGAAGGGTCCAGAGACCCGACGGTGCAGACAGTGTCACTGCCTCGATGCCCTCTGGCCACGGGCACAGGGGCAGACAGAGGTAGCATGGGCTGCAGCAAGGGGTCCGGGGGCCCCGGCTTACCTGGCTCCGACCCCCAAGGAGCGGGGTTCCGCCCTGCATCATTGGGGAGATGGTGCTGGTGTTCTAGCCTTGTGCCCGCTTAACCCCCTCACCCACAGCCCGCTCCTGCACCCTCCTTCCTGCCCACACCCCACACCCCACTCGGCTCCTGCACCCTCCCTCCCGCCCACACCCCACACCCCACTCGGCTCCTGCACCCTCCCTCCTGCCCACACCCCACACCCCACTCGGCTCCTGCACCCTCCCTCCTGCCCACACCCCACACCCCACTTGGCTCCTGCACCCTCCCACCCTCCCAGATCAAGCAACCCCAACCCACTCCTGCACCCTCCCTCCCGCCCACACCCCAAACCTGCTTCCCAGCAGCCTCCTCCCACACACAGAACCCCTCATTTTTGGCCCCACCCCAGAGCCTGGGGGGGGGGCCCTAAAAATCTCCTAGCCTGCTCCCCCTAAGCGGTGGTGTGTGAGGAGTGGTTTTTCTCCTCCGTGGGGGGGGCCACATCTGCAAGGGGTCGGGTTTTTCCTTTTTTTCGCTTCTCCCCTCCCTTTGTTCGGTCGCTGGGCTGGACTGAAATCCCCGAACTGCCCTCAGTTTCCCTCGCCTGCCCCCCGCGTCGCGGGCGGGCTTTGGCGGCGGCCCCGTCTTCCCAGGGACGGCAGAGTTGCAGGCCTCCCCGGGGAACGGTGTGTGTGTCTCTAACAAGCAGCAGGATACGACGTGGCCTGAGTCAGTCACTGTAATTCTGTTTCGCTTTTCCCGGGGGGGAATTCTCCTCCCGCCTGCCAAAGGCCGGGCACAAAACCCCAGCAATCACCACGACACAAAACATCTGAGAGACGCAGAGGGGAGGATGGATTTTTCGGCCTCCCTTTTGCTCCCCCCGGTTCCCCCTCGCCTCCCTGGCATGCCGCCAAGTGGCGAGGTTTATTTTGAGGCGTGAAATGCGAAGCGGCTGCGTTAACGACGCCCACGCGCCCTGAGGCGGGAAGAGATTTGACGGGGGCGGTTTTCTCCCACCTTCAGGGCCTAGTTCTCCTGGCGGCGGGGCCCAACGCACCCGCGTGGCCTGAAAAAAAGGCCAATATTTTACCCCGAATCCTCTCCACGAACTGAGAAAGCCAGGAACTTGAATGAACTTCGCACCCAAGAGGTCTTAATGCCGCTACTTTCTCCCCCTGTGAATTGTGTGTGACACTCCCTTATTAAGCTTCAGGGGGTAGCCGAGTTAGTCTGTACAGAAAAAAGCAACAAAAGGTCGGGTAGCACTTTATCGACGAACAAAACATATAGATGGTATCGTGAGCTTTCGTGGGCACAGCCCACTTCTTCAGATGACTGGAGTTTAGGATGTGCAGACCCAAAATAAATAGGGGAGAAGGGAGAGGGGAGAAGGAAAAAAAAAGAAGGGGGGTGGGAAACAAGGAGCAGAAGGTATGAAAATATCAAAGGGGAAAACAAGTAGGCAGAACTGGCAATCTATAAGCACCTGACGATTGGATAGTTAAAAAGAAGCAGATAAGGATTAAAAAAGTGGGCAACTTCCCCCGTCTCCCTTCTCCCTGTGGGTCTGGATATCCTAAACTCAAAACACCAGTCATCTGAAGAAGGGGGCTGAGCCCACGAAAGCTCATGATCCCAGCTACATGTTTTGTTGGTCTATAAAGTGCTACCCAACCACTTTAAGAAACGCTGCTCTATAATAATAGACCATCCTTGGATTGCCTCAAGGCTCTTGACATAGCCCGCCAGCCCCTCTGGGAATTGGAGCAAGACGGGTGCGACGGGACTGCCCTTCAGTGGCTCTACCAAGGAGGAACACGTAACGGAATGACATTGGGTTGGAGGCAGATCTCGTGTGAGGTCGCACAAGGATCTGGGGCGAGCCCGGCGCTAATTCGAGGTAACCCAATGAAAAGGGTCACAATCCCATGAAAACGTTTCGGTATTAGCCAAGAAAAAAGTCCCGACAAAAATAAGCAATAGGCTCCCAACGATTAACGAGTTTGAATTTTGGGTCTGGACAGGACAAATGTGGAAATCAACACCGGGAGTGAGATAAGAAATATTCCCCCTCCCGCCCCCGATCAGGGACGTTTAAATGTGTTTCTTCCTTCGTAAATATTGCGCCGGGATATCGGAAGTAATCTCGGCAATTTCCCTTTCATTAAGCTAATCCTTCTCAAACAACGACAGAGCCCGGCTGCTTAAGGTGGAGACGATGCCGTTGTTGCACGTATTAAGTAGAAGTGTTCAGTTGTGTTTGCCGGTGGTGCGCTGTTAAACACCCCCGTCACACCCTGGCAAAGAGTGTAATAATATCCCCCCCCCTTGACGCATTACGTGATACTTGTGCATTTTCGTCTCCCTGGTGGGCGAGTCATCAGGAGGTTGGTAGCTCCTCTCTGGTCACCCTGCTTCTCCCATTGGTCCAATTCCCTGTCCTCCCCATTTCCCTGGTGGGTCTGACATCACAGGCCCTAAAACAGGGGTTCCTGGTCTAGACAGTGTTTGATCCTGCCATGAGGGCAGGGGACTGGACTTGATGACCTCTTGAGGTCTCTTCCTTCCTTCCTTCCTCACCATCTGCCCACGATGGCTATTCCTTGGGCCTCCCTCTGGAGGGCCGGTTTGTGTGAAGACACATGCTTTCATCGTGCTTTGAGAGTGGTCTACTTGGAGTGCTCTCTCCTCCAGTCAGAGAAACTCCCCCCAAAGGGGCATCCTTAGCATTCCCAAGCTGAGCAACTACCTCAGCTGGTGGTGAGTAGGGATGAGGGTGGAGTCGGGGTGAGGTCTATCGGTGGTGTAAGATCTGAAGAAGGTCAGGTTCCTCTTTCAAGTGTCTTCACCTGCATTGTCCTAGGTTCCTCTGTGGCCTTCTCCATCCTCACAGATCTCAGAGCCAGCACCCTCCTGTGACACCACCTTCTAGGGCAGGGGTTCCCAACCTGAGGTACGCGTACCCCAAGGGGGTACGAGAAGCTTGTCAAGGGGGGACGGGGAATATCTGGTAAATAACTAGATTGTCCTAATTGAAATATTCCCAAAGTAGTAGTGATAGTGAAAAAAGTTGTGAATTCTAGAGTCTAGAATTTATTTCCTTTCATATTGAATAGGGGGTACGGGAAGGTTTACTAAAAGCCGAGGGGGTACGGGGACCGAAAAAGGTTGGGAACCCCTGGTCTAGACCATCCCTGATTGATGTCTATAGAATCATAGAACTGGAAGGGACCTCGAGAGGTCATCAGGTCCAGGCCCCTGCCCTCCCGGCCGGACCAAGCCCCATCTAGACCATCCCTGGTTGATGTCTATAGAACCATAGAACACTAGAACTGGAAGGGACCTCAAGAGGTCACCAAGTACAGTTCCCTGCCCTCACAGCAGGACCAAGGCCCATCTAGACCATCCCTGGTAGATGTCTATAGAATCATAGAACTGGAAGGGACCTCAAGAGGTCATCAAGTCCAGTCCCCTGCCCTCACGGCAGGACCAAGCACCATCTAGAACATCCCTGGTAGATGTCTATAGAATCACAGAACTGGAAGGGACCTCGAGAGCTCATGGAGTCCACCCCTGCCTCACGGCAGGACCAAGCCCCATCTAGACCATCCCTGGTAGATGTCTATAGAATCGTAGAAATGGAAGGAACTTGAGAGGTCATCAAGTCCAGTCCCCTGCCCTCACGGCAGGACCAAGCCCCATCTAGACCATCCCTCATAGATGTCTATAGAATCATAGAACACTAGAATTGGAAGGGACCTCAAGAGGTCATCAAGTCCAGCCCCTGCCTCATGGCAGCACCAAGCCCCATCTAGGCCATTCCTGGTAGATGTCTATAGAATCGTAGAAATGGAAGGACATCGAGAGGTCATCAAGTCCAGTCCCCTGCCCTCACGGCAGGACCGAGCACTGTCTAGACCATCCCTGGTAGATGTCTACAGAATCCTAGGGACCTTGAGAGGTCATCGAGTCCAGTCCTCTGCCCTCACGGCAGGGCCAAGCACTGTCTAGACCATCCCTGGTAGATGTCTACAGAATCCTAGGGACCTCGAGAGGTCATCGAGTCCAGTCCCCTGCCCTCATGATCTTGCTCTGTGTCAACCTTTTACACAGAGTAAACTGGATTTATTTGGGGGTTTGGTCCCTTTTGGGGGCTGTCTAATAGCTGAGCCCAGAGATAAGCTGGTTCGGCATGTATATTACTCTGCTGTGGGGGGCGGTTACCCGACCTCCGTGCCATGGCTGGGGGAGACCAGAGCTTCTGGTCCAGCAGGAAGGGAGGTAGTAGCAGCTCTGGAGGGAGGTGGGAGAGGATCAGTGGCATGCCTGGCACACTGGGGACCCCGGGAGTACCCCAGCGATCACACCCATCATGCACACCTCCTTTGTAGATTTCGTCCCTCTCTGGCTTTAGGCGTGAATGCACCCCCCGCCTAAAGACCGAGAGGGACGATGCTTTCTGGGGTTACGTTGCCTGGGGACCTGTGTGGGTTTAGGGGAGCCATTGCCCTTTTCTGGCTGCATCCGCAATATATTTATTGGTGTGTTTTGCCGCTTGCTCTAATTTAGGGGCATTAATCTCCCGGAGAATGAGGCAGCGTGTGCAGCGCCGGCCCCGGTGCATCCATTCCAAAATAATTAAGTTATTTCCCCCCCCAAGGTCTCTTGGAAACCATAAATATGTCATGAGCCACAGCTCCAAGCCAGACTCAGCCCTGATTAGCTCACCCGTGTAATGACCCTAATTGGGAATTGCCCAATAAAAAATGGACCGGCCAAAAGCTCAACCTTCATCAGGCGGGTGTCTGATGTTAAGGGCTTGTTAACCCCAACCGCACTGCCTGCAGCTGGAGGAGGGGAAGAGAGGAGAGATGAGGAGGGAAGGGAAGGGAAGAGAAGGGGAAAGGAGAGGAGAGGAGGGAAAGGGAGGGAAGGGGAGGGGAAGGAGGTGAGGCAAGATGAGGAGAGAGGAGGGGAGGGAGGGGAGAGGAGAAGAGGGAAAGGGAAGGGAGGGAGGGGAGGTGAGGGGAGGATAGGAGAGGAGAGGAAAGGAGGAGGGAAGGGAAGAGGATTTGAGAGGAGGAAAGGAGGAAAGTAGGGAAGTGGAGGAGGCGAAGAGAGGAGGAGGAGGGACAGGAGAGGAGAGGAGAAGAGGGAAGAGAAGGAGGGAGGGGAGGGAAGGAGGAGAGGAGAGGAGGGAAAGAGAGGGAAGGGAAGGGGAGGCAAGATGAGGAGGAAAGGGAAGAGAGGAGAGGAGGGAGGGGAGGAGGGGAGGAGAGGAGGAGGAAGGAGGAGGAGAGGAGAGGAACAAAGGAGGAGAGTAGGGGAGTGGAGGAGGGGAAGAGAGAGGAGGGAAGGGGAGTGGAGAGGAGGGAGGGAGGGGGAGGAGGAGGAGGGGAGGAGAGAAGGGGAGGGGAGGAGGGGAGGGGAGGAGGAAAGGAGGAGAGTAGGGGAGGAGGGAGAGGGGAGGGGAGGGGAGCGGAGAGAGGAGAGGAGGGGAGGGGAGGAGAGAGAGAGGGAGGGGAGGAGAGGAGGAGGAGAGGAGGGGAGGAGGGGAGGAGGAGGGGAGGGAGGAGAGGAGGGAGAGGAGAGGAGGAGGGAGAGGAGAGGAGGAGGAGGGGAGAGGAGAGGAGGGGAGAGGAGAGGAGGAGAGGAGAGGAGGGAGAGGAGGAGAGGAGGAGAGGGGAGAGGAGAGGAGAGGAGAGGAGGGGAGAGGAGGGGAGGAGGAGAGGAGAGGAGAGGAGGAGGAGAGGAGGGAGGAGGGGAGGAGGAGAGGAAAGGAGAGGAGGAGAGGGGAGGAGAGGAGAGGAGAGGAGGAGAGGGGAGGGGAGGAGAGGAGGGAAGGGAGGGGAGGGGAGGGAGAGGAGAGGAGGGAGGAGAGAAGGGGAGAGGGGAGGAGGGGAGAGGATGGGAGGAGGGAGGGAGGGGAGAGGAGAGGAGAGGAGAGGAGAGGAGGGGAGGGGAGGGGAGGAGGGGAGAGGAGAGGAGAGGAGAGGAGGAGGGGAGGGGAGGAGAGAAGGAGGGGAGGGGAGGGGAGAGGAGAGGAGGGGAGAGGGGAGGGGAGGGAGGAGGGGAGGGGAGAGGAGAGGAGGAGGGGAGAGGAGAGAGAGGAGGGAGGAGAAGGGAGGGAGGGGAGGAGGGGAGGGGAGAGGAGAGGAGGGGAGGGGAGAGGAGAGGAGGAGAGCAGAGGAGGAGAGGAGAGAGAGGAGAGGAGGAGAGGAGAGGAGAGGAGGAGAGCAGGGGAGGAGAGGAGAGGAGAGGAGAGAGGAGGGGAGAGGAGAGGAGAGGAGGAGAGCAGAGGGAGAGAGGAGGGGAGAAGGGAGAGGAGGAGGAGGAGGAGGAGGAGAGGAGAGAGAGAGGGAGAGGAGAGGAGAGGAGAGGAGAGAGAGGAGAGGAGAGGAGAGAGGAGAGAGAGAGGAGGAGAGCAGAGGGGAGAAGAGGGGAGAGGAGGGAGAGCAGAGGAAGAGGAGGGGAAGAGGAGAGGAGAGGAGGAGAGCAGAGGGGAGAGGAGGGGAGAAGGGAAGAGGAGGGGAGGGGAGAGGAGAGGAAAGGAGGGGAGGAGAGGAGAGGAGAGGAGGAGAGCAGAGGGGAGAGGAGAGGAGAGGAGGAGAGCAGAGGGGAGAGGAGGGGAGAAGGGAAGGGGAGGGAAGGGGAGGAGGAGAGAGTCGAGCCGACGGAGCTCCGCTGCCGTCCACGTTTCGTCTTTCTCCCCCCAGCGGGAGGGGCAAAGCGCTCAGCGGGTGCCGAGGGAGGCCCCGCCCGACTCCCTGTCTCCCCCAAGCTTTCCTTCGGGACCGAAATGTCCATGTTCCCTCGGAGACGAGCTGTGACGTCTCATGGACCAGCTCATCCCAACGGATTCCTCTGGCCACTTCCTTTTCCTTTCATCTTCCTCCTCGTGGTCACCGTTGCCATTCTCCAGGGCGTTCTACGGCCCAGTGCCCGACACGCCTGCCCAGTCCCTATGGTGGGCTCAGAAGTTACCTCAGCAGGCCTGAAGTCCATGGAGAGTCACCGGGAGTCCTGGTGGTGTTGGTCCAGGAGGATTCATGACCCTCCAGTAGCTCCGTTATGAGTGGAGCGGTGCGTTTGGATCTCCAGAGGGGAACTGGATCCCCCTCACCTTCCTAGATGACTTTTTTCTGTAAAAAGACGATTTTTGGGCCGTGTAAACCCACCGAAGTTCATAGGATCCTAGCACCGTAGGGTTGGAAGAGACCTCAGGAGTTGTGGTGTCCAACTCCCTGCCCAAACCTGGACCAACCTCAACTCAACCATTCCAGTCAAGCCGGGCCGTCAAAACCTCTAGGGATGGAGGTTCCAAACCCATCCTCCGGCGTCACCACCCTCCTACTCAACCCGTTTCCAATCCTCGTCTTTCCCCAGCTCCAACCTCATTTCCCACCTGCCTGCCTGAGCCACCGCAAACGATACGAGCGTGTCTAATTCCCGTGAATAATTTATGCGCCGTAATAAGTGCTCGATACCAATGAACAGAATAAATACAACTCCCCAAGACCGCATTACCAACGCGAATTCATTTCTGCGCGGCGAGGCAACTGTTATGATCAAGGAAGGGGAGAAATAATCTCCATCCATAACCCGTCCTTATTATCTCATTGTTTTATTTGTGCAGTGATACATGCCGGCGTCGCGCACAATTCATCCAGCCGTCCTGGGCTTGGCGGGGAAGTTATTTCTGCGGGTATTAGACTCATCATTTCTCATCACCGGGCCGACATGCCAGGACGCTTTTCTCGTTGCGCGTGACACATGAGAGCACTTTTCGCGGCAAACAGAGCCGACCGGAACCATATTTCCCGCTGCCAATGCGGAAACAAACGCGCTCTCGGCTGTGAAATATGTATTTTCCTTAATTCCACTACAGTATTCACGGCCCGAGCCATAAAACACCCTTATATGCAACCCGTCAAAGTTCAGCCGTAAGAGATCAGAGGGACTTTTTCGAGGCGCTTGCCGTGGTGTATTTTGGTTTTTACATATAATTCGCACCCCACTAACACCTTTTCCGATTACAGCCGCTCCCCGAGTTACGACTACCTCCACTTACGACCAAAGCGGGTCAGAGGGTCAGAGAAGTCTAGGGGGTACGTCAACACCACTGAAATGTGGAGAAATCGGAAGATTTCTTTTAAGTTGTACAGCGCTTTGTTATTTTTGTACTTTTACCCCCCCAAATTTCATCACCCGCCCGGCAACGATGAAGCTGTTGAAACAAACGTGTTGCAACGGTGGAAAAAAAATTGTGTGTATCTGAAAACTGTAGGTACTGGGGGTACTTATAATTTTTTTTTAAAGGGGGGTACTTTATAAAAAAAACGGTTGAGAAACATTGGTCTATGTTATGCCAACCATCCCCGATTCCTTAATTTCATGCGCTTCCATTTCGGTGGGGAAAAGGGATCGTGGGATGCCAGCCAATAGCGAGAGATGATGAATATTTAATACTCGGGGGTAGTTTTGAGTGCCTCCACGCTTACGAACAGCGCGGTCGCCACGTAACTCTATGGGATCCGAGTGACAAACGCTTCGTGTTACGGACCAAGCGGTGGTCTGTAACTTGTTCGTAACTCGGGGAGCGGCTGTACTTGCCAGCGTTGGCCATTTTGGGTATGTCTAGACCAGCCACATGCGGCTTTTCCCCCCACCAGGGTGCAGCTCGTGAAGCCCCCCCCCCCCCAAGATGGCTTGTAAAGCTGTCCCGTGCCCCTGAAAAAGGCCCTCTCCTCCTGGCTCTCTTAAAGGCCGTTTTCTTAAAGGGGCAGTACTTTTTTTTTTTTTTTTTGCTCGACAACTTCATGCTGGATCTCCTTGGCTCTTTGGGTCTAGATGGAGGTATCCCGGAAAAACTCCTCCGCGTCCAGGGAACACATTTCATTTGCTCTTCCGCTTTTTTTCGGTGGAAGCGCGAACACGCTCTTTCGGGGAGCCCTGTCTACCTCGTTCTACGAGGAGTCAAGGCTCCTCCGAAAGAAGAGGCGTTTCCCGCCATTTGGCCCCGTCTAGACGGGAAAAGCCTCTTCTGGAAAAGCGACCGGCAAAAGCGAGCGCAATTTGCGTCATGTTTTCCGGAAAAAGGCTATCGTGTAGACACAGTCTTCCTCATGAACTCCAAAATTCATGGGGATATTTAAAGTGGCTACTTAGCAATGTCATTTCTAATGCCGTTTTTGGGTCGTTTCTCCGAACCAGCTTCATCAAAACACCCTTTACCTGGAATTGACTGATAGAAGCCTTCTTAAGTTGTACGTGATGCGGGCAGGAGTTGTTTCCATAATTTCCTCGAGCCATTAGCAGAGACCGAGTGTATATGTCAGTGTTTCTCAACCAGTGGTCCGAGTAACCGTAGGGGGAGAAGTCTATGTTATGCCAACCATCCCCGATTCCTTAATTTCATGCGCTTCCATTTCTGGGGGGGGCAGGGATCGTGGGATGCCAGCCAATAGCGAGAGATGATGAATATTTAATACTCGGGGCTAGTTTTGAGTGCCTTGCCATGCATTTATCTAGCAAGATTTACAACCAGGACCACATTTGCTTAGCAGACCGGAGTTGCTCTCTCGGCAAAAGAAGAGCACTCTTTCTTTCAACATGGAGACGATCGGCTCCCTCGGGTGGGAAAACACCCCCATCCTTGTTGGGCGGGTTGGGGGTTGGTACGTCTGGGAGTGTGGGAGGGGGCAGGAGCCGAGTGGGGTGTGGGAGGGAGGGTGCAGGAGCAGGTTGGCGGTCAGTGGGTCGGGGGGCAGGAGCCGAGTTGGGGTGTGGGCGGGAGGGAGGGTGCAGGAGCGGGTTGGGGTCAGTGGGTCTGGGAGGATGGGAGGAGCAGGAGCTGACTGGGGTGTGGGCGGAGGGAAGGTGCGGGAGCGGGTTGGCTGTCGGTGGGTCTGGGAGGATGGGAGGAGCAGGAGCTGAGTTGGGGAGTGGGCGGGAGGGAGGGTGTGGAGCGGGTTGGGGTTGGTGGATCTGGGAGGGGCAGGAGCCGAGTTGGGGGTGTGGCAGGAGGGAAGGTGTGGGAGCGGGTTTGGGGTCGGTGGGTCTGGGAGGGTGGGAGGAGCAGGAGCCGAGTTGGGGGTGTGGGCAGGAGGGAGGGCGGAGCGGGTTGGCTGTCGGTGGGTCTGGGAGGATGGGAGGGGCAGGAGCTGACTGTGGGTGTGGGCGGGAGGGAGGGTGTGGAGCGGGTTGGGGGTCGGTGGGTCTGGGAGAGTGAAAGGAGCAGGAGCCGAGTTGGGGGTGGGCAGGAGGGAAGGTGTGGGAGTGGGTGGGGTCGGTGGGTCTGGGAGGGTGGGAGGAGCAGGAGCCGAGTTGGGGTGTGGGTGGGAGGAGGTGCGGGAGTGGGTTGGCTGTCGGTGGGTCTGGGAGGGTGGGAGGACAGGAGCCAACTGGGGGTGTGGGTGGGAGGGAGGGTGTGGAAGCGGGTTGGGGTCGAGAGGGGCAGGAGCCGACTGGGCATGTGGGGGGCGGGAGGGAGGGTGCGGGAGCAAGCTGGGGTGAGGGGTCTGCCAAGGAGATAGGGTGCAGGAGTGAATTGAGGCTGGGGGGTCTCCAACTCCTATTTCTGTGGGTCAGCGATCCCTGACCGAAAAAACGTTTCCTCCCCTGGTCTGTGGGTCACGGCGCCATCTTGCCACTCCTCCCAGAGCTGGACTCATGCTCCTCCCACAGAGCCGGGACCCCGCCTCTCCTGCCCTGGGCTCGCCTGCCCCACTGCTGCCCCACACCCACACCTGGGCTCAGCATCTAATTAATTCCCAGCCCCTCAGTGTGGCGGGTCTCATGGCCGCCGGCCCTATCAGGAGACGAATGAACACGGCATCTCCGTGAGGACGTGCCGAATCCGAATTCCTCTCCTCCGTTCCTCTCGTTCACGAGCCTCCTCCACTCCAGCGGACGGGCGCCGGCGCTTCCTGCTCCGGCAGCTCGGCGCTTGAGAAGCGCCCAATGTCGAATGTCAGTCGTTTCCTCAGCACTACGCCCGGGACGGTTTTCACCGACCCTCCCCCGTCGGAATCGGGCGCCCGCGTTTCAAAACGGATTGCGGAACACCAAACGGCAGTGCTGGAGCCAAAACGTTGGCAGCGTCATCCCCACAAAATGACCCAAATGAACTTTTTCCACCCCAATAATCGTTTCGGCCTGGAGGCCTCGCCAGGGAAACCACGGCAACCAACTCCACTGGGAGTGAGGCCTGTAGGCCCTCATGGAGTTCCCCTCCCGGGCCCGTCCGGTCGCGAGGCACCGTAAACGCCCCTGAAAAATCTGGCCTGGTGTCGTTTTGGAAATAGGCCCTAAGTTTTGGATGCCCTGGAGGGGCTTTTGAAAGGATTACCCCTCCTGCCAGCATGGAGGGAGGAGCAGACCGTGACCTCGTCGTTTTTACGGGCCAAAAAGGTGAGCAACAGGGATGAGAACGACCAAACCGGCTCACACCAAAGGTCCAGCTAAGCCCAGGATGCTGTCTTCCGACAGTGGCCAACACCAGATGCCCCAGAGGGAGTGATCACAACAGGGAATCATCAAGTGATACCCACCTGTCACCCATTTCCAGACAAACAGAGGCTCGGGACACCATTCCTACCCATCCTGACTAGTCGCCATGGGTGGACCTATCCTCCATAAATGTCTCTAGCTCTTTCCGGAACCTGGCCCTGATCGTCACAACATCCTGCAGCAAGGAGTTCCACTGGTTGACTGGGCGCAAACCGTCCTTCGGTTTGTTTGAAACGTCCGACCTATCCATTTCATCTGGTGACCCCTAGTTCTTATATTGTGGGAAGAAGTAAATAACGTTGCCTTATGCCCTTTTTCCACATCAGCCATGATTTTTACAGGATGGGAACAAGTCAATTACCTTTCCTTATATGCTTTCCCCGCACCAGTCATGATTTTATGCACCTCTACCCTATTCCCCTTAGCTCCTCTTTCCAAGCTGAAAAGTCCTCGTTGTTTTAACCTCTCCTCGTATGGCAGCAGTTCCAGACCCCGAATCATTTTTAGTGCCCTTTTCCAGCTCTTTTCCAACGCTGAGAGATCTTTTTGGAGAGGAGGCGACCACATCTGCACTCAGTCCTCCAGATGTGGGCGCCCCATGGATTTGTAAAGATGAGGGAGCAGAATGTGGAGGTGGGCTTTTCGGGGAGGAGAAATGCAGGAGCGGGCTGGGGGATTCGGGTGTCGGTGGACCCCCCCCAACAGTTCTGCCTGCTGTGCTGGGTTGCGGCGACAACATACACATAGGTAGATAGATAGATAGATAGATAGAGGGGTGTGTGGGGATAGATAGATAGATAGATAGATAGATAGATAGATAGATAGATAGATAGATAGAAGGGGTGTGGGGTAGATAGATAGGTAGATAGATAGCTAGAGGGTGTGTGTGGGGATAGATAGATAGAGAGAGAGAGGGGGTGTGTGGGGGTAGATAGATAGATAGATAGGTAGATAGATAGATAGATAGATAGATAGAGGGGGGTGTATGGGGATAGATAGATAGATAGATAGATAGATAGATAGATAGATAGATAGATAGAATGGGGATAGATAGATAGATAGAGGGTGTGTGGGGTTAGATAGATAGATAGATAGATAGAGGGGGTGTGTGAGGGTAGATAGATAGAGGGGGTGTGTGGGGTATATAGATAGATAGATAGATAGATAGAGGGGTGTGTGGGGAGATAGATAGAGTGTGTGTGGGGGTAGATAGATAGAGGGTGTGAGTGGGGTGTGTGGGACAGATAGATAGATAGATAGAGGTGTGAGTGGGGGATAGATAGATAGATAGACAGATAGATAGATAGATAGATAGATAGATAGATAGAGGGGTGTGTGGGATAGATAGATAGGTAGATAGATAGATAGAGAGGGTGTGTGGGGTTAGATAGATAGATAGAGGGGTGTGGGATAGATAGATAGATAGATAGATAGATAGATAGAGGTGTGGGGATAGATAGATAGGAGGGTGTGTGTGTGTGGGTAGATAGATAGAGGGGTGTGGGGATGATAGATAGATAGATAGATAGAGGTGTGTGTGGGATAGATAGATAGAGGGGATATCTAGGGATGGATAGATAGATAGAGACTGTGGGGATAGATAGAAGGGTGTGTGGGGCAGATAGATAGATAGAGGGTGTGTGGGGATAGATAGATAGATAGAAGGGGTGTGTGGGGATAGATAGATAGATAGAGGGTGTGTGTGGGATAGATAGATAGATAGAGGGGGGGTGTGTAGATAGATAGATAGAGGGGGTGTGTGGGATAGATAGATAGATAGATAGATAGAGGGGTGTGTGGGGATAGATAGGGGGATAGATAGATAGAGGGGGTGTGGGGGATAGATAGATAGAGGGTGAGATAGATAGATAGAGGAGTGTGTGGGGATAGATAGATAGAGGAGTGTGTGGGGATAGATAGAGATAGATAGATAGAGGGTGTGTGGGGATAGATAGATAGATAGATAGATAGAGGTGTGTGTGGGGATAGATAGATAGAGGGGTGTGGGGATAGATAGATAGAGAGTGTGTGGGGATAGATAGATAGATGTGTGGGGATAGATAGAGGGTGTGTGGGGATAGATAGATAGAGGGGTGTGTGGGGATGGATAGATAGAGAGAGACTATACAGGGATAGATAGAGGGGGTGTGTGGGGATAGATAGATAGAGGGGGTATATAGGGATGGATAGATAGAGAGAGACTGTCCGGGGATAGATAGAGGGTGTGTGTGGGGATAGATAGATAGAGGGGGTATATAGGGATGGATAGATAGAGAGAGACCGTACGGGGATAGATAGAGGGGGTGTGGGGGGCATAGCTAGCTAGCTAGCGGGGCTGTAACCTGCAATCACATCTCTGCCACAGGGCCGGAGATTTTCCAGCGTGGCACCCGGTGTCCCGAAGAGCCCTTGGAATGAGCCTGAGACGTACGCCCAGCAGAAATCGGTTGCAGACTTTGCTTCTTGTTCTTTCGGCCCAGACAAGAATCTGGGACTCGCAGGAAGCTCCCAACACTGTACCAGCCCCTGAGCGAACGCCGCATGTACCTGACCAGCCGTCTCCTGTGCCCAAACGGCATTCGGTTGGGGGGTGCAGGGCCGGCGTATTGCTTCGGTCAATCCACCCCCCAAACCACCATTCAGTCGTGTTTGCATCCTGCCCCCCCGACTCGCTGGTCCCCCGCATCCTGCGAGGCTGGGGAGTTTTGCTCTCCGGAGTCCACACCCGGCCACCCCAAGGGACGGTTTTATGTCCCCCCTAAAACCCTCCGCTCGGACGGCCCCACGCAACGCGGGATGTTGGCTCGCCGCGAGCCGGCTGCCAGGGTCTGAGACGACAGCGCGGGGCCGTGGGTTAAGGAGCATCTCCGGGCGACCGATTTCTGCCTGGCTGACGGACGGCTGCTTGTCGAGAAACCCCCGGGGGCCGTCAAGATTTGTCCGCCGTGGTGAGCCACCGTACACAGGAAAATCCCCGCCGAGAACCTTGCCAGCCGGCCGCGCGGCGGGCGGGTGGATATAACCCCCGTCTCGTCTTGACATTTCTGCCAACAGCTTATAAATATTCCATGGGAACTGCCACGGGGGGCCAAAGAAGCGTTGTCCTTATTTAACAAGCGGCAGCCGAGAAAGAGGAACCGGTCAGGATATCGGAGGGGGCTGGAATTCAGCAACGCTTGGCTTTCTGACCAATGTGGCAGGCACTATCGCTGGGCGGGGCCAGATGCGGCCCTGGGGCCGGATCCGGCCCCAGGGCCGCATCCGGCCCCGGGCCGGCTCTAGGCACCAGCAAAACAAGCACGTGCTTGCGGCGGCACATTTCCGGCCATACTTGTGTGTATTGTGCCGCCCCCGTTCTGCCCCTCACCTGCCAGCAGCAGCCCCTTCCACGCGCCCCCCCCACGTGGGGAGGGGCCCAGCGCCCAGGCAGGTGCCCAATAGCCCCGCCCCTCCAAGGGCGGCGCTTCCCGAGTCTTTTTCCCGCGGGGCCGGGACCTGCGTGTGCCCAGCTGTGCGCGCTGATTGGCCGGCCGGCGCCATATCACAGCCCCTGCGGGGGGGAAAAAGAGGGGGAGGGGCGCGGGGCCCTGCTGGGGGGGTCGTGGTGCGTGGGCTTCCATCCAGAGGGGGTGGCCAGGGAGCCCCAGCTCCTCCACCCTCCCCACCCGGTCACCGTGCTTGGCCATCTCCCCGGCTCCCAAAGGGGAAACTGAGGCAGCAGGGAAGCGACTTGCCCCAGGCCAGCCGGCGGCAGGGCCGGGGACAGAACCCAGGCATCCGGGCTCCAGCCTGGCGCGCTGGGGCCGGTGCTGGTCGCAGGCCGAGCTCGTATCCCCGTGCCGGGCTGTGCCGGGCCAGATCCTGCGGCCCGGGCCAAGCACGCCGAGCAGAACGCCCCCTCCCGCCGCACCAGGGGCCTTAAGCCACGGCCGGGCCGCCCTTGCTTCAGGTCCGGATCGCTGCCAACAAAAAAAGGGGGGGGGGGGGCAAAAATTTTTTGCTTGGGGCGGCAGATAACGCTCCCTGCTCAGCCCGGGCGGACCGGCTCCCTGGCTTCTGAGCTTAGAAAAGAGGCGACTAAGGGGGGATAGGATGGCGGTCTAGAAAACCACGAGTGGTGTGGAAAACGTGGATGAGGCGCCGTTATTTACTCATTCCCACAGTGTAAGAACGAGGGGTCAGAGGCAGCGGGCTTCAAACCAACCAACGGAAGTTTTGCGTCACCCCGTTCACGGGTGGAACTCCTCGCCGGGGGGAGGCGGGGAAGGCTAGGACTTGAACGGGGCTCAGAAAGGAGCGAGAGAGATCCAGGGAGGTGAGGTGCATGCACGGCTGTTCGGGGGATGGGGAGGGATGGTGTCCCTCACCTCTGTGTGTCAGAAGCCGGGAATTGGTGGCAGAAGTGGGATCACTTGATGATTCCCTGTTCTGTTCACTCCCTCTGGGCATCTCTCGGCAGGGGCTAGATGGACCCAGTCAGGCCAAGGTTTATACCACGCGTCCTTGCTTTTAGGACTAGCGTGCTTTTGGGGTTCTCTGACAAAAGGGCCCGACCCAGTGGGGTGTGGACCCCCCGTTAACCTCCTAGGGTGCTCAGAACAGGATCGGGGGGGTTCTAGGAACCAGGCGTTCGTAGAAGCGCAGAACCCCGGGGCGGGAAGCGACCTCAGGTCATCGAGTCCAGCCCCCGACTATGTCCAATCCCATGGCACACGTGGTTGTTGCTGTGTGTCAGGGCTCCGCCCACTTGGGCGGGGCCTGGCAGGGTGCGAGGTTTTGCAGGGCGGGCGGCTCCTTGCCTTGAGGGGCGTGGGGCTGGCAACACGCCGCTGCAGTCGTGGGAGGGCTCCCTTGTGGGTCGCAAGGCCGCCTCCGCGGCCCACCCACCGACCTCGGGCGTGGTCCACCCCTCGCTTGCTCCTCCCCCTCTCGCTGTCCCCGCCCCACTCCGCCTCACCCCCCCGCGGAATCCAGCCCCCAACTTGGCGCCGGAGGCAGCCGAGCACTCTGGCACTGCTCCTCCTGCGGGGGGCGCCCCCTCCAGTCATGATCCACGGGCCCCCCACAGCCCAATGCCCCCTAAGGCTTAACCCCTTCCCGCCCAGGCTGCTGGTGGCCGGGTGGCTGCTGGTTTCTGCTGGTGGCCAGCAGCGGCCGCCTCAGAGCGGCTTAACCCCTTCCTGCCCAGGCTGCTGGAGGCCGGTGGCTGCTGGTTTCTGCTGGTGGCCAGCAGCGGCCGCTTCAGAGCGGCTTAACCCCTTCCTGCCCAGGCTGCTGGAGGCCGGTGGCTGCTGGTTTCTGCTGGTGGCCAGCAGCGGCCGCTTCATTTCGGCTTAACCCCTTCCTGCCCAGGCTGCTGGAGGCCGGTGGCTGCTGGTTTCTGCTGGTGGCCAGCAGCGGCCGCTTCAGAGCGGCTTAACCCCTTCCCGCCCAGGCTGCTGGAGGCCGGGCGGCTGCTGGTTTCTGCTGGTGGCCAGCAGCGGCCGCTTCAGATCGGCTTAACCCCTTCCCGCCCAGGCTGCTGGAGGCCGGGTGGCTGCTGGTTTCTGCTGGTGGCCAGCAGCGGCCGCCTCAGTTCGGCTTAACCCCTTCCCGCCCAGGCTGCTGGAGGCCGGTAGCTGCTGATTTCTGCTGGTGGCCAGCAGCGGCCGCTTCAGAGCGGCTTAACCCCTTCCTGCCCAGGCTGCTGGAGGCCGGGTGGCTGCAGGTTTCTGCTGGTGGCCAGCAGCGGCCGCTTCAGAGCGGCTTAACCCCTTCCTGCCCAGGCTGCTGGAGGCCGGGTGGCTGCTGGTTTCTGCTGGTGGCCAGCAGCGGCGCTTCAGTTCTGCCAACCCTTCCCGCCCAGGCTGCTGGAGGCCGGGTGGCTGCTGGCTTATGCTGGTGGCCAGCAGCGGCCGCTTCAGTTCGGCTTAACCCCTTCCTGCCCAGGCTGCTGGAGGCCGGGTGGCTGCTGGTTTCTGCTGGTGGCCAGCAGCGGCCGCTTCAGAGCGGCTTAACCCCTTCCCGCCCAGGCTGCTGGAGGCCGGTAGCTGCTGGTTTCTGCTTGTGGCCAGCAGTGGCCGCTTCATTTCGGCTTAACCCCTTCCTGCCCAGGCTGCTGGAGGCCGGGTGGCTGCTGGTTTCTGCTGGTGGCCAGCAGTGGCCACTTCAGGATGGCTTAACCCCTTCCTGCCCGGGCTGCTGGAGGCCGGTGGCTGCTGGTTTCTGCTGGTGGCCAGCAGCGGCCGCTTCAGAGCGGCTTAACCCCTTCCTGCCCAGGCTGCTGGAGGCCGGGTGGCTGCTGGTTTCTGCTGGTGGCCAGCAGCGGCCTCTTCAGACCGGCTTAACCCCTTCCTGCCCAGGCTGCTGGAGGCCGGTAGCTGCTGGTTTCTGCTGGTGGCCAGCAGCGGCTGCTTCAGGTCGGCTTAACCCCTTCCTGCCCAGGCTGCTGGAGGCCGGGTGGCTGCTGGTTTCTGCTGGTGGCCAGCAGCGGCCGCTTCAGTTCGGCTTAACCCCTTCCAGCCCAGGCTACTTGAGGCTGGGTGGCTGCTGGTTTCTGCTGGTGGCCAGCAGCGGCCGCTTCAGAGCGGCTTAACCCCTTCCTGCCCAGGCTGCTGGAGGCCGGGTGGCTGCTGGTTTCTGCTGGTGGCCAGCAGCGGCCGCTTCAGTTCGGCTTAACCCCTTCCTGCCCAGGCTGCTGGAGGCCGGGTGGCTGCTGGTTTCTGCTGGTGGCCAGCAGCGGCCGCTTCAGAGCGGCTTAACCCCTTCCTGCCCAGGCTGCTGGAGGCCGGGTGGCTGCTGGATTCTGGTGGGTGGCCAGCAGTGGCCACTTCAGGATGGCTTAACCCCTTCCTGCCCAGGCTGCTGGAGGCCAGTGGCTGCTGGTTTCTGCTGGTGGCCAGCAGCGGCCGCTTCAGAGCGGCTTAACCCCTTCCTGTCCAGGCTGCTGGAGGCTGGTAGCTGCTGGATTCTGGTGGGTGGCCAGCAGTGGCCACTTCAGGATGGCTTAACCCCTTCCTGCCCGGGCTGCTGGAGGCCAGTGGCTGCTGGTTTCTGCTGGTGGCCAGCAGCGGCCTCTTCAGGACTCGGTGGGTTGGAAGGGACAGAGGCTGCTTTCAAGCGCAGGGAGAGACGAGGGAAACTCTGAACTCAGCGTCCCTCCCTAATGAGGACCAGGGAATTTGCGGGCCTTCTCTCACGCCCCGGGTGCTATGGGGAACTGTTCTGCCCCTCGCTACTGCAGGTCTCCCCAGCAGGGGTGGAACGGGTGTCAGCCTCCTGTATCTGCAAGAACCGCGAGGAGTCCGACACGTTCCGGGCACCTGGTCCTGCTCCGTCGTCTGCGGCCCGCCTCTGTGCCCGCCCGAGCGGGAGAATCGGCTGCCGATCACCTGCAGGATGGCGGCCCTGGCGGGGACTCAGTGCTTTTTCTTCATGCAGCAGTCAACTTGTGGAACTCCTCGCCACAGGATGTCGCGAAGGCCGGTGAAGGGTCTGGAGTTGACTTCCTGATGCAACTCATCGATAGTCCTTAGGGGAAGATGCCACCTTCAACATGTAAATATTCTTAGTGTGAACAGACTATCTGGGATCGCGTCGGGCACCTCGACGGGAATCAGGGAAGCCATTGGGTATGGTTCTGGGCCTGCTGCCAGTGGATTGGCTGGCATTTACAGGCCCCTGAGGATTGTCGACCAGTTGCGCCAGCCTTGGCAAGTCAACTCCAGACCCTTCACTGGTCTTCGCACCGTCCTGTGGCAAGGAGTTCCACAAGTTGCCTGCTGCATGAAGAAAAAGCACTGGGGTGGGTTCCCTATGGAGGTGGAATCTCCATTCCTCGAGGTTTTGAAGGCCTAGCTTGACCAAGCCCTGGCTGATTGAGTTAGGATTGGTCCTGGTTTGGGCAGGGGGCTGGACTCGATGACTCCCGAGTTTTCTTCCTGACCTAGGATTCTCTGATTTCCCAGGGCTCGGGACTTCTGCTCCACAGGAAGTGCCCAGCTTGGGGGGTTTTGTTTCCTGGGGTGCTCCAGGACTCGAGGCTGGACTGGAGGTTGAGGGGAATTAGATGCTTCAGCCCAGACACACGAGCCAGCCCTGACGTGGATCCGTGAGCTACCTTTACAGGCTGGCGTGGGTTTCCGAACCACGGCAAATATTAACCGCAGACCTTCCCGATCACGGTCCAGCCTGACTTCTGTAGGTCACGGGCCACCTACCCAACCTGGCGTTAAACCCAACCCCCAGCGTTAGTCCAAGGTGCTCTTAATCAGCACTGATCTCGTTATATTCTCGAGTTCTTTCCTCCACATTAGCTCCCTCCTGTTTCATTCCATCACCCTGCTTTTCCTTCAAAGCCTTTTCCTCTGTGAATTTTTGTCTTCCGTCCCTCTGATGTTGCGGATGCGTGTGCTGCAAAGCACTTGACGTTTCATGAGGAAGCTCTTGATAAGTCTCCGAGTTTCACCGCCATATGGCAGGCCAGATGTGACAACGGTGCAAAATTTTCAACGTTTATTCAGGCTGCAAAGCCACATCCGGCGTTGGGACCGTGGTCCGTTCCACCTGTGACGGAACCTCTTCTGTCGATCGCAGAACGCACGAGGGGCGGTTCCTCGGTGTCGATTTTTTTGCTTTGCGTTTTCTCAGCCGGCGTGGGACCATAATTGTTGGGTCGCGAGGTGTTTTTCAGTGACGACGTCTACGCAGCAGCTCTTTTCATCAAATCATAGAGCTGGAGGAGACCTCGAGAAGTCATCAAGTCCAGCCCCGTGCCCAAGCCAGGACCAATTCCATAAATTATGTTTCAGGACGTTCCATTAATGTTATCATCGTCACATGGATATTTAATATAAAACTTTGAATTCATAGAGTCATAGAGCTGGAGGAGACCTCAGGAGGTCATCAAGTCCAGCCCCATGCCCAAGCCAGGACCAATTCCATAAATTATGTTTCAGGACGTTCCATTACTGTTATCATCGTAACATGGATATTTAATATAAAACTTTGAATTCATAGAATCATAGAGCTGGAGGAGACCTCAGGAGGTCATCAAGTCCAGCCCCCTGCCCAAGGCAGGACCAATTCCATAAATTATGTTTCAGGACGTTCCATTAATGTTATCATCGTAACATGGATATTTAATATAAAACTTTGAATTCATAGAATCATAGAGCTGGAGGAGACCTCGAGAGGTCATCAAGTCCAGCCCCTGCCCAAGCCAGGACCAATTCCATAAATTATGTTTCAGGACGTTCCATTACTGTTATCATCGTAACATGGATATTTAATATAAAACTTTGAATTCATAGAATCATAGAGCTGGAGGAGACCTCGAGAGGTCATCAAGTCCAGCCCCCTGCCCAAGCCAGGACCAATTCCATAAATTATGTTTCAGGACGTTCCATTAATGTTATCATCGTAACATGGATATTTAATATAAAACTTTGAATTCATAGCATCATAGAGCTGGAGGAGACCTCAGGAGGTCATCAAGTCCAGCCCCATGCCCAAGGCAGGGCCAATCCCAACTCAAATCAACCCAACCAGGGCTTGGTCAAGTCGAGACTTAAAAACCTCTAAGGATGGAGATTCCACCCCCTCCTTAGGGAACCCATTCCAGTGCTTCCCCATGCTCCTAGGGAAATAGTTTTTCCTAATCTCCAACCTAGACCTCCCCCACTGCAACTTGAGACCATTGCTCCTTGTTCTGCCATCTGTCACCACTGAGAACAGCCTCTTGCCATCCTCTTCGGATCCCCCTTCAGGAAGTTGAAGGCTGCTCTCAAATCCCCCCTCGCTCTTCTCTTCTGCAGACTAAACAAACCCAAATCCCTCAGTCTCTCCTTGTTGGTCATGCGCTCCAGTCCCCGAATCGTTTCGGTCGCCCTCCGCTGGACCCTCTCCAATGCATCCACATCCTCTCTATACTGGGGGGCCCAGAACTGGACACAATCCTCCAGATGTGGCCTCACCAGAGCCGAATAAAGGGGAATAATCACTTCTTTGGATCTGCTGGCAATGCTCCTCTTAATGCAACCTAATATGCCATTAGCCTTCTTGGCTACAAGGGCGCCCTGTTGGCTCATCTCTGGCTTCTCATCCACTGTCATCCCCAGGTCCTTTTCTGCAGAACTGCTACTTAGCCAGTTGGTCCCCAGCCTTTAACAATACTTGGGATTCTTCCGTCCCCAGTGCAGAACTCTGCGCTTGTCCTTGTTGAACCTCATCTGATTTCTTTTGGCCCAATCCTCTAATCTGTCTGGTCGCTCTGGACCCGATCCCTGCCCTCTAACATATCTACCTCTCCCCCTAGCTTAGTGTCATCCACAAACTTGCTGAGGGTGCAATCCATCGCCTCCTCCAGGTCATCCATAAAGATGTTGAACAAAACCGGCCCTAGAACCGATCCTTGGGGCACTCCGCTAGAAACCGAGGTATCCCGGAAAAGCTCTGTCGCGGCCAAGGCACACGTCCGCTTTTCTGGAGAAAAATTCCAGAACAGCGGACGTGGGCTTTCGCCATCCCTGTAAACCTCGTTGTACGAGGAAGAAGGGATGTGCCGCAACGAAGATTTCGGACAAGCCTCTTCCAAAAGAAAAAGATATGCAAAATGGTGAAGGCCCTATGATCCATGTGGAATAAAGACCCCAAAGTCAAGTTACTACAGGTTGAACCTCTCTAATCCGGCACCCTTGGGACCAGACCGGTGCCATACATGAGAATTTTCTGGACCACGGGAGGTCAATATTGTGTAGACCAGTGTTTCTTTAACTGTGTTCTGTGGCACACGGGTGTGCCACGAGGCAGTCGGAGGTGTGCCGCGGAGAACAACAGAGTTCAAAATGGCCGCCCTTAAAGGAGCAGGTGACTTTTTTTTTTTTTTTTTGCTCAATACCTTCCCCCCTGACCCTTTTGTTTTTCTCTTCTCAACAAAAATGTCTTGGTGTTCCTCATAAAAAAGAATGATTGTTTGGTGTTCCTCAGTCTTAAAAAGTTTAAGAAACACTGGTCTAGAAGCATTCATACACTTCATAGAATCATAGAAAACTAGAAGGAACCTTGATAGCTCTTCAAGTCCAGTCCCCTGCCCTCACGGCAGGACCAAGCACCATCTAGATCATCCCTGATAGGTATCTACCCAACTTCAATATCTCCAGTGATGGAGATTCCACAACCTCCCTGGGCAACTTATTCCAGTGTTGAACCACCCTGACAGTTAGGAAGTTTTTCCTAATTTCCAACCTAAACCTTGCTGCAATTTAAGCCCGTTGCTTCTTGTCATCAGAGGCCAAGGAGAACAATTTTTCTCCCTCCTCCTTCTAACACCCTTTTAGATACTTGAAAACTGCTATCCTGTCCCCTCTCCATCTTCTTCTACTTCCCCTGCTTAGTGGATTGTTAGAAGACAGTTAGGGGTAAAGTAGAGCTAACCAACAGCCCAAAATACTGAGCACTGGGGCAGGCGGGCTGTAAAGAAACCTCATGGGACCACAGGAAACTTGGTGACACCCATGAAACGCGGACATCTGGCAAAGTCAAATCATTCCGGACCACAGAGGTTGAGTGTTCTGGATTAGAGAGGTTCAGCCAGGCCTGTTCCAAATCGGCCTGTCGTGCAAAGCTACAAATGGCTTCTCCCTCTCCCTGAGGAAGGAAATCATGGAGGAAACGTAGCCAATTTATCGGGGAGAGCGATCCATCTTCTAATGATTTCCCCCACCACTCTGGAATAACCGACAAAGAGATGGGTCTGTTTTTACTATGGGTCTGTTTTCTATCTAAGGTTGTTTCAGCATGGTCTCTGAGTACCTCCCAGATATCAATGTGTTTTCTTCAGACCAAGGGGTGTGTCTAGACAACAGTGACCTTTTGTCGACAAAACTATACCTGCGTCTACACTACAGCCGAGTTCTGTCGACATAACGCGGCAGTTTTGTCGACGGCGGTAAACCTCATTCTACGAGGAATAACGCCATTTGTCGACAGAACTAGAAGGCATTATTGCATCTACACTGTCCTATGCGTCTGCACTGTCACGTCAACAAAGCGGCTTGCTTTGTCGACAGAACTGGATGCAGTCTAGACGCTCTTTGTCGACAGAAGCTTTGACGACATTATCTGTCGACAAAGCCTCTGTCGACAAAAGCCTGTCGTCTAGACGTACCCAAGGTGTCGATCTTTGTAGCACCAGAGTGCAATAGCCCCATTACACAGATGGAAAAGTGAGCCTCCTGGCTGAGTAAGTGAAGTCCTCCAAAACCATGGAGATACCACCAAGATCTCGTTGACATTTCTCCATCGCTTGACCACAATGCCGTGTTTATTTGCTTGGAGCCGCAACCATGCTTTCTGGTTACCAAACCCAACTGTGTGAACACGGCAGTGCTCTGGAAACCTTTCCTGAGTGTTAGCAGGTAGATTTCTTCCCCGCGGGCTGGATTTTGGTTATTTGGACAGGCCCGAGGAGAAAAGGTCCCCTGGGACACCTTCAGGGTTGCTTAGACATCATCCCTACGCCCAAGTTGGGACACTAGAGTTGGGGGTGTGTGTGTCTGGGTTAATATTTCCAGCTCTTCTGAGCATCTTGAAATATGTGTGAGACGTTGGGGGACAGTGGAGGAGCGATGGGAAGGGAAGCTAGAGACAGACCTGGGAATAGGTCACCCCCTTCTATCTTACAAGCTTTTCAGTGGACCAGCATCATCCTAGAACTGGAAGGGACCTCGAGAGGTCATCAAGTCCCAACCCCTGCCCTCCCAGAAGGACCAAGCCCCATCTAGACCATCCCTGGTTAATGTCTATAGAATCCTAGAATCCTAGAAGTGGAAGGGACCTCGAGAGGTCATCAAGTCCCATCCCCTGCCCTCCTGGCAGGACCAAGCACCATCTAGACCATCCCTGGTAGATGTCTATAGAATCCATAGAACTGGAAGGGACCTCGAGAGGTCATCAAGTCCCATCCCCTACCCTCCTGGCAGGACCAAGCCCCATCTAGACCATCCCTGGTAGATGTCTATAGAATCCTAGAACTGGAATGGACCTCGAGAGGTCATCAAGTCCCATCCCCTACCCTCCTGGCAGGACCAAGCCCCATCTAGACAATCCCTGGTAGATGTCTATAGAATCCTAGAACTGGAAGGGAGCTCAGAGGTCATCAAGTCCCATCCCCTGCCCTCCTGGCAGGACCAAGCATCTAGACCATCCCTGGTAGATGTCTATAGAATCATAGAATTGGAAGGGACCTCGAGAGGCCATCAAGTCCTGACCCCTAACCTCATGGCAGGACCAAGCCCCATCTAGACCATCCCTGGTAGATGTCTATAGAATCCTAGAACTGAAATGGACCTCGAGAGGTCACCAAGTCCCATCCCCTACCCTCCTGGCAGGACCAAGCCCCATCTAGACAATCCCTGGTAGATGTCTATAGAATCCTAGAACTGGAAGGGACCTCGAGAGGTCATCAAGTCCCATCCCCTGCCCTCGTGGCAGGACCAAGCACCATCTAGACCATCCCTGGTAGATGTCTATCCAACCTGCTCTTCAATATCTCCAATGATGGAGATTCCATCACCTCCCTTGCAATTTATTCCAGTGTTTCACCACCCAGACAGTTAAGTTGTCCCTAATGTCCAACCTCAACCTCCTTGGTGCAATTTCAGCCCATTGCTTCTCACAGAGGACGACAGCGTAGGAAAAAAAGAAAATCTTTATTTCATACTTTTTGTATACTTGTACACAAGTAAAATAAAATGCATATCTATAGATACTGCAAATCTTCGTGGAGGAGAACGCAGCATTCTTGAACAAATGCCGTCCCTGGACATGGCGTGGCGGAAATGAACACAGGAAAACGGCAATATTCATAAACGGAGGCAGAGCATGAAACGCGTCACCTCGGCCAATGGAGCTTGCAATGCCGTTCAGCATACGGGTGAGTTCCAAACGTCCTGATGATGTTGCTTGTGTGGGTTTTTTTGTTCTCTCTCTGCGTGTGTGTGTGTGTGTATGTAAATTATATTTCTTTACCATCGGTGGTAGCAAAAGCCAGTAGGTAAGTGCCGTTCCAAAGACCAAAGGGATAACGCAGGACAAATAAATTATGTACATCTTGGTTTTTGTCTAATAAAGGCATCCAGTTAACTTTTGTGTAACAAAACTTTCTTGAGGGAATCTCAACGTTGGCTTCCCTCTGGCAACGTTTCCGGAGGTCAGCAAAATCCTGGTATGAAAGTGTCAGCCAACAGTCGCGTTTAGGAGAACATTAAGCTCCACGCCAAGACGGGAAACAGAAGACGTAGGCTTGGCTCTAAGGTGGCACTGGTTCCTTGCTGGGTGAGGCGACACTGCGCCTTGGACTTGGTTTTTTTTTAGAGCACCCCTGCCTCTTTTTGGTTGGGACCGTGGCCGATTCCATGGGCGCGAGGAATTCTGGTCTCAGCTTGGTCAACGGAGGGTCTACCACGCTGGGGAAGGTCCCAAATGGGGAGTCATTAATGTGTTTGTTGCTCCCGTTTTTGGAAGGGTCCGTGTCGACGTATTTGGTTTTGGACATGTTCTCCTTATCTTTGAGAGGGTTGTTGGGACGATGCCCGGCTGCTGTGGGAAGACGGACCCGCCTTGCCCTTGGCTTCATACATAAAAGATTTGTCCGTGTCCGGTTGGCAGCACTTCCGGGAGTTGAGTGGAGGGTCGGTGGTGGGAAGTTTGCCCGATCGGGTCTTTGTGCTAAAGACGCTGGTTCGTATCTGATTCAAAGAGTCAAGACACTCTTCCAAGTCGCTGCTCTGCAGCTTTTTGAGGTCCCGGCCGGCCAAGTGAGCCGGTAGATGGCACTCCAGCTCCGACGAGGAACCTTTGAACTGTTTGAACCAATTCCAGAGGGACTGGGCCTGGCAGTCGCAAATCCACGGGTTCCCGTTCAAGCGTAGGTATTGGAGGGACACCAAGGGGGCCATGGTTTCTCCTGGGAGCACGGTCAAGTTGTTGTTGAAGAGATACAAGGTCATCGCTTTCCCCAGGTCCTGAAAGGACCGGCGGTGCACCAGGCTGACTCGGTTCTGGTGCAGCAGGAGCCGATCCAGGTTGATCAGCCCACGAAAGACGTTCTCCGACAAGCTCTTAATTTTATTCCCGTGCAAAAACAGGTAGGTGAGGTTGGCAAGATCGAGGAACGTGTCGTCCGGCAGGCTCTGGAGGTTGTTCTCCTGAAGGTAGAGATACTGCAAGGAGAACAACCCTCGGAACAGCCCCGTGGAGAGTTCCTGGAGCCCGCAGCGATCGAGGTGTAAGGTGTGAAGGTGAACGAGGCCCTGAAACGTGGTGGGGTTGATGGCCTTCAAGTTCACGTTGTCGCTGAGGTCCAACTCCTCCAGTTTGTCGAGTCCACGAAACGCCCCGGGCTCGACGAGGCTGATGTTGTTGGAATGGATCCAAAGGATGGTCATGTTGCGGCAGGAGCGGAAGCTGGTGGCCTGCACCAACGGGATCTGGTTGTTGTGCAGGAAGATGCGTTGCGTCGGGGTGGGGATGGCGGTGGGGATGGCCGTCAGTCCCTGCTGCTGGCAGCTGATGGTGATCTTGGGTTCGCTGTAGCAGACGCAGGCCCCCGGGCAAGACTCTACTTCCCACTGGATGTGGACGCAAAGCACCAACATCAGCAGTTTGCTTCCTGGAGGACAACACAAGGATAAAGTAGATGAGAGTCAGTCACAGGAGAGGATTTCCCCTCTGCAACACAATTGCAAGTGCATTGCGTCATATCCGCCAACAACATGCCATGGCAACAAAAATTATGAGGGGGGTGGTGGAGCATGTGACTTACAGAATCATAGAACCCTAGAACCGGAAGGGACCTCGAGAGGTCATCAAATCCAGGCCCCTGTTCTCCCAGCAGGACCAAGCACTGTCTAGATCATCCCTGGTAGATGTCTACAGAATCACAGAACCCAAGATCTGGAAGGGACCTCAAGAGGTAATCGAGTCCAGTCTCCTGCCCTGACGGCAGGACCAAGCACCATCTAGACCATCCTTGGTAGATGTCAATAGAATAATAGAAGCCAAGAACCAGAAGGGACCTCGAGAGGTCATCAAATTCAGTTCCCCACCCTCCTGGCAGGACCAAGCACCATCTAGACCATCCCTGGTAGATGTCTATAGAACCATAGAACCTAAGAACCGGAAGGGACCTCAAGAGGTCATCAAATCCAATCCCCTGTTCTCTCGGCAGGACCAAGCACTGTCTAGATCATCCCTGGTAGATGTCTACAGAATCACAGAACCGAAGAACTGGAAGGGACCTCGAGAGGTCATTGAATCCAGTCTCCTGCCCTGATGACATGACCAAGCACCATCTAGATCATCCTTGGAAGATGTCTATAGAATCATGGAATCCTAGAACCCTAGAACGGGAAGGGACCTCGAGAGGTCATCGAGTCCCATCCCCTGCCCTCCTGGCAGGACCAAATCCCCCTAGACCATGCCCGGTCGATGTCTATTCAACCTGCTCTTCAATATCTCCAGAGATGGAGATTCCACAACCTCCCACGGCAATTTATTCCAGTGCTTCACCACCCGGACAGATAGGAAGTTTTTCCGAATGTCCAACCTCAACCTACCTTGCTGCGATTGAAGCCCATTGCTTCTTGTCCTACCAACAGAGGTCGAGGAGGACTCTGATGCAACCCATAGGCAATTTAAGCCCGTTGCTTCTTGGCCTATCCTCAGAGGCCAAGGAGAACAATTTTTCTCCCTCCTCCTTGTAACACCCTTTTAGGTACTTGAAAACCGCGATCACGTCCCCTCTCGGTCTTCTCCTTTCCAAACTAAACAAGCCCAATTCTTTCCACCTTCCCTCCTTGCTTGTGTCTTCTAGACCTTTCATCATATTTTGTTGCTCTCCTCTTCTTACGAGGAGATGCTGGGGGAGTTGGGTCTGTTTAGTCTGCAGAAGAGAAGAGCGAGGGGGGACTTGAGAGCAGCCTTCAACTCCCTGAAGAGGGTTCCAAAGAGGCTGGAGAGAGGCTGTTCTCAGTGGGGGCAGATGGTAAACAGACTGTCTTTGCCTTTCTCCCTGGAGTGTTTCTTTCCATCACAACATCTAGCACAATTCAGCCCGAGAGCCAGGGCTATGCTACACTCGGGCTACACTACAGGGCCTGTATCCTTTTAACTACATTGCTTAAGGGTTGTGACCAACCTACGCCCAAGGGAAATAGGGATACCAACCTCATGCCCATGTCGATAGAACTCTGTTGGCCGCCCCACTGTCCAGAGAGACAAGCGCTAGGGCAGGAGTGGGCAATAATTTTTGATGGGGGGGGCATGCCAAGAATTTGGAAAGTGATCAAGGGCCACACTCTTCCATGATATGAATGGAGGAGGTGCGGGGGTCTGGGATGGAGGTTGGGTGCGGAAGGGAGCTCGCAGTAGGGGACTGGGGTGCCGGAGGGGGTCTGGGAAGGGGTGCAGGGTATGGGTGCAGGAGAGGATTCTGACCGGGGGCATGTGTTGCTAATGGTGGTGCACATCCACCCATGTGTGCATAATAAAATGTATTCTACATGTGGATGGAAAAAATTAGAGGGAACGTTGGTGAAGGGAGGGGGCACAGCGGGTTGGGTTGTGACCTACAGCAGGAGGGGGTTGTGACCTGGGGCAGGGGACTGGAGACCAGAGTCTGGGAAGGGATAGGGTTAGGGACAGGGTTGGGGTAGGGATAGGGTTAAGGATATGGTTAGGGTTAAGGATATGGTTAGGGATAGAGTTAGGGGTAGGGATAGGGTTAAGGATATGGTTAGGGATAGGGTTAGGGTTAGGGATAGTGATAGGGTTAAGGATATGGTTAAGGATAGGGTTAGGGGTAAGGATTAGGGTTAGGGGTGGGGTAGGGGTAGGGATAGGGTTAAGGATAAGATTAGGAATAGGGTTAGGGTTAGGGGTAGGGATGAGGCAAGGATATGATTAGAGATAGGGTTAGGGGTAAGGATTAGGGTTAGGGAAAGGGATAGGGTTAGAGGTAGGGATAGGGTTAGGGTTAAGGATATGGTTAAGGATAGGGTTAAGAGTAAGGATTAGGGTTGGGGTAGGGTTAGGGATAGGAATATGTTTAGGGATAGGGTTAGGGTTGGGGTGGGATAGGGTTAGGGATAGGGATAGGGTTAAGGATATGGTTAAGTATAGTGTTATGGGTAAGGATTAGGGTTAGGGGTAGGAATAGGGATAGGGTTAGGGTTAAGGATAGGGTTAGGGGCAGGGATAGGGATATGATTAGGGATAGGGTTGGGGTAAAGATTAGGGTTAGGGGTAGGGATAGGGTTAGGGTTAGGGTTAAGGATAGGGTTAGGGATATGATTAGGGATAGGGTTGGGATAAGGATTAGGGTTAGGGATAGGGATAGGGTTAAGGATATGGTTAAGGATAGGGTTGGGGTAAGGATTAGGGTTAGGGATAGGGATAGGGTTAAGGATATGGTTAAGGATAGGGTTGGGGTAAGGATTAGGGTTAGGGATAGGGTTAGGGGTAGGGATAGGGATATGATTAGGGATAGGGTTAGGGGTAAGGATTAGGGGTAGCAGTAGGGATAGGGTTAAGCTTATGGTTAAGTATAATGTTATGGGTAAGGATTAGAGTTAAGGGTAGGAGTAGGGATAGGATTAGGGGTAGGGTTAGGGTTAAGGATAGGGTTAGAGGTAGGGATAGGGTTAGGGTTAGGGATAGGGTTAGGGTTAGGGTTAAGGGTAAGGATTAGGGGTAGGGTTAGGGTTAGGGTTAGGGATAGGGTTAAGGATAGGGTTAAGGGTAAGGATTAGGGGTAGGGTTAAGGGTAGGGATAGGAATAGGGTTAAGGATATGGTTAAGGATAGGGTTGGGGTAAGGATGAGGGTTAGGGACAGGATAGGGTTAGGGATGGGTTAGGGATAGGGATAGGGTTAAGGATATGGTTAAGTATAGGGTTGGGGTTAGGGTTAGGGTTAGGGTTAGGGATAGGGATTAGGGTTAGGGTTAGGGTTAGGTTAGGATAGGCAAGGCCAGGGATAGGATTAGGTTAGGTTAGGGTTAGGGTTAGGGATTAGGGTTAGGTTAGGTTAGGGACAGGCAAGGCTAGGATAGGGATAGGTTAGGATAGGGTTAGAGGTAGGGTTAGGTTAGGTTAGGTTAGGATAGGGCTTAGGTTAGGTTAGGTTAGGATAAAGGCTAGGATAGGATTAGGTTAGGGAAGTTAGGGTTAGGTTAAGAATTAAGGATTAAAAGAGGATAGTTAAGGAAGGTTAAAATTATTGGGGTAGGGATAGGGTTAAGGACTGGTTAAGGATAGGGTTGGGGTAAGGTTTAGGGTCAGGGTGATAGAGAGGGTTAGGGTTAGGGTTAGGGGTGAGATTATGCCCCCACCCCAAGCGCAGTGCACATGGCTTTGAGCGGCATGCAGGCACAGGGCTGGTAGGCAGCCTGCCTGAGGCTCCCGCTGGGCCGTAGAATGGATCCAGCGGTCGAGAGAGCCGGATACGGCCCGCGGGCCATACCATACCATACCATACAGGAAGTTTCACCACAATTGGTCTCTGTCCACTTGTGAAATGCCCCGTGCTTTACAAAACACACACATGATTATCAAACATCTGCAGTGCAAAAATCGTGTGCTTATCACATAAGAACACAAAAACAGCCAGACTGGGTCAAACCAAAGGTCCATCTAGCCCAGTGTCCTGTCTGCCCACAGTGTCCTGTCTGCCCAGATGCCCCAGACAGAGGGATCACAACAGGGAACCATCAGCGAATCCCTCCCCTGTGACCCGTTCCCAGCTTCCGACAAACAGAGGCTAGGGATACCATTCCTACCCATCCCGGCTCATAAGTATTGATGGACCTTTCGTGAATTTTTGTAGCTCTTTTTTCAACTGGCCGTCACAGCATCCTGCAGCAAGGAGTTCCACAGGTTAACGGTGCACTGAGGTTTTTAAAAAAAAAACACTTCCTTTGGTTTCTTTGAAACCTGCTGCCTATTCATTTCATTGCGTGACCCCTCGATCTTATCTTGTGGGAATAAGTAAATGACTTGTCCTTATTCACTTTTTCTACACCAGTCCTGATTTTATAGACCTCGATCCTATCCCCCCCTTCATCTCTTTTCTAAGCAGAAAAGTCCCCGTCTTTTTAATCTCCCTTCATACGGTGCCCGTTCCAAACCCCGAATCAGTTTGGTTGCCCTTTTCTGAACTTTTGCCAGCGCCAAGAGAGCTTTTTGGAGATGTGGCGACCACATCTGGATGCAGGATTCAGGACGTGGGCGTCCCATGGTTTTATAGAGAGGCGATACTCTTGAGTCGGGAAAACCCTGGCCCGAGGGGCAAAGAGCCGCGGTTTGGGTTTGTTTCGACTGCCGGGGTTCGGTCTTCGCTCCACAGTTGGACCCGGATTTGAACACCTCCTTCCGCCTGAATTCTGGGAGCCCGCCGGAGAAACTGACACACGTGGACAAATTAGCAACACCCAGCAGGCCGCCTGTGCCGGCCCGCCAAAAGCCACGCAAAGGCAGGAGCGAGAGGGCGGCAAGCCGGCGGCGTAGCTCATCACGCCAGCTCATCAGCGCCGCGTCGGGGGAGAGGCGCATCCATCAGACAGAAATCCCAGCCAGCTGTTGGCTGAAGCCGCGGCAAACGGCCTCAAGACAGCTGTGCCGGACGTGTCGTGTCCTGGCACCTCACGTCCCGGTGCGCGGTGGCAAAGCCGCACGAGACGTCTGACATCGCCGGTTGGGGGGGACGCGTCACACCGCGAGGGAAATGAAAAACACCCCCGGCGCGGCTCAGAACCGGCACGATTCCTCTCCCGCAAAGGAAGAAAAATGGCCGGCAGGAACAGATGCCTTTCGGGAGGCTTTTCGGGGTGGCGGGAGTTGTAATATCAGGGGGAAAGGCAGCTACACACAGAAAGGGGCCTTGAGAAGTCATCAAGCTGCGTCACCTTCCCTCGACACAGCCTAGTCTGGAATCAAAGGGGGGGAATCAATGGGGCTTGCCTGCATCCACCCCGCTCCCCGCGCCCCGAGACTCTGGGCTCTCCCCACGCCAGCATCGGGCAGCTGGCACTCCAACCCGGCACCCCGCAACCTGCCGCCCAGCCTTCCTACTCCCACAATCCTGCACCCCCCCCACCCCAGGCCCACATCCTGGAATTCCCCCTCCCATCCACAGAACCCCTCATTTTTGGCCCCACCCCTAGAACCGAGGGGGACCACAAAATCGACTAGCCCAGGCCCCACGAGGCTCTGCTTGGTGGGGGAACGTCGGGAGCGTCTTTCTGCCTCTCAGTTGGGGTCAGATCGGTGCTTTTCGGGGGGGGTGGGTTGCTTCTCACTTTTGTGTGGCCCCCTGACTGATTTTTCCATGGGTCAGTGGCCCCCGGCCCACAGAAGGTTCCCCATGTCTGATCTAGACCATCCCTGGTAGATGTCTACAGAATCATAGAACCCTAGAACTGGAAAGGACCTCGAGAGGTCATCAGGTCCAGTCCCCTGCCCTCACGGCAGGACCAAGCAGCGTCTAGACCATCCCTGGTAGATGTCTACAGAATCATAGAACCCTAGAACTGGAAAGGACCTCGAGAGGTCATCAGGTCCAGTCCCCTGCCCTCACGGCAGGACCAAGCAGCATCTAGACCATCCCTGGTAGATGTCTATCCAACCTGCTCTTCAATATCTCCAGCGTCCATTGATGGTAGATGTCTATACAATCATAGAATCATTGAATACTAGAACTGGAAGGGACCTCGAGAGGTCATCAAGTCCAGTCCCCTGCCCTCATGGAAGGACCCAGTACTGTCTAGACCATCCCTGGTAGATGTCTACAGAATCATAGAACCGTAGAACTGGAAGGGACTTCGAGAGGTCATCAGGTCCAGTCCCTTGCCCTCACGGTAGGACCAAGCCCCATCTAGACCATCCCTGGTAGATGTCTATCCAACCTGCTCTTCAATATCTCCAGCGTCCATTGATGGTAGATGTCTATAGAATCATTGAATACTAGAACTGGAAGGGATCTCTAGAGGTCATCAAGTCCAGTCCCCGGCCCTCACGGCAGGACCAAGCACCATCTAGACCATCCCTGGTAGATGTCTACAGAATCATAGAACCCTAGAACTGGAAGGAACCTTGAGAGGTCATCAGGTCCAGTCCCCTGCCCTCACGGCAGGGCCAAGCACCATCTACCATCCTTGGTAGATGTCTATCCAACCGGCTCTTCAATATCTCCAGCATCCATTGATGGTAGATGTGTATAGAATCATTGAATCATTGAATACTAGAACTGGAAGGGACCTCGAGAGGTCATCAAGTCCAGTCCCTTGCCCTCACAGCAGGACCAAGCACCGTCTAGACCATCGTTGGTAGATGTCTATAGAATCATAGAACCCTAGAACGGGAAAGGACCTCGAGAGGTCATCAAGTCCAGTCCCCTGCTCTCACGGCAGGGCCAAGCACCGTCTAGACCATCCCTGGTAGATGTCTACCCAACCTGCTCTTCAATATCTCCAGTGATGGAGATTCCACAATTCCCTCGGCAATTTATTCCAGTGTTTCACCACCCTGGCAGAGGGCAGAACGAGGAACAACGGTCTCGAGTTGCAGCGGGGGAGGTCTAGGTTGGAGATTAGGATGAACGATTTCCCGAGGAGGGTGGGGAAGCTCTGAGATGGGTTCCCTAGGGAGGGGGTGGCATCTCCATCCCTAGACGTTTTGAAGGCCTGGCTTGACCATGTCCAAAAGCATGACCGATGTTGCAGTGGAAATATCTCCAAGGATGGAGATGTTATCACCTCCCTCGGCAATGTCTTGCAGTGTTTCCCCACCCGGACAGGTAGGACGTGTTTCTTTGCCTGGAATAAAATCTAACTGGTCCCTGGACGCAACCCATGTGTCCTAGGAGCTCTGTAAGGCCAGCACAATGTAACCGAGGAAGAGGACACACCTACCTCCCACCCCAGCCAGAGAACAGGAGATAGACACCAGCTTTCAGCACTCTCCATTTGGGTGTGTTGTTCAGTTGAGCTCCAGGCGGGCCCATCGGTCCCGTGGGGTGGACACGGTTGCCATGGCTGCAGGTCATGGTACTGCTGCCTTCCAGCCCACGGGAGCAGGTGACAGGACTCGCTCCTGCTGCCAGGAACCCATCGGTGGCTCTGAATCACAGACCCCTAGAGTTGGAAGGGGCCTCAGGAGTCATCGAGTCCAACCCCCTGCCTAAAGCAGGACCAACCCAACTCAATCAACCCAGCCAGGGCTTGGTCAAGCCGGGCCTTCACAACCTCTATGGATGGAGATTCCACCCCCTCCCTAGGAAACCCATCCCAGAGCTTCACCACCTTCCTTGGGAAATCATTCGTCCTAATCTCCAACCTAGACCTCCCCCACGGCAAGCTGAGACCATTGCTCCTCGTTCTGCCGTCTGCCCGGGTGGTGAAACACTGCAATAAATTGCCGAGGGAGGTGGTGGCATCTCCATCACTGGAGATATTGAAGATTAGGCTGGATAGACATTGACCAGGGATGGTCTAGATGGTGCTTGGTCCTGCCAGGAAGGCAGGGGACTGGACTTGATGACCTCTCGAGGTCCCTTCCAGTTCTAGTATTCTGTGATTCTATAGACATCTACCAGGGATGGTCCAGATGGGGCATGGTCCTAGGGGACCATCTACCATCGATGGAGGCTGGAGATATTGAAGAGCAGGTTGGATAGACACCTACCAGGGATGGTCTAAACAGTGGTTGGTCCTGCCGGGAGGGCAGGGGACTGGAGTCAATGACCTCTCGAGGTCCCTTCCAGTTCTAGGATTCTATGATTCTGTAGGCATCTACCAAGGATGGTTTAGATGGGGCTTGGTCCTGCCATGAGGCAGGGGACTGGACTTGATGACCTCTCAAGGTCCCTTCCAGTTCTAGTGTTCTATGATTCTGTAGACATCTACCAGGGATGATCTAGATGGTGCTTGGTCCTGCCGGGAGGGCAGGGGACTGGAGTCGATGACCTCTCGAGGTCCCTTCCAGTTCTAGGGTTCTGTGATTCTGTAGTCATCGACCAGGGATGATCTAGATGGTGCTTGGTCCTGCCGGGAGGGCAGGGGCCCGGACTCAATGCCCTCTCGAGGTCCCTTCCAGTTCTTGTGTTCTGGGATTGTATGAGTCTAAAACCCAGCTCCGGTCCACAAAGCAACGCCCAAAAGGAAACTCAGCCCCTCCTGTACTCGCCTTGGAGTTTCGCCTTTGTTCCTCCCAAATTTTCTTCCCACCTCCTCCAGCCAAATTGCTGCCCTTCCCTTTGGGCCCTTGGGGGAGCGCGGCGGAATGGGGAAGCAATTAAAGCAGGCCCATTAGCCGCCTGGCCGCGAGTCCCAGGTGCGCTCACATTGTCACGCACGGCAATTAGGCCGCAAGGGCTCCCGGGAGAGGGCGGGGAGGGGCTGTAATCATCACCGCACAGACCTTAGTCGCGGCCAAAGCACAATGCAATTTTCCGCCGGGTGTGAAGGCAGAACTCTTCCCCTCCTGTTTGCTTCTTGTCTCTATTGATTTGGGGCTATTACGATGCAGCTTTACTACCGTGGCGGGTCAATACTCATTTGCATTCCCTCCCGCTTGGACAGAAAGGGACTTCCTTTATAATACAAAACCCATTTGCTGAGGCAAACGCCACTTCAGGCTCTGTGCGATTTTGGATGGAGGCGGTCGGATTTTTTTTTTTTTGCGGGGGGGAGGTTGTGCATTTTAGGTTGAATATATATGGATGGGTTAGTGGGCTATACCAAGGTGGCCAATCCGTTCCAGACAAAGAGCGAAAATACAGCACGACGACCCGGGGCAAAGATGAGAAAAAAAAAGAAAAAAAGAAAAAAAAAGGGACTGTGCCTTTAAGAAACGTGATTAGAGGCTTTTTGGCCACATCAGGCTCCCGTCGGCCGCCAGGAGGCGGGGGCCATTTTCAGAGGGTTGGGGCGGCTTCACAAGACACGGGTTGGCCTCTGGGCTATACACTGACTACAGCCACGTGGAAAGGCTGGGAGAGAACAGTCCCAGTTTGTGCCCACGTAACTCTAACCCAAAGATGGAGAATCATTTTTGCTGCGGGGGCCACTCCAAGAGTTTGGTAAGCAGTCCGGGGCCGCGCTCTTCCTTGCTGTTATTGGAGGAGGAGCTGGGTCTCGGATGGAGACTGGGTGCAGAAGGGAGTTCGGGGTAGGGGATTAGGGTGGGGTCTGGGAGGGACTTTGAGTGACAAACATAGGCTAGGGACGCCATTCCTACCCATCTTCGCTCGTAGCCATTGATGGACCTCACCTCCACGAATGTATCTAGTTCTTTGATGAAGCCTGTTAAAGTCCTGGCCTTCACAACATCCTGTGGCAAGGAGTTCCACAGGTTGCGTGAAGAAAAACGTCCTTTTGTTTGTTTGAAACCTGCTGCCTCTTCCTTTCCTCGAGCTACCCCTAGTTCTTAGGTTACGGGAAAATTCCTATCCTGTCCCTGGCCTCTGTTTGTCAGAGGCTGGAGAAGGATGGCAGGAGACAAATCGCTTGATCATTGTCTTCGGTCCACCCTCTCTGGGGCACCTGGTGCTGGCCACTGTCGGCAGACAGGCTACTGGGCTAGATGGACCTTTGGTCTGACCCAGTATGGCCGTTCTTATGTTCTTATGTTATCCATCCCGGCGAATAAGTATTGATAGTCCTGCCTTGGGCAGGGGGCTGGACTTGATGACCTCCTGAGGTCTCTTCCCGCTCTATGATTCTATGACAGATGTTCCATGAATTTATCTAGCTTTTTTTTTTTTTTGAACTGGCCATCACAACATCCTGTGGCAAGGAGTTCCACGGGTTAACTGTGCGCCGTGTGAAGGAAAAAAACGTTGAAACCTGCTGCCTATTCATTTCATTGGGTGACCTCTAGTTCTTATCTTGTGGGAGTAAGTAAATAACTTTTCCTTCGTCACTGTTTCCACACCAGTCCTGATTTTATAGCCCTCCCCCCTTAGTCTCCTCTTTTGTAAACTGCAAAGTCCATGGCTTTTTAATCTCTCTTCTATCCCCCTTCAGTTGCCTCTTTTCTAAGATAAACAGTCCACCCACCCTTGCCGCCAGGGTGGGTAAATCAATGATTTAAAAACCCCAAAATTCAAAATCTGATTTTTGAAAATTCAAACGGGATTTTGCTTTACTAAATTTCAATGAGCGTTTCTCTTTCAAAAAAGAAACCGCTGGAAAATCAACCTGAAACGATGACCCAGCGAGAGTCGGATTTGAACATCAGTTTAATTTCCGCGTGATCAAGAATAACGCTATTCAGGGAGTTACGTATCTGCTGCCGAAGCTTGAAAGAAAGTCAAAATTCGGGCGGAAGTTGTTGGCGAAGAGCGGACTGAAAGACGTACCCAACTTTTTCTGTAGATGAAGAGGGAATATTTTCTCCATTGCAGGTTAATTAATTCAGTGACTAGAATCATAGAAACCTAGGGTCGGAAGAGACCTCAAGAGGTCATCCAGTCCAACCCCAAAAACAGGACCAACCTCAACTCAATTATCCAAGCCATGGCTTGGTCAAGCCGGGTCTTCCAAACTTCTAAGGATGGAGATGCCTAGCCCGTTCGAAGTGGAGAAACCGGGCAAGCGCATTCAACGCCAGCGTATGCAACGAACAAAAACCATTTTCAAAATGCTGCATGGGCGCCTTTGGAACTGGATTCCCCAATGCAGCCGGACACCAATCAAACGCCAAACACGAATCGTCACCTTGTAAATAAGGCCCGCAAAATCCCGCGCCTGGTTCTGACATCCTGAAAACGTACAAAAAACTACGAATCCAAAGCAAGGTCCACCACGCAAATAAGGCTATGTCTAAACTGCCCTGTGAAATCGGGAAAAGAAACGCCATTTGCGAGACGCATGTACACAGCCGGCAGTTATTTCAACATAGTGTCAAAATGGCGTCTCTTTTTTCGATGTACTTTCGAAGGAGGGTCTTCTGAAATGTTGGCGCGTCGACCCGGCGCCAAATGGCCAAAGAAAGTGCTTTTTCGAGACATCCCTTATTCCACGTAGAATGAGGTTTCCAGGGAAGGCGCCAGAGCACGTCCGTTCTTTTGAAAAAAAATCGAAAACGCTGACGCGTTCCTTGCGTTTCTTTTTCAGGATGCTTCCGGTATCCCGAAAAAGCAATTCCGTCTAGATATACCCTAAATATGTACAGACATAATGCATCTTCCTCGTTAGCAAAAGCAAGGACAGGATGAACCTCTCTAATCCGGCACTTTCGGGACCTGTCTGATTCCGAACCAGAGAATTTTCTGGACTACGGGAGGTCAATATTGTCTAGCTGCATTACCAACACTTGCAGTGTTTATTGGGTTGTTAGAGGACATTTAGAGTACGTCTACACTGCAACACAATTTCGAAATAACTAGCGCTCTTCCGAAATAACTTAGTCCCCATGTACACAGCCGGCAGTTATTTCAACATAGTGTCAAAATATTGTCAATCTGGAGGACTTCTTACTCCGATTCCTGTAACCTTCATTGTACGAGGAATAAGGGAAGTCGCAGGAAGAGTGCTCTGTTTTGAAACAAGTGCTGTGTAGATGCTCCCTATTTCGAAATGTTGCCGGTATCCCAAAAAAGACATAATGCAACTTCCTGGTTAGCAAAGGAAGGACAGGTTGAACCTCTCTACATTGGCACCCTCGGGACCTGACCGATTCCGAACCAGAAGCTATTTCGAAATCAGCTACACAATTGATGTAGTTTGCGTAGCTTATTTCGAGTTAGGCCCTGCAGGGTAGACGCACCCATCGGGGGAAATTGGAGCGAAATCACAACACAGAAGACGGTGGCTATAAACAACCTTTATGAGACCGCAGGAAACTTGGCCACACCCGTAAAAAGTGTGAACTAAAATCATTCCGGATGACGGAGGTTGCTGGACCAGAGAATTCTGGATTAGAGAGGTGCCACCCCAATTAAATTATACCCGCCATGAAAATCCAGCGTTTCTTAAGATAATTAAATGTAAACCTAGAAAATGAGGTTTAAATGGCTTCATGTTTCCCTCTTCATGAAATGTTAGCTGAGTTTGGACCCCAAACCTTCAACACACACTGCTCTTTATTGCTTCGCTAATAGTCGAAAACAGCTGCTATCTCAGAGGGGAATTCCATCTTGCTGTTAGTTCTTCGAGGAGTTATCCAGGCTGGCTCGATTTCCCTCTAACTGCTCCAGCAACCTGCCGGTTTTCCTAGGAGTTTGCAGTCGTGTGAGCCCAGACTTGAAATGCTTCTGTTTAGGTGGAGGCTGCGTTGGTTTCCCTACGGAAATGAAGATTTTTAAGAGCTGACATTTCTGGGACGCTGAAGGGCATTTGACGGAGGAAGGGGGGGGCGTTATCCCCGGATGGATTTCAAAAGCAAACCACGGAAGCGCGAGAAAGCAGCAGGAATCGTTCCCGCCTCAAAAGTGTCGGGCCCCGGAAAGCGACGAGGGAACCGCTCCCCCCGGAGGAGAACGCCGCCGCCGCCACCGTTTCCGTGGGGAATCCGAAAAGCGCGTGCGGTGGCTATCGGACTGGCAGGAGGACGCATCGGAAAGAGTCGTGCGCCAGGATCTCCGCTTTCCTTCCGACCAAAAGGATCCCATAGAATCCGAGAGCTGGAAGAGACCTCAGGAGGTCATGACGTCCAGCCTCCTGCCCAAAGCAGGACCAACCCCAACTCAATCAACCCAACCAGGACTTTGTCAAGCCGGGCCTTCAAAACCTGTAGGGATGGAGATTCCACCACCTCCCTAGGGAACCCAACCCAGTGCTTCCCTGCCCTCCTCGGGAAATCGTTTTTCCTAATATCCCACCTAGACCTCCCCCACTGCAACATGAGCCCGTTGCTCCTTGTTCTGCCATCCGTCACCACTGAGAACAGCCTCTCTCCAGCCTAGATCCCTCCTCCTCAGATCCCCCATGATCCCTCCTCCTCAGAACTGTGCAGCCGACCCGCCCGGCTCCCGGGATGCGGCGGGGGAACTTCCTGCCTTATGAAACCACGAGTTGCCACCTCCCACGCGTGCCCCCTCCCCCCCAGGACACATGGCTGCCAGTCTGTGCTTGAGGGGCTCGTCCAAACACAGGGTGTGAAGGGCCGAGACGGGGGAGATGGGGGGAAGCGGGGAGGCAGGTTTAGGGCCCCCTGGGATGTGGCGGAGAGGGGGAGACAGGGGCTCCAAAGTAGGGGGAGGTAAGAGAGGAGTGGGGAGGTGCCGGGGGAGGAGACGGGGGGACGGTCCCATTTAGCGATTAAAAATTTGGTAGGACGCGGGGGAGGAGGGCAGAACCCCCCCTTTTCCACCACTAGTGACCACAAATTAGCTCTTCATCCCCCCGCCCTCCCCGAGACATATCCCCCGGTGGGCGGGGTCCGTTCTCTTATTCCGGCGCCGGCTAACGCCTGGGCGAAACTGGCTTCCGCAGTCCCATCTATCTAGACCATCCCTGGTCGATGTCTACAGAATCAGAGAACCCAAGAATCGGAAGGGACCTCGAGAGGTCACCAAATCCAGTTAGACACACTTGGTTGCTCGCTTCTCCTCCTCCGCCAGCTACCGCCGGAGACCGCCATGGCTCGGTAAATGGATTTCCCGAAAGGACTCAGTTCTGCTGGTTTCCCACCCTCCTCCATCCACCCCAGATGTCCGGGTGGAATCAGTCTCAATTCAGCTGCCAATATTTGGAGCACAAGGACTCGGTCTACTACATCGGAGCTCTCGAATCTAGCCTCCCTCCTCGGATTTTAGAGTCCCTTTGTTTGTACAGCCAAGGATCATGTTCATTCTTTTGTTCGCAGCAAGGCTCATAAAATCATAGCACACTAAAATGAGAAGGGACCTCAAGAAGTCATCAAATCCAGTCCCCTGCCCTCCCGGCAGGACCAAGCCCCATCTAGACCATCCCTGGTAGATGTCTACAGAATCATAGAACTGGAAGGGACCTCGAGAGGTCATCAAGTCCAGTCCCCTGCCCTCCCGACAGGACCCAGCCCCATCTAGACCATCCCTGGTAGATGTCTACAGAATCATAGAACTAGAAGGGACTTGAGAGGTCATCAAGTCCAGTCCCCTGCCCTCCCGACAGGACCCAGCCCCATCTAGACCATCCCTGGTAGATGTCTACAGAATCATAGAACTGGAAGGGACCTCAAGAGGTCATCAAGTCCCGTCCCCTGCCCTCACGGCAGGACTAAGCCCCATCTAGACCATCCCTGGTAGATGTCTACAGAATCATAGAACTAGAAGGGACTTGAGAGGTCATCAAGTCCAGTCCCCTGCCCTCCCGACAGGACCAAGCCCCATCTAGACCATCCCTGGTAGATGTCTACAGAATCATAGAACTGGAAGGGACCTCGAGAGGTCATCAAGTCCAGTCCCCTGCCCTCCCGGCAGGACCCAGCCCCATCTAGACCATCCCTGGTAGATGTCTACAGAATCATAGAACTGGAAGGAACCTTGAGAGGTCATCAAGTCCAGTCCCCTGCCCTCACAGCAGGACCAAGCACCGTCTAGACCATTCCTGGTAGATGTCTACAGAATCATAGAACTAGAAGGGACTTGAGAGGTCATCAAGTCCAGTCCCCTGCCCTCACAGCAGGACCAAGCCCCATCTAGACCATTCCTGGTAGATGTCTACAGAATCATAGAACTAGAAGGGACTTGAGAGGTCATCAAGTCCAGTCCCCTGCCCTCATGGCAGGACCAAGCCCCATCTCGACCAGTGTTTCTTAAACTTTTTAAGCCCAAGGAACACTAAACAATAATTTTTTTTATGAGGAAAAAACACCCTTTTGTTTGGGTTCAGCGTATTCATTTCATTGGGTGTTGCCTAGTTCTTAGGTTAGGGGAACACGTTTCCTTGGCCACTTTCTCCTGGACGCGTAGATACCAGATAAAGCATTTTCATCTCATCGGCATGGCCGTTCTTGTGTTCTAAAGGAAAAGCGGAGGTTTGATTGAAATCTCTTTTCCACAAAACTACGCGGGCCGGCGCTTAGTTCTTTATCAGCAAAACCCTGTTGGTCTTTTGTTCGGCTCAGGATGGATACGAGGCTAACTAGCATTTAATGACCTAGGTCAACCCACTTTTCTGTTTCAAAGCGGGGGCGTGCCCTGGGCTTTCTCCTCGCCCTCTGGACCGTCTCCAGTTTCTAGGACTTATTGACGGTGAAGATAAACAGTTGGAGAGCGCCTCTGCTAGGTTTTTCCAATCATCTTGCGCTCACCTCCCGGGGAGAGGGACAGACAAGGTGGACGACGGGCTGGATTCATGTCCTTATCTATCCATCATTGTGGTTTCATGGTGTTTATGTCTATCCCCAGAGACGGCGATCCATATTATCTTTGGACAGCTTGTCCTAGTGCAGTGTTTCTTCAACTTTTTAAGACTGAGGAACACCAAACAATAATGTTGTTTTTATGAGGAACACCAAGGATTTTTTTGTTGAGCAAAAAAAAAAAAAGAAAAAAAGGTCACCTGCCCCTTTAAGGGCAGCCATTTTGAACTCTGTTGTTCTCCACAGCACACTGGGAAAAGTTATTGAGCCAAAAAAAAAACCAAACAGGTCACCTGCCCCTTTAAGGGTGGCCATTTTGAACACGGTTGTTCTCCACAGCACACTGGGAGTTATTGAGCCAAAAAAAACAAACAGGTCACCTGCCCCTTTAAGGGTGGCCATTTTGAACTCTGTTGTTCTCCACAGCACACCGGGAAAAGTTGTTGAGCCAAAAAAAAAAACCAAAAAAAGGTCACCTGCCCATTTAAGGGCAGCCATTTTGAACACGGTTGTTCTCCACAGCACACTGGGAGTTATTGAGCCAAAAAAACCAAACAAACAGGTCACCTGCCCCTTTAAGGGTGGCCATTTTGAACTCTGTTGTTCTCCACAGCACACCGGGAAAAGTTATTGAGCCAAAAAAAAAAAACAAAATCAGGCCACCTGCCCCTTTAAGGGCGGTCATTTTGAACACGGTTGTTCTCCACAGCACACCGGGAAAAGTTATTGAGCCAAAAAAACCAAACAAACAGGTTACCTGCCCCTTTAAGGGTGGCCATTTTGAACATGGTTGTTCTCCACAGCACACCGGGAAAAGTTATTGAGCCAAAAAAAAAAAAAAAAAGGTCACCTGCCCCTTTAAGGGTGGCCATTTTGAACACAGTTGTTCTCCACAGCACACTGGGAGTTATTGAGCCAAAAAAAACAAACAAACAGGTTACCTGCCCCTTTAAGGGCGGCCATTTTGAACTCTGTTGTTCTCCACAGCACACCGGGAAAAGTTATTGAGCCAAAAAAAACCCAAAATCAGGCCACCTGCCCCTTTAAGGGCGGCCATTTTGAACACGGTTGTTCTCCGCAGCACACCGGTTTAAGAAACACTGTCCGAGTGTCCCAGTCAGTTTCACAAGTGACAGAGAAGTCAAGCTGATCCTAGGACGGACCCCATCTGAGGTTCCTTATGCTTTCTCGAGGACAGTGGTTCCCAACTTTTTGGAGCACGCGGACCCCTTTCAAGCTATTTTAATTTCATAGGCCCCTTCTCCCTCGCACTGCAGGAGAAAAAAAAGGAAAAAAAGAAAGAGAGAAAAGGAAAAAAGCCAAAAGAGAGAAAGAAAAGCGAAAAAGAGGGGAAAAAAAAGAAAAAAAAGGAGAGGCTATATCTAGACTACGGGGTTTTTCCGGGATACCGGAAGTATCCCGGAAAACCCCACCACGTCTAGGGTGTGCGTTTGCTCTTCCGCTTTTTTTCATGGCAGAGCAAACGCACTCTTTCGGGGAGCCCTGTATTCCTCGTTTCAGGCTCTGGTAGAGGATGGATGCCTGGTGGACGGTGTCAGGGGGTATTATGCAGGTTTTAGCCGTGGGTGGCCGGGGCAGTTGGTGCTTTGGATGGGCCTGGGAGGCGGTTTGGGCTTGTGAGACCAGCATAACAGCTGGGCGTTGCTGTTCAAACCATCAACAGTGAAACAACCGGCATGGCTGTCGTTAGGTTTCAGAGTTAACGTCTTTTTTTTTTTTTTTTTGGCGGGGGCGGTTCCCAGTGCGACAGCTATTGCTCCACATAGTCTGTGAACACTGAAGCCAGGACTACAGCAGCTGCCCTTGGCTCGGACGCAAAAAAGCCGGAGACATCATGTTTTCATGAACATTTGGATGCCGGAGCTGTGCCAACTGCATTGTCCAAGGAACACCACCGGCGCCGGAGCCCGTCACCCGGTGTAAAGCCGGAGCAGGTTTCAACCAAACCGAAGGAAACTGTTCTTCCCGCAGCGCCCCGTCGATAGCGAGCAGCTTTCAAACAGCCCAGAGGATGTTGGCCTTCATTCCGCCCACCTGTGGAACTCCTCGCCGCAGGACGTGGCGAAGGCCAGGACTTGCGTCAGAAAGGAACGAGATACGTTCATGGAGGTGAGGTATTCGCCAGGATGGGGAGGCTCTGTGTGTCACAGTGTTATATTGGCCACCAGTAGGCTCTGATGAGGATTTCGGATCGAGGTCCGGCAGACCGACCACTGCTCCTCTCCACCCGTGGGGCCTGAGACTAGGCGGAGGGGCCCTGCAAGAGCCCGTGCCAAGGGTTTGGATTTCTTTGCGGCGGGGTTTTTGCAGCAGATATTGACACATCCACCATCTAGCCGAGGATAGCCCCGTCTGTCTATCCACCCCATTCACACCCCTCCGTCTCTCTCTCAATCCCCGAACACACCCCTCTACCCATCTATCCACCCCTGTACATACCCCTCTATCCACCCCTGTACACACCCTTCTATCCGTCTATCCCCGAACACACCCCTCTATCCATCTATTCACCCCTGTACACACCCCTCTACCCATCTATCCACCACTGTACACACCCCTCTATCCATCTATCCACCACTGTACACACCCTCTATCCATCTATCCACCCAGACACACCCCTCTACCCATCTATCCACCCCAGAACACACCCCTCTACCCATCTATCCACCCCTGTACACACCTCTATCCATCTATCCACCCGAACACACCCCTCTACCCATGTATCCACCACTGTACACACCCCTCTATCCGTCTATCCCCAAACACACCCCTCTATCCATCTATCCACCCCCGAACACACCCCTCTACCCATCTATCCACCACTGTACACACCCCTCTATCTGTCTATCCCCAAACACACCCCTCTATCCATCTATCCACCCCTGTACACACCCCTCTATCCATCTATCCCCGAACACACCCCTCTACCCATCTATCCACCACTGTACACACCCCTCTATCCATCTATCCACCCCTGTACACACCCCTCTACCCATCTATCCCCAAACACCCCCCTCTACCCATCTATCCACCCCCGAACACACCCCTCTATCCGTCTATCCCTGAACACACCCCTCTACCCATCTATCCACTCCCAAAAATATACCCCTCTATCCGTCTATCCACCCCCGAACACACCCTTCTATCCATCTTCCATCCCTGAACACACCCCTCTATCAATGTATCCAACCCTGTACACACCCCTCTATCTATCTATCCTTCCTTGAACACACCGCTCTATCCATCCCTGAACACACTCCACTATCCATCTATCCACCCCTGAACACACCCCTCTATCCATCTATTCGTCCCTGAACACATCCCTCTATATATCTATGCACCCCTGAACACACCCCTCTATCCATCTATCCATCCCCAAACACCCCCTTCTATCCATTTATCCACCCCCAAACACACCTCTCTATCCACTGCTCCTGCCCTATGTCCCATGCTGCAGAGTTGCTGCTATATGTATAGTCCCAATGTTACGCCCCGTCCTGCAGCAGGGAGTTCCACGGCTCCACGCGCCACCTCTCATCTACTCTCCATGAGCAGCTTGGTCCTTCCAACAGCTGCTCCCTAGCTGGGGCAGCAGGGCCCAGAGACACAGCAGGGCCTGTAGAAGACAGAGCCATCCCCAGTCACCTGCTGGCTAGTCAAAGCATGCCCCCGGGGCGTCCAGGGGGAGCCGGCGCAGGAAGTTGCAAAGGCTTGTGGGAAGCATCCAGGGGCCGAAAGACCATCTCTGACTGGCGCCTCCGAGAGTTTTCCACCCCTAGTCCCTATGGGTCAGGGCCTATCACTACACCCTGTCTCCGAAGAGAGAGTCTGGCCTAGTGGTCACAGTCAGAAAATCACGCCCTTCCCTCAGGGCAGGGAGACCGAACGGTCAGATTGAGCAGCAACACACCCTGCTCTCAGGGCAATAAGGCCTAGTAGTCGGAGTCAGGGGCAACACACCCTGCTCTCAGGGCAATAAGGCCTAGTAGTCAGAGTCAGGGGCAACACACCCTGCTCTCAGGGCAATAAGGCCTAGTAGTCGGAGTCGGGGCAACACTCCCTGCTCTCAGGGCAATAAGGCCTAGTAGTCGGAGTCAGGGGCAACAAAGCCTGCTCTCAGGGCAATAAGGCCTAGAAGTCGGAGTCAGGGGCAACACAGCTTGCTCTCAGGGCAATAAGGCCTAGTAGTCGGAGTCAGGGGCAACACTCCCGGCTCTCAGGGCAATAAGGCCTAGTAGTCGGAGTCAGGGGCAACACTCCCGGCTCTCAGGGCAATAAGGCCTAGTAGTCAGAGTCAGGGGCAACACACCCTCTTGTCAGGACAGTACCACCTAGTGGTCAGAGTCAGCAGCAACACACCCTCTTGTCAGGGCAGTAAGGCATAGCAGTCAGAGTTAGCAGCAACACTCCCTAACCTCAGGACAGTAAAGCCTAGCGGTCAAAGCCAATGTCAGGGCAGTAAGGTCTAGTGGTCAGGGTGAGTAGCAACACTCCTTACTCTCAAGGCAGTGAGGGCTAGTGGTCAGAGTCAGTAGCCACACTCCCTGCTCTCAGGGCAGTGAGGGCTAGTGGTCAGAGTCAGTAGCCACACTCCCTGCTCTCAGGGCAGTGAGGGCTAGTGGTCAGAGTCAGAAGCAAAACTCACTCATTCCAGGGTCATCAGACCTAGCGGTCAGAGTGAGTAGCCCTGCTCTCAGGGCAGTGAGGCCTAGTGGTCAGAGTTAGTACCAACGCTCCCGTCTCTCAAGGCAGTGAGGCCTAGTGGTCACAGGCAGTAGCAAAACACTCTTCTCTCAGTGTAGTACGGCCCAGTGGTCAGAGAGATAGCACTAACGCTCTCTGTACTCAGGGCAGTGAAGCCTGGTGGTAAGAGTCAGTAGCAACACTGCCTACTCTCAGGGCAGTGTTACCTAGTGGTCAGAGTCAGTAGCAACACGCCCTGCCTTCAGGGCAGTGTTGCCTAACGGTCAGTCAGCAGCAACAAACCTTTCTCTCAAAGCAGTGAGGCCTAGCGGTTAGAGTCAGTGGCAACATTCCAGGCTTTCAGGGTAGTGCGGCATAGGGAGCAGAGTCACTAGCAACACACCCTGTTCTCAGGGCAGTAAGGCCCGGTGGTTAGAGTCAGTAGCTACACACCCTGTTCTCAGGGCAGTGAGGCTTAGTGGTCAGTCAGTAGCAACACTCCTTTCTCTCTGGGTAGTAATGCCTACTGGTCAGAGATAGTACCAATGCGCTCTGCACACAGGGCAGTGGGGCCTAGTGGTCAGAGTCAGTAGAAACACGCCCTGCTCTCAAAGGAACGAGGCCTAGCAACATTCCAGGCTCTCAGGGTAGTGAGGCCTAGCGATCAAAGTCACTAGCACCACACCTTGTTTTTAGGGCAGTAGGGCCCGATGGTTAGAGTCAATAGCGTTACGCACTGTTCTCAAGGCAGTGAGGCCTAGTGGTCAGCGACAGTAGCAACACTCCCTTCTCTCTGGGTAGTAAGGCCTAGTGGTCAGAGACAGTAGCAACACTCCCTGCTCTCAGGGCAGTGAGGCCTAGTGGTCAGAGACAGTAGCAACACTCCCTTCTCTCTGGGTAGTAAGGCCGAGTGGTCAGAGACAGTAGCAACACTCCCTGCTCTCAGGGCAGTGAGGCCTAGTGGTCAGAGACAGTAGCAACACTCCCTGCTCTCAGGGCAGTGAGGCCTAGTGGTCAGAGACAGTAGCAACACTTCTTGCTCTCAGGGCAGTAAGGCCTAGTGGTCAGAGTCAGGCGCAACTCTCCCTGCTCTCAGGGCAGTGAGGCCTAGTGGTCAGAGTCAGTAGCAACACTCCCTGCTCTCAGGGCAGTAGGGCCTAGTGGTTAGAGTCAGTAGCAACACTCCCTGCTCTCAGGGCAGTGAGGCCTAGTGGTCAGAGTCAGTAGCAACACTCCCTGCTCTCAGGGCAGTAAGGCCTAGTGGTCAGAGTCAGTAGCAACACTCCCTGCTCTCAGGGCAGTAGGGCCTAGTGGTCAGAGTCAGTAGCAACTCTCCCTGCTCTCAGGGCAGTGAGGCCTAGTGGTCAGAGTCAGTAGCAACTCTCCCTGCTCTCAGGGCAGTGAGGCCTAGTGGTCAGAGTCAGTAGCAACACTCCCTGCTCTCAGGGCAGTGAGGCCTAGTGGTCAGAGTCAGTAGAAACACTCCCTAACCTCAGGACAGTAAAGCCTAGTGGTCAGAGTTAGTAGCAACACTCCCTGTTCTCTGGGCAGTAAGGCCTAGTGGTCAGAGTTAGTAGCAACACTCCTTGTTCTCTGGGCAGTAAGGCGTAGTGGTCAGATACAGTACCAACAATAAATGCTCTCCAGGAAGAAAGGCCCAGTGGTCCGATGCAGAGGCAACTGTCACTCCTCTCAGGGCAGTGAGGCCTAGCGGTCAGAGTCAATAGCAACACTGCCTGCTCTCAGGGCAGTGTGGCCTAGCGGTCAGAGTTGGTAGGCTCACACCCAGCGCTCGGGGCAGTGAGGCCTAGCAGCCGCTGTCAATAACAAGGCACCCAGCTCTCAAGGCAGTAAGGCCTAATGGTCCAGCAGCAGCAACACGCACTCCTCTCAGAGCAGCGAGGCCTAGTGGTTAGAGTCAGTCGCAACATTCACCGCTCTCTGGTGCTGTGCACGGCCGGGACACCCCGTCACCAGGAGAAAGCGCCCGCTGTGTCCCTCATTCCAGTTTGTCCTGCCCGTCCCTGGCTACTGCTCCGACTCTGGGCTTGGGTACCTCCAGTCTACGCATCTCACCGAATCCCAGGACTGGAAGGGACCTCGAGACGTCATCGAGTCCAGTCCCCTGCCCTCCCGGCAGGACCAAGCCCCGTCTAGACCATCCCTGGTCGATGTCTATCCACCCTGCTCTTCGATATCTCCAGAGATGGAGTCTCCACCACCTCCTTGAACAAGGAATCATCAAGTGATCTCAGGTCCTGGTCTTCCCCACATCCTGCAGCAGGGAGTTCCACCGGTTGGCTGGGGGCCACGCGAAGCAAGCGACTTATCAATGCGGGGCAGGGAGCGTTTTGCTGGTCTGAGCGGTCACTCCTGCGAGGGGGGCTGATGGGGATTTTACAACGCTACCGAGACCCCCCCCACGGGCGGCAAAAGAAGGCCCCGAGTCGGCCAATTTTCTCTGGCGCTCCTGGGCTCCACCCCAGGGGCCTCCAGTCCTGCCCCGAATTACACTGCAGAACGCGACTTTCGGAAGCGAGGGGGTGGTCCGAGCCGGGGCCAGCTTGGGACGCAAACACCGCTCCAAGCTGGGGACCGACTTCATCCAGCCCCCCACCCAAAGCAGGACCCACCCCAACTCAACCGTCCCAGGTGAAACGGGGCCTTCGAAACCTCTGGAGATGGAGAGTCCACCTCTTCCCTAGGGAACCCATCCCAGTGCTTCCCCACCCTCCTCGGGAAATCGTTTTTCCTCATCTCCAGCCTCGCCCTCTCCTGATCCTTCCCCGACACCCACGTCCAGCTTCGGACAGAGGCTAGACCAGTGTTTCTAAAACTTTTTAAGACCGAGGAACACAAAACAATATTTTTTTTTTATGAGGAACGCCACGGATTTTTGGTTGAGCCACCCCCAAAAAAAAGAGGTCGAGGGGAAAGTTATTGAGGACAAAAAAGGGTCCGGGAGAAAAAAAAAAAAAAAAGTCGCCTGCCCCTTTAAGGGCGGCCATTTTGAATTCTGTTGTTCTCCGTGGCGCACAGTTTAAGAAACACTGTGCTAGACACACCATCCCGGCCCATCTTTTCGTCTCCCGCGAAAATCTCCCATGAAAATCTCGACTTCTGGGGCCACCGGGGGTCTTCCGCCCGCGTCGGCGGCCGGTTTCAGTGCGGAATAATTTTATTTCCCTCCGCACGGCCCAGATTCCCAGCTGGTTTCGTGGAACAGAGAGGAACATACACACCTAACTTTCAACACAAATCTGCGCCCGGTTCCGTTCCTTCTCTGCCGACACGCTAGGCCGGCGGGCGATCACAAAGCCGCCGACGGGCCGGTTTCAGTGCGGAATAATTTTATTTCCCTCCCCACGGCCCAGATTCCCAGCTGGTTTCGTGGAACAGAGAGGAACATACACACCTAACTTTCAACACAAATCTGCCCGTTCCCTTCTTCTGCCGACACGCTAGGCGGGCGATCACGCAACCGCCGACGGGCCGGTTTCAGTGCGGAATAATTTTATTTCCTCCCCACGGCCCAGATTCCCAGCTGGTTTCATGGCGTAGGGGGAAAATACGCACCTAACTTTCAACACAAATCTGCGCCCGGTTCCGTTCCTTCTCTGCCGACACGCTAGGCCGGCGGGCGATCACGCAGCCGCCGACGGGCCGGTTTCAGTGCGGAATAATTTTATTTCCCTCCCCACGGCCCAGATTCCCAGCTGGTTTCATGGCGTAGGGGGAAAATACGCACCTAACTTTCAACACAAATCTGCGCCCGGTTCCGTTCCTTCTCTGCCGACACGCTAGACCGGCGGGCGATCACGCAGCCGCCGACGGGCCGGTTTCAGTGTGGAATAATGTTATTTCCCTCCCCACGGCCCTGATTCCCAGCTGGTTTCATGGAGCAAGGGGAAAATACGCACCTAACTTTCAACACAAATCTGCGCCCGGTTCCGTTCCTTCTCTGCCGACACGCTAGACCGGCGGGCGATCACGCAGCTGCCGACGGGCCGGTTTCAGTGCGGAATAATTTTATTTCCCTCCCCACGGCCCAGATTCCCAGCTGGTTTCACGGAGCAAGGGGAAAATACGCACCTAACTTTCAACACAAATCTGCGCCCGGTTCCATTCCTTCTCTGCCGACACGCTAGACCGGCGGGCGATCACGCAGCCGCCGACGGGCCGGTTTCAGTGCGGAATAATTTTATTTCCCTCCCCACGGCCCTGATTCCCAGCTGGTTTCATGGCGTAGGGGGGAAAATACGCACCTAACTTTCAACACAAATCTGCGCCCGGCTCCGTTCCTTCTCTGCCGACACGCTTGACCGGCTGGAGCCAACGATCACTCAGCTGGGCCAGCAGAGTCTTTGAATTCGATTTTTGGGATCCGTGAGAGGATGTGGATGCAGGAAGGACCAGACGTCCTCTTCCTGCCCCTATTCGACCCCTACATCCTAGTCTCCACCCCCACACTGACTAAGAACAGAAGAGCAGCCGTACTAGGTCAGATCTAGGTCTATTTTCCGACAGCGTCCTGCCCCAGAGGGAGTGAACAGAACAGGGAATCATCAAGAGATCCTTTCCCTCTCGCCCATTCCCATCCTGGCCGTTGCTGGCCCTCTCCTCCAGGAATTTATCCAGCACTTTTTGGATGCCCGTTCAAATCCTGGTCTTCCCCACATCCTGCAGCAAGGAGTTCCACCGGTTGGCTGGGTGCCACGCGATAGCAAGTGACTTATCAATGCGGGGCAGGGAGCATGTTGCTTGTCTGAAGTGTCACGCCCGTGTGGGGGTTTGACGGGGATTTTACAATGCTACCAAGACCCCCATGTACGGCAAAGGAAGGCCCTGATTCTGCCTGAGCTAGGCTCCACTTGGAGAAGGGAGCCAGCTAGCAGCTTCCCTGTGCCACGGTGGCGTTCAAACAAAGTTTATGGCCGGTCAAAGCCGCTAGCTTCGTTCGTGCTAAGGGCGTCCTAAGCGGGGATGTGATGGAGGTCTCTAAAACCATGCCGGGTGTGGAGAACGTGAACGAAGAAACGGTATCGGCGTGCCCCCAGAGCATAAAAACGAGGGGTCCCCAAAGGAAACGAAGAGGGAGGCGGTTGAAGACAAAGAAAAGGACGTTTTTCTTCCCGCAGCGCACCGCCAACCGGTGGAACTCCTCGCTGCAGGACGCAGTGAGGAGCAGGCCTTTGAACCAGGTGCACAAAAGCGGTAGGTACAGTCACAGAGGTGAGGTCCCTCACTGGCTATGAGCGGCCTACTCTTGCGCTTTCGGCGGCAATGGCACTGGCGCCCCAGTGCATTGTGGGTGGATCGGCCGGGACTGCCAGCCCTTCCCACATGTCAGTGCCAAAGCGCCCTCGGAGGGAAGCCCAGAGAGGAGACACGTGGCTCCGACGGGTCCCTGGGGGCGCTCCCCTGCTCTGACACTGACTCCCTGGCCTGGCCTTGGTCATGTTACTCCCGCACGTGAAGCCTGAGCTTTGACTCCGGTTTGGGCTCATGCACCCCCGTTCTGGCCGCACGCAACTCGGGCCCCCAGATAACTGCAGGGAGGAGGGCACGGAAGCCAGCCCGGCCTCCAGTGCGCACGGCGCTGTACAGAGGAGTCCTCTGGAGGGGTCAGCCCAGCTAAGACGCCCCACGGCTCCCCACCGGCCTCTGGGCCCCTGGATTCTCACCCCGAGAGTCTCCCCGTCCTTTCCCCTCCCTGCGGAGACCCCGACCTTCCCCATCCCAGAGCCCCCCGGCCCTTTGCCCTTTTGCGCATGCACACGTGTGCACACAAACATGCACACACACACACACATGCACACACAGGCACACACACGTGCACACCAGCACGCAGACACACACCTGCACACACACACACACACGCATCCACAGACACACACACGCACAAACAGGCACACGCACAAACACACACACATGCACAAACAGGCGCGCACACACAAACAGGCACACACGGACACACACACGCACAAACAGGCGCACACACACGCACACACAGGTGCACACACATGCACACACACACAGGCACATACATGCACGCACACACACAAACAGGCACACACACAGAAACATACACATGCACAAACAGGCACATACACCCACGCGCGCACACACACACACACACACACACACACACAAACAGGCAGGCACACACACATGTGCGCAGACACACACCTGCACACACACGCACATGCAAGCACACGCATACACACATGCACACCGGCACATGCACGCAAACACACACACGTGTCCACAAACAGGCACACACACACACACAAACAGGCACACACACACGCACAAACAGGCGCACACACACAACAGGGCACATACACACGCACAAACTGGCGCACACACACACAAACAGGCACATACACACACACGCACAAACAGGCGCGCACACACAAACAGGCACACACTGGCACACACACGCACAAACAGGCGCACACACACAAACAGGCACACATGGACACACACACTTACAAACAGGCACACACACATGCACAAAAAGTCACACACAAATGCACACACAGGTGCACACACATGCACACATACACACACAGGCACATACATGCACGCACACACAGGCACACGCATGCACGCACGCACACAAACAGGCATACCCACAGAAACAGGCACATACACATGCACAAACAGGCACACACACCCATGCGCACACACACACAGACAGGCACACACACATGTGCGCAGACACCCACCTGCACACACACACGCACATGCAAGCACACGCATACACACACACACACACCGGCACATGCACACACACACGCACAGACACACACCTGCACACACACGCACAAGCAGGCGCGCACACGCAAACACACACACACGGGCGTGCGTGCACACACATGCACGCACCCACACATGCATGCACAGGCACAAACCGGCACACACCTGCACGCACCCCCCCCCCCGTACACAGCTGCACACCCACAGACGCCCACCCGTGCTCACACTCGCTCACGTGTGCAGGCACGCACCCACACACATGTGCCCAGACACGGACACACCTGCGGACACACACACGTGCCCACATGCACGCACCCCAGTGCGCACACGCCTACCCACCCCCCCACACACACAGGCGCATGCACACCCCCACCCACCTGCATGCACACACCCACGGCGCTGTCTCAGAGAACCACTGCCCAGGTGTTTGGTCACAGGGCCAGGCAGACGCCAGGCTAAAGGCCACCCTGCAGGTGGTAGGGTGGGTTAGGGACCTTGCCTGGGCAGGGCAGGGTGGCGGGTTCAAGTCCCGGTCACTCCAAGAGAGGTGGGATAAGGGAGGCCCTGAAGGTGAGGTGGGGGGAGTCTCCCTGTCACCATGGGGGGCAGGAACCCCCCCCAAGGATGGAGACTGGATGGAGCACGGTGGCCGCTCAAAGGTCCCAGACCAGCAGCCCCGGCCGCCACTTGCTGGCCACTGGGGAGCTGCAGGCCTCCCCTAACGCCGGACCAGCCTCCCCCTCGAAATGCAGAGGGTTGGGGAGGTCTCCAGTCCTGAACTCGGCTGGCCCCCCTGCACCGGAGCTGGCCACTGGGCAAAGCCGCCCCCTGAGTTCGAAAAGCACCCTGGCCAGTTCCAACTCCCCAGCGGCAAGAAGAAGGGAGGCAGGTAGGCAGCCGGGCCTCCCCCCGGGGTTGGAGGAGAGGGCAGGGTCTGTGCACACATACAGGCGAAAGACAGCCCTTCCCCGGACCCACATCCTTGGGGGGGGGCAGCAGCCTGCCAGGCCGTGCTCCCCCTGTTTGCGGTAGATAGAAGGTGGGTCCTGGCGCTTTGAGGGTAGCACACTGCTTCCCCCGACTGTGTCCTCGCACAGTCGTCCTCTCAGGGCTGTTCCTGTTCCTGCATGACAGTCGGAGCAGGAGCAGGCACACGGCCTCTTCTGTCGCTGGTATTGTCCCGCTGAGACAGGCGCACGGATACACCTTCCCTCAGGTGCCACAGCTGGAACTGGACACACTCTCTCCACCTCTGCTACCATCAGACAGAGCCAGTCACACTGACACTCCCAGGACTGTGCGACAGTGACACTTCTACCATCAGACAGAGCTAGTCATATTGATGCTTCCCTCGCTGGTACCGTCCGACCGAGCTAGTTATAGTGAAACTTCTACTCCTGGTACCATCCAACAGTGCTAGTAACACTGACACTTCCTACTCTCAGTACCATCAGACAGAGCCAGTCACATTGACGTTTCCACTGACGGTACCCTCTGACAGAACTAGTAACACTGACACTTCTACCCTCAGTACCATCAGACAGAGCTAGTCACATTGACACTTCCACTCCTGATACCATCAGACAGAGCCAGTCACACTGCCACTTCCACTCTCAGCACCATCAGACAGAGCCAGTCACACTGACACTTCCTCCCCTGGTACCATCTGACAGTGCTAGTCACATAGGACATTTCCACTCTTGGGAGCATTCAACAGAGCCAGGCAGGTGCCAGGTTGAGGCCAAGCCCCCACAGCGAGGTTTCAGTCCTACCTCTGCCACTGCCGCCCTCTAAGGCCTTAGTCAAGTCACCCCGTCTCCCTGCCCCTCCCCTGCAAATCAACGCCTGCGTGGGGTGTGCAGCGCCGGGGCATGGTTCGCGACGTGGAGGATGTCGGAGCAGTGCCGAGTGTTTGAAGATCAATTCACCTGGCTGCGGAGAGGCCCTAACAGCGGCTGGAAAGCGGCCGAGCCGGGGGTGTCGGCTGCTGGCCGGGCAGGGAGAATAGCCAGGCGACGCAGGACCAACCCCAACTCAATCGTCCCCGTCACGGCTTGGTCAAGCCGGGACTTCAACACCTCTAGGGATGGAGATTCCACCTCCCTAGGGAACCCGTCCCCGTGCTTCTCCACCCTCCTCGGGAAATCGATTTTCCTCATCGCCAGTGTTTCTTACACTGTGTTCCGCGGCACACCCTTAAAGGGACAGGTGCCTTTTTTTTTTTTTTTTTTTGCTCAAGCAAAAATCCTTGGTGTTCCTCTTAAAAAAAAATATTGTTTTGTGTTCCTCGGTCTTAAAAAGTTTTAGAAACACTGCTCATCTCCAACCTAGCCCTCCCCCGTGGCAACCTGAGACCGTTGCTCCTCGTTCTGCCACCTGCCCCCCCCTGCGAACAGCCTCTCGCCAGCCTCTTCGGATGAATCTCCAGCCGCTCTTTGTCCGTCTGCATTTCGCCGCTTTCCCTTGCGGTTTGTAACCCCTCCCCATTTAGCATCAGCGGTGAATTTCATTCCCAGGACGACTCCTTCCTCCCGCGCCCCGAAGACGCTGTTCAATAAGAACTAGCAGTCCCCAACACCTACTCCCCAGACACATTTCCAGGCCCGGCCTGTGATCCTTCGGGAGCAGTGTTTCTTAAACTTTTTAAGACCGAGGAACACCCCCAAACATTTTTTTTTTAATGAGGAACACCAAAGATTGCTTTTGTTGAGCAAAAAAAAAAAAAAAAAGGGGAGGAAGGCGGGGAAAAGTTATTGAAGAAAAAAAAAAAAGAAGAACGTCGCCTGCCCCTTTAAGGGTGGCCATTTTGAATTCTGTTGTTCGACTGCTTCGCGGCACACCGCTGTGCCACGGAATACACTTTAAGAAACACTGCTTTGGGGGATCCTTCCGTTTGGAAACCAGGCCTCCCCTTGGTCTGTGAGCTGTTTTGTGGTGACACCAATTCCCTGGGACTCGACGCCTGATCTCCCACCGTCTGTTCTTTGGGCCATAAAAGAACAAGGCCATAGAATCCTAGAACTCCAGGGCGGGAAGAGACCTCAGGAGTCATCAAGTCCAACCCCTGCCCAAAGCAGGACCAATCCCAACTCAATCAGCCCAGCCAGGGCGTGGTAGGAGAAGGGGTTAAATTGCAGCAAGGGAGGTTGAGGTTGGACATTCGGAAAAACTTCCTATCTGGGTGGCGAAACACTGGAATAAATTGCCTAGGGAGGTTGTGGGGTCTCCATCACTGGAGATATCAAAGAGCAGGTTGGATAGACATCTACCAGGGATGGTCTAGATGGGGCTTGGGCCTGCCAGGAGGGCAGGGGACTGGACTTGATGACCTCTCAAGGTCCCTTCCAGTTCTAAGATGCTGTAGACATCTACCAGGGATGGTCTAGATGGGGCTTGGTCCTGCTGTGAGGGCAGAGGACTGGACTTGATGACCTCTTGAGGTCCCTTCCAGTTCTATGATGCTGTAGACATCTACCAGGGATGGTCTAGATGGGGCTTGGTCCTGCCAGGAGGGCAGGGGACTGGACTTGATGACCTCTCGAGGTCCCTTCCAGTTCTATGATGCTGTAGACATCTACCAGGGATGGTCTAGATTGGGCTTGGTCCTGCCGTGAGGGCAGGGGACTGGACTTGATGACCTCTTGAGGTCCCTTCCAGTTCTAGTGTTCTGTGATTCAGCTTACCCACGGGAAGGTGGAGGGTGACTTCATCACAGCCTGCAAGGACCGACATGGGGAAATTCACCGGACGGTGCGGGCCGGGTGTCAGCTAGATGGTCACAAATTAGTGTTCCCTGTAAGCTGAGTGCTTGGATGGCCACCCAGGAGAAATTCAACTCCCAGCCAGCTGACAGGGAAAGCGCCCCCTGCTGCCCACCTTTAGTAACAGGTGTTTCTGGAGGTGGTGCACATCTTCACCTGTTTTGGTGTACGGAACAGTGTTTCTTCCGCACATAAAAAATTAGAGGGCGTTTTTACTGGTCCTCTCTGGCTTAGGAGCTAGGAATCTTTGAGATCTCGTCCCCGTGAGCATGGCCTACCTCATCCCACCTAGTAACGAATCGAGATCATCCATGAAGGGAAATCCCAGCATCCTTCCGCCTCGAAAAGGCACCCAGCCAGCTGCCGCCTCTGATCTGCAAGTCCAACTGAAATAAGGCTGCTTAATTTTTAATCGCTTCTTATGCAAAGCAGGGATCATAGCAAGGCAGGGGGGGAGGCGGGTGCATCGCTCCTCCAAAAAATTAAATATTTAACGTGACACAAAAGCACGTCAACGTTGAAAGCGGCATTTAGGGAGCGGCGCAAGCAACCCCATGGCGAACGTTTGAGCCGGTCCCTGGTTGGGGGCTAGGGAGGGGGCCTTCCGGTTCCTTCTTCTGAGAGGCCCGGTTTTAGGGGACCCCAGGCCGTTCCCTCCGGAGGAGAGTCGACAGAAAGCATCGAGCACAGAGCCGACTTGGGGAATCAGGGTTGCTGGAGGCATGTTCTTGTCCTCACCACTGGTGGAGCTGTCTGGTGACGCTCATCGAACCCTAGAACTGGAAGGGATCTCGAGAGGTCAGTCCAGTCCCTTGTCCTCTCGGCAGGATCAAGCTCCATCTAGACCATCGCTGGTAGATGTCTATCCAACCTGCTCTTCAATATCTCCAGCGTTCATCGATGGTAGATGTCTATAGAATCATTGAATCATTGATACCAGAATTGAAAGGGACCTTGAGAGGTCATCAAGTCCAGTCCCCTGCCCTCACAGCAGGGCCAAGCACCATCTAGACCATCCCTGGTACATGTCTATAGAATCATAGAACTCTAGAACTGGAAGGGACCTCATGAGATCATCAAGTCCCGTCCCCTGCCCTCACAGCAGGACCAAGCCCCATCTAGACCATCCCTGGTAGGTGTCTATCCAACTTGCTCTTCATTATCTCTAGCGTCCATTGATGGTAGATGGTCCCCTAGGACCACGCCCCATCTAGACCATCCCTGGTAGATGTCTATAGAATCATAGGACATTAGAACTGGAAGGGACCTCGAGAGATCAAGTTCAGTCTCCTGCCCTCACGGCAGGACCAAGCTCCATCTAGACCATCCCTGGTAGATGTCTACAGAATCATAGGACACTAGAACTGGAAGGGACCTTGAAAGATCAAGTCCCATCCCCTGCCCTTATGGCAGGACCAAGCTCCATCTAGACCATCCCTGGTAGATGTCTACAGAATCATAGGACACTAGAACTGGAAGGGACCTTGAGAGATCAAGTCCCATCCCCTGCCCTTACGGCAGGACCAAGCTCCATCTAGACCATTCCTGGTAGATGTCTATAGAATCACAGAATACTAGAACTGGAAGGGACCTCAAGAGGTCCTCAAGTCCCGTCCTCTGCCCTGGGTTTTAGAACCCACCAGTGTTTTGCACCTGGCCTAGGCCTGGAAGACTTGTCCAGACTTGAAGCCCTGCGGTGGGACTTCTACGCTTCACCGTTGGCCAACGGGAGGAGGTCTCCCATGACCTCCGTGAATCCGTTTCCTCAAGAGACGACAGCTAGGCTGAGAGGAGAGTCCTGAGGTTTCTCCAGCCCATCTTCTTAGACCCCCAGCCTAGGACCCCACTGCCATGTGGCGTGTGGAGGGAACGTTTGTCTCTGTGGCCCATCCCTCTGAAGGAGAACCAATTCCTCCCTGAAACTAAAGAGTTACGGAGTCTCGGGCCCTCGAAGACTCCAGCAGCTTTCTTGGCTCCATCCTCCGCCCAGGCTGGATCTGCCGCTGGGCTGCGAGGCCTCCACTTTCTAGCCCAGGATCCTGTCTGCCGACAGTGGCCAATACCCCAGAGGGAGGGAACACAACAGGTAATCCTCACGTGATCTCTCCCCTGTCACCCACTTCCAGACAAACAGAGGCGAGGGACACCATTCCTACCCATCCTGGCAAATCGCCACGGATGGACCTCACCTCCATGTATCAGAGGGGTCGCCGTGTTAGTCTGAATCTGCAAAAGTGGCAAGGAGTCCTGTGGCACCTTATAGACTAGCCGAAGTGTTGGAGCAGAAGCTTTCGTGGGCAAAGACTCACTTCGTCAGATGCATGTCTCACCTCCATGAATCTATCTAGCTCTGTTTTGAACCCTGTTCAAGTCCTGGCCTTCACCGCATCCTCCGGCGAGGAGTTCCACAGGTTGGCCATGCGCTGGGTGCCGAAAAACTTCCCGGGGTGCGTTTGAAACCCGCTGCCTCTTCATTTCATTGGGCGACCCCTCGTTCTTCGATTGTGGGAATAAGTCAATAACGTTTCCGTAGTCGCTTTTTTCGCACCAGTCCTGATTTTGTCGACCTCTTTCCTATTCCCCCCCTTAGTCTCCTCTTTTCTAAGATGAAAAGCCCAAGTCTTTTTAATCTCTTTTCGTATGGGACCCGTTCGAAACCCCGAATCATTTTGGTTGCCCTTTTCTGAACCTTTTCCAATACCACGAGAGCTTTTTGGAGATGTGGCGACCACCTCAATTTTTCTCCACACTCTTTCAGATACTTGAAAACTGCTACTCTCTCCATCTTCCCTTTTCTAAGCTAAGCAAGCCCAATTCTTTCAGTCTTCCCTCGTAGCTCACGTTTTCTAGACCATTCCTCATTTTGGTTGCTCTTCTCCGGACCTCCTCCAGTTTCTCCACCTCTTTGATCCTTGGCTAAAATTCTTAGTCCCCGCCCTCCTAGATGGACGGTTTATAATCACCCGATCAGCCTCAGTAAACGAGTCTTAAGAACGGGGATATCTGTGCTCCCCACCCCATGTGGGAAGGAAGACTAGAAAAGAGCTACATCAGTGCTTCTTAAACTGTGTTCCACGAGATGTGCCGCGGAAAACAAGAGAATTCAAAATGGCCACCGTTAAAGGGACAGGCGACTTTTTTTTTTTTTTTTTTTTTTTTTTTTTTTTTTTTCCCCTCACCACAAAATCCTTGATGTTCTTCATTAAAAAAAAAATTGTTTGGTGTCTTAAAACGTGTAAGGAACACGGAGCTAGATAGTTTCATGGAGGTTAGGTCCATCGATGGCCACTAGCCAGGATGGCCTTAAGTAGGAGAAGACATCATTTTCTGGGCTTTCTTCCTGGGCCGAACCACCTGGCGCAACGTCGGGAAGATCAATGCAAATTGTCGCGGCGTTCCTTTCTTTTTCTTTCGGCTTTCCCCCTTCCCGCGTCAAACCTTTTCACCATTTCCCGTCTCGGGGCCTCCCAAACGAGTCGGAATCCGTCACCGTCCGCACGGGCCCGCCCCCCTCCATCTGCAATCACACCAAAGAGTCTTTAATTTGCTTTTTGATCGGCTGCCTGGAATGAGCCGCTCTACTAGAGGAAATCAGTTTATAATTTATTCAGCAGCCAGCGCATTCCCGAGTCTTTTAGAAGTCCTCGCAAAGAATGCCAACGCTTAGTTGTTGAGAGGGAGAAATATAGTTTGGTTTTCAAAACAAAGCGAGCCGGGCGAAGTCCGAATTTCTAACGCCTCTCCAACGGGCTTTGGGGTTCAAAGAGAGCTTTCCGACCTTTCTCCACCGGCGCAGATTTCACGCTGAAACGCAGATCCCTCCGACCCCTCTCGCAAACAAAGAAAACCTTGTTGGCGTCTTCCAAGAACAGCTCCCAAAAGCTCGTTCCCCTCCCAGTTCGCCCTGCCCTTCGTGTCTTTCTGCCGCGGCCAAAGTCAAAATTATCGATCTGTTCACTAATCGACGGCGGAAGCTTAAATCAGTCAAATGGCTTCGCTGGTTCACACGAGGCAACAAAAACAGGTCAATATCTTTTTTTTTTTTTTTTTCCTGTCTAGTTTCCCTCTCGCTGGGTTTTTAAAGAGCTCCCAGAGTTCGGGTTTATGACACTGGCAGCTGAGTCGAGGAGGAGAGGAGTTTTGGAACACGGGCAGAGGGAATGATGGGAAAGCGTGAGGCTGGAAGGGTGCATCTGCTCCGTGACCACACGACCCTCTCGTTGCTTTTTGGACCTGGGCAATGGGCCGTTCGCAAGGGAACCAGACGATGCCGCCTTTCTTTGGCATGGTCCAACACGGCCGGATTCGAACAAGACAGTGGCTTTGCCTCCTCCCCGCCTCGCTGCCCCCAGCCTGACCCGCCTCCATCGCCACCGGTGTGTGCGGGGACCCAGCCCCAAACTGGAGGAGCTGGGGGAAGATGCGGTACAACCTCCCCCTTCCTCGCAAGGTCGGGCTAAGCCGTGTGCCAGTTTCGAGGCCTCACTGCACGGCGGTGATGGCGGGGGGGCCCCAAATTTTGCCTTTGCCCCCAGGCGCATGACACCCTCACTACACCTCTGGCTAGGCACACCATTCCTGCCCCTCCTGGCTAATACGTAGTGATAGATCAAACCTCCATGAAGCTATCTCGTTCTTTCTTGGACCCTGTTAAAGCCCTGGCCTCCATCATCCTTTGGCAAGGAGTTCCACCGGTTGACAGTGCGCTGAAGGGAAAAAAACTTCCTTTGGTTTGTTTGAAACCTATTCATTTCATTTGGTGACCCCCAGCTCTTACGGGAACAAGGCAATCACTTTTCCTTATTCGCTTTCTCCACAGAAAGTGATTTTACAGACGTCTATCCTCTCCCCTCTGAGTCTCCTCTCTTCTAAGCTGAAAAGTCCCCGTCTTTTGAGTCTCTCCTCATACGGGGCCCGTTCCAAACCCCAAATCATTCTGGTCGCCCTTTTCTGAACCTTTGCCAACGCCCAGAGATCTTTAATAAACGGGCTCGGGTTATACAAAAGCTGAGTTAAGTCACTTTCCATTGCTGGAGGGGGGGACCAAGGTGATCACACCGGTCCCCCCTGGCCTTGGAACCGATGAAGCCTGCATGCATAATGCCACGGGTCGATCGTGTGGGGTTTGATTTAGCGGGTCTAGCGAAGACACTTCCCTCTCCTGCCCCGCCTCTTCCTCTCCCTCCTTCTCCTCCCCCTCCTCCTGCTCCGCTTCCTTCCCCTGCCCCTCCCCCTCCTGCGCGTCCTTCCTGCCTCCCTCCTCCTGCGCTCTTCCCTGCCCCTCCTCCTCCTGCGCTTCCTTCTCCTGAACCTCCCCTCCTCCTCCTTCCCTCCTCCCCCTCCTGCACTTCCTTCCCCTGCCCCTTCCCCTCCTGCTTCCCTGCCCCTCCCCTCCTGCGCGTCCTTCCCTGCCCCTCCCTCCTGCGCGTCCTTCCCTGCCCCTCCTCCTGCGCTTCCTTCCCCTGCCCCTCCTCCTGCGCCTCCTTCCTGCCCCTCCCCCTCCTGCGCTTCCTTCCCCTGCCCCTCCCCCTCCTGCGGGTCCTTCCCCTGCCCCTCCCCTCCTCCTCCTTCCCCTGCCCCTCCCCTCCTGCGTCCTTCCCTGCCCCTCCTCCTCCTCCTCCTTCCCCTGCCCCTCCTCCGCCTCCTGCTTCTCCTGAACCTCCCCTCCTGCGCCTCCTTCCCCTGCCCTCCCCTCCTGCGCCTCCTCCTGCCTCCCCTCCTCCTGCGCTTCCTTCCTGCCTCCTCCTCCTCCTCTCCTCCTTCTCCTGAACCCCTCCCCTCCTCCTCCTTCCCCTCCCCTCCTCCTGTGCTTCCTTCCCTGCCCCTCCCCTCCTGCACTGCCTTCCCTGCCCCTCCCCTCCTGCGCCTCCTTCCCTGCCCCTCCTCCTCCTGCACTTCCTTCCCCTGCCCCTCCCCTCCTCGCCTCCTCCCCTGCCCCTCCGCCTCCTGCGCCTCCTCCCCTGCCCCTCCTCCTCCTGCGCTTCCTTCCCTGCCCTCCTCCTCCTCCTCCTTCCCCTCCCCTCCCCTCCTGCGCCTCCTTCCCCTGCCCCTCCTCCTGCGCTTCCTTCCCCTGCCCCTCCCCTCCTGCGCCTCCTTCCCTGCCTCCCTCCCCTCCTGCACTTCCTTCCCTGCCCCTCCCCTCCTGCGGTTCCTTCCCTGCCCCTCCCCCTCCTGCGCTTCCTTCCCCTGCCCCTGCCCCCTCCTCCTGCCCCTCCCCCTCCCTCCTTCCCCTGCCCCTCCTCCTGCGCTTCCTTCCTCCCCTCCTGCTCTTCCTCCCCTGCCCCTCCTCCCTGCACATCCTTCCCCTGCCCCTCCGCCTCCTGCGCCTCCTTCCCTGCCCCTCCCCTCCTGCGCTTCCTTCCTGCCTCCTCCCTGCATCCTCCTGCCCTCCCCTGCCCCTCCTCTTCCTCCCGTTCCTACCTCCCCCTGCCTGTTGAGCCATTAATCTGAATTAACACCCAGCAGTGTGGACGTATTTCAAGTCACTGCACCTACCCCTCCGCTGCTAGAGCAAACAAACCCGGCCGAGGTAATATCCCCCCTCCACGTGTCCTAAAAGGGTGCGTGCCACTGATTTCCTTCAACCACCGTTGCTCTGATTCCCTAGCAGCTCACCGCAATCTGGCTTCAGTCGATTTCTCACCGGCCTCGCCGACAGCGCGAGAAATCCCTCCCCGCACACCGAGAAGGCCGGCATGTCTACACCACGCAGAAGCTGGGCGCTGCCGCGGTTGATCGTGCGGGGTTCGATTGAGCGGGTCTAGCGAAGACCCGCTCAATCGCACTCAGAGCGGAACCGGGTCGATGCCGGGCCTGCTGCGCCTCACGAGGAGTTCCCTCCCGTCGGCCTCCCGCCGCGTGGACGGCGATTTACGAGACGCCACCTCCAGCTGCGCAATGAACGTATCATAGAACAGTCAAACTGGAAGGGCGTTGAGTCCAAACTGATCTTCCCCCCTCGTGTAAACCAGGCTTAAGTGTGTACACAAGGGTTTGCCCCATTGAATTTAACCCGTTTTTCAACTTTCTGGTGACTGCGGAGATGCAGAGCAGAGATGGGGCCGGAAACCCTCCCCAGAGGCAGCCGCACACGACCCCGAAAGAAGACCTAAGACGTCCATGAATGATTATGAGGGTTTTAATTGCAGCCAGGGACTCTAACATGCCAACTGCTCTTACACACAAACGCACAAAGCCAATGGGTCACATCAGAGTCCTCCTTGGCCTCTGGTGGCGGGACAAGAAGCAAGGGGCTTCAAGGGGATTTCGGTTGGACATTCGGAAAAACTTCCAAAGAGGCCGGGTGGTGAAACACCGGAATAAATTGCGGAGGGAGGTGGTGGAGTCTCTATCAGTGGAGATATTGACGAGCAAATTGGACAGACACCTGTCAGGGACGGTCTAGATCAGTGGCTCCCAGCCTGTGGTCCACAGACAGCAAGCGCTCCATGGAAAGTTTAAATATAAGGATCGGGCCCACTGCAGGATCATGCCCCCTTTTCTCTCTGTTTTTCTCTCTCTTTTTCTCTCTATTCACTTTCTCTTTTTCCCTCTCTCTTTTCTCCCGCTCTGTTTTTTCTCTTTTTCTCTCTTTCTCTTTTTCTCGCTTTTCTCTCTCATTTCCCTCTCTCTTTTTCTCTTTTTCTTTTTCTCTTTTTCTCACTCTTTCTTCCTTACTCTCTCTCCCTTTTTTCTCTCTTTTTTCTTTTTCCCTCATTTCTTTTCTCTCTTTTTTCTTTCTCTCTTTTTCTACGCTTTTTTTCTCTCGTTTCCCTCTCTTTTTTCTTTTTGCTTTTTTCTCTTTTTTCTCACTCTTTTTCCTTACTCGCTCTCCTTTTTTCTCTTTTTTCTTTTCCCGTTTCTTTTTTCTCTCTCTTTCTTCTTTCTCTCTTTCTCTGTTTTCTTTTTCCTCGCTTTTTTATTTTTCTCTCTTTTTCTTTCACATTTTTCTTGTTTCTCCTCTCTTTTTCCTTTTTTTCTTTTTTCTCACTCTTTTTTCCTTACTCTCTCCTTTTTCTCTCTTTTTCATTTTTCCCTTTTCCCTCATTTCTTGTTTCTCTCTTTTTCCTTACTCTCTCTCCCTTTTCTCTCTCTCTTTTCTTTTCCTCCTTTCTTTTCTCTCTCTTTCTTTCTCTCTTTCTGTTTTCTTTTTCTTTTTCCTTTTTCTCTCTTTTCTCTCAATTTTTTCTTTTTCCCTCCTCTCTCTTTTTCTCCCTCTTTTTCCTTACTCTCTCTCCCTTTTCTCTCTTTTCCTTTTCCCCTCATTTCTTTCTTCTCTCTTTTCTTTCTCTCTTTCTCGCTTTTTTTCTCTCATTTTTCTCACTCTTTTTTCCTTACTCTCTCTCCTTTTTTTCTCTTTTTTTCTTTTTCCCTCGTTTCTTTTTTCTCTCTCTTTCTTCTTTCTCTCTTTCTGTGTTTTCTTTTTCTCTCTTTTTCTTTTTCTCTCTTTTTCTCTTTTTCTCTCAATTTTTCTTTTCCCCTCTCTCGTTTTTCTTACTCTTTTTCCTTACTCTCTCTCCTTTTTCTCTCTTTTCCTTTTCCCTCATTTCTTTCTTCTCTCTTTTTTTCTCTCTTTCTCGCTTTTTCTCTCATTTTCACTCTTTTTCCTTACTCTCTCTCCCTTTTTCTCTTTTTTTCCTTTTTCCCTCATTTCTTTTTTCTCTCTCTTTCTCTGTTTTCTCTTTTTCTCACTTTTTCCTTTTTCTCACTTTTTTCTCTTTTTCTCTCACTTTGTTCTTGTTTCCCCTCTCTTTTTCCTTTTTTCTTTTTTCTCATTCTTTTTTCCTCTCTCCTTTTTCTTTACTCGTTCTTTTTTCTTTTTCCCTCTTTTTTCCTCCCTTTTTCTCTTTCCCTCTTTTTCTCTCTTTTCACCTTTTCTCTCTTTTCCTCTCTCTCTCTTTTTCTCTGTTTTTTTTTTTTTTTTTTTTGTCTTTCTTTTTCTCTCTTTTTCTCTCTCTCTTTTTCTCTTTTCTCTCTTTTTTCTTTCTCTCTTTCTCTCTCTCTCTCTCTCTTTTTCTCTCTTTTTTCTCTCTTTTTTCTCTCTTTTTTCTTGCAAGGAGGCGGTGTCCATGAAATTTTAATAGATTAAAAAGGGGTCTGTATGCTCAAATAGGTTGGGAACCACTGGTTTAGAAGGTGCTTGGTCCTGCTGTGAGGGCTGGGGTCTGGACTTGGTGACCTCTTGAGGTCCCTTCCGGTTCTAGGATTCTCGGATTCGGTCCCACAACCAAGCCCCGCATCAAGAGACCCCCGATGTGAAAGCAATCAGACAGACCCATCTCCGTGGGTCAGGACTGGCTAGCCCCAGAACCTCTGCAGAACCTGTCTGGAGGTGTTTGGTGTGTCTCTGTTGCATGTTCCCCATGGGGCTCATTCTGCCTCGGTTTCCCCATGGCCCGTTCTGTGCTTCCTCCCCCCAGTGCTTCCCCGGGCGGTTTGGGAAGGGAAGGTCAGGAACATGGAGCATCTCAGGACAGATTTGCAGGCCCGTTTCTCTCCAGGGCAAAGGAAGGCTGCAGCCGGCTTCCTGCCAGAGGAGTTTAACGTTCTGCTGGTTTCAAATATTTATCAACCTGAAGATGTCGTTAGCACTTCGGCTGAGGGCGATGCGGGAGAAGGCTCTTTGTCGGGAGAGAAGTTAGTGAGGCTGAAAAGCCATTAAGCCGTAAATATAAAAGCGCTTAAGTGCTCGGGAGCAACCTGAAATGTCCCCTCCGCCACCGCGGCGAGGACTCAATTCGGCTCTCCGGCGCCGCGCTCTATGGGACAGGACCACGCTTCGGCGACTGCCTCTCCAGGGCGGACCGTTTCCCTACTGTCCCACCTAAACCGCCCTGGCTGCAATTAAAACCCATTGCGTGTTGCCTGATCCTCAGAAGTCTGGGAGTGCTCCCTCCTTCACACAGCACACAGTCAACCTGTGGAACTCCTCGCCGGAGGAGGCTAGGACTATCACAGGGTTGGAAAGCGAACTGGATACATTCATGGAGGTTAGGTCCATCAATGGCGATTAGCCAGGATGGGGAAGGAATGGTGTCCCTGGCCTCTGTTTGTCAGAGGGTGGAGATGGATGGCAGGAGAGAGATCGCTTGATCGTGACCTGTTCGATTCAGTCCTTCTGGGACACCTGGCATTGGACACTGTTGGCAGACAGGACACTGGGCTGGATGGACCTTTGGTCTGATCCGGTATGGTACCCTTTTAGGGACTTGAAAACTGCTAGCGGGTTCCCTCTCGGGTGTCTCTTTTCCAAAAGAAACAAGCCCTGTTCATCAATGCAGAATCCCAGGTCAGGAAGAGACCTCAGGAGTCATTGAGTCCAGCCCCCTGCCCAAAGCAGGACCAACCCCAGCTCAATCAACCCAGCCAGAGCTTGGTCAAGCCGGGCCTTCAAACTCTAGAGGCTTTGAAGCATGCAAAGTTTTCGGGACATTGATTGGCGTGGGGCTCCCAAGAGAATGAACCAGAGACCCCAGGGGGAAAAGATCTTCCCCGACACGGAGAACAGTTTTCGGGTAAGTTTGCCGTACGTTTTAGGGCGTTAGAACGGGCGCCGTGTTTTTAAATTTGGAAACCTGTGGAACTCCTCGCCAGAGGATGCGGCGAAGGCTAGGACTTGACCAGGGTTCAAAAAAGAGCTGGGTAGATTCATGTGCCACTGATAGCTCCCCGGGGGAACAATTATTCGCCCTTGATAGTAGCGCAAAGTGATTTTGTGAAGTGCAAGCTGCAGGATGGAAGGTTCACTCGCCTCCACCTGTCTTCATTTACAACCCCGTCCATCCTGCAGCTTGCACTTCACAAAATCACTTTGCGCTACTATCAAGGGTGAATAATTGTTCCCCCGGGGAGCCATCAGCGGCACATGAATCTATCTAGCTCTTTTTTTAACCCTGTTCAAGTTCTAGCCTTCACCGCATCCTCTGGCGAGGAGTTCCACAGGTTGACTGTGTGCTGAGTGAAGAAGAACTGCCTTTGGCTTGTTTTAAACCTGCTGCCTATTCATTTCATTTGTGTACATTCCTCCTGGCATTGCAAAAGGGGGCTTAGCCAAATCATTCATTTGGGGTTCTGACCCGCATTTGAAAAGTGATTTCCCTAGAAGCTGGGCCCAAAACGGCGCTGAAGAGGTTCAACGTCAGGATTGCTCTCCGGAGGAGGGTGGGGGGGGATCTCCGCTCTGGGTCGTAGCTGGGGGAGACCTGGAAATCTGGCCCAGCAAGACCAGGTGGTGAGAAGCCCCCGAGAGCAAAGAAGCGAATTTACAGACAGCAAAGGAACCTTTCGTCTTAGCAGCTTGCTGCTTTGCTTTGGCACCGTCTCCCAAAAGCCGCCGGTGCTGAAATGCCCTTGGACTTTCCAGACGCTACAGATGGTGTTTTCAGAACTCAAAAAGTGCACAGCCAACACAATGGGATTCTACATTAGACCTTGTCCTAACAGATAAAGAGGAACTGAGCGGAGAATTAAAAATAAGAACAGCCAGATTGGGTCAGACCAATGGTCCATCTAACCCAGTATCCTGTCTGCCGACAACGGCCAATGCCAGATGCCCCAGAGGGAGGGAACACAACAGGTAATCCTCACATGATCCCTCCCCTGTCACTGACCTTCAGAGAAACACAGGCTAGAGATACCGTTCCTACCCATCCATGAATCTACCTAGCTCGTTTTTGAACCCTGTTCAAGTCCTAGCCTTCACCGCATCCTCCGGCGAGGAGTTCCACAAGTTGTGCGCTGAGTGAAGAAAAACTTCCTTTGGCTTGTTTAAAGCCATTTAATTGGGTGACCCCTAGTTCTTTTATTGTGGGAATAAGTAAAGAACGTTTCCATATTCACTTTTTCCATACCAGTCATGGTTTTATAGCTCTCTATCCTATCCCCCCTTAGTCTCCTCTTTTCTAAGCGGAAAAGTCCAAGTCTTTTTAATCTCTCTTCGTATGGGACCCGTTCCAAACCTCGAATCATTTTTGTTGCCCTTTTCTGAACCTTTTCCAATGCCAAGAGAGCTTTTTGGAGATGAGGCGAGCACATCAGTACGCAGTATTCAAGATGTGGGCGTCCCATGCTTTTATATCGAGGCAATGAGATATTTTCGGTCTTATTCTCGATCCCTTTTTTAATGACTCCTAACATTCTGTTTGCTTTTTTGGCGGCCGCTGCCCACGGAGGGGATGTTTTCAGAGAACGATCCACAATGACTCCAAGATCTTTCTCTTGAGTAGTTGTAGCCAAATTAGTTCCCATCCTATTGTAAGTATAGTCGGGATTATTTTTTCCAATGTGCATTAATTTGCATTTATCAACATTAAATTTCATTTGCTATTTCATTTCATTTGCCAGAGATCATGAGTGGATCACATTTATAACGTACAAGTAGAATAAATCCGGAAATCCAGGCCAGTAATAATCTAATCTAATCTCTCTGTTTCTCTCTCTATATAAAAACATGAACCAAATCAACAAGGAGGAAAAACAGAATAAGAAAAGTGACCATTGAAAATTGTTTAAAACACTTCACTAAATGCTCCAAAAGCCACAATCCCAATGTGGAAAAAGAAGGCACTGCTAGCTGAAACAAATACACCTGTTTTAGGGGGGATGTGAAGGCAGCAATAACCAAAAAAGAAAACAACCCAGAACAAATGGAAGAAAAGAGAAGCTGAGAGTAATGAATATAAATCAGAAGTTAGGGATTGTAGGAAACTGATAAGGGAAGCCAAGGGCACAAGGAGAACTCTGCAGCCAAAAAAGTTATGGACGATAAGATTTTTTGGGGAAATATATTAGGAACACAAACAATCCTGACATTGGTTCAATATTAGATGGAAATAGAATTAGGTGTTCAATATATATTTCTGTTCCTTTTTTGGGCAGGGGGAAAACAGATGATACTGTCTCATAGAGTAGGTCTACACTGTCGAGTTTTTTCAGAAAACCGGCTGTTTTTCCGAAAAAAACTTCACTTACATCCACACTGCAATCGAAAAAAAAAATCGAAAGAACAGAGGGGTGTGTCTGACATCGGTAACCCTCTTTCTACGAGGAAGAAACCTTTCATCCATAGTAATCCCACCTTAAATACGAGATAGCGTCCGTTCAGTGTGGACGCTATCTTTCAAAAAAGCACATCGCTTTTTCGATGCACTTTTGCTATGTAGACGCTCTCTTTCGGAAGGAGTTTTTTTCCGAAGATCTCTTCCGGAAAAGCTGCTTCCGAAAGACGCCTGTGCGGGTAGACATAGCCATCATGTGGTGATAACAACACTCCTTCCATACCACTACTCTGGGAGATGTTAAAAAGAAGTTACTAAAGACCGTTTCAAAGTCCAAAGGCTCCGATAACCTTAACGTTTCCCCAAGCTGCCCTCTGCCCCAACCCCAGACCCCTTGGCCCCACAACCAGCCCACGAATTTTGTGGCAAGCACCAATTTAAAGACGATGCGTCTTGCACGCAGATTCCTGCACATTGCAAAGTGCATTCCACTCAGGGATGGAAAACACGCAAGGGAACCCTGGAGAAGTTGCAACGGAGACTTTTCAAAGAAGCGGGCAAAGACCTCGCTGGATCGTTCATGTTGATTTTTCAGTCCGACTCGCAGTGCTGGGGACGGTCCAGACGCCTGGATGAAAGCGAACGTGCCAATTTCTAAAACAAGTCCGTGGGAGACCGGCGTCAACGTGAGCCTCAAGCTATCGGCTATCGGATAACGCACTCGATAAAGAATGAACTAAAAGGGGGGTCGCGTAATTAACGCAAATCAATGTGGGTGTATGGAAAATGGATCCTGTCAAGCTAACGATGTCTTATGCTGATGAGATTCAGCGGATAAAGACAATAGCGTCGCCATAACATACTCAGACTTCTGCAAAGCATTAGAGTTGGTGCCGCGTGACGTTTTGAATAAAAAATGTTGAATGCTATCAAAATAAAGGGATTAGAAACTGGTTAACTGGTCTCAGAATCTAACTGTAAACAGGAAATTAACAGCAAATGCATCTGTTGCCAGTGGCAGTCCACAAAGACCTGTTCTATGCTATTTAACGTGTTTATCCCGGAAGGAAACAAAACATTAAGTCTCACTAATCAAGTTCGCAGGCAACACACAAAAATGGGGCCGTGGTAAACGGAGATAAGGGCAGGTCATTGATCCGGAGTGATCCAGAACATTTCATAAACGGGGGGCCCACAATTCAAGAAGGATGTTGATAAATTGGACAGGAGTCCAAGAAGAGCCCAGGAATGATCAGGGCATTAGACAACCTGTCTTATAGCGATAGACTTGAATAATTCAGTCTGTTTAGCAGCTGCTTAACAAAGGTTAAGGTTAAGGTTAAAGTTAAGGTTAAGGGTAGGTTTAAGATTAGGGTTCAATTCAAGGTTAAGGTTAAAGTTAAGGTTAGGGTTAAACTCACGGTTAAAGTTAAAGTTAGGTTTACATTTAGGGTTAAATTTAAGGTTAAGGTTAGGGTTCGGATTACGGTTAAGGTTAAAGTTAGGTTTAAGGTTAGGGTTAAATTTAAGGTTAAGGTTAGGGTTAGGATTAGGGTTAAGGTTAAAGTTAGGTTTAAGGTTAGGGTTAAATTTAAAGTTAAGGTTAGATTTAAGTTTAGGGTTAAATTTAAGGTTAAGGTTAAGATTAAGGTCAAGGTTAAAGTTAAGGTTAAGGTTAAGGTTAGGTTTAAGGTTAGGGTTACATTTAAGGTTAAGGTTAAAGTTAAAATTAAAGTGAAAGTTAAGGGTAGGGTTAGGATTAGGATTAGAGTTACAGTTAAAGTTAAGGTTAGGTTTAAGGTTAGGGTTAAATTTAAGGTTAAGGTTAGGGTTAGGATTAGGATTAGAGTTAAAGTTAAGTTTAAAATTAAAGTTAAGGTTAAAGTTAAGGTTAGGTTTAAATTTAAGGTTAAGGTTAAAGTTAAATTTAGGTTTAAAGTTAGGGTTAAGGTTAAGGTTAAAGTTAAGGTTAAAGTTAAGGTTAGGATTAGGGTTAAAGTTAAGGTTAAGATTAAGGTTAAGGTTAAAGTTAGGTTTAAGGTTAGGGTTAAATTTAAGGTTAAGGTTAAGGTTAGGGTTAGGATTAGGGTTAAGGTTAAGTTTAAAATGAAAGTTAAGGTTAAAATTAAGGTTAAGGTTAAGGTTAGGTTTAAATTTAAGGTTAAGGTTAAGATTAAGGTTAAGGTTAAGGTTAGGTTTACATTTAAGGTTAAGGTTAAAGTTAAAGTTAGGTTAGGGTTAAATTTAAGGTTAAGGTTAAGGTTAGGGTTAGGATTAGGGTTAAGGTTAAATTTAAAATGAAAGTTAAGGTTAAAATTAAGGTTAAGGTTAAGGTTAGGTTTAAATTTAAGGTTAAGGTTAAGATTAAGGTTAAGGTTAAGGTTAGGTTTACATTTAAGGTTAAGGTTAAAGTTAAAGTTAGGTTAGGGTTAAATTTAAGGTTAAGGTTAAGGTTAAAGTTAAGGTTAGGATTAGGGTTAAAGTCAAGGTTCACATTAAGGTTAAAGTTAGGTTTAAGTTTAGGGTTAAATTTAAGGTTAAGGTTAAGATGGTTAAGGTTAAGACTTGGCTACTGTCTGCAAGTAGTTTCATGGGGACCACATATTTACTTATAAGATCTTCAGTTTACCAGAGAAAGGAATAACACAATCCAATAGCTGGGAATGGAAGCCAGACAAATTCAGACTGAAAATAACACGTTTTTAGCAGTGAGAGTAATTAACCACTGGAAAAAAATCCCTATTCCCTTTGTGCTCACCACTCATGGTTTTCGAGGCTTGGATCAGCTCCCCTCTGAGTCATCTCTTTTCTGAACAGAACAATCCTGGTCTTTTTAATCTCTCCTCGTATAGAAGTTGTTCCATGCCCCCTAATAATCTGCATTGCCCTTCATGGCATCGTTTCCAGCTCAAATATATCTTTTCGGAGCTGTCTCAGAAGGGTTGCCTCTGTAACTTCAAAAACCGCGAGTAAGTCCCGACGCACCTTAGAGACTAACCAAAAATATGCATATTGTATCCTGAGCTTTTGTGGGCTTCAGATGGGCCGGCTGTGAAAATCCGGGTCTTCGCAACGTCCTCTGGCGAGGAGTTCCACAGGTTGGCTGTGTGCTGCCAGGGCCCCAGGAGGCGGGCCGCGAGGCAACAATGAAGCAAGAGGTAACGAACTAGGAGATAAACCTCCTCCCCTGCTCAGCCCTTCTTCTACCCGCCCCGAGCGCCTGGCCGTGTCCAGCCATGTCACGTTTTCCTCGGCGGCTTCCCTCGCTGGTCGATTCCTGCCTCTCCGGCTTGTTAATTAAGGGGATTTGAATGCACCTTGTGATTGATTCCTGCTGACTCTGCTCTGTCATTCCAGGGGACAGCGTGGGGAATGAACAGTCGCTTCATTAGCAGCCACGCTAACGAGGCCTGGGGAGATCTTCTCCGGAGACCCCGAGGCGACCGGCGTTGCCCTCCGCAGCCGCACCGGGACGAGGCTGGGCTGACATGGCTGGAGTAGTTACCACAGCTCGAAAAAAACGGCCTGTTCCCTGAGGAGGTAGGAAATGAACCTCTTTTCCTACTAAAGCGCCCCCCGGGTGTGTTTGGTTGTGTGGGAGGCCAGCATCCCCGCCCCAACCCCGCCCTGACACACCGAGTCTCCTTGCCCACAAAGGCACCTGCTGCTGTTCTCACGTCCCGTGAAAGTCGTGGTCTTTGCAACGTCCACTGGCAAGGAGTTCCACAGGTTGGCTGTGCGCTGCCAGAACCCCAGGAGACAGGCCGCGAGGCAGCAATGAAGCAAGAGGTAACAAACTGGGAGATATAACTCCTCAGCCCTTCTTCAACCCTCCCCGAGCGCCTGGTCGTGGCAATATCATGAGGCAAGGAGTTCCACAGGTCAGCTACCTGTCGCCTTCATTGGCTTGAAATGCCTTGCCTCAATCATTCCCCCCAGGACTTCAGCAGTGGCTGAAGGACACCTCAGGGTCTGCACTGCACCGAGGTCTTCCTTGCCTGCCATAGGGCTGTGAGGTGCCCAGTTTGGGCTCGGCCGCAGGTCGCCCACACCCTAGGGTGCCAGCCCCCCTCAGCCAGCCCGAGCTCCCAGAATGCACTGAGGCATTAATGAGGCCTCCTCCCAGAGCAGAGAGGCCCCGAGAGCGGCACAGGATGAACTTGAGGGCTGTGCTACTGACTCTGCCCATTAGACTGTGTTGCCCTCAATCCTAGGGCTGTTGCTACTGACTCTAACCATTAGGCAGTGCTGCCCTGAGCCCAAGGGCTGTTGCTACTGACTCTAACCATTAGGCTTTGCTACCCTCAATCATAGGGCTGTTGCTACCGAATCTAACCATTAGGTTGTGCTGCTCTGAGCCCAGGAACTGTTGCTATCGACTCTAACCATTAGGCTGTGCTGCCCTCAATCCTAGGGCTGTTGCTACTGACTCTAACCATTAGGCAGTGCTGCCCTGAGCCCAAGGGCTGTTGCTACTGACTCTAACCATTAGGCTGTGCTGCCCTGAGCCCCAGGGCTGTTGCTACTGACTCTAACCATTAGGCTTTGCTACCCTCAATCATAGGGCTGTTGCTACCGAATCTAACCATTAGGCAGTGCCACCCTGAGCCCTAGGGCTGTTGCTACTGACTCTAACCATTAGGCTGTGCCGCCCTGAGCCCCAGGGTTGTTGCTACTGACTCTAACCATTAGGCTGTGCTGCCCTGAGCCCAAGGGCTGTTGCTACTGACTCTAACCATTAGGCTGTGCGGCCCTGAGCCCCAGGGCTGTTGCTACTGACTCTAACCATTAGGCTGTGCCGCCCTGAGCCCTAGGGCTGTTGCTACTGACTCTAACCATTAGGCTTTGCTACCCTCAATCCTAGGGCTGTTGCTATCGAATCTAACCATTAGGTTATGCTGCCCTGAGCCCAGGAACTGTTGCTACTGACTCTAACCATTAGGCAGTGCCACCCTGAGCCCGAGGGCTGTTGCTACTGACTCTAACCATTAGGCAGTGCTGCCCTGAGCCCGAGGGTTGGTGCTACTGACTAACCATTAGTCTCTGCTGCCCTGAGCTTTAGGGCTGTTGCTACTGACTCTAACCATTAGGCTGTGCTGTCCTGAGCCCTAGGGCTCTTGCTGCCAACTCTAAGCATTAGGTTATGCTACCCTCAACCCTAGGGCTGGTGCTACTGACTCTAACCATTAGGCTGTGCTGCCCTGAGCCTTAGGGCTCTTGCTGCTGACTCTAACCATTAGGCTACGCTGCCCTCAATCCTAGGGCTGGTGCTACTGACTCTAACCATTAGGCAGTGCTGCCCTGAGCCCCAGGGCTGTGTTACAGACTGTGGCCACTGGGCCGCACTGCCTTGGGAGGGGGCATACTTGGGACGAGACTGTGCAGCCTGGGAGGGCAACACCCGGGGGGCGAGGGGCAACAGGGAGGGGCTGGCAGCAGGGTGCAGCCTGCGGAGAAGAGGGATGGGTGGGGGGTGAGATGGTTTGGGGAACCTCAACCTTCCCCCCCCAGTGGACCCTCCTCCCCACACAGAAGACAATTCCGGCTCTGGGGCAGAGGGGGACCACGTGGGGCCGGATGGGACCAAGGGGTCCTGCAGAGATGGGGATGCAGGGGAATGGGGGTGGGGGCAGGACCAATGTTCCCTCAAATCTTTTCCACCCAGGGGTGGGTTTTTTGCCATAGACGTGCGGAATAAATTTTGTTCCATGCACCGGAGCAGGGCTGAATGTGCACCACCTGGAGAAACACAACTCTAGCATCGAGCGGTCTGCTCATCCGCTCCCAACAAAGTGTGGGGGGGGGGAAGGAGGGGCAGCGCAGGCCCCACAGCTGGGTGGGACCAGCTGGGATGAGACCCAGGCCCCCAGCAATGGAGCGCCACCTGGGCGGTTTGCTGAATGATCCAGGCACTTTCCGCGAGCTCAAAGGGGAACCCGACCCTCCCCCTCATCCTCCCGCCCCCCCGATTCAGAGCAGACCCTCAAGAGCCTGGTTCCTGGGCAGAGCCCACCCTAAAGAGGGGCAGGCAGAGCCAGTCACTGCGGGGAGACGGCCATGCCCCAGCAGGATACATGGCCTGGTAGTTCATAGCATGGACAGGTCCCATTCAGCTCCCCGCACCTGACTCCTGTGCACTATGCCCTTAACCCTAACCCTACCCCCACCTGACTCCTGTGCCCCATGCCCTTAACCCTAACCCTACCCCCACCTGACTCCTGTGCCCTATGCCCTTAACCATAACCCTACCCCACCTGACTCCTGTGCCCTATGCCCTTAACCATAACCCTACCCCCACCTGACTCCTGCGCCCTATGCCCTTAACCATAACCCTACCCCCACCTGACTCCTGTGCCCTATGCCCTTAACCATAACCCTACCCACACCTGACTCCTGTGCCCTCTGCCCTTAACCCTAACCCTACCCCCACCTGACTCCTGCCCTATGCCCCTTAACCCTAACCCTACCCCCACCTGACTCCCATGCCCCTATGCCCTTAACCATAACCCTACCCCACCTGACTCCTGTGCCCTTGCCCTTACCCTACCCACACCTGACTCCTGTGCCCTTGCCCTTAACCATAACCCTACCCCACCTGACTCCTGCGCCCTATGCCCTTAACCCTAACCCTACCCCCACCTGACTCCTGTGCCCTATGCCCTTAACCATAACCCTACCCCCACCTGACTCCTGTGCCCTATGCCCTTAACCATAACCCTACCCCCACCTGACTCCTGTGCCCCATGCCCTTAACCCTAACCCTACCCCCACCTGACTCCTGTGCCCTATGCCCAACCATAACCCTACCCCACCTGACTCCTGTGCCCTATGCCCTTAACCATAACCCTAACCCCACCTGACTCCTGTGCCCTATGCCCTTAACCCTAACCCTACCCCCACCTGACTCCCATGCCCTATGCCCTTAACCCTAACCCTACCCCCACCTGACTCCCATGCCCTATGCCCTTAACCATAACCCTACCCCCACCTGACTCCTGTGCCCCTCTGCCCTTAACCATAACCCTACCCCCACCTGACTCCTGTGCCCCTTGCCCTTACCCTACCCACACCTGACTCCTGTGCCCCTTGCCCTTAACCATAACCCTACCCCACCTGACTCCTGCGCCCTATGCCCTTAACCCTAACCCTACCCCCACCTGACTCCTGTGCCCTATGCCCTTAACCATAACCCTACCCCCACCTGACTCCTGTGCCCCTCTGCCCTTAACCATAACCCTACCCCCACCTGACTCCTGTGCCCTCTGCCCTTAACCCTACTCCACCCCCACCTGACCCCTTTCCCTATGCCCTTAACCCTACCCCTACCCCACCTGACTCCTGTGCCCCTGTGCCCTTAACCCTACCCCCACCTGACTCCTTTACCCCTATGCCCTTAACCATAACCCTAACCCTATCCTTACCTGATTCCTTTGCCCCTATGCCCTTAACCATAACCATAACCCTAACTGTGAGGGCAGGGGACTGGACTTGATGACCTCTCGGGGTCTCTTCCAGTTCTAGGATTCTAGGATTCTGTATTAAAGTCCTGTCCTTGCTAAGGGCCCACACCTGCACATTACACCTTGATTTTGAGAGGCCTGTTATTTCTGCAGCTTCCCTCTCACCTGGCTCTCAATAGTTGAGTGCCACAGGGCTCTGGGAGAGAGGCTCTGAGAGCAGAACCCGGGCCCCACTGCCTTCTGGAAGTCTAATCCCCGCTGTAGCCGGGAAGGGGGGTACACAGCTCCCCATTTCCCAAGGTTGGCACCACAGTTCTAGGGAATATACAAGAGAAAGAGGCCAAAGTGCCAGTGCACAGTCAACCTGTGGAACTCCTTGCCAGAGGATGTTGTGAAGGCCAGGACTTTAACAGGGTTCAAAAAAGAGACGCAACTTGTGCCATAGATGAACGACAACTTCCAAGATCCCCCACCCCATCCTCACCCCTGCGGGGTGCCAGCCATGAATTCCACCTGGCTTTTGGACGATCCCCTACACCAGCAGAGAGAAAGAAAACATCCATCTCGGGGCATCCTATGGCAGTCTGCCCTTTGCTGGCACAGGCTCCTAACCTTTCCAGCCAGCACCGCAGGGACACCCTAGCGGCGCTGCTGAATTCACAATTGGCCCCGCTGCCCAGCTAAGAAGCGGAGATGAATTTCGGGTCTCCGGAGATTTCCCCCTTCTCCCACACTGAAATCAGGCAAAGGTCGAACACGAGTCACACCCACGCTGCTGAGTCATGCCCGGATGTCCATAAGGCACGGGGGTTGGATTCGGTGACTTCCTGAGGTCTCTTCCAGCCCTAGGAGTCTACGATTCTCAGGGTGGGGAGGGATGTCCCAACCAGCCCTCAGAATCGTAGACTCCTAGGGTTGGAAGAGACCTCAGGAGGTCACCAAACCCAACCCCCCCGGCCCACAGCAGGACCAACCCCAGCTCAATCAAAAGACACACAATCCCAGTCGGGGGGAGGTCCCAGAATCTCTCTTCTGTTGGGGTCCCGGAGGGCTCCCAAAACCACCACCACCTGTCTGCTTCCTTCTCACCACCTGCTCCTGCTGGGCCAGATCTCCCCAGATCCGAGATCGCTGCCCCTTGAAGAGCAATACAGACACTGAACCTCTTCAGGTCCAGAAAAGGCAATTTCAGGACCAGTTGCCCACTCCCCAGAGCCCCACATAAATCATTCCGGTCAGCCCCCTTTAACTCAGAAAGGGGATACACACTTTCCCTACCCCCTAGATAGCCATGATGTTCATAGAATCATAGCACCCTACAACGGGAAGGGATCTCGCGAGGTCGTCGACTCCAGTTCCCTGCCCTCACGGCAGGAACAAGCATGATCTAGACTTGGGGTATGGCTACACTTGCACCCTCTTTCGAGAGAGGGATGCAAATGAAGACATTCGAAATTGCAAATGAAGCCGGGATTTAAATATCCCGCGCTTCATTTGCATCTTGGCGTTATGGCGCTATTTCGAAATAACAGCCGCTGTTAGGACGCGGTTATTTCAAGAGAAAACCCTTTGCTCGAAATAACTGGTAAACCTTTTTTTATAAGGAATAAAGGTTGTTTCGGAAGAAGGGTTTCCTTTCGACATAACCGCATCTACACAGCGCTTTTATTTCGAAATAGCGCCATAACGCGATTCTGCAAATGGAGCATAATCTGACCCAAGGGTCAGTCCTAGGACCAATCCTATTCAACGTATTCATAAATGATCTGGAGAAAGGGGTAAGCAGCGAGGTGGCAAAGTTTGCGGATGATACCAAACTGTTTAGGATAGTCAAGACAGAAGCAGACTGTGAGGGACTCCAAAAAGATCTCACCGAACTCAGTGATTGGGCAACAAAATGGCAAATGAAGTTTAATGTGGATAAGTGTAAAGTAAAGCATGTTGGAAAAAATAACCCAACTATACGTACAGTATGATGGGGGCTAATTTGGCTACGACAAATCAGGAAAGAGGTCTTGGAGTTATGGTGGATAGTTCTCTGAAGACGCCCACTATGCAGCGGTCAAAAGGCAAATAGGATGCTAGGAATTATTAAGAAAGGGATAGAAAATAAGACACAGAATATCTTACTGCCCCGGTATAAAACTATGGGACACCCACATCTTGAGTACTGTGTACAGATGTGGTCTCCTCACCTTCAAAAAGATATTTTGGCCTTGGAAAGGGTTCAGAAAAGGGCAACAGAAATGATTCGGGGTTTGGAACGGGTCCCATATGAGGAGAGGCTAAAGCGACTGGGACTTTTCAGTTTGGAAAAGAGGAGAGTGAGGGGGATAGGATAGAGGTCTATAAAATCATGAGTGGTGTGGAGAGGGTGAATAAAGAAAAGTTATTTATTAGTTCCCATAATACAAGGACTAGAGGACACCACAGGAAATTAATGGGTAGCAGGTTTAAAACCAATAAGTGAAAGTTCTTCTTCACACAGCGCACAGTCAACCTGTGGAACTCCTTGCCAGAGGAGGCTGTGAAGGCTAGGACTAGAACAGAGTTTAAAGAGAAGCTAGATAATTTCATGGAAGTTAGGTCCATAAAAGGCTATTAGCCAGGGGGTAGGAATGGTGTCCCTGGCGTCTGTTTGTCAGAGGCTGGAGATGGATGGCACGAGACAAATCGCATGATCATTGTCTTCGGTCCACCCGCTCCAGGGCACCTGGCACTGGCCACTGTCGGCAGACAGGCTACTGGGCTGGATGGACCTTTGTTCTGACCCAGTATGGCCATTCTTATGTTCTTATGTAAGCACAGGATATTTAAATCCCGGAGTCATTTACAATTTCTAATGTCTGCATTTGCATCCCTCTCTCGAAAGAGGGTGCAAGTGTAGACATACCTTTGGTGAAGTACAAGCAAGTGAAAATGGGCAGAGCCAAATGAACGCCACATTGAACAGGAGAGGAAAACGCAGCTCTAGGTCTAACGCTGTAAAACCTGCAGCAAACTTAACCCAAGACTCTTTCTCTTCCAGCCTAACCTCCAAGTCCGGGAAGATCTTTGTCCCCTGGGGGCTCCGGTTCGTTCTCTCTGGAACGCCACGTCCCTCCAACAGCCTGAAAACTTTGCAACTTCTTTCGGGTCAGGAATGGTACATTTCACCCGCCCATGGAAAATCACAGCTGATCAGACCCTACCTGTTCCTGGTGGTGGGGGTGGGGGGCGGGAGAGTCACCTGTCTTTCCCCGACATTGAGGGAAAGCGCCTGGATGGGTTTTATTTGCCCAGTGAAACCCATCTCCCATTCCACACTCCATAGCTCTAACTTTACACGCGCCAAAAATACCCGCACGGAAATGCAATAGACCAGTGTTTCTTAACGTTTTTCAGACTGAGGAACACGCAACAATAAGTTGTTTTTTATGAGGAACACCAAGGATTTTGGGGAGCAAAAAAAAAAAAAAAAAAAAAAGGCCTAGGGGAAAGTTGTTGAAAAAAAGTCGCCTGCCCCTTTAATAGTGAGCAAAAAAAAAGTCGCCTCCCCTTTAATATTGATAAAAAAAGTCGCCTGCCCCTTTAATATTGAGCAAAAAAAGTCACCTGCTCCTTTAATATGGAGCAAAATAAAATAAAAAAGTCGCCTGCCCTTTAACAGTGAGCAAAAAAAAAAGTCGCCTGCTCCTTTAATATTGAGAAGAAAAAAAAGTCGCCTGCCCCTTTAATATTGATAAAAAAAAGTTGCCTGCCCCTTTAATATTGAGCAAAAAAAAAAGTTGCCTGCTCCTTTAATATTGAGAAAAAAAAAAAAAAAGTCACCTGCCCCTTTAATATTGAGCAAAAAAAAGTCACCTGCTCCTTTAATATTGAGTTAAAAAAAGCTCCTGCCCCTTTAATAGCAAAAAAAAAGTCGCCTGTCCTTTAATATTGAGCAAAAAGTCGCATGCCCTTTAATATTGAGCAAAATAAAAGTCGCTTTAAGTTGCCTTTAATAGTGAGCAAAAAGTCGCTGCCTTTAATATTGAGCAAAAAAAAGTCACCTGCCCTTTAATATTGAGCAAAATAATTAAAAAAGTCGCCTGCCCCTTTAATAGTGAGCAAAAAAAAAGTCGCCTGCCCCTTTAATATTGGGACAAAAGTTGCCTGCCCTTTAACATTGAGCAAAAAAAAGGGGGTTGGGGAAATTATTGAGCAAAAAAAAAAAAGTCACGGCCCCTTTAAGGCGGCCATTTTGAACTCTGTTCTCCACGGCACACCTCAACTGTGGACTACAGTCTAAGAAACACTGCAGTAGACAGATCCAGCGGATTGTAACATGAAGACAGGCAGGTGACCTGCAGGATTTGGTCCAAAGCATCTTCAATCAGGCATGTTTGTGTCCATCCGTCAATTTCATAAAGCATCGGGGAGGGGGGAACCGTCCCCCGGCTGTGAAAAGACCTCCTCCCCCCCCGATTCCTTCTGACATAACCACGCAGGGCCGCCCCGCGCTCAGATCTGCCCCCCGACTTGACGAGGTAATGAAAACCACACGGTTTCAAACCGTTCCCCGAGACCGCCTCGCCAAACCGGTCCCTGTGATTTTAGTGCTTCCAGCCTCACCGTCCTCAGTCACTTTGACTTGCTCTCGAGGCGCGAACGACGCAATTCCCCCGCCGGCAAGCGGCGCGGCTTTGGGAGGAGAATGCTGCCGCCAGATGGTTCTCCAAAAAAACCAAACCACACACGCACAAAACGCCCTTTGTTCTCACCCGAAAAAGGAGCAAACCGATCCCCGGCCCGGAGCGGCCGCCAGGAGAAAAGCCGCGGCGTTCGGAAAGAACTGATCTCTTTCCGGAGGGAGAACCGCCTGCGCTGGATCAGTAATGAACAGCCGACGTAAGGGATCGGTGACCACGCCTCGTGCGGTTGCCGACCCCCGGCGCGAAGACGAAGGAGAGGGGAGCTTTCCATCCGCGGACGCGCCCGCGTGCTTCCCGGTTCAGCGGAAAACGCGTGGGAAAGGCCAGTCCCGGGAATAGCAGGACTATCGCGTTTCAGCTGGCTGCGGGGACGGGGAAGGGCGCAAAAGGCCGGGACGGGTGAAATTGCGGCCTTGGTGCGCCGCAGAAAATTGATTCCGCGTGTGGATGGAAGCCAATTGAGGGACCATTGGAGAGCCAGTGGGGGACCTCCATGGTGAGCCCCCCATCAGCCAGACACAAGCCAAGGGAAGGACTGCCCCCCATCCCTGTCCGTGGCTCAAGGCCTGGACATCCACCAGGCTTCGCCTCCATGGGGGGACGAGGGTTTGGGGAGCAGGAGAGGCTGGGGGCTGGCCCCGAGGGGTTCAGAGGGCGGGAGGGGTCCGAGCTGGGCAGGCGTTGGGGGGCGGGAAGAGGCGGAGGGGGCAGGAACATGGTGGCACCTATCTCAGGTGGCTTCCAAGAAGCAGCAACGTGTCCTAGGCAGAGAGGCGGGCAGGGGGCGCACGCCACCCCTGCAGACCTTCCTCCCCCCCCACAGCTTCCATTGGCCAGGGATCCCCAGCCAATGGGAGCTGCACAGCCAGCGCTAGGGGGCAGTGCCTGCAGGAGGGGGTAGCTAGGAGGACCAGCCCCCCCCCCGAGTGGTGGACCCCCCCCACAGACACGAACCAGCCCCACCACGGAGTGGTGAGACCCCCAATAGACACCCTGGTGGTGAGACCCCCATAGACACGAACCAGCCGCTGAGGTGAGACCCCCAATAGACACGAATCAGCCCCCAGAGTGGGAGGCCCCCAATAGACACGAACCAGCCCCGCCCGGGGGTGAGACCCCAATAGACATGAACCAGCCCCGGCTGAGGGGTGAGACCCCAAAGACACAAACCAACCCCTGCCAAGTGGTGAGGCCCCCCATAGACACGAACCAGCCCCGGCTGAGGGGTGAGACCCCCAATAGACACGAACCAGCCCCAGAGTGGTGAGGCCCCCAATAGACACGAACCAGCCCCCGGCTGAGGGGTGAGACCCCAATAGACATGAACCAGCCCCGGCTGAGGGGTGAGACCCAATAGACACACGAACCAGCCCGCCCGGCTGAGGGGTGAGACCCCAATAGACACAAACCAACCCCCTGCCAAGTGGTGAGACCCCCAATAAACACAACCCCCAGAGTGGGGTGAGACCCCCGATAGACACAAACCAGCCCCACAGAGTGGTGAGACCCCCGATAGGCACCCCGAGTGGTGAGACCCCCAATAGACAGACCAGCCCCCGAGTGGTGAGACCCCCACATGACAGAACCAGCCCCCGCCGAATGGTGAGACCCCCAATAGACACCCCGAGTGGTGAGACCCCAACAGACACGAATCAGCCTCTGCCGAATGGTGAGACCCCCAATAGACACCCCCGAGTGGTGAGACCCCCAATAGACACGAACCAGCCCCGCAGAGTGATGAGACCCCCAATAGACGTGAACCAGCCCCTGCAGAGTGGTGAGACCCCCGATAGACACAAACCAGCCCCCAGAGTGGTGAGACCCCCGATAGACACCTCCCAGTGGTGAGACCCCCAATAGAGCGTGAACCAGCCCTCCCACAGAGCGGTAAGACCCCCCCAATAGACACAACCCCGTAGAGTGGTGAGACCCCCCCAACAGACACGAACCAGCCCCGCAGAGTGGTGAGACCCCCAATAGACACAACCCCCAGAGTGGTGAGACCCCCAACAGACACGAACCAGCCCCCAAGTGGTGAGACCCCCAATAGACTCATGAGACCCCCACACCAATCCACACCCCAGAGACATGAACCCCACCGAGAGGAAGGAGCAGACCAAGACCCACCCCTCCCCAGGCCCGCCCTATGCTCCCGGATCTGTGCTAGTCCCAGGTGTCCCCCCCCAGCTGCGAGGAGTTCCGCCTCCTCCCCTGCTTCCTGCCCCGCTGCCCCTCAGATTTGGAGGGTGGGGTCATTCTATGGAGAGCTGCCCCCTCATCCATTCCCCCTTCCCCCATGCATCCTGACCTCCCATACCTGGACACCCCTACCTTGGCCTTCCATACCGGCACTCCACCCCACATCTCAACGTCTGTCGCTGCTGACAAACAGGGACGAGGGACGCCATCCCCTCCGGACGAAGGACCGGTGGACCTAAGCGCCAGGAATGCATCCAGCTCTCGTTTGGACCCCGTGAAGGTCGTCGCCACATCCTCCGGCAAGGAGTTCCACAGGTTAACGTGAAGACCTTCCCATGCATGGCCTCGCACAACCACGCTCCTACCCCATCCCCTTCCCCGGTCACAGCCCAAATCCCGGCACCCCCTCCTGCCCCAGGTCACAACCTTGCCCCCTTCCCCGCACCCCCGGCTCCTCCTTTGGCATAACCCACCACAGACCCTTTGGGGAGACAGCCACTAGGGGACACAGCCCCATCATCCCCAATACCCAGATGGAGACACTCGTCTCGGGCACAGAGAGGCAAAGTGACGTGACCAAGGTCTCAACGAGTCAGTGGCAGAACCGAGATGTTGCCTAAGGAGGCCCGACACAAGCAACCTGCATGGGGCCAGTGCGTCTGGCTAAGGTAGATGTCGGCTCCTGTCGGTGTAGGTTGTGTCCCGTCCGACACCCTCATCAACGATTTCGATATTGGCATAGAGAGGACGCTTATTAAGTTTGCGGACGATACCAAGCTGGAATAGGAATTTCTGCATGCCGCGCACCGTTCACCTGTGGAACTCCTTGCCGGAGGATGTGCTGAAGACCTTAACAGGGTTCAAACAAAGTTGCAAGCACTTTGGAGGATAGGACCATGACTCAAAATGATCTGGACAAGCGCGGGAAATGCTTCACCGAGCTAAGCAGGGTGACGTTGAACAAGGACCAATGCAAAGTGCTCCACTTAGGGAGGAACAATCCGTCTCACACGCACAGAATGGGAAGCGCGGTCTAGGAAGGAGTCCGGCAGAAAGGGATCGAGGGGTCAGAGTGGACCGCAAGATAAATGAGTCAACAGCGTGACGCGGTTGCAAAAAAACCGAACATGATTCTGGGATGGATACACGGGAGCGTTGTGAGCGAGACACGAGAAGTCGTTCTTCCGCTCTGCTCTGCGCCGGTTAGGTGTCAGTTGGAGTGTTGTGTCCAGTTCTGGGCCCCGCGTTTCAAGAAAGACGTGGAGAAACGGGAGACGGTGCAGAGAAGAGCAACCAACACAACGAACGGTCTAGAAGACACGAGCAATGAGGGAAGACTGAAAGAATTGGGCGTGTTTGGTTTAGAAAAGAGAAGACCAAGCGAGGACAGGAGAGCACTTTTCAAGTATCGAAAAGGGTGTTACAAGGAGGAGGGAGACAAACGGTTCGCCTTGAACCTCTGAGGATCGGATAAGAAGCAAGGAGCTTAAATTGCAGCAAGGGAGGTTTAGGATGGACATTAGGAAAAACTTCCTGTCCAGATGGCGAATCATTGGAATAAATTGCCGAGGGAGGTGGTGGAATCTCCAACCATGGAGATATTGAAGAGCAGGTTGGATAGACATCTACCAGGGATGGTCTAGATGGGGCTTGGTCCTGCCGGGACGGCAGGGGACTGGACTTGATGTCCTCTTGAGGTCCCTTCCAGTTCTAGTATCCTATGATTCTGTAGACATCTACCAGGGATGGTCTAGATGGTGTTTGGTCCTGCCATGAGGGCAGGGGACGGGACTTGATGTCCTCTTGAGGTCCCTTCCAGTTCTAGTATCCTATGATTCTGTAGACATCTACCAGGGATGGTCTAGAGGGTGTTTGGTCCTACCATGAGGGCAGGGGATGGGACTTGATGCCCTCTCGAGGTCCCTTCCAGTTCTAGTATCCTATGATTCTGTAGACATCTACCAGGGATGGTCTAGATGGTGTTTGGTCCTGCCATGAGGGCAGAGGATGGGACTTGATGCCCTCTCGAGGTCCCTTCCAGTTCTAGTATCCTATGATTCTGTAGACATCTACCAGGGATGGTCTAGACGGTGCTTGGTCCTGCCGGGAGGGCAGGGGACTGGACTTGATGCCCTCTCGAGGTCCCTTCCAGTTCTAGTGTTCTATGATTCTGTAGACATCTACCAGGGATGGTCTAGATGGGGCTTGGTCCTGCCGTGAGGGCAGGGGACTGGACCTGATGACCTCTTGAGGTCCCTTCCAGTTCTAGTGTTCTATGGTTCTGTGATTCCATAGACATCTACCAGGGATGGTCTAGACGGTGCTTGGTCCTGCCGGGAGGGCAGGGGACTGGACTTGATGAACTCTCGAGGTCCCTTCCAGTTCTAGGATTCTTTGATTCCATAGACATCTACCAGGGATGATCTAGATCATAGGTTCTTTCTCCTGGAGTACCGGCACATTTTTTTTACACTGTTCCCAGGAATTAAAGGCCCCCCGCAAGAAAGAGCCCGGTCCGTCCGGTCAAAAAATTCAGAAAATACCATGTGAAATGTCCAGTATTTTCTGTTTTTCCTGTCTCGGGCGTCCGCTCGGGCTGGCTGGGGCGGGGGTAGGATGGAGCATCCTGGGCAGACTTCAAAATGGCCACCTTAAAAGGGAAATGCCTGCTCTGCTCTTAAAAGGGCAACCTTTTTTTTTTTTTTTTTGGTCAACAACTTTTCCCCTGGAGTACTGGCACCGTTTTTTTTTACACAAGTCCCAGGAATTAAAGGGGGTGTGCGTGTGAGGGTTTCTCAAAAATCAAAAAGGGGGTGTGATGTGAAAAGTTTGGGATCCACTGGTCTAGATGGGGCTTGGTCCTGCTGGGAGGGCAGGGGACAGGACTTGATGACCTCGCGAGGTCCCTTCCAGTTATTGGATTCTGATACATGAATGCGGCCGTTCAAGCCCGTCGTACAATTCCCAGGGCTCACAGTACAGCCCTGCTGATTTTCGAGCGCTGCAGGGCCGGGCCTCCCGGATCAATCGTCTCCTTCGGAAACATCAAAGGACGCGTTTGGCTCCTGGCTCTCTTAATGACGGCGACAGAAAGCATCTCACACCCGGGGAGCAGGCGCAGCTAACGAAGCTGACTCCTTGGCTTTTCCCTTCGCTCGGCGGGGCCGTGCGGCTCATGCTGTTGAAACGGAGCTGCCCAGGAAGGGGCTGGCTGCAAACGGCAGGCGTTAATCTTCTCCGAGGCTCCCTGCTCACTGCTTCCACTCAGCAGTTTTTGCCGAGGGAATCCTCGAACCGGAAGGGACCTTGAGAGGTTGTCAAGTCCAGTCCTGTGACCTCCCGGCAAGACCAAGCACCGTCTAGACCATCCCTGGTCAATTTCTATAGACTCATAGAACTGGAAGGGACCTCTAGAGGTCATCAAGTCCAGGCCCCTGCCTTCACGGCAGGACCAAGCACCATCTAGACCATCCCTGGTAGATGTCTATAGAATCATAGAACTGGAAGGGACCTCGAGAGGTCATCAAGTCCAGTCCCCTGCCCTCACGGCAGGACCAAGCACCATCTAGACCATCCCTGGTAGATGTCTACAGAATCATAGAACTGGAAGGGACCTCGAGAGGTCATCAAGTCCAGTCCCCTGCCCTCACGGCAGGACCAAGCCCCATCTAGACCATCCCTGGTAGATGTCTACAGAATCATAGAGTCCTAGAACTGGAAGGGACCTTGAGAGGTCATCAAGTCCAGTCCCCTGCCCTCATGGCAGGACCAAGCACCATCTAGACCATCCCTGGTAGATGTCTATAGAATCATAGAGTCCTAGAACTGGAAAGGACCTCGAGAGGTCATCAAGTCCAGTCCCCTGCCCTCACGGCAGGACCAAGCACCATCAAGACCATCCCTGATAGATGTCTATAGAATCATAGAACACGAGAACCAGAAGGGACCTCGAGAGGGCATCACGTCCCATCCCCTGCACTCACGGCAGGACCAAGCCCCATCTAGACCACCTCTGGTAGATGTCTACAAAATTATAGAACACTAGAATTGGAAGGGATCTCGAGAGGTCACCAAGTCCAGTCCTCTGCCCTCATGGCAGGGCCAAGCACCATCTAGATCATCCCTGGTCGATGTCTATAGAATCATAGAACACGAGAACCAGAAGGGACCTCGAGAGGTCATCAAGTCCAGTCCCCTGCCCTCATTGCAGGACTAAGCACCGTCTAGCCCATCCCTGGTAGATGTCTACAGAATCACAGAATCATAGGACACTAGAATGGGAAGGGACCTCAAGAGGTCATCAAGTCCAGTCCCCTGTCCTGCCAGCACGACCCATCAACATCTAGACCATCCCTGGTCGATGTCTATCCAACCGGCCCTTCAATATCACCAGCGATGGAGATTCCACAACCTCCCTGGGCAATTTATCCCACCCAGACCCGTACAAAGTTTTTCCAACCTCCATCTCCGTGGCTGCAGTTTAAGCCCATTGCTTCTTGTCCGATCCCCAGAGAACAACTTTTCTCCCTCCTCCTCGGAACACGCTTTTCGGTACTTGGTATCCGTTACCGTGTCCCCTCTCCGCCGTCTCTTTTCCAAACGCAACAAGCCCAGTTCTTGCAGTCTTCCCTCCCCGGTCACGTTTTCTCGACCTTTCATCAGAAGCGGAGCAAGAAACCGGTCGCCAGCTCAGAACAGCCACCGCCAGCCGCTCCGGCCTATGGCACGCGGGGAGGAGGGGGCTTGGAAGAATAAAAACTCACATGCTGCCGTGTCTGCTTACAGACCACGTCATGTATGGTGCCTGCCAGGAACACATAGGAACGCTTCTTTCTAACAGGCTGCGTACACACAAAGAACAAACGCCGGCAGTTTCTGGACACAGACCCGTTCTACCAATGGTTCTGCAGATCTGCCCAACAGACAGATCTTCCTCGCTTGGCCCCTTGCGCCAACCATCGGGACAAGGCCAAGCGAGCTCGGAGCAGGGCGGAGGGAATGGAGGGCTGAGCGGGAAGACGGGGCCAGCCAAACGCACGAGAGTCCCCGTGACTTTTGGTCTCCCCAGCTGGCTTCTAGCGCCGCCTTTTCTTTGGGAGGTAAACGTCACAGGAGCAGGGACTCCCAGGGGCGGAAGAGATCTGAAGCGGCCATCTAGTCAACCCCCTACCCAAAGCCCACCCCGATTCAATCCTTGACTTCAAAACCTCTCGGGATGGAGATCCAGGGCTTCCTTGATCTCCTGCCCCAAGGGACATGTTCACCCGGTGCCGGCCCACTGAGGATTCTGGATTTCTGCCCCTAAAGGGAGGGGGCATGGAGAAGGTTTGGTGGGACGCTAAGGGGCCCAGCAACGGTTTGCCTGCATTTCCAGCTTAGAAGGTATCTCGGGGCCCCCCGGCCGATCCTGGGGGACACGTCCTCCGAGCACGCTCCTGGCACAGGCAGCTTTCCCGAGGTCCTGGCATTTCCCACGTCACGCTGGGGGCTGTCCCTGCGGCACGGCGCTTCCCACGCCAGTCGGGCCAGGACGCCGGGGCAGGAAGACAGCCAACGTCACGGGGGTGGCGGGTCCGTTCCCTTCGAAGGAGCGCCCTGCACCAGGCGGGAACGGGGACGTTCGGGGCCCCGGCCAAAGCCACCGGCTCCCCCACAAAACACACAAGTCCAGACGCTCCAAGGAGGGGGTGGAAATGCGGGCGTGGCCAAAAAAAACCTGCCGCCCTCCCCGACACCGGGGCTGAAAGCAGGAAACCCCCGGAGACAGGCGATCTCTCTCCCGCAGCCTGGACAACACGGTATCTACCACTGGGGGGATGTGTTTTTCTTCCCTCTCGGCACCCAGCTTTCCAAGTTTCCCCGCAAGGAAACGATCTATCCTAAGCCACCCACCGGATGCCGTCTGCCCCGCCAGCGCCGCGCCCAGGGCCGGGTCCCCCCACTGCCCGGCGGGGGCTGTCGGAGCCGAGGGACGGGCGCGATTCTCGCGGCAAGGAGGCGCCGGGTGCCCGCAACTGCCCCCCGGGGGGTTCCGGAAAGGCCGGCCGCGCTGGATGCGGATGGCACGCACGGCTCCCCCTTTCCTCCCCCCCAGCTTCTCCGGATTCGAGTCCTCACCTACGCACCATCATTCGCTCTCAGCCCATTGGAGCCGGAATCGAGAGACCGCCGTGGGCTAATGGGCAGGAGACACTGGAGGCCAGAAGACCAATTTGTTAATGATGGCTTCTCTTGGCACTCCCCCCAGAATCCTCCGGCTCTTTCTCCCGGCCCCACACGGTCACTCCGGGTTCCTCTTGCCCCTTTCCCGAGGGGTGCAGAACCCCCCGGCTTGCCTGGATCCGCCCCCCCGGCCCCGTACACACTGGAGTGCACCCCCAATCCACTACCCCCCCAGATTCTGATGTGGGGAGGGTCTTTCTGCTTCGCAGTCCGTGGGAGATTTTTTGGGGGGATGGGGGCGGATTTTTCCCAGTGGTCCGCGGCCCCCCCACCCCAAAAAGTTCCCCCTTTCCTTGCCCCATCCCCGTAAGAAGCTGCCAACTTTGCCAAGTCAGGAGAACTTGGCTTTGTGGATTTGCCTTTGTTCCCCACTTCTCCCTTCTGGGAAGGCAGAGACCGGCTCAGCCTCCCCCTGCCTCCCCCCGCCCGCACCCAGGGTCGCTGCCTTGGGCGATACACAGCCCCCTCCGCCTCCTTTCGGGGGGAGGGGGAGAGACCCAGCTGGGATGGCTGAGTCCCTTTGTTCGGGAGAGGGGATGGACCAGCGACCCCAGGTTCGCCCGGAGGGGGCGCTTCCCAGCAGCCTCCTTCCCCCCTCCAGCCTCCTTCCCCCCCTCTCCTGTACTGTGCGCCCCCCCCCCATCCCCGTCGCTGCGGGGTGGAATCCGGATCCGTTCACACCGGCGCTCAGACTCCAAAGCGCCCCCAGCCGGGGGCGCAAACCGCCCCCCCTTCTTTGGGGAAAACAAGGGGGCCCCCCCACCCAAGGAACAGCTCGCCCCCCCCCCTTCCCGCAGCGCAGCCCCAGAGTCCCGGCAGCGGAGGGGGGGCAGGCGGACCCCTTGCAAGCGGGCTGGGGCGTTCCGGGGGGGGGGGTCCCCGTGGAGAGGTGGGAAGGGGGGGGACCTACCTTCCGCGATCGCCCTCTTCATCTTAGGGGTCTGGCAGGCTCGCCTCGGCAGGCAAGGCGGGGGGCGGGCGGGCTCGGGTCCTCTCCGCCTGCGAAGTTCAGCCCGGGCGCGGCGGGGGAACGAGCCGCCCAGGGGCCGGAGCGCGCATCCAGGCGCCGGCTCCCCGCCCAGGGCGCACGGCGAGGGCGCACGGCTGGGGCGCGCACGGGTCCAGGCGGGAGCCGGGAGGGGAAAGGCGGGCGGGCTGCGGCGCGCTGAATGTTTTATGGGATCATGTGGTTTGACGTGGAGGAAGCAGCCGGGCTCGGATTTCCTGGCTGGAGAGGGGGGACAGGGCGGCCGAGCCGGCGGGGGCGCACGGGGATGGAGAGGGCACGGGGAGGCAATGCCCGGGGGCGGGGCTCAAAGGGGGCGGGCTGGGGGCGTCCGGGGTTTCCCCAGCCCGCCTGCCCCCAAACCTGTGGTCGACCCATCCCCTTCCCCCTTGAGGACAGCGGGGCCGGAACCATCACGGGACCCCGGAGCAAGTGCGGAGCTGGTCCCCTTCGCTGGAGTCCTCCTCGTGTCCGTAGCCCTCCTGCCTGTGACCCAAGGGCCGGCCCGGCCCCGTGTTCCTACAGTGAAAGAATTGCTAGGACAGAAGTGGGGAGCCCGCGGCCCCGGGGCCGAATATGGCCCTGGGGCCGGATTTGGCCCTGGGGTCGAATATGGCCCTGGGGCTGGATTTGGCCCTGGGATTGAATATGGCCCTGGAGTCGGATATGACCCTGGGGCCGGATTTGGCCCTGGGGTTGAATATGGCCCTGGTGTCGGATTTCGCCCTGGGGCAGAATATGGCCCTGGGGTCGAATATGGCCCTGGGGCCAGATTTGGCCCTGGGGCTGGATGTGGCCCTGGGGCCGGATGCGGCCCTGGGGCCGGATTTGGCCCTGGAGTCAAATATGGCTCTGGGGCCGGATTTGGCCCTGGGGTCGAATATGGCCCTGGGGTCGGATTTGGCCTTGGGGTCGAATATGGCCCTGGGGCCGGATGCAGCCCAGGGTTTGAATATTGCCCTGGGGCCGGATTTGGCCCTGGGGTAGAATATGGCCTTGGGGCCGGTTTTGGCCCTGGGGTCGAATATGGCCCTGGGGCCGGATTTGGCCCTGGAGTCGAATATGGCCCTGGGGTCGAATATGGCCCTGGGGTCGGATTTGGCCTTGGGGTGGAATATGGCCCTGGGGTCGAATATGGCCCTGGGGCCGGATGCAGCCCAGGGTTCGAATATTGCCCTGGGGCCGGATTTGGCCCTGGGGTAGAATATGGCCTTGGGGCCGGATTTGGCCCTGGGGTTGAATATGGCCCTGGGGCCGGATTTGGCCCTGGAGTCGAATATGGCCCTGGGGCCGGATTTGGCCCTGGGGTTGAATATGGCCCTGGGGCCGGATTTGGCCCTGGGGTCAAATATGGCCCTGGGGCCGGATTTGGCCCTGGGGTCGAATATGGCCCTGGGGCCGGATTTGCCCCTGGGGTCGAATATGGCCCTGGGGCCGGATTTGCCCCTGGGGTCGAATATGGCCCTGGGGCCGAACGCGGCGCCTGGATTGCCTGGATCCAGCCCCCAGGACTCAGGGCTCCACCCCAGCTTTGGGGAGCCCCCGCTGGTTGTCCATCCCCTCCACCACGGGGCTGGCGCACCTCAAATCTACTAGCCTGGCGCCGGTGTGGCAGGGGAATGAAGCCCAGCTCCTAGAACCCAGCCAGGACTTGGTCAAGCCGTTGGCTCAGGGACAGTATGAAGGAACCTGATAGCTGGTTGCCCACCCTACAAGCCCCCGGAGACCTCTGAGACCATGGCACCTGATGCGGACTCCCCTCCCCCATAGCTTGGGGAACCCCCAAAGTATCACGGCACCCTACGGTTGGAAGGGGCCTCAGGAGGCCGGCGCGGCCAACCCCAAAGCAGGACCAACCCCCACTCAACCATCCCAACCAGGGCTTGGTCAAGCCGGGCCTTCAAACCTCTAGGGATGGAGATGCCACGCCCTCGGGCAGCAGTGGAGAAGGTCGAGGTTGGAGTTGAGGACCAGCGATGTCCCGAGGAAGACCTGGAACGGGTTCCCTAAGGAGGTGGCATCTCCATCGCTGGAGGGTTTGAAGGCCCGGCTTGACCAAGCCCTGGCAGGGCTGAGTTAAGGTGACGGGCGGGGAAATGGGCCGTTGGGGCCGAAACGGGGCTACCACCATGCCCAACGGCAGGACCGACGTTGCCATGGAAATATCTCCCTAGCAACGGGAGCCATGACAACACCATGGCCTCTCCATCCCTAGAGGTTCTAAGTTCCATCACGACCCCCTGAGAGGACACGTTGTCTCTCCGACATCCCGGACACCGATTTTGTGGCCGGGAGCCCGTCTGCTGTGGGGGGGAGAGAGTGCTGAATTACTCTCCGCCCCGAAGCCGCCAGGTCTTCACGGACGTGACCCCCAGCCGAGGAGGAGAAAGACCTTCCCCCCGTTCTTCAGCCACATTGGAGGCTCGGGGAGGCCCTGGACTAGTCGATTTGAGGTGCTAATGATAGGAGAGAGGGCTCGAAAATCACAACTGACGTGGAAAAGGTGAGTAAGAACGAGGGCTTGCCAAAAGAAATGAAGAGGTGGCAGGTGCCAGACCAACCGAAGGATGTTTTCCTTCAGACAGTGCGTCGTTCACCTGCGGAACTCCTCGCCGGAGGAGGTTGTGAAGAGCAGGATTGTTCCAAAAAAGAGCTCGATAGATTCATGGAGGTTAGGTCCATTGATGGCTATTAGCAAGGACGGGTAGGCACAGTGTCCCTCACCTCTGTGTTTCTGGCAGTGGGTGACAGGAGAGGGATCGCATTATGATTCCCTGTTCTGTTCCCTCCCTCTGGGGCACCTGGCATTGGCCTCTGTCGGCAGACAGGACACTGGGCTCGAGGGAACTTTGGTCTGACCCACTCTAGCCGGTCTTATGCTCTTAAGTGTTGATGGACCTCACCTCCATGAATGTATCTAGCTCTTTTTTGAAGTCCTGGCCTTCACAACATCCTGTGGCGAGCAGTTCCGCAGGTTGTGTGCTGCGGTTAGAAAAATGTCCCTTGGTTTGTTGGAAACCTGCTGCCTCTTCATTTCATTTGGGGACCCCCTCATTGTGTGATGGAACACGTCCATAACATTTCCCAATTTGCTTTCTCCAACCCGATCATGATTTCGTAGACCTCTTTCCTCTCCCCCCTTCGTCTCCTCTTCTCTAAGCTGAAAAGCCAGGAATTGCCTCTCAGAGCCCTGCAAGAGGAATGGGTGGGGTCCCCGGAGAGGGCAGCCATAGTTTCCAGAGATTGTCTCCATCACGACACGCTCGAGGGACAAACTGAGGAGGAGGCAGCTCAGTCCAGGTCCAGGGAAACGGGAACCCCTGACCTCCCGGCAGCACCAAGCCCCATCTAGACCACCCCTGGTAGATGTCTATAGAATCCCAGAATCCTAGGACAGTAGAACTGGAAGGGACCTTGCGAGGTCATCAAGTCCAGTCCCCTGCCCTCCTGGTAGGACCAAGCCCCATCTAGACCATCCCTGGTAGATGTCTACAGAATCCTAGGACACTAGAACAGGAAGGGACCTCAAGAGGTCATCAAGTCCAGTACCCTGCCCTCCTGGTAGGACCAAGCCCCATCTAGACCATCCCTGGTAGATGTCTACAGAATCCTAGGACACTAGAACAGGAAGGGACCTCAAGAGGTCATCAAGTCCAGTACCCTGCCCTCCTGGTAGGACCAAGCCCCATCTAGACCATCCCTGGTAGATGTCTACAGAATCCTAGGACACTAGAACAGGAAGGGACCTCAAGAGGTCATCAAGTCCAGTCCCCTGCCCTCCTGGTAGGACCAAGCCCCATCTAGACCATCCCTGGTAGATGTCTACAGAATCCTAGGACACTAGAACAGGAAGGGACCTCGAGAGATCATCAAGTCCAGTCCCCTGCCCTCCCGGTAGGACCAAACCCCATCTAGACCATCCCTGGTAGATGTCTACAGAATCAAAGAATACTAGAACGGGAAGAGACCTCAAGAGGTCATCAAGTCCAGTCCCCTGCCCTCTCTCAGAAGGACCGAGCCCCATCTAGACCATCCCTGGTAGATGTCTACAGAATTATAGAACACTAGAACGGGAAGAGACCTCAAGAGGTCATCAAGTCCAATCCCCTGCCCTCATGGCAGGACCAAGCCCCATCTAGACCATCCCTGGTAGATGTCTACAGAATCAGAGACTCATAGAACACTAGACCTGGAAGGGATGGTCTAGATGGTGCTGGGTCCTGCCAGGAGGGCAGGGGACTGGACTTGATGACCTCTCAAGGTCTCTTCCATCTAGACCATCCCTGGTCGATGTCTACCCAACCTGCTCTTCCAGCGATGGAGATCTACCACCTTCTTCGGCAATTTCAGCCCCATATCACTTTCCCAGCGTGTCCCAGTTGGCTTGGCTCGGTGGACCGGCCTGTGGAGGAACACCTGGCGGAGGGGCATCAACCGCTGGGTGAAGAGTCAGCTGCAATTCCTGGGAGCTGCGGGGAGGCGAGAAGCGGGGAGCTGTGGGGTGTAGTGGGATACCTCGATCGTAAGTGGGGGGGGGTGAAGGAGTCCCCCCTCACCCAGGAATGGGGTGGTTAAACAGGGAGCCACTGGGAATGCAGGGCAGATGGGAACCCAGCAGGGTCCTTCAGAGCTTGGAAGTTATGGGGTGGGGGTGGAGAAGGCAGGGCAGGGCAGGGGCTGGGTGGAGCAGGAAGTCAGGGACAGGAGCTGGGAGATGTGGGGGAGCTCAGGGAATCAGTGTGGGCAAGTGGGGTGGGGGTCAGGAATGGCGAGATGGGGAGAGCAGACATGGCAATGGCCTGGGAGGTGTGGGGGCTGAGGTAAGGGGGCCGGCAGGTGGGCGTGGTTCTTTGTAGGGGCGAGGAGGGAGCACTCCAGGCAGGGGTGGGGGAAGTGTGGGGCAGGACTCAGGAAAGTGGGTATGTGGGGGCACTTCTGGGGGAGTCAAGATGAATCTCAGGACAGAGGGTGGGGGGAGCAAAAGGTGTTTAGGGGGATCCCAGCACCCCAGAGAGACCTACAGCAGCAGCGGGCTGGGCCTGACAGCCCAGGAGGCCAGGGTTAGCTCGGGGCTGCAGGAGGCACAAGGAAGCCATCTTTATGGAGGGCAATCCCTCCCCTATCACCGATTTCCAGCCTTCGACAATTCCTACTCAGCCTGGCCGATAAGTACAGGAAGACCTCTCCCCCGTGAATGTATCTGGCTCATTTTCGAACCCAGTTCAAGTCCTGGCCGTCGCCGACATCCTGCGGCGAGGAGTTCCGCAGGTTGACGCCGCACTGCGGGAAGGGAAACGTCCTTTGGCTGGCTTGGAACCCACTGCCTCATCCTTTCACGGGATGAGCCCTCGTTTCATGTCTTTGGGTAGGCTGAGGCCCAGGTTCATGACCGGGCCCTACAGCACGGTTGTAGTAGACGTAGTGAAGAATAACAATGGCACCGCATCTCGCCTTCCTGACGGGAGAGGAAAGCCAGAGGCCAAAGGAAGAGCAAATGACTTCTTGTGGGTGAGGCCATACCTCAGCAGACTTCAGTAGAAGAGTGGTTGCACGGCAGGACCAAGCCCCATCTGGACCATCCCTGGTAGATGTCTACCCAACCTGCTCTTCAATATCTCCAGGGTCCATCAATGGTAGATGTCTATAGAATCATTGAATCATTGAATACTAGAACTGGAAGAGACATTGAGAGGTCATCAAGTCCAGTCCCCTGCCCTCACGGCAGGACCAAGCACCGTCTAGACCACCCTTGGTAGATGTCTACAGAATTATAGAACACTAGAACGGGAAGGGACCTCGAGAGGTCCTCAAGTCCAGTCCCCTGCCCTCCTGGCAGGACCAAGCCCCATCTAGACCATCCCTGGTAGATGTCTATGGAATCACAGGGCACTAGAACTGGAAGGGACCTCAAGAGGACATCAAGTACAGCCCCATCTGGACCATCCCTGGTAGATGTCTACCCAACCTGCTCTTCAATATCTCCAGTGATGGAGACTCCACAACCTCCCTCGGCAATTTCTTCCAGTGTTTCACCACCCAGACAGGTAGGACATTTTCCCAAATGTCCAACCTCAACCTCCCTTGCTGCAATTGAAGCCCATTGCTTCTTGTCCGATCATCAGAGATCAAGAAGAACAATTTTTCTCCCTCATCTGTGGAACACCCTTTTAGATACTTGAAAACCGCTCTCATGTCCCCTCTCCATCTTCTCTTTTCTAAACTAACTAAACCCAATTCTTTCAGTCTTCCCTCTTTGGCCATGTCTTCTAGACCTTTCATCATCTTGGTTGCTCTTCTCCAATTTCTCCCCCTCGTTCCTGAAATGTGGGGCCCAGAACTGGACCCAATACTCCAACGGAGGCCTAATCTGCACAGAGCGGAAGAACGTCTTGCTCACCACGTTCCTGTGAATGCCGCCCGGAACGATGTTGGCCTTTTTTGCAACCGTGTCGCCCTGTCGTTGCATATTTCGCTTGTGGTCCGCTACGCATCTTCTGCACAAAGGGCAGAGTTAAGGAGATCTCGTGGCCTCCTTCGCCTATCAGTGTTTGTCTGGCAAACTTCTCCCCCAGCTGCTGTGACCTCCAAACTACTTCTAACCCTTCTTCTAACCCTTCTTCTAACCCTCATAAAAGCCAAAAGAAGGCTTTTGCTTTGTCCTTCCATAGGATCGACCATCCAGGGAGCTCACAGCATGTTAGAGACAGAATCCTAGGGTTGGAGGAGACCTCAGGAGTCATCGAGTCCAGCCCCCTGCCCAAAGCAGGACCAACCCCAGCTCAATCATCCCAACCAGGGCTTGGTCAAGCTGGGCCTTCCAACCCTCTAGGGATGGAGAGGCCACGGCGTTGTCATGGCTCCCGCTGATAGGGCGATATTTCCATGGCAACGTCGGTCATGCCATTGGGCATGGTGGTAGCCCCGTTTAGGCCCCAACAACCCATTTACCCGCCCTTCACATTAACTCATCCCATCCAGGGCTTGGTCAAGCCAGGTCTTCAACACTCTAGGGATGAAGAGTCCACCACCTCCGTAGGGAACCCATGGGAGCAATCTCTTGGAGTGAGGATGCGTTTGCGAATCCCATCCCTTGGTTTGTTTCGGAGGCTGTCTCTCCAGCGATGAGGGAGCTCTCTCGGGGATGACTAACCCCTCCTGCTGTCTCCATAAATGATCCACCAAGGCAGGTCAGAGAGGACCGGGACAGGTCTCCTCCTACTGAAGACCTATACAGCATGACGGCTGTTGGCATTTCGCCGCGTGCCGCAGGTGAATCATTGGCTCCTATTTGCTCAGCCGAGAAATTGTTCCGTGCCTCATTTGGACACAGAGCAGATATGCACAGGGAATGTGAGTCAACAGGGCGCCCTTGTAGCCAAGACGGCCAATATCGGGGTGCATTAGGAAGGAGATCCAGAGAAGTGATGATTCCCCTTGATTCGGCTCTGGCAAGGCCACCTCTGGAGTGTTGCGTCCAGCTCTGGGCCGCCCGTCCCGGAAAGGAGGTGGACGCATTGGCGAAAGTCCAGCAGAGGGCCACCAAAACGATTCGGGGTCTGGCGCACATGACCTACGCGGAGTAGCAGAGGGATTTGGGCATGTTTCATCTCCAGATGATTTGAGAGTAGCCTTCAACTCTCGGAAGGGGGGTTCCAGCGAGGACGGAGACAGGGCTGTCCTCGGTGGGGACAGACGACCGAACGAGAAGCAACGGTCTCAAGTCGCGGTGGGGGAGGTCGCGGTTGGATCTTAGGGGAAACGGTTTCACGAGGAGGATGGAACGGGTCCCCTACGGAGGGGGTGGAATCTCCATCTCTAGAGGTGTTGAAGGCCCGGCTTGACCAATCTTGGGTGGATTGAGTTGGGGTTGGTCCTGCTTTGGGCAGGGGGCTGGATGCAATGACCTCCTGAGGGCTCTTCCTGCCCTGGGAGTCCATGACTCTGAGCTCCGGCAGGGATTCGGAACGAGATATCCATACACAGTGCTTTTTTGGTGACAGTACGCAGTACTGGCATGTCCAGTCAGAGTTTACCTGGGAAGAACGGAGCGTACCGGCACGTCTGTACGCAAATGCACAACAGTTGGCTGGGCCATGTCTCTTAAAGGGGCTGCGTCTTTTAAAAGGGCAATTAAAAGGGCAACATCTGCTCTTAAAAGGGCAACTTTTTTTTTTTTTTGGCTCAACAACTTTTCCCTTGGAGTACCGGCACCCTTTTTTTAGTTTTGCCTGTACATATTCCCCCAGGACATCTAATGAATGGAGCGTGTCCAGGAGAAAGCAAGGAATTAAATGCAACCGCAGGAGACCCACAGCTGAGGGACCTCCTAGGTCCCTGCTCCCCCGAGGGATGTGCCCCGAATTCCAATGCCGAGGGGGTCGGGGAAGCGGGTGGTTGCTCCCTTCAGCCGGGGGACCTCCCACGGCACGCCGCAGCTCCCTCCAACTCTCTGCAAAGAAGAGCCGGCTTCCCGAGAGGAACAGATTTTGGTGGGGAGGTGAGGGAAGCGAGAACCAGGAATAGAAGGCACCCGTGGGCGAGATGCGAGCTCCCTGCCGCCTTCACAGCAACGCACCGGCCAACTTTGGAGGCACGCCAGGGGCCGAGATGGCACAGAACACCTAGCGCGGCAGGGCTGGGAAGGGGGGGGCCCAGCCCCTGGAGGGGCCCGGGGTGTCCGTAGAGAGAAAAGCAAGCCGTGATTTGCAGAAGAGAGCGAGATCGGTCAATTTTGAGCCCAGCTGCGGAGGTACAGAAGGGCAGCTCCATTCTCGGGGACTTCCACAGCGGGGCATGAAAGCAGTGGAGGGGGGAGGGAGGGGTTGCATGGAGGCCTGACCCAGGCATCTCGAAAGGAAGGGGGCCGGAATTTGAAACCGGGACAGAGAGGCCCTCTCAAAGGAGAACACTTCACGGCTGTAGCCTGGATCTCGAGACACACGCACAGGCTGCTATCCGCCCACGCATATCCTAGTGTGCGGAGAAAATATTAGCACCGTCTATCCCAGAAAAACCCTGCGGCGGATCCTTCCTGCGGTCGTGGAGGTGAATCAAATGGGGGATTAGCTGCTTGGATAGACATTTCTCAGGGATGGTCTAGATCGGTGGTTGCCTTTTCGAGCATACGGGCCCCTTTTCAATCTGTTAAAATGTCATGGATCTCCCTGCGGGAGAAAAACAAAAAGAGAGTGAAAGAGAGAGAGAAAGGAGAAAAAAGAAAAGAGAAAAAGAGAGTAAAAGAGAGAGAAAAGAGAAAAAAGAAAAGAGAAAAAGAGAGTAAAAGAGAGAGAAAAGAGAAAAAAGAAAAGAGAAAAGAGAAAAAAGAGAGAGAAAAGAGAAAAAAGAAAAGAGAAAAGAGAAAGACAAAGAGAGAGAAATAAAGAGAAAAGAGAGAGAAAGAAAAGGAGAAAAAAGAGAGAATGAAAAAGTAAAGAAAGAGAAAAATAAAGAAAAAGAAGAGAGAGAAAAAAGAAAAAAGGGAGAGGAAAACAAGAAAAAGAGAGAGAAAGAGAGAGAGAAAAGAAAAAGGAGAGTGAAAAGAGAGAGAGAAAAGACAAAGAGAGACAAAAGAGAGAAAAAGGAGAAAAAGACAAAAGGGAGAGAAAAAGAGAGAGAGAAAAGAGAAAAGAGAAAAAGAGAGTAAAAGAGAGAGAAGAGAGAGAAAAAGAAAGAGAAAAGAGAGTAAAAGAGAGAGAAAAGAGAGAAAAAGGAAAAGAGAAAAAGAGAGTAAAAGAGAGAGAAAAGAGAGAAAAAAGAAAAGAGAAAAAGAGAGTAAAAGAGAGAGAAAAAGAGAAAAAGAGAGTAAAAGAGAGAGAGAAAAGAGAAAGAGAAAAAGAGAAAGACAAAGAGAGAAATAAAGAGAAAAGAGAAAGAAAAAGAGAAAAAAGAGAGAATGAAATAGTAAAGAAAGGGAAAAGAAAAAGGAAAAAAGAAGAGAGAGAAAAAAGAGAAAAAAGAGAGGGAAACAAGAAAAAAGAGAGAGAAAAAAGAGAGTGAAAAAAGAGAGAGACAAGAAAAAAGACAGACGAAAAAGGAGAAAAGGAGAAAAAGACAAAAGGGAGAGAAAAGAGAGAGAAAGACAAAGAGAGAGAAATAAAGAGAAAAAATAGAAAGAAAAAAAAAAAAAAGAGAGAAAAGGAAAAGAGAAAAAAAGAAAGAGAAAGAGAGAGAAAAAGTGAAAAAGACAGAGAAAGAGAAAAAAGAGAGAGAAATAAAGAGAGAAAATTGAGAGAGATAAAAGAGAGAAAGAAAAAATGAGAAAAAGGAAAAAAGAGGGAAAAGAGGAAAAAAGAGGGAAACAAGAAAAAAGAGAGGGAGAAAAGAAAGAGAAAGAGAAGAAAGAGAGGAATAAAGAGAGAAAGAAAAAAGAAAAAGAGCGAGAGAAAGAGAAAGAGAGAAAAATAAGAAAGAGAAAAAGAGAGGATTGGGTCCGCCGCGGTGGGCCCCGATCCTTATTTTTAAACTTTCCAGAGACCCCCTGCAGTACCATCGCAGACCACCAGGGCTCCGCGGCCCACAGGTTGGGAACTAGACCATCCCTGGTCGATGTCTACCCAACCTGCTCTTCAATGTCTCCAGCGATGGCGACTCCACCCCCTCCCTCGGCAATTTCTTCCCGTGTTTCACCACCTGGACAGGACGGTTTTGCGAATGTCCTACCTCAGTCTCCCTTGCTGGACCGTGCGCCTTCGCGGGCCAAACCCACTTCCTCAGATGTACTGGGGAGGGGCTAGAGAGACCCAGAATTTATAACCAGCAAGGAAGGCTGGTAACAGATGCGCCTGGGGCCCAGCTGCTTCCCATCTCCCATGGTACCTTGCAGCGCTTCCCCTTTGCCCCAACCCTGCCCCGGCGGCTGTCTGAACACGGTCTGCTCCTGGGGGAAAGACGGTTCCTGCCCGAGGGTTCTGCCGTTGTCACCAGCCCGCGGGAGACAGGCCCAAATCTTCCCACAACCAGAAGCTCCCGGCCAGGCTCGTCCTGGGAACGGGCCCCTTCGCTGAGTTGCCGAGAGCCGGGCCTTCTGCTCCGTGATGGACCGGATGCCCCAGAGGGAGGGAACGCAACAGGGAATCATCGGGTGATCCCTCTCCTGTCCCCCATTTCGACAAACAGAGGCTGGGACGCCGTTCCTCCCCATCCTGGCGAATAGCCGTGGACGGACCTACCCTCCATGAATCTATCGAGCTCTTTTTCGAGCCCTCTTCGCGTCCGAGCCTGCGCCCACGTCCTGCGGCGAGGAGTTCCACCGGTTAACGGAGCACCGCCTGAAGAACAACTTCCTTCGTTTGTCGTAAACCGGCTGCCTCTTCATTTCATTGGGCGAGCCCGAGTTCTTAGATTGTGGGAATAAGTCCGTAACGTTTCCTAATTCACTTTTTCCACACCGGTCATGCTTTTCTAGACCTCTATCCTATCCCCCCCTTACTCGCCTCTTTTCTGAAAAGCCCCCGTCTTTTTCCTCGCTCTTCAGAGAGGACCCGTTCCAAACCCCGAATCATTTTGGCTGCCCTTTCTGGAACCTTTTCCAACACCGAGAGATCTTTTTGGAGAGGAGGCGACCCCCGTCTGGGCGCGGCCTTCAAGAGACGAGGGTCCCACGGTTTTTGTAACATTTGCAGTGTTACATGGATTACGTGCTTTGTGATGGTTCTTAAAATTGTGATCTGGCGCTTCTGTGGGAACGTGCATAAGCCTGCCACGGGACACAGAAATCAACTCTGCTTTGTGGAGGTGAGGAGAGTTAAGGGAGAAATGCAACCCCCCAGCCAGACGTTCTATGGAGGAACTGGGGACAGAGGTCAAAACGCCAGAGGTTTGCTGCACCGCCCTGCCGAGATGCGGATGAAGAGCTGGATGGTGACTCGAAAAGGCAGGAGTAGGCCAACGAGACCACCGTAAGGAAACCTGCAGGCGTCCAGCGGCGATGGGTTAAGAACTAGGGGTTGGCCCAATGCAGGGAGCAGGTTTCAGGCAAACGAAAGGAAGTGTTTTGCTACCGTGAACCTGGGGAACTCCTTGCCGCAGGATGGTGCGAAGGCCAGTACTTTAACAGGGTTCCAAAAAGAGCGAGACAGATCCACCACCTCCTGAGGGAGCCCGTTCTGGTGCTTTTTCTTCACGCAGTGCACAGTCAACCTGTGGAACTCCTTGCCAAAGGATGTTGTGAAGGCCCGGACTTCTTGCTGGAGGACATTGTGAAGGCCCAGACTTCAAGCAGGGCTCAAAAACCAACTAGGTACACTAGCAGGTTTCCAAGGATCAAAAGGATGCTTTTTTTTTCATGCAGCGCACGGTCAACCTGGGGAACTCCTTGCTGCAGGATGGTGTGAAGGCCAGTACTTTAACATGGTTCCAAAAAGAGTGAGACAGATTCACCACCTCCTGAGGGAGCCCGTTCCAGTGCTTTTTCTTCACACAGTGCACAGTCAACCTGTGGAACTCCTTGCCAAAGGATGTCGTGAAGGCCCGGACTTCAAACAGGGTTAAAAACTGAACTAGATCCGTGTTGCTCAAACAGTGATACGAGAACCCTTAGGGGTACTCGAGAGAAGTCTGGGGGGGGAGGGTACGTCAACACAACAGAAATTTGGAGAAAACTGAAGTTTTCTGTTAAGTTTTACAGCACTTTATTATTTTCGTACTTTTTACACCCAAAAATTTCACCACCTGCCTGGCTACGATGAAGTTGTTTAAACAAATGTGTTGCAATGGTAGAAAGAAAATTGTGTGTCTGAAAACTGTAGGTACTGGGGGTACTTATAATTTTTTTAAAAGGGGGAACTTTATAAAAAAAGGTTGAGAAACACTGAACTAGATATAGTAGCAGGTTTCAAAGGAACCAAAGGACGCTTTTCTTCATGCAGTGCATGGTCAACCTGTGGAACTCCTTGCCGGAGGACATTGTGAAGGCCCGGACTTCAAACAGGGCTCAAAATGAACTAGATATACTAGCAGGTTTCAAAGGAACAAAAGGACATTTTTCTTCACGCAGCGCATGGTCAACCTGTGGAACTCCTTGCCGGAGGACATTGTGAAGGCCCAGACTTCAAACAAGGCTCAGAAATGAATTAGACACACTAGCAGGTTTCCAAGGAACAAAAGGACATTTTTCTTCACGCAGCGCATGGTCAACCTGTGGAACTCCTTGCAGGAGGACGTTGTGAAGGCCAGGACTTCAAACAGGGCTCAAAAACGAACTTGATACACTAGCAGGTTTCCAAGGAACAAAAGGATGCTTTTTTTCACGTAGCGCACGGTCAACCTGTGGAACTCCTTGCTGGAGGACGTTGTGAAGGCCCGGACTTCAAACAGGGCTCAAAAATGAACTTGATACACTAGCAGGTTTCCAAGGAACAAAAGGATGCTTTTTTTCACGTAGCGCACGGTCAACCTGTGGAACTCCTTGCTGGAGGACGTTGTGAAGGCCCAGACTTCAAACAGGGCTCAAAAACTGACTAGATACACTAGCAGGTTTCAGAGGAACAAAAGGATGCTTTTCTTCATGCAGTGCACGGTCAACCTGTGGAACTCCTTGCTGGAGGATGTTGTGAAGGCCCGGACTTCAAACAGTGCTCAGAAACTAACTAGGTACACTAGCAGGTTTCAGAGGAACAAAAGGATGCTTTTCTTCATGCAGTGCATGGTCAACCTGTGGAACTCCTTGCTGGAGGACGTTGTGAAGGCCCGGACTTCAAACAGGGCTCAGAAACTAACTAGGTACACTAGCAGGTTTCCAAGGAATAAAAGGATATTTTTCTTCATGCAGTGCATGGTCAACCTGTGGAACTCCTTGCTGGAGGACGTTGTGAAGGCCCGGACTTCAAACAGGGCTCAGAAACTAACTAGGTACACTAGCAGGTTTCCAAGGAATAAAAGGATATTTTCTTCATGCAGTGCATGGTCAACCTGTGGAACTCCTTGCTGGAGGACATTGTGAAGGCCCGGACTTCAAACAGGGCTCAGAAACTAACTAGGTACACTAGCAGGTTTCAAGGAATAAAAGGATATTTTTCTTCATGCAGTGCATGGTCAACCTGTGGAACTCCTTGCTGGAGGACGTTGTGAAGGCCCGGACTTCAAACAGGGCTCAGAAACTAACTAGGTACACTAGCAGGTTTCCAAGGAATAAAAGGATATTTTTCTTCATGCAGTGCATGGTCAACCTGTGGAACTCCTTGCTGGAGGACATTGTGAAGGCCCGGACTTCAAACAGAGCTCAGAAACTGACTAGATACACTAGCAGGTTTCAGAGGAACAAAAGGATGCTTTTCTTCATGCAGTGCATGGTCAACCTGTGGAACTCCTTGCTGGAGGACGTTGTGAAGGCCCGGACTTCAAACAAGGCTCAGAAATGAACTAGATACACTGGCAGGTTTCCAAGGAACAAAAGGGCGTTTTTCTTCATGCAGTGCACGGTCAGTCTGTGGAACTCCTTGCTGGAGGACGTTGTGAAGGCCCGGACTTCAAACAAGGCTCAGAAATGAACTAGATACACTGGCAGGTTTCCAAGGAACAAAAGGGCGTTTTTCTTCATGCAGTGCACGGTCAGTCTGTGGAACTCCTTGCTGGAGGACGTTGTGAAGGCCCGGACTTCAAACAGGGCTCAAAAACGAACTAGATACACTAGCAGGTTTCAAAGGAACAAAAGGGCACTTTTTTTTCATGACGCACACGGTCCACCTGTGGAACTCCTTTCTGGAGGACGTTGTGAAGGCCCGGACTTCAAGCAAGGCTCAGAAATGAATTAGACATACTAGCAGGTTTCCAAGGCACAAAAGGATGCTTTTTCCCCAAGCAGCGCACAGTCAACCTGCGGAACTCCTTGCCCCAGGACTTTAACGGGGTTCAAAAAAGAGCCAGATAAATTCAGGGATGGTCCAGCAATTCTTATGAGCCAGGATGGGTAGGAATGATATCCTTCACCTCTGTTTGACTGGAAATGGGTGATAGGAGAGGGATCACTTGATGATTCCCTGTTGTGATCCCTCCCTCTGGGCATCCGGTATTGGCCGCTGTCGGCAGACAGGACGTTGGGCTGTATGGACCTTGGGTCTGACGCAGTCTGGCCGTTCTTCTATTCCTTATGGTCTTACGTACAGTACTGATCCCAATGGTCCATGTGCTTCCCAGGTGTTTAACAGGGTTGGCCGTAGAATCACCGTCCTTGTGATTTGGGGTGGGGGCGCTTTTGCCCAGCAGATGGGGCGGAGGAGAAGCGTGTCCATGCCGAGATCCAGAAGGGATGTTTGGATCCAAGTAGTTCTGAGGGCAGGATGGGGCTGGGAAGTCCTCCGGCCCAGCAGGGGCAGCGTCCGAAACGCCTCCTGGATGCTTCTAAGATCTCAGGAACTCCGCCACATACGATGGCATTCCCGCAGCAAGACGGGAAGCATTTTCAGACTCAAGGCGTTCCTCTGGAAACCCCAACAGGTCCAGGCAGACAGAGGCGAGGGACACCATTCCTACGCCGTAGACGGACCTCACCTCCATGAATCTATCTAGCTCCTTTTGGAGCCCTGTCGAAGTCCTAGCCGTCCCCGCCTCCTGCAGCGAGGAGTTCCGCAGGTTGACGCGCTGCGGGAAGAAAAACTTCCTTCTGTTTGTATTAAACCTGCTGCCTCTACATTTCCTGGGGTGAGCCCTCGTCGCTGACCTCCCTAGTCCAGAACTTTCTGGTCCAGAAACATCCGTGGTCCGGCATGAGTTTAGTGAGCCGGATGTCCACGTTTCATGATGGTGGCCAACTTTCCCGTGGTCTAAAATCTGTGTACAGCCCCCCATCCTGGCTCTCAGAGTTCTGGGCAGTTCTTTAGCTCGAATTGAATGTTTTCTCACAGCCCAACAGGCAGGGGAAGTGTCGGTAATGTGGCTAGACAATATTGACCTCCCATGGTCTCGTTCGGAACCGGTCGGGTGCCGGATTAGAGAGGTTCCACCCGTCGAAGCCGAACTTGGCTCTGCGCTCTCCTCTTCCGCAACGCCCTTCCTTCCCTGGGTGCTTTGAATACCAACGGCCTGAAAAGAACAGGCGGGACCCGGCATTAGATTATGACAGCGCTTATTTTCGGCATCTGGGCGAGGAGGGGGGCCTTGGCCGTCCTCCACCGGGAGATGCTAATCACGCCTCCGAAGGTGTCAGCTGTAGGTGTGGGTGAGAACCAAGGAGCCGGGGACGGCAATTAGCATTGCAAATCGCCGCGCTCGTTAGCAAATCGCCACGCTCCAGCTTTACAATGTGCTAATAATAAAGTGTGAAGTCTTTGGCGGGCGGGCGGGGCCTGACGGATTTATGTCTTATTCACAAGGGGGCCACGATAGATATATCGATACGCCGCGCATCTGCAGCTGGGAGAGATAATTGAAAAGCGAGCCTCTATTGACGTCTGGGCGGCATTTATTTCGCGATGGATAAACCGCTTAGAAACGTGACGGCTTTGTGGCCACTATGTCTCGTATTTCGGGTTATTACATCACCATAAAAGAGCTTTCTGGCGCTAGGAATCCAGGCAGACATCCGTGTCCCCAGCTGCAGCCAACGGAGGGAATTGTGGGGTCTATACACAGCCCCCTATGGCAAAGCCCCTGGAAAGCCAGCCCAGCCCCCTTGTAGGAGGGGAACCTTCGGGCGGGAGGTGGGTCTTGCCAGCACTGCTACCTGAGGTTCTTAGCATCTCAAGACACAACGTCTCCGAACAGGCAGGAGCTGTCCATGTGGTGGACCTCCAGGCCTAGATGGTTGAATATAGAGAATCCAGGATTCCCTCTCTGCCCCGGATCTCCTCCTGCATCCCTACTCCCAGAGGGCGGGCCAGGTTAGCAGGCTCTGGAAGGGAGAGAGACAAGTTACATGCACATGGTGAAGCCCAACAGACCGGTGGGGAAGGGGCGGCTAGTTTAAGACCATCCGTCAGCACCAGCAAGGGGAGGAGATCCTGGTGATTATCCTGAGATGCCTACAGCACCCAGGGCACTTGTGGGGCTGAGGGCGGGGCTAGAAAGGAGGTGGAACCAATCACACCCACGGGCTGATTCCATGCCGGCTTCTCCGAGTAGTATTCCTCTGCTGTCCCTTGTTCTTGGGTTGGCCTTGTTCTCAGGTTGGCCTTGTTCTCGGGTTGGCCTTGTTCTCGGGTTGGCCTTTTTCTCATGGTTGGCCTTGTTCTCAGGTTGGCCTTGTTCTCATGGTTGGCCTTGTTCTCGGGTTGGCCTTGTTCTCGGGTTGGCCTTGTTTTCATGGTTGGCCTTGTTCTCATGGTTGGCCTGGTTCTTGGGTTGGCCTTGTTCTCATGGTTGGCCTTGTTCTCGGGTTGGCCTTGTTCTCAGGTTGGCCTTGTTCTCGGGTTGGCCTTGTTCTCAGGTTGGCCTTGTTCTCGGGTTGGCCTTGTTTTCATGGTTGGCCTTGTTCTCAGTTTGACCTTGTTCTCGGGTTGGCCTTGTTTTCATGGTTGGCCTTGTTCTCGGGTTGGCCTTGTTTTCATGGTTGGCCTTGTTCTCATGGTTGGCCTGGTTCTTGGGTTGGCCTTGTTCTCATGGTTGGCCTTGTTCTCGGGTTGGCCTTGTTCTCATGGTTGGCCTTGTTCTCAGGTTGGCCTTGTTCTCGGGTTGGCCTTGTTCTCAGGTTGGCCTTGTTCTCGGGTTGGCCTTGTTCTCATGGTTGGCCTTGTTCTCAGTTTGACCTTGTTCTCGGGTTGGCCTTGTTTTCATGGTTGGCCTTGTTCTCGGGTTGGCCTTGTTCTCATGGTTGGCCTTGTTCTCAGTTTGACCTTGTTCTCGGGTTGGCCTTGTTTTCATGGTTGGCCTTGTTCTCGGGTTGGCCTTCTTCTCGGGTTGGCCTTGTTCTCGAGTTGGCCTTGTTCTCGGGTTGGCCTTGTTTTCATGGTTGGCCTTGTTCTCGGGTTGGCCTTGTTCTCGGGTTGGCCTTCTTCTCGGGTTGGCCTTGTTCTCGAGTTGGCCTTGTTCTCGGGTTGGCCTTGTTTTCATGGTTGGCCTTGTTCTCGGGTTGGCCTTGTTCTCGGGTTGGCCTTGTTTTCATGGTTGGCCTTGTTCTTATGGTTGGCCTTGTTCCCAGGTTGGCCTTGTTCTCGGGTTGGCCTTGTTCTCATGGATGGCCTTGTTCTCAGGCTGGCCTTGTTCTCATGGTTGGCCTTGTTCTCGAGTTGGCCTTGTTCTCGGTTTGGCCTTGTTCTCATGGTTGGCCTTGTTCTCGGGTTGGCCTGGTTCTCGGGTTGGCCTTGTTCTCGGGTTGGCCTTGTTCTCATGGTTGGCCTTGTTCTCAGGTTGGCCTTGTTCTCGGGTTGGCCTTCTTCTCGGGTTGGCCTTGTTCTCGAGTTGGCCTTGTTCTCGGGTTGGCCTTGTTTTCATGGTTGGCCTTGTTCTCGGGTTGGCCTTGTTCTCGGGTTGGCCTTGTTTTCATGGTTGGCCTTGTTCCCAGGTTGGCCTTGTTCTTGGGTTGGCCTTGTTCTCGAGTTGGCCTTGTTCTCGGGTTGGCCTTGTTCTCGAGTTGGCCTTGTTTTCATGGTTGGCCTTGTTCTCGGGTTGGCCTTGTTCTCGAGGTGGCCTTGTTCTCGAGTTGGCCTTGTTTTCATGGTTGGCCTTGTTCTCGGGTTGGCCTTGTTCTCGAGTTGGCCTTGTTCTCGTTCTCGAGTTGGCCTTGTTTTCATGGTTGGCCTTGTTCTCGGGTTGGCCTTGTTCTCGGGTTGGCCTTGTTCTCGGGTTGGCCTTGTTCTCAGGTCGGTGGACGTTTCTCAAGCAATTCCCTTCTGGGCCGAGCCATGCCACTTCCACCGTGGACTATACCCTCCTGAAAACGTCTATCCTCTCCCCTCTTTTCCAAACAAAACAAGCCCAGTTCCATCAGTCTTCCCTCATCGCTCATGTCTCCTAGACCTTTCACCATTTCTGTTGCTCTTCTCTGGACCTTCTTCGATTTCTTCACCAGGAGGTTTCTGTAAGATTTCCTGAGACTCAATCTTCTGCCGGGTTCCTCCTCTTTTTCCAACTCGTCTTGGTTCAGGCTCCATCGACAGTCGCTCAGTTGTGTCAATTAGGAAGACTATACTTGATTTGGGGATTCGGCCTCTTGTCTGCTGGGTTGGAGGAGAAACAATTCCATTCTAGGCATGGCCCATGGTCCTGGAACAACCCTTACGTTGCCTTAAGTTACAATGAGAAGAATTTGGTGCTCTGATGATTTTAGAGGTGCTCTTATTCAAACAGACATACTCTCAAATATACAACAGATCGCAGAGTGCAGAATCGACTACAATGTCGGGTCAGATTGGAAGCATGTGTTCTTTACTGGATTACTGACCAAATCACACAACACTGTTTCTTAAACTTTTTAAGACTGAGGAACACAAAACAATAATTTTTTTTTAGGAGGAACATAAGGATTTTTTGTTGAGGGAAAAAAAAAAGTCACCTGCCCCTTTAAGGGCGGCCATTTTGAACTCTGCTGTTCTCCGTGACACACGTCCGACTGCCTCCGACTGTTTAAGAAACACTGATGCACAGTCTATCAAGAGAAACTTCAGTCATAGACCTGACTGGAGGTTTTCCGCATCGATGCTACATCTCCGGCGTGAGTGCGTTGTTTCTCAGCCTTGACATCGCATTCCTGTGTGTGGAATTTCCTTGTCGACAAGAAAAGCAAGAAGGAAAAGAAACGATTTGGCCGTGGTGCTCGATCGGTTGCTGTTCCATCTCTGCTCCTCTCCTCCCCTGCCTGCCCCCTGGGGCCAATACATTCAAGCACCAAACTCAAGACCGACCCAGAACGTTGTCGAAACCGTGACGTCGGGAAAAATTCCATGAGCATACGTCTTAGGACGGCGCTGTCCCCTGGCGGAATTCTTCTGTGATGTCATAGCGACACGGCCCTCTAAGGCAGAGGTAGGCAATAATTTTTCATGGGGGGGGGGGCACTCCAAGATTTTGGGAAGTGGTTGAAGGTCGCACTTTTCCAGGATATTAATGGAGGAGATTTGGGATGGAGGTTGGGTGCAGAGGGGAACTTGCGGTAAGGGACTGGGGTGCAGGAGGGAGACTGGAGTTTGGGGGAAGGAGGCGGTTTTGACCTAGGGCAGGGGACTGGACGGCAGGGCTTTGGGATGGGACCTAGCGTAGGAGGGGATTGTGACCTGGGGAAGGAGTTTGGGGTGCCAGATATGGGAGGGGGTATGGGTGTAAGAGGGGGACAGAGGTATGTTGTGGGGGCAGGGAGGAGCTGAGGGGCCAGACTTACCAGCCTGTTCGCAAACCAGCCTGCCTGCAGCGCTTAAAACATTTCCCGCCAGCCTGCCTGCCTGCCCGGCCATGTGCGTCATAAATAACTGAGCCCAGGAGAGGGGGCCTGGTTCTTCGTGGCTGCCTGTTATTCCAACAAGCAGCGCCCATTGGCTGGTTTCTGGCCAGAAATCGGCCACTGGGACAGTGCTGGGGGCGGGGCGGCTACTGCAAGGTCCCCCCTCTGCTCCAGTTTTAAAAGAGAAAGGAAACCCGGAAGCCGCGTTTCTGCATGGGGCTCTGGGGCTGCTAGGCAGCCTGCCTAGGGCTCCTTGCTGCCTCTGTGGGCCGCGCATCCGGCCCGCGAGCCGTATTTTGCCCAGGCCTGCTCTATCTATCTATCTGTCTAGCTAGCTAGCTATCCCCATACACCCCCTCTATCTATCTATCTATCTATCTATCTATCTATCTATCTATCTATCTATCCCCATACACCCCCTCTATCTCTATCTATCTATCTATCCCCACACACCCCATCTATCTATCTATCCCCATACACCCTCTATCTATCTATCTATCTATCTATCTATCTATCTATCTATCTATCTATCTACCTATCTATCTATCTATCTATCTATCTATCCCCACACACCCCATCTATCTATCTATCCCCATACACCCCCTCTATCTATCTATCTATCTATCTATCTATCTATCTATCTATCTATCTACCTACACCCCATCTATCTATCTATCTATCTATCTATCTATCTATCTATCTATCTATCTATCTATCTATCTATCTATCACCCCCTCTATCTATCTATCCCCATACACCCCTCTATCTATCTATCTATCTATCTATCCCCAGACACCCTTCTATCTATCTATCTATCTATCCCATCTATCTATCTATCTATCTATCTATCTATCTATCTATCCCCACACCCCTATCTATCTATCTATCTATCTATCTATCTATCTATCTATCTATCTATCTATCTATCTATCTATCTATCCCCACACCCCCTATCTATCTATCTATCCCCACACACCCCATCTATCTATCTATCCCCATACACCCCCCTCTATCTATCTATCTATCTATCTATCTATCTATCTATCTATCCCCACACCCCATCTATCTATCTATCCCAATACACCCCCTCTATCTATCTATCTATCTATCTATCTACCTATCTATCCCCATACACCCCCTCTATGTATCTATCTATCTATCTATGTATCTACATACACCCCATCTATCTATCTATCTATCTATCTATCTATCTACATACACCCCCTCTATCTATCTATCTATCTATCTATCTATCTATCTATCTATCTATCTATCTATCTATCTATCCCACACCCTATCTATCTATCTATCTATCTATCTATCACACACCCCCTCTATCTATCTATCTATCTATCTATCTATCTATCTATCTACATAGACCCCATCTATCTATCTATCTATCTATCTATCTACATACACCCCATCTATCTATCTATCGATCTACCTATCTATCTATCTCCACACCCCCTTTCTATCTATCTATCTATCTATCTATCTATCTATCTATCTATCTATCTATCTATCTATCCCCATACACCCCCTCTATCTATCTATCTAACTAACTATCTATCTATCCACATACACCCCCTCTATCTATCTATCTATCTATCTATCTATCTATCTATCTATCTATCTATCTATCTATCTATCTATCCACTTTACGAGCCGGCAGAGGGATTTTCACTCTGGCTGTTAAATAAATAAGCAGAGATTCATTTACCCAGGACCTCCGATGCCCAGACTGTATTGATCCAACAGGGATGATGCGGTAGACGCATGGAGCCACTTGCATTGAAGTTTCGGACGGGGAAGCAGAGGGGGAGGGTGTCTGTACTGAAGAGCTATTAAAAGATACATTTCCTGCTGATCCAACCGCAAACCCATCCTCATGGAGAAGGGAGGGGGGCCCTGGAATGATGATCCAGATAACCCCTGTCCCAGAACCACGCCCGGCCCCCTCCCACCGCCCCATGTAAGCACATGCTATGGGGCACGTCAATTTCATTATCGCCAGAAAAGTGGGACTGATCCTCTAGAGACGGTTTTGCGACTGTCGCCGAGTGACAAGGACGGTCTTTGGGTCAGTTCTCTGAGATCGAGACCGCTTATCCGGCTGAGTACGCCCCAGGGTTTGGCATAGCCGCCGCAGGTAACGGGGCAGAGTCTACAGGACACATGAAACTCACGGCCTTGGCTTTGAATCACGAGATTAAAAAAACAGAAGCAAAATTGATTTCGGCTTTGGAAAGAGGGACGCCCTCTAGAAAACCCGGCCTATGAGGGAAGATGGAAAGAATTGGGCTTGTTTCGTTTGGGAAAGAGAAGACGTAGAGGGGACATGAGAGCGGTTTACAGGTATCTAAAACGGTGTCACAAGGAGGAGGGAGAAAACTTGTTCTCCTCCGCCTCTGAGGATAGGACAAGAAGCAACGGGCTTCAATTGCAGCCAGGCTGGCTTAGTCTGGACATCAGGAAAAACTTCATAACTATCCGGGTGGTGAAACACTGGAATAGATTGCTGAGGGAGGTTGTGGAATCGCCATCTCTGGAGATGTTGAAGAGCAGGTTGGACAGACATCGACCAGGGATGGTCGAGATGTGGCTTGGTCCTGCCATGAGGGCAGGGGACTGGACTTGATGACCTCTTGAAGTCCCTTCCAGTTTTAGTGTGTTATGAGGCTAACAGGAGCCTGCTAATTAAGAACAACCTGGAATGGAAGAAAGAGACAGCCTCTACCTTCATATATCTGTGTTTGTGGCTGAGAGCAGAGACCCGTTGCAGCGCCAGTGGGGAAAAACGAATAACCCCTCCGTCTCCCCACCAGCTGGATGCGCCTGGTGCTAAAGGAAAGCCTCCGCTAGGAGCCAAGAGGAAGGGAGGGGGGAAGGAGGGGAGGAGGAAGGTGACACCTTTTCAGGAAGCAAAGCGCCTGGGTTGTCACGCTAACACCCCACTTTCCTGCACGTTCGTTTTCGCTTGGGTGTGCAGCGGGACCGGGGTGGGGAAGGTGTGTTCACAGATGGGGCCCCAGGCCAGAGGAATGAATGATGAATGAAGTCATTTCTATTCTTGGGAAGTGGATAGATGCTGGGAGTGTAGGGGATAGATAGATAGATAGATAGAGAGTGTGTGGGGATAGATAGATAGATAGATAGATAGATAGAGAGTGTGTGGGGATAGATAGATAGATCGATAGATAGATAGAGGGGGTGTGTGGGGATAGATAGATAGATAGATCGATAGATAGATAGATAGATAGTGTGTGGGGATGGATAGATAGAGGGGGTGTATGGGGATAGATAGATAGATAGATAGAGAGTGTGTGGGGATAGATAGATAGATCGATAGATAGATAGAGGGGGTGTGTGGGGATAGATAGATAGATAGATAGATAGATAGGTGTGTGGGGATAGATAGATAGGTAGTTAGATAGATACATAGAGGGGGTGTATGGGGATAGATAGATAGATAGAGGGGTGTGGGGATAGATGGATAGATAGATAGAGGGGTGTGGGGATAGATAGATAGAGGGGTGGGATAGATAGATAGATAGAGAGATAGATAGGGGTGTATGGGGATAGATAGATAGAGGTGTGTGGGGATAGACAGATAGATAGATAGATAGATAGATAGAGGGGTGTGGGGATGGATAGATAGAGGGGTGTATGGGGATAGATAGATAGATAGAGGGGTGTATGGGGATAGATAGATAGAGGGGTGTGGGGATAGATAGATAGAGGGGTGTGGGGGATAGATAGATAGATAGAGGGGTGTGTGGGGATAGATAGATAGATAGAGGGGGTATATGGGGATAGATAGATAGAGGGGGTGTGGGGATAGATAGATAGAGGGGGTGTATGGGGATAGATAGATAGATAGAGGGTGTATGGGGATAGATAGATAGAGGGGGTGTGGATAGATAGATAGAGGGGGTGTATGGGGATAGATAGATAGAGGGGGTGTGTGGGGATAGATAGATAGATAGAGGGGGTGTATGGGGATAGATAGATAGATAGAGGGGGTGTATGGGGATAGATAGATAGAGGGTGTGTGGGATAGATAGATAGATAGAGGGGTGTGGGGATAGATAGATAGGGATGGATAGGTAGATAGAGGGGTGTGTGGATAGATAGATAGAGGGGGTGTGTGGGGATAGATAGATAGATAGATAGATAGATAGATAGATAGAGGGGTGTGGGGATGGATAGCTAGATAGGTAGATAGAGGGGGTGTGTGGGGATAGATAGATAGATAGATAGATAGATAGAGGGGGTGTGTGGGGATAGATAGATAGATAGATAGATAGAGGGTGTGTGGGGATGGATAGATAAATAGATAGAGGGGATGTATGTGGATAGATAGATAAATAGAGGGGATGTATGTGGATAGATAGATAGATAGAGGGTGTGGGGATAGATAGATAGAGGGGTGTATGGGGATAGATAGATAGAGGGGGGGTGTGGGGATAGATAGATAGATAGATAGATAGAGGGTGTGTGGGGATGGATAGATATATAGATAGAGGGGATGTATGTGGATAGATAGATAGATAGGAAGGCAGGCAGGCAGGAACAAGAAAAGGAGCCAAAGACCTACGACCACTGGAAGAAGAAAGGACGAGGCTGGAAGCTGTCTGAGCTCTCTCTCCTGTGCTATTACCCGAGGACACCGCGTGCCATTCCTAAGCCCGGCGGATTTCCAGAGAGCGAACGGGGGAACCCCATTGCGAGCTACCGGCGCCAATGTCCGTCGGAGGGAGCAGCACTCAGCCATTGCCGTAGCGGGGACGAACACAGGAGGATGCAGATGAGAGGCGGGGAAGGCAGATGGCCATTGGCGGGGCCGGGAAGCTGTTCCAGTGTGTCATTCGGAGTCACAGTGCCAGGTGGCTGACACACTAGCCTCCCTTGGGCAGACCCGCAGCCCTTTATTGGGGGGATTTTACGTCGTGAGAAACAGAGGGGCAGGGCAGGGAGAAATTTAAGTGAGCCCCCAGGCGGAGCACCCCTCCGAGTGAGTAGTTGGAGAGAGGGATTTTAACTGAGCTTGTGGGGGGAGCGGTTTAGGGGGAGCGCACCCCCGGGACCAGTGTTCAGCGAGCACTCACGGGACTTGCTGAAGGCCTGGAGGGCAGCCATCTGGGGTAGGGAACAAGGGGAGGAAAATCATAGCATCACCAAAATCTAGAACTGGGAGGGACCTCGAGAGGGCATCAAGTCCCATCCCCTGCCCTCACGGCAGGACCAACCACCGTCTAGACCATCCCTGGTAGATGTCTACTCAACCTGCTGTTCAATATCTCCAGTGTCCATTGATGGTAGATGTCTATAGAATCATAGAATCATTGAATAGTAGAACTGGAAGGGACCTTGAGAGGTCATCAAGTTGAGTCCCCTGCCCTCACGGCAGGACCAACCACCGTCTAGACCATCCCTGGTAGATGTCTACTCAACCTGCTCTTCAATATCTCCAGCGTCCATTGATGGTCGATCTCTATAGAATCATAGAATCATTGAATAGTAGAACTGGAAGGGACCTTGAGAGGTCATCAAGTTGAGTCCCTTGCCCTCACGGCAGGACCAACCACCGTCTAGACCATCCCTGGTAGATGTCTACTCAACCTGCTGTTCAATATCTCCAGTGTCCATTGATGGTAGATGTCTATAGAATCATAGAATCATTGAATAGTAGAACTGGAAGGGACCTTGAGAGGTCATCAAGTTGAGTCCCCTGCCCTCACGGCAGGACCAACCACCGTCTAGACCATCCCTGGTAGATGTCTACTCAACCTGCTCTTCAATATCTCCAGCGTCCATTGATGGTCGATCTCTATAGAATCATAGAATCATTGAATAGTAGAACTGGAAGGGACCTTGAGAGGTCATCAAGTTGAGTCCCTTGCCCTCACGGCAGGACCAACCACCGTCTAGACCATCCCTGGTAGATGTCTACTCAACCTGCTCTTCAATATCTCCAGTGTCCATTGATGGTTGATCTCTATAGAATCATAGAATCATTGAATAGTAGAACTGGAAGGGACCTTGAGAGGTCATCAAGTTGAGTCCCCTGCCCTCACGGCAGGACCAACCACCATCTAGACCATCCCCGGTAGATATCTACCCAACCTGCTCTTCAATATCTCCAGCGTCCATTGATGGTCGATCTCTAGAGAATCATAGAATCATGGAATAGTAGAACTGGAAGGGACCTTGAGAGGTCATCAAGTTGAGTCCCCTGCCCTCATGGCAGGACCAACCACCATCTAGACCATCCCTGGTAGATGTCTACCCAACCTGCTCTTCAATATCTCCAGCGTCCATTGATGGCCGATCTCTAGAGAATCATAGAATCATTGGATAGTAGAACTGGAAGGGACCTTGAGAGGTCATCAAGTTGAGTCCCCTGCCCTCACGGCAGGACCAACCACCATCTAGACCATCCCCGGTAGATATCTACCCAACCTGCTCTTCAATATCTCCAGCGTCCATTGATGGCCGATCTCTAGAGAATCATAGAATCATTGGATAGTAGAACTGGAAGGGACCTTGAGAGGTCATCAAGTCCAATCCCCTGCCCTCACGGCAGGACCAACCACCGTCTAGAGCACCCCTGGTAGATGTCTATCCAACCTGCTCTTCAATATCCCGAGCGATGGAGATTCCACCACCTCCCTCGGCAATTTCTTCCCGTGTTTATCCACTGGGAGAGTTGGGAAGTTTTTCTGAATATCCAACAGGAACGTCCCCAGCTTCAATGTAATTTGTGGGCATTTCCCTGGGCTCCGTCATCCTGTTCCGGCCTGTCGCAAGCATCCTGTGGGCACACTAGTCACAGGACTTTGCCAGAACCACTTCCCGGGAAAGCTGGAGAAAACAAAGTTCAAGAAAGAGACATCGTCGGGATTTAGCATGGATCCTCGCAAGGCAGCATCAATATCCAATAGAGTCCTAGTAAGGCCTATTGGTCAGGTCAGTAGCTACACTTCCTACTCCCAGGGCAGTAAGGCCTAGTGGTCAGAGTCAGTAGCTACACTTCCTACTCCCAGGGCAGTAAGGCCTAGTGGTCAGAGTCAGTAGCTACACGTCCTACGCTCAGGGCAGTAAGGCCTAGTGGTCAGAGTCAGTAGCTACACGTCCTACGCTCAGGGCAGTAAGGCCTAGTGGTTGGAGTCAGTAGCAACACTCCCTGCTCTCAGGGCAGTAAGGCCTAGTGATCGGAGTCAGTAGCAACACTCCCTGCTCTCAGGGCAGTAAGGCCTAGTGGTCAGAGTCAGTAGCTACACGTCCTACGCTCAGGGCAGTAAGGCCTAGTGGTCAGAGTCAGTAGCTACACGTCCTACGCTCAGGGCAGTAAGGCCTAGTGGTCAGAGTCAGTAGCTACACGTCCTACGCTCAGGGCAGTAAGGCCTAGTGGTTGGAGTCAGTAGCAACACTCCCTGCTGTCAGGGCAGTAAGGCCTAGTGATCGGAGTCAGTAGCAACACTCCCTGCTCTCAGGGCAGTAAGGCCTAGTGGTCAGAGTCAGTAGCTACACATCCTACGCTCAGGGCAGTAAGGCCTAGTGGTCAGAGTCAGTAGCTACACGTCCTACGCTCAGGGCAGTAAGGCCTAGTGGTCAGAGTCAGTAACTACACGTCCTACGCTCAGGGCAGTAAGGCCTAGTGGTCAGAGTCAGTAGCTACACGTCCTACGCTCAGGGCAGTAAGGCCTAGTGGTTGGAGTCAGTAGCAACACTCCCTGCTCTCAGGGCAGTAAGGCCTAGTGATCGGAGTCAGTAGCAACACTCCCTGCTCTCAGGGCAGTAAGGCCTAGTGGTCAGAGTCAGTAGCGACACGTCCTACGCTCAGGGCAGTAAGGCCTAGTGGTTGGAGTCAGTAGCAACACTCCCTGCTCTCAGGGCAGTGAGGGCTAGTAGTCAGAGTCAGAAGCAACACACCCTGCTCTCAGGGCAGTGATGCCTACTGGGCAGAGTCAGTAGATACACTCCATCCTTTCGGGGCCGTGAGACCTAGCAGTCAGAGTCAGTAGCAACACAGGCGACTGTCACGTCAGTAAGGCCTAGTGGGCAGAGTAAATAGCAACACTCCCTGCTCTCAGGGCAGTAAGGCCTAGTGGTCAGATTCAGTAGCCACATTCCCTGCTCTCAGGGCAGTAATGCCTAGTGGTCAGATTCAGTAGCCACATTCCCTGCTCTCAGGGCAGTAATGCCTAGTGGTCAGAGTCATTAGCTACCCTCCCTGCTCTCAGGAAGAAAAACCCTAGTAGTCAGAGTCGGCAGCAACATTCCCTGCTCTCAGGGCAGTAAGGGCTAGTGGTCAGAGTCACTACCAACACACCATGCTCTTGCAGAAGTAATTGCTAGTGCTCAGAATCCATAGCTATCCTCCCTGCTCCCAGGGCAGTGAGGTGTAGTGGTCAGAGTCAATACCAACACTCCCTACTCTCAGAGCAGTGAGACCTAGTGGTCAGACTCAGTAGCAACACATTCTGCTCTCAGGGAAGATAGGCCTGGTGGCCAGAATCCAAAGCAACATACTCTGGTCTCAGGGCAGTAATGCCTAGTGGCCAGAGTCAGTAGCAACATTCAAAACACTCCCTACCCTCAGGGCTGTGAGGCCGAGTCAGTAGCAACACTCCCTGCTCTCAGGAAGTAAGGCCTAGCGGTCAGAGTCAGGAGGAACACTCCCTGCCCTCAGAGCAGTCAGGCCCAGTGGTCATAGTCTATAGCAACACACCCTGCTCTCAGGGCAGTGAGGCCTAGTGGTCAGCGTCAGACGCAACACACTCTGCTCCCAGGGCAGTGAGGCCTAGTGGTTAGAGTCAGACGCAGCACACTCTGCTCTCAGGGCAGTGAGGGCTAGTGGTCAGAGTCAGTAGCAACACTCCCTTCTGTGGGTCGGGGGCCACTGACCTACGGAAAAATCAGCTCCTGGCAGGGCTGGTGGTTGGCAGGAGGAGATGCTGCCGGAGGGGCGGAGGGGCCAGGGTAGCCCCCAGGCTGGAGGGAGGTGGTGAAGCTGGCGTCTGCTGTCAATCGCGTGGGGAGTTGGACCCCCAGAAAGCTGGGGCCTTTGGGGCAGATCCCCGCTGAGCGAGGGGTGGAGACCCAATGCTGACACGGACCCGGGGCAGAGTTTGGGCCTGGGGACCCCTTCCCCTTCCCCATTCACCCCCAAAAGCGGATACTACAACCGTGATTAGGCACTGTGAACACTAATCCCTACTGCTCTGAGAGCAGGGCATGTTGCTACTGACTCTGACCACTAGGCCTCACTGCCCTGAGAGCAAGGAGTGTTGCTACTCATGCTAACCACTAGGCCTCATTGTCCTGAGAGTAGGGACTGCTGCTACTGACTCTGAACACTAGGCCTGTCTGCCCTGAGAGCACGCAGTGTTGCTACTGATGCTGACCACTAGGCCTCACTGCTCTGGGAGCAGGGACAGTTGCTACTGACTGTAACCACTAGGCCTTACTGCCCTGAGAGCAGGGAGTGTTGCTACTGTCTCTGACCACTAGGCCTCACAGCCCTAAGAGTAGGGCGTGTTGCTTCTGACTATGACCACTAGGCCTCACTGCCCTGGGAGCAGGGACTGTTGCGACTGACTGTGACCACTAGTCCTTACTGCCCTGAGAGCAGGGAGTGTTGCTACTGACTCTAACCACTAGTCCTTACTGCCCTGAGAGCAGAGACTGTTGCTACTGACTGTGACCACTAGGCCTTACTGCCCTGAGAGCAGGGACTGTTGTTTCTGATTCTGACCGCTAGGCCTCACTGCCCTGAGAGCAGGGACTGTTGCTACTGACTGTGACCACTATCCCTTACTGCCCTGGATGGAGGGAGTTTTGCTACTGATTCTCACCACTAGGCCTCACAGCCCTAAGAGTAGGGAATGTTGCTACTGACTCTGACCACTAGGCCTCACAGCCCTGAGAGCAGGGAGTGTTGCTACTGACTCTGAACACTAGGCCTGTCTGCCCTGAGAGCGGGGACTGTTGCTATTGACTCTGACCACTAGGCCTTATTGACTGGGAGCAGGGACAGTTGCTACTGACTGTGACCACTACCCCTTACTGCCCTGGATGGAGGGAGTGTTGCTACTGACACTGACCACTAGGCCTTACTGCCCTGAGAGCGGGGACTGTTGCTATTGACTCTGACCACTAGGCCTTATTGACTGGGAGCAGGGACAGTTGCTACTGACTGTAACCACTTCGCCTTACTGCCCTGGATAGAGGGAGTTTTGCTACTGACTCTCACCACTAGGCTTTACTGCCCTAAGAGCAGGGAGTGTTGGTACTGACTCTAACCACTAGACCTTACTGCCCTGAGAGGAGGGACTGTTGTTTCTGATTCTGACTGCTAGGCCTCACTGCCCTGAGAGCAGCGACTGTTGCTACTGACTATGACCACTACCCCTTACTGCCCTGGACGGAGGGAGTTTTGCTACTGACTCTCACCACTAGGCTTTACTGCCCTCAGAGCAGGGAGTGTTGCTACTGACTCTAACCACTAGGCCTCACTGCCCTGAGAAGAGGAAATGTTGCTACTGAACCTCACCACTCGGCCTCACTGCTCTTTGAGCGGGTAGTGTTGCTTCTGATGCTCACACGCATCTCTGCCCCCGAGTAAGGGCCTGCCGTTGGGGGGCAGTGAATCGAGGGTTACGGAGTCTTCATCTCTTCCAGGTGATGGAGTCAATGTGGCTCCTCTACTGCCCGCCCCCCCGGCACCCAACTCTGGCTGGGCCCTCCTCTCCCCCCCTAGGCACCCGACTCTGGCTGGGCCCTCTCCTCCCCCCTAGGCACCCGATTCTGGCTGGGCCTCCTCCCCGGCACCCAACTCTGGCTGGGCCCTTCCCTCCCCAGGTATCCACCTGCGGCTGGGCCCTCCCCTTCCCCTAGGCACCCGATTCTGGCTGGGCCCTCCCCTCCCCGGCACCCAACTCTGGCTGGGCCTTCCTCCCCAGGTATCCACCTGCGGCTGGGCCCTCCTTCCCCTAGGCACCCGATTCTGGCTGGGCCCTCCTCCCCGGCACCCAACTCTGGCTGGGCCCTTCCCTCCCAGGTATCCACCTGCGGCTGGGCCCTCCTTCCCCTAGGCACCCGATTCTGGCTGGGCCCTCCTCCCAGGCACCCGACTCTGGCTGGGCCCTCCTCCCCCCAGGCACCCAACTCTGGCTGGGCCCTCCTCCCCACCCAGGCACCCGATTCTGTCTGGGCCCTCCTTCCCCACCCAGGCACCCGACTCTGGCTGGTCCGTCCCCTCCCCAGGCACCCGATTCTGGCTGGTCCGTCCCCCCCAGGCACCCCATTCTGGCTGGGCCTCTCCTCCCCGCCAGGCACCCAACTCTGGCTGGGCCTCATCTCCTCCCCAGGTACCCACCTGCGGCTGGGCCCTCCTTCCCCCTAGGCACCTGACTCTGGCTGGGCCCTCTCCTCCCAGGCACCCGACTCTGGCTGGGCCCTCCCTCCCCAGGCATCCGACTCTGGCTGGGCCCTCCTCCCCACCCAGGCACCCGATTCTGTCTGGGCCCTCCTTCCCCACCCAGGCACCCGACTCTGGCTGGTCCATCCCCTCCCCCCCCCAGGCACCCGATTCTGGCTGGTCCGTCCCTTCCCCCCCCAGGCACCCCATTCTGGCTGGGCCTTCCCCTCCCCCCCCCAGGCACCCGACCCAGGCTGCGGTGGGAGTAGCTAACAGCGCTGGGGGAGAGCCGCCGGCCGGACCAGCGGGTCCCTGATGCTGCCGCACCTCGCTGGAAATGTAACATTTGCATGAACGGCCCTTTCATGACTCTGCTTCGCTTCCTGCGGCAGAAAGCCAAGTGAATATTAATGGGCCCACACCTGCCTACCCTCCCGGCCACTGAAGGCTGGCGCAGAGGATTAATTAAATCACGAGGCATTGTCTGTTAGCGGGAAGCGTGCCTCTTCAAGGTGACGGAGCCCGGGGGCTGCCCCTCTCGAGAAAGGCAGCCCCTTTGGGACTCCGGGATGCGCCTGAACGGGCGCGCCCGCAGGGCCGTGTCTAAATCCGGCCCAGACGGCAGCCGACTCCCCCGACAAAGCCGGTGTCTGTCAAGCATTCTTCTCGCGCGGCGATCCGGCCTGACCTTTTTTTTGTGTGTGTGTCGTTTTTTGTCCGGGCGATTTCTCCGGGCCGAGAAAAGTGCCGGCCAAGCAGAATACAAAAGGGTCTGGTGAAATTCTATCTGCTCACCCTTTGTAATCTGCTGTTCCCAAACAAAACCCCCAGACTCGGGGGCCAGTTTGATGTGGGGCTACGGGGCTGCCAGCCGCATTTTTTCGTTGGCGTGGGGAGGAGTTTTTCTAGGAGCTGCCGAGCAATTATTCAGTGCTTTCTGCTGCTAATGCTGAAATATGGTGGGATGCCAGGAAAAAATCTATTATTTATCCAGCTCCCAATAAGAGAGAATGAGAGAGAAAAAAGAGAGGAAAAAAGAAAAAGAAAAAAGAGAGGGGAAAAAACGAGAGAGAAAAGAGCGAGAAAAAAGGGAAAAAAGAGAGGGAAACAAGAAAAAAAGAGACAGAAAAGTGCAAGAAAAAAGAGAAAAAGGAAAAAAGAGAGGGAAACATGAAAAAATGAGAGAGAAAAGAGAGAGAAAAAGGAAAAAAGAAAGGGAAACAAGAATAAAGAGAGAGAAACGAGTGAGAAAAAGAAAAAGAAAAGAGAGAGGGAAACAAGAATAAAGAGAGAGAAAAGAGTGAGAAAAAGAAAAGAGAGAGGGAAACAAGAAAAAGAGAGAGAGAAAAGAGCGAGAAAAAGGGAAAAAGAAAAAGACAGGGAAACAAGAAAAAAGAGAGAAAAGAAAAAGAGAGGGAAACAAGAATAAAGAGTGAGAAAAAGGAAAAAAGAAAAGAGAGAGGGAAACAAGAAAAAACGAGAGAGAAAAGAGAGAGAAAAAGGAAAAAAGAAAGGGAAACAAGACAAAAGAGAGAGAGAGAAAAGAGTGAGAAAAAAGGGAAAAAAGAAAAAAGAGAGGGAAACAAGAAAAAAGTGAGTGAGAAAAGAGAGAGAAAAAAAGAGAAAAAAGCAAAAAGAGAGGGAAACAAGAAAAAAAGAGAGAAAAGTGAGAGGGAAACAAGAAAAAATGAGAGAAAAAAGAGAAAAAAGCAAAAAGCGGGGGAAACATGAAAAAATAAGAGAGAAAAGAAAGAGAAAAAGGAAAAAAGAGAGGGAAACAAGAAAAAGAGAGAGAAAGAGAGAGAAAAAGGGAAAAAAAGAGAAGGAAACAAGAAAAAAAGAGAGGGAAACAAGAAAAAGAGAGAAAGAAAAGAGCGAGAAAAATTAAAAGAGAGGGAAACAAGAAAAAGAGAGAGAAAAAAGAGAAAAAGGAAAATGAGGGAAACACGAAAAAAGAGAGAGAGAAAAGAGCGAGAAAAAATTAAAAAGAGAGGGAAACAAGAAAAAAAGAGAGAGGGAAACAAGAAAAAGAGAGAGAAAAAAAGAGAAAAAAGAAAATGAGGGAAACACGAAAAAAGAGAGAGAGAAAAGAGCGAGAAAAAAGAGAAAAAGGAAAAAAGAGAGGGAAACAAAAAAAAAAGAGAGAGGGAAACAAGAAAAAGAGAGAGAAAAAAAGAGAAAAAAGAAAATGAGGGAAACACGAAAAAAGAGAAAGAGAAAAGAGCGAGAAAAAAGAAAAAGAGGGGAAAAAAGAGAGAGAGAAACCGAAAAAGAGTGAAAAAGAGAAAAAAAGAAACAGAGGGAGAAAGGCAGAATAATTCCTTTCCACGAGCGTTTCAATTTGGAGCGTGGAGAATTCAGCCAACCTGCACACTGAAGGGCCGAACAAAAGAGAAAGGCAGCGCCCTGTGGTCGGTTTGGTTTTGAAAAGACATGTGACTAATAATGACCCGGCGGTATTGTCTGAGACCGTTGGATTAGTAGGCTTCTAAAAAGAGAACGATTTTCCCCAATCGGTCATATGAAGCAATGTTGCTATTACAGGACAGGATGAACCTCTCTAGTCCGGCACCCTTGGAGAGAATTTTCTGAATCACGGGAGATCAATAATGTCTAGCGGTGTTACCGTTTCCACTGCTTGCTGGGCTCTTAGAAAAGATTTTGGGGTAAATTCGAGCTAAATAACAGCCCAGTACACTGAGCGCCAGGATGGGTGGCTGTAAACAAACTTTATGGAACTGCGGGGAAATTTACCAAACCCATGAAAAGCGGACATCGGGCAAACTAATATTATGCCGGACTACAGAGGTTGCCGGACTGGAGAATTCTGGATTAGAGAGGTTGGACCTGGATTAGTTAAACATTTTCATGAATGACTTGAGTCATGGAGTAGAGAGTGCTTATAAAACTTCCCAGGTGACTCCACGCAGGGAAGGGTTGCAAGCGCTCTGGAGGTCGGACATCCAAAACGACCTTGACCCATTGGAGAATTGTTCTGACCTCAGCAAGATGAAATTCAACAAAGAGAAGTGCGAAGTAAGAAGGACAAAACATCTGGGAAGGGTGCGGAGGTGCTGCAGGGATTCCAGAGCTGAGCAACAAGCATGAGAAATGGTCTAGGACAGCGGTTCCCAACCTCTGGTACTGCAGGGGGTCCGTGGAAAGTTTAAAAATAAGGATCAGGCCCACTGCGGAGGGCCCGATCCTTTCTTTTTCTCTTTTTCTCTCTCTCTTTTTTCTCTCTCTTTTTCCTTTTTTCTCCTCTTTTCTCTCTTTTCTTTCTTTTCTTTTTCTCTTTTCTCTCTTTTTCTCTTTCTCTTTTTCTTATTTCCTCTCTTTTTCTTTTTCTATTTTTTCTTTTTCTTTTCCTCTTTTTTCTCTCTTTTTCTCTTTTTCTTTCCTCTCTTTTCTTTTCTCTTTTCTCTCTCTCTTTCTCTCTCTTTTTCTTGTTTCCCCTCTTTCTCTCTTTTCCTTTTTCTCTTTTCTCTCTCTTTTTCTTTTCTCTCTCTTTTTCTCTCTCTTTCTTTTTCTCTTTTCTCTTTCTCTTTTTTCTTTCCTTTCTTTTTCTTTTCTCCATTTTTCTTGTTCTTTTTCTCTCTTTTTCTTTTCCTCTCTTTTTCTTTTCCTCTCTCTTTTCTCTCTCTCTCTTTTTTCTTGTTTCCCTTCTTTTCTCTCTTTTTTCTCTTTTCCCTCTTTTTCCTTTTTTCTCTTTTTTCTCTCTCCTCTCTTTTTTCTCTTTTTCTCTCTCGATTTTTTCTTTTCTCTCTCTCTCTTTTCTCTCTTTTTTCTTTTCATCTTTCTCTCTTTTCTCTCTCTCTCTTTTCTCTCTTTTTTCTCTCTCTGAGTATGTCTAGACTACAACGTTCTTGCAGAAAAAGGTACGCAAAATGTGCTCCGCATTTTGCGTACCTTTTTCCTCTTTTTTTTTCGGAAGAGGCTTTTCCGAAATTGGGCCCGTCTACACTGGGCCAAATTTTGGAAAAAATCTCTCTTTCAGAAGAGCCCTTCTTCCTCGTGGAACGAGAAAAACAGGGCTTCCGAAAGAGCGTGTTTGCCCTTGCGCCAAAAAAAAGCAGAAGAGCAAACGTGTTCCCTTAATTTGGCAGAGTTTGTTCAGGATACCTCCGGTACCCTGAAAACCCACCACGATCTAGACGTACCTTTTCTTTCTTTCTTTCTTTCTTTCTTTCTTTCTTTCTTTCTTTCTTTCTTTCTTTCTTTCTTTCTTTCTCCTCCCCCTCTCTCTTTTTTCTTTTCTTGCTCTCTTTTTTCTCTTTTTTGCTCTCTTTCTTTATTTCTCTTTTTCTCTCTTTTTCTCTTTCTCTCTCTTTTTTTCTTGGTTCCCTCTCTTTTTCCTTTTTTCTCTTTTATTCTCTCTCTTTTTTCTCTTTTTCCTTTTCTCTATCTCTCTTTTTCCTCTCTTTTTCTCTCTCTTTTTTTCTTGGGTTCCCTCTCGTTTTTCTTTTTTCTCTTTTGTTCTCGCTCTTTTTTCTCTTTTTTCTTTTCTCTATCTCTCTTTTTTCTCTCTTTTTCTCTTTTTTTCTCTCTCTCTCTTTTTTTCTCTTTTTCTCTTTCTCTCTCTCTTTTCTTCTTGGTTCCCTCTCTTTTTTCTCTTTTCTCTTTTCTCTATCTCTCTTTTTCCCCCTCTTTTTCTCTTTTTTTCTCTTTCTTTTTTTCTCTTTTCCTTTCTCTCTCTCTTTTTTTCTTGGTTCCCTCTCTTTTTTCTCTTCTCTCTTTTTCTCTCTTTTTTCTTTTAGTCTCTCTTTTTTTCTTTTTTTTTTCTCCTGCAGGGAGAGGGTGCCATGAAATCCTAATCAATCGAAAAGGGGTCCGTATGCTAGAAAAAGTCGGGAACCACTGGTCTACACGGTGCTTGGTCCTACCAGGAGGGCAGGAGATGGGACTTGATGACCTCTCGAGGTCCCTTCCTGTTGTAGGATCCTGTGATTCTCTCTGGGAAGGAGGTAAACCCTTATTTCTGGTTGTTGTCCCACCTTGCCGCAACTTGGAATGACTGAAACAACATTGCAGAACAGCCCTGGAGGTATATCCACATCTGTGCTCTCCGTTAGCCAGGAGTTTTGACTGCCATCAAGGGCCTATCAACCGGCCAAGAGCGGACTGTCCTGTTCCACTGTGTATGAATCCCCAGGGGCACATTGCTTGTCCAAATACATGGGCCTCGGGTCGTTTTGGCCACGGGCCTGTCAGATCCTTCCAAGATGACTCGAACCATCTGGACTCTTGTGGAGGATTTGACCCGGGCCGAGAGCACGAGTCTCGCCAAGAAAAACTCATCCCCAATTCCCAGCAGAGTCACAATCTGTCTGACACCCGGCCCGGCTGCCAATTTCCTGCTAAAAGCCCGTCCGTGCAATAGGCTAATGAGCGGGGGATGGGGCGGGCATGCTGTGATTGGCCGTTCTTCCGATCGGGGCCGTTCGGGGACCCTCCCTTTTGGCCAGCTTCCCCCCACCGGTCAGGACTTGGCAGAGCGGGGACCCGTGACCAGGCCTGGCAGGAGAATCCCCGCTGCTTTTGGCAGGGGGAGACGGAAACCTTGGCGGAAGCCGTCAAGGTTGTGAATAATAATCTCTGGGTTGCGTGCCAAGGCTGCGCGGGGTTGGCTGAGAGGACTGGCATTAATCATCGGGCTGGCAGAGACCTCAGGAGTCACCGAGTCCAACCACCTGCCCAAAGCAGGGCCAACCCCGACTCCATCCTCCCACCCAGGGCGTGGTCAAGCTGGGCCTTCAAAACCTCTCGGGATGGAGAGTCCATGGTGTTGTCATGGTGCCCGTTGCTAGCGAGACATTCCCACGGCAATGTCGGTCATGCCGTTGGGCATGGTGGTAGCCCTGTTTTGGCCCCAACGGCCCATTTCCCCACCCTTCACACTAAGTCATCTCAGCCAGGGCTTGGTCAAGCTGGGCCTTCAAAACCTCAAGAGATGGAGAGGCCACAGTGTTGTCATAGCGCCTGTTGCTAGGAGACATTCCCACGGCAATGTCGGTCATGCCGTTGGGCATGGTGGTAGCCCTGTTTTGGCCCGAACGGCCCATTTCCCCACCCTTCACACTAAGTCATCTCAGCCAGGGCTTGGTCAAGCTGGGCCTTCAAAACCTCAAGAGATGGAGAGGCCACGGTGTTGTCATGGTGCCCGTTGCTAGGGAGACATTCCCACGGCAACGTCGGTCATGCTGTTGGGCATGGTGGTAGCCCCTTTTCGGCCCCATTGGCCCATTTCCCCGCCCTTCACACTAACTCATCTCAGCCAGGGCTTGGTCAAGCTGGGCCTTCAAAACCTCTAGGGATGGAGAGGCCACAGTGTTGTCACGATGCCCTGTTGCTAGGGAGACATTCCCACGGCAACGTCGGTCATGCTGTTGGGTATGGCAGTAGCCCCATTTCGGCCCTAATGGGCCATTTACCCACCCGTCGCCCTAACTCATCTCAGCCAGAGCTTGGTCAAGCCGGGCCTTCAAAACCTCTAGAGATGGAGAGTCCACCACCTCATCCCAGCGCTTCCCCACCCTCCTCGGGAAATCGTGTGTCCTACTCTCCAACCTCGACCTCCCCCACGGCAACTTTGAGACCGTTGCTCCTCATTGCGCCACCTCTAAGAACAGCCTCCCTCCAGCCTCTTTGGACAGGCCCTGGTGGCCAAGGATGTCTGAAGATCCGCCCAGCAAAGCAACCACCCCTAACCAATCCCGTTGCAGATGCTCGGGGATTTACCTCAGGAGTCGTCGAGTCCAACCTCCTGCCCAAAGCAGGACCAATCCTGGCGCAATCATCAGACCAGGGCTTGGTCAAGCCGGGCCTTCAAGACCTCTAGGGATGGAGACTCCACCACCTCCCTAGGGAACCTGTTCTAGAGCTTCCCGACCCTCCTAAAGCAGGAGATGAGAAATCCCACAGATGTCCGTGGCATCCAGCAGCGGGAAGCTACGCTCCCCGGGATTCCCGTCTTGTCCCCGGGCTTGGAGATGAACAGAGACAGGAGTCCAAGATCCATATGGGCCTGCTCATGGTCCCTTAGGGACATTGGAAGGTGGCCGTCTGACCACAGGGATGGGGACACCGTTCCTGGAGCAAGGATCTCTTCACTACAGAAGGAGGGTTGGAGTTGCAACGTTAAATCCGAGGTGGCCCTTCATCCAGTCCGGCTCGGAAGAAAAGCCCTAGCCAGCAGGATCTGGGTCTTGATACCACGGAGATACGATCCACCAGTTTTTGTTCATGCAGCGCATGGTCAACCTGTGGAACTCCTCGCTGGAGGATGTGGGGAATAAGTAGCAGGTTGAAAACAAACCCAAGGAAGTTTTTCTTCATGCAGCACAGTCAACCTGTGGAACTCCTCGCTGGAGGATGTGGGGAATAAGTAGCAGGTTGAAAACAAACCCAAGGAAGTTTTTCTTCACGCAGCACAGTCAACCTGTGGCACTCCTCGCCGGAGGATGTGGGGAATAAGTAGCAGGTTGAAAACAAACCCAAGGACATTTTTCTTCATGCAGCACAGTCAACCTGTGGCACTCCTCGCCGGAGGATGTGGGGAATAGGTAGCAGGCTGAAAACAAACCAAAGGAAGTTTTTCTTCATGCAGTGCACAGTCAACCTGTGGCACTCCTTGCTGGAGGATGTGGGGAATAGGTAGCAGGCTGAAAACAAACCAAAGGAAGTTTTTCTTCATGCAGTGCACAGTCAACCTGTGGAACTCCTCGCTGGAGGATGTAGGGAATAGGTAGCAGGCTGAAAACAAACCAAAGGAAGTTTTTCTTCATGCAGTGCACAGTCAACCTGTGGAACTCCTCGCTGGAGGATGTAGGGAATAGGTAGCAGGCTGAAAACAAACCAAAGGAAGTTTTTCTTCATGCAGTGCACAGTCAACCTGTGGCACTCCTCGCTGGAGAATGTGGGGAATAGGTAGCAGGCTGAAAACAAACCAAAGGAAGTTTTTCTTCATGCAGCGCACAGTCAACCTGTGGCACTCCTCACTGGAGGATGTGGGGAATAGGTAGCAGGCTGAAAACAAACCAAAGGAAGTTTTTCTTCATGCAGCGCACAGTCAACCTGTGGAACTCCTCGCTGGAGGATGTGGGGAATAAGTAGCAGGTTGAAAACAAACCCAAGGAAGTTTTTCTTCATGCAGTGCACAGTCGACCTGGGGAACTCCTCGCTGGAGGAGGTGGTGAAAACCAGGACTTGAACAGGGTTCAAACAAGAGCTAGATATATTCATGGAGGTTAGGTCCATCAATGGCTATTTGCAAGGATGGGTAGGAATGGTGTCCCTAGTCTCTGTTTGCCCCTCTGAAAGCCCTCCCATCCAGCCAGCCATTCTTCCTGGTTCATTCCTCCCCCAATCACGTTTGCTTGTGATTCTCCTCAGCTTTGGAGAACCGGCCCTTTGGACACCCCATGTCTGGTGGGACAGCCCCGTTTGCCTGCAGTGACTGCTGGGAGCTCACACACATTTGTAGACCACAGCCAGCTTCCAGTCTTCCATTGCCCTGGGTTGGAAAATCATCCGCCGTTTGTAATAACGCCAGGGAGGCTATGGGAGCCTCCGTGTCCCCCATAAAAACGCCACCAAGGGACCCATGTTCCCTAACATAAGAACAGGGGGTCACCCAATGAAATAGGCAGCAGGTTTAAAACAAAGCAAGGGAAGTTCTTCATTACTCGGTGCACCATCCACCTGTGGAACTCCTCGCCACAGGATGCGGGGAAGGTCAGGTCTTTAACAGCATTCACAAAGGAGCTAGATGACTTCATGGAGGACAGGTCTGTCAATACATATCAGCCAGGATGGGTAGGGGTGGTGTCCTGAGCCTCTGTTTGTCTGGATATGGGTGACAGGAGAAGGATCAGTTGATGGTTCCCTTTTCTGTTCACTCTCTCGGGACACCTGGCATTGGCCACTGTCAGCAGACAGGACACTGGGCTAGATGGACCTTTTCTTCACTTGGTGCACGGTCAACCTGTGGAACTCCTTGCTGGAGGATGTGGTGAATAAGTAGCAGGTTTAAAACAAACCAAAGGAAGACATTATGGTGTGGCCATTCTTATGTTCTTATGTACACCCCCCTCTACTTGCCGGTGGTTTCACCCTCTGGGCTCGGGCTGGTTTTGCTGACCCTGGCATGCAAAATACCCGAGGGGAAAGTTGTTAAATGTGGCAAATTGCCTGTTTTCCACCTTATCCAGCCCTTCCAGGCCAAGGGGAATGGCTCCCCCTCCAGGAGTCGGCTGGCCCTAGGGGTGCTGCCCGTTGGACTCAGTTCTTCCTGGAACGCGCAGCTTTGCCCCCTGCCCCTTCTTGCCCTGGGGCAGGGCACCATAACCTTCTTTGGATGCCCGGGGCCAGGTGCAGCATATGCTGGCTGTCAGAAACCGCGTAAGCTGTTCCCCCGTGTCCCACGGAGAACTTCCTAGTTAAGAGCTAGCCTGCTTCCCTTAAGCATCCTGTTGAAACGGGCGGGCTACATCAAAGAGAACAAGAGTTTAAAAGGCAGCTCATCCGTGATGAGAGAGGCATCATGGCAGACTTTATGGGAGGAAGGTGGGGGGGGGTCAGCGAGGGGTGGGGAGCAACCAGTTCCTGCACCCCTATCCCCAGCCAGGTGTGACTCTCAGCTAGCAGGTGGAATAGAAGATTTATTAGTTCACAGGGATACAGCGTGGAACAGATTTGAAGCACAGGAAGCAGGAACCGACAGTACAATCCATCTTGCCCCCCATCGCCCCCAAACAAGAGGCTAGGGACACCATTCCTACCCATCCTGGCAAATACGTATCGATGGACCTAACCTCCATGAATGTATCTAGCTCTTTTTTGAGGGCTGTTCAAGTCCTGGTCTTCACCACATCCTCCGGCGAGGAGTTCCACAGATTGACTGTGCACTGCATGAAGAAAAACTTCCTTTGGTTTGGTTGAAACCTGCTGCCTCTTCATTTCCTTCAGTGACCCTGTGACGGGGCAGAAGCGCCCGGCACTCCGACCGGCCCGGGGGCCGTATGCCTGGTGGCACTCCGGACGGGGACGGGAGCCGCCGAGTCGGGCAGCCCGGGACCAGAACGCAAACGGTGCGGCGGTGCGCTGGGTGTTCCCAGGCAGCCGCGGCCGCAGGAAGCCTGGGCAAGCCGGGGAAACCCAGTGATGTCGCGGTGCGCGTGACGTCACCCTGTAGCTGCACCGCCAGGCCGGAAGCAGACCCACGCCGGACCGGGCAGGGCCCCGCCGGCGAACAGCGGTGCGGGGATTTAAACCCCGGCAGGCAACGGTGCAAGAGGGGAGCACGGAGAGCATCCTCTCCCGGGTGAGGACAACGAATGGGCCCAAAGCCGAGGAGGTAAGCCCCGACTCGGCGGGTCAAACCCAGGTGGGGAGAGGAAGCAGCCCAGGGCGGGCACAAAGAGCCAGCGGGCTGGCGTGTTAAGGCAGTCGCCCCACCAGCCGGACCAGACAACCCTGCTGTCCACGTCCTTAGGGCCCTGGGCTGGGGTCCACGAGAGGGGGCGGGCCCGGACCCCCCTCTCCCCATCGGGGGAAGCGAACCGACCTCTGGCGTGAAAGAGGCCGGCGTACCCAAGGTACGGGAACTGGAGATGCTGAAAGGCGATTGGAGAGGTGACGGGAGCACGGGACAAGGGGGGAAGGCGGCAAGTAGGACCGCACCCACAACGAAAACGTTTCTGGGGGACGTTTACAGACCCCTAGTCCTTACATTATGGGAACAAGTAAATAACTTTTCTTTGTTCGCTTTTTCCACACCAGACATGATTTTATAGACCTCTATCCTATCCCCCCTTAGTCTCCTCTTTTCTAAGCGGAAAAATCCAAGTCTTTTTAATCTCTCTTCATATGGGACCCGTTCCAAACCTTGAATCATTTCTGTTGCCCTTTGCTGAACCTTTTCCAACGCCAAGAGATCTTTTTGGAGATGAGGCGACCCCATCTGTACAAAGTATTCAAGATGTGGGCGTCCCATGGTTTTATACAGAGGCAATAAGATATTTTCGGTCTTATTCTCTGTCCCTTTTTTAATGATTCGTCACATGCTGTTTGCTTTTTGACGGCCACTGCCCACTGAGTGGATGTTTTCAGAGAATGATCCACAATGACTCCAAGATCTCGCTCTTGAGGAGTTGTAGCTATATTAGTCCCCATCATATTGTATGTATAATTGGGGTTATTTACTCCAATGTGCATTACTTTGCATTTATCAGCATGAAATTTCATTTTCCATTCATTGCCCATTCACTTAAGGTATGTCCACACTTGCTCCCTAGTTCGAGCTAGGGATGCAAATGTAGCCGACCGAAATTGCTAATGAAGTGGGGATTTAAATATCCCACGTTTCATTAGCATAATCTCGCCCACGTGTTATTCCACTCAACAGCTGAATCGAACCAGGAAGTGCACTCTGGGACGCATTAGTTCGAATCAAACCCCTTGGTTTGAACTAACGTTACTCCTCATTTTTTGAGAGAGAAAGAGAGACAAAAGAGAGACAAAAAGAGAGAGAAAAAGGAAAAAAGAGAGGGAAAAAGAGAAAAGATTGAAAAAGAGAGAGAAAAAAGAGCAAGAAAAAGAAAAAGAGAAAAATGAGAGGGACACAAGAAAAAAGAGAGAGAAAAAGAGAAAAAAAGAAAAAAGAGAGAGAAAGAGAAAGAAAGAGAAAGAAATGAGAGAGAGAAGACAGACAAAAAGAAAAAGGAAAAAGAGAGAGAAAAAGAAAAAGAGAAAAAGAGAAAGAAAAGATAGAAAAAGAGAGTGAGAAAGAGAGAAAGAGAGAGAAAGAAAAAAGAGAGACAAAAAGAATGAGGGAAAAAGAAAAAGAAAAAGAGAGAAAAAGAGCAAGAAAAAGAGAAAAATGAGAGAGGGAAACAGAAAGAGAGAAAAAAAGAGAGAAAAGAAAAAAGAGAGAAGAGAAAAAGGAGAAAAAAGAGAGAGGGAAACAGGAAAATGGAGAGAGAGAGAAAAGAGAAAAAGAGAAAGAGAAAGAAAAAGAGATAAAGAGAAAAGGAAAAAGAGAGAGGGAAAAGAGAAAAAAGAGCAAGAAAAAAGAGAAAAACGAGAGAGGGAAACAGAAAGAGAGAGAAAGAAAAATGAGTGAGAAAAAAAAAAAGACAAAAGGGAGAAAGGAAAAAAGAAAAAGAGAGAGGGAAACAGGAAAAGGGAGAGAGAGAAAGAAGAAAAGAGAGAAGAAGAGAAAGGGAAAGAAAAGAGATAAACAGAGAGAAAGAGAGAGAGGGAAAAGAGAAACGAGAAAAAGAGCAAGAAAAAGAGAAAATGAGAGAAGGAAACAGAAAGAGAGAGAAAGAAAAAATGAAAAAAAGACAAAAGGAGAAAAGAAAAAAGAGAAAAAAGAGAGAGGGAAACAGGAAAAGGGAGAGAGAGAAAGAAGGGGAAAAGAGAGAGAAGAGAAAGGGAAAGAAAAAGAGATAAACAGAGAGAAAAAGAGAGAGGGAAAAAGAGAAACGAGAAAAAAGAGCAAGAAAAAGAGAAAATGAGAGAAGGAAACAGAAAGAGAGAGAAAGAAAAATGAGTGAGAAAAAGAAAAAGGGAGAAAAGAAAAAGAAAAGAGAGGGAAACAGGAAAAGGAGAGAGAGAAAGAAGGGGAAAAGAGAGAAAAGAGAAAGGGAAAGAAAAAGAGATAAACAGAGAGAAAAGAGAGAGGGAAAAAGAGAAAAAGAGCAAGAAAAAGAGACAAATGAGAGAAGGAAACAGAAAGAGAGAAAGAAAATGAGTGAGAAAAAGAAAAAGAAAAAGGGAGAAAAGAAAAAGAGAGAGGGAAACAGGAAAAGGGGGAGAGAGAAAGAGGGGGAAAAGAGAGAAAAAGAGAAAGAAAGAAAGAAAAAAGAGATAAACAGAGAGAAAAAAGAGAGAGGGAAAAAGAGAAAAGAGAAAAATGAGAAAGGGAAACAGGAAAAGGGAGAGAGAGAGAGAAAGAGTAGAAAAAGAGAGAAAAAGAGAAAGAGAAAGAAAAGAAGATAAAGAGAGAGGGAAAAAGAGAAAAGAGAGAAAAGAGAGAAACAGAAAGGATCGGGCCCGCTGCGGTGGGCCTGGGCCTTATTTTTAAACTTTCGAGGAACCCCCTGCAGTACTACTAGACCACAGGTTGGGAACCGCTGCTCTAGACAAACCCAACCCGCTGAGATCGAGCACACAACCTCTGGTAACACACGGCGACTCAGGTGGCAAAGCCAAGCAGCCCCAACGTCGGAAGCCGAAAGAACCGAGTTTCGCCTCGCCTAGCGAAGGGCCGGCAGAGAACCAAACGCATCCGGGAACGGAGAAGCGCTATCGACGCAACAGGACGACGTTGGCACGGGCATGAACCGGCCGTGAATAGGTGTCGGCTGGAAGCTTTCTATCCATCAGCGGAAGAAAGTCCCGGATCAGCCGCCTAGTGGGCGGGGTGGGGCCGACACTGTCATTGGATTGACGGCGATCTTTAAAGAAATTCAATTGACGAGAGATCATGGCAGGAGGCAGGACTTGGACACGAAGCCACGTGCAGGGAGGCAGAAGGTCTCACGATGCCACCAGAGATGTCACCAGGAGGGGAGGCGTCACAGCAAGCCCCGCCCAAGAGACCTGAGTGACAGGACCCTGTGGCCCCCGGATTGGTCAAATGCCCTGATTTAATCCCGGGCCTGCCCCAGGAAGTTATCCGCTATGGAGACTCGTCGAGTGTCGGTCTTAGATCCCGATCGCCCACGTCTGATCTTTGTTGACCGGACTTGAACGTCCACCAGCTCCAGCCTGGTGTCTCCCGTCCTTCATGGGCAGATCTCCGCCCCGCGACGTCCCCTCGCCAGGACTGCCGGAGACCTTGTCTTAGGCCTGTAACATCTCAGGCTGGAGGGGTCAGGAAGGGGTGAGCTCGCCCCCCGAATGTTTTGTCTCGCTTGGTGTTTGTTTTGTCTCCTTCCTCGGAAGCATCGGCCAGGGCTGGAGATGGGACCCAGGCTGGGGTGGCGCTAAGGTGGCCCTGAGCGTGATCTCTCTGCTTGGCGGCCTTGCTCTTCTCCACCGCTCCGGGTCCCACTGGTGGCCATCCGTGCAATTGGCTGCACGAGCATTTCACACCCTCTCGCACGAGTTTTTTTTTTTTTTAACCCTTCCGGCCATCAGCAGCTCTTCTCCCCCTTCCGCCCCGTCTCACTCGGTTCTTTTGGGGTCATCCAGGATGGCTCGTTCGTAGAACACCCCCGCACCTGGATCTTCACGAAGGGATCATTAACGGCGTCACGATCAAACCGTCCCGGAAATCCTTGCGAACGCCGCAGAGCTCCAAGGCAGGGGGGCCGCCGGGTCCCATTTGAAGGCGGGTCTGCGCCTCTCGTTACGGGGATTCATTGAGTCACGAGGGACCGGGATCATGATCTAATCTGTCCTCCTGCGGAACAGGTCGTTCCACCCGGCCGCGCCTGCGTCGAGCGCCGCGGCATGTCGATGAGGCAGATCGCGGCTTGATTGGGAGGCGCCACGTGGTGGACAATCCGCCACGTTCCTTGGGGGCTCCTTCCCCTGGCTAATTACCTCCCAGGCAAAAACGTGGGGCTTTGTCTAGCCCGGGGACGGGGCGCAAAGGGGCCGGATTTGGAGAAATCCGAAATTTGTGAAGTGGCCCCATTTTAAAAACTATTGCCCACGCCGGCCTACCCCCGGCATCCCTCCCCCCCACCTGCTCAGCGCCTCAGCTACCTGGCCCCCTGACACGTGGCCTAGCTCCCAGCCCCCTGCTCTAACCACTAGTCCCCACTGCCCCGCTCTAATCACTAGTCCCCACTGGGCTCCCAGGAGCCCCAAATGGAGAGGTGGTTCTCCATTTGTCTGCTAGGCCAGTGGTCCCCAACCTGTGGTCCATGGACCCCTGGGGGTCGGCCACGGTACTGCAGGGGCCTCTGTGCCTCTGTGCCACCCGTTCCCTGTGCCGCCCCTGTACCCCAGTTCCCGCACCCCTCTGGCTCCGCGCCGCCCGTTCCCCGCGCTGCCCCTGCGCCCCACATCTTGCTCCCCTGCACCCCGGTCCCCCTGCTCTCCCTGTTCCCTGCGACTCTCTCGCTCTGCGCCGCCCCTGCACCGCGCACCCTGCTCCCCCCGATCCCTGTGCCCCTGTGCCACCCGTTCCCTGTGCTGCCCCTGCACCCTGGTCCCCGTGCCCCTCTGGCTCTGTGCCCCCTCTGCACTCCGCTGCCCCTTTTCACTGATCCCTTCTGGGTCTGTGCCCCCCATTCCCCACACTGCCCCTGTACCCCGATCCCTCTGCCCCTCCTGTTCCCCGTGTCCCATTCCCTGTGCCTCCTCTGCACCCTGCACCCTGCTCCCCCCAATCGCTGCAACCCATTCCCCACTCTGCGCCTCCCGTTCCTCATGCCACCCCTGTACCCCCCACACTGTTGTCCACATCCCTCTGGCTCTGCACACCCCAGTCCCCCTGCTTCCCCCGGTCCCTGCGCCCCTCTGGCTCTGTGCCCCCTCTGCACCCCGCATCCCCTTTTCCCTGCACCCCTCTGGCTCTGCACCGCCTGTTCCCTGTGCCGCCCCTGCACCCTGGTCCCTGCACCTCTCTGGCTCTGTGCCCCCTCTGCACTCCGCAGCCCCTTTTCCCTGCACCCCTCTGGGTCTGTGCCCCCCATTCCCTGCACTGCCCCTGGACCCCGATCCCTCTGCCCCTCCCGTTCCCCGCGTCCCAATATCTGTGCCTCCCCTGCACCCTGCTCCCCCCATCCTTGCGTCCCTCTGACTCTGCGCCTCCCGTTCCCCGTGCCACCCCTGTACCCCCCATGCTGTTCCCCGCATCCCTCTGGCTCTGCATCGCCACCCCTGTACCCCCACACTGTTCCCCGCATCCCTCTGGCTCTGCATTGCCACCCCTGTAACCCCACACTGTTCCCCGCATCCCTCTGGCTCTGCATCGCCACCCCTGTACCCCCACACTGTTCCCCGCATCCCTCTGGCTCTGCATTGCCACCCCTGTACCCCCCACACTGTTCCCCGCATCCCTCTGGCTCTGCATCGCCACCCCTGTACCCCCCACACTGTTCCCCGATCCCTCTGGCTCTGCATCGCCACCCCTGTACCCCCACACTGTTCCCGCATCCCTCTGGCTCTGCATCGCCACCCTGTACCCCACACTGTTCCCGCATCCCTCTGGCTCTGCATCGCCACCCTGTACCCCCACACTGTTCCCCGCATCCCTCTGGCTCTGCATCGCCACCCCTGTACCCCCCACACTGTTCCCCGCATCCCTCTGGCTCTGCATCGCCACCCCTGTACCCCCCACACTGTTCCCCGCATCCCTCTGGCTCTGCGGACCCCAGTCCCCCTGCTTCCCCTGGTCCCCGTGCCCCTCTGGCTCTGTGCCTCCCGTTCCCTACGGTGAACCCTGCTCCCCCAGGAAGTCGACAAAACGCGGCAGTTTTGTACAAGGCGCTATTGCATCGAAACTCTGCTTTTTTGAAAGAGAGCGTCTAGACTCTCTTCCGAAAAAACGGCTTGCTTTTTCGACAATACCGATCGTAGCCTAGACGCTCCTTTTCGACAGCGGCTTTGTCGACAGATACTGTCGACAAAGCGTCTGTCGAAAAAGGTGTGCGGTCTAGACGTAGCCATGGAGCTGGAAGCGACCTCAGGAGGTCATCAAGTCCATCCCCCTGCCCAAGGCAGGACCAATCCCAACTCAATCAACCCAACCAGGGGTTGGTCAAGCCAAGACTTAAACACCTCTAGGGATGGAGATTCCACCCCCTCCCTAGGGAACCCATCCCCGTGCTTCACCGCCCTCCTAGGGAAATTGTTTTTCCTAATATTCAACCTAGGTTTCCATCACTGTAACTTGAGACCATTGCTTCTCCTTCTGCCCCACTGAGAACAGCCTCTCTCCATCCTCTTTGGGACCCCCCTTCAGGGAGTTGAAGGCTGCTCTCAAATCCCCCCTCACTCTTCTCTCCTGCAGACTAAACAAACACAAATCCTTCAGCATCTCCTTGTAGGTCATGTGCTCCAACCCCCGAATCATTTTGGTCACCCTCCGCTGGACCCTCTCCAATGCGTCCACATCCTTTCTGTAGTGGGGGGCCCAGAACTGGACACAATACTCCAGATGTGGCCTCCCCAGAGCCGAATCAAGGGGAATAATCACTTCTCTAGATCTGCTGGCAATGCTCTTCCTAACGCACCCTAATATGCCATTAGCCTTCTTGGCTACAAGGGCGCCCTGTTGACTCATCTCCAGTAATAAATAAGAACGTGGTTACGTCTCCCTGGAATAGTCCTGGTTTCCCTTGGCTCTAAAAACGGACCCACACGGCAGTCTGCCGCCACTTGAACGCGCGTATGAAATCCTTGCTACGGACAAAGACACCGCCCGCAAAGTTGGGTACGTGAAAAGGCCGACGCCGAACGGCGGCCGCAAGCCGTCGATTTCCACGACGCGGCAACGCGGCCAACCCACGCTCACTTCTGACAAGGTCGAGGCTGCGACTGTTAAAGTCTCTCTTCCGCTTGCTCCTCTACTCAGCAAGATACGGCCGCTGCCGGGCGCGGCGCTGGGGTATTGCCGCATGCTGATTAGACACAGATGGGAGATTAATTGCTGATTTCCAAAGGCCAGGAATCCCCCTGTGGCCGAGAGACATCCCCAACCAACCTCACGAGCTGCGAATATTTTCTGACGCTGCAGTTCAGCGCTGCAGAGACAAATGACTCCAGCAATTGCTGCTCACCAAAGCGCAATGAGCAGGGTGGCCAACCCACAGACATTTCATTTACGGACAAAACGGGAAAAATGTACGGACAGATCCATTTTTTTATGGACATAATTTTTATCCTATATTAAGACGACATAAATGGCCCAAAATGAAAAGTATTTGTTGTCATTCAGACATCACACGAACAATCTGCTATTTCACCACTTTCATGTAGTTAGCCATGGTCCTGGAAGTTTTCCGTTTCGTGATCGTACATCCGAACACTGACGTTGTTCACCATTGAGCTAAATCAACAATGAAAACGTCCAATTTCCGCTGCTCCACAGTAAAAAGGCTGAAGCAGCACAGACGAAATGTCATTGCTATAAAACAGCATTTCTTAAAGTGTGTTTCGTGCCACACCGCGGCGAGAACAGAATTCAAAATGGCCGCCCTTAAAGGGGCAAGCCTCCCTTTTTTTTTTTCTCAACAAAAAAATCATAGAATCATAGAATATTAGGAATGGAAGGGACCTGGAGAGGTCATCGAGTCCAGTCCCCTGCCCTCATGGCAGGACCCACTACTGTCTAGACCAGGGGTTCCCAACCTTTTTCGGTCCCCATAACCCTTGGCTTTTAGTAAACCTTCCCGTACCCTCTATTCAATATGAAAGGAAATAAATTCTAGACTCTAGAATCCACAACTTTTTTCACTAACACTACTACTTTGGGAATATTTCAATTAGGATAATCTAGTTATTTACCAAATATTCACCATACCCCCTGACAAGTCCTAGGCTAGGCTGATGGTCTATGCCTGAGCACCTCAGCATGACGCTCGCTTGTGTTTCTGGGTGGACTGTCCCCAAGGAGGGCCCCATGGACCATCACTGGTCAGACGTCTACCTTCCGGGCTCATGTTCACTGGTTTGTGGCCTGGTTAACCGTCCCTCAGCCTGCAGCTCAGAGTCACTTCTTAGTAAGCTATCTCAGCTGGTTCCACGGGGCTGGAGACCTTTCGTGTGCTGAGATCCAGGATCGTCTTGCCTGAGGAGATTCAGGGGCGGGCATGGAGGAGAACCCAGGTAGGTCTGAGGGTGCGGTTCGAAAGGACCAGTGGGCGTAGTAGAAACCCATCGCCCAGGGGGCCAGACTGGAAGGCTCCTTGAAGGCCTAAGAGGAAGACCTCCGCTGATGGCCAAGAGCTAGACCGCCAACACCAAGCAGAGTAGCCCATTTGCCGGAAGCCATGGATGTTGTTCAGCTCCGACGTGGTTCAATTCTTCCCTCCGCTGAACAAAGACATGGTTCTGGAGGAGATCAGGGAACGGACCAGGAGTTTGCCTTAGGCGCCATGAAAGGTGGACCCTCCCCGTGGCTTCTCCACTGCCCCTGATTTCATTCTGGAAGCAGAAAGGTCCCCCCATGTCGTATCATAGAATCATAGAATACTAGGACTGGAAGGAACCTCGAGAGGTCATCAAGTCCAGCCCCTGCCCTCATGGTAGGACCAAGTACTGACTAGACATCCCTGATAGACATTTATCTAACCTACTCTTAAATATCTCCAGAGATGGTGATTCCACAACCTCCCTGGGCAATTTATTCCAGTGTTTGACCACCCTGACAGTTAGGAAGTTTTTCCTAATGTCCAACCTAAACCTTCCTTGCTGCAGTTTAAGCCCATTGCTTCTTGTTCTATCCTCAGAGGCCAAGATGAACAAGTTTTCTCGCTCCTCCTTATGACACCCTTTTGGAGACCTGAAAACGGCTATCATGTCCCTCCTCAGTCTTCTCTTTTCTAAACTAAACAAACCCAATTCTTTCAGTCTTCCCTCATAGGTCATGTTCTCTAGACCTTTCTTCATTCTTGTTGCTCTTCTCTGGACCCTCTCCAATTTCTCCACCTCTTTCTTGAAATGCGGTGCCCAGAACTGGACACAATACTCCAACGGAGGCCTAACCAGCGCAGAGCAGAGCGGAAGAAGGACTTCTCGTGTCTTGCTCACAACACACCTGTTAATGCATCCCAGAATCATGTTTGCTTTTTTTGCAACAGCGTCACACTGCTGACTCATATTTAGCTTGTGGTCCACTCTGACCCCTAGATCCTGTTCTGCCGTACTCCTTCCTAGACAGTCGCTTCCCATTCTGTATGTGTGAAACGGATTGTTCCTTCCTAAGTGGAGCACTTTGCATTTGTCTGTATTAAACTTCATCCTGTTTACCTCAGACCATTTCTCCAATTTGTCCAGATCATTTTGAATTATGACCCTATCCTCCAAAGCAGTCGCAACCCTTCCCAGCTTGGTATCATCTGCCAGCTTAATAAGCGTACTTTCTATACCAATATCTAAATCGTTGATGAAGATATTGAACAGAGCCGGTCCCAAAACAGACCCCTGCGGAACCCCACTTGTTATGCCTTTCCAGCAGGATTGTGAACCATTAATAACGACTCTCTGAGTACGGTTATCCAGCCAGTTATGCACCCACCTTATAGTAGCCCCATCTAAGTTGTATTTGCCTAGTTTATTGATAAGAATATCATGTGAGACCGTATCAAATGCCTTACTAAAGTCTAGGTATACCACATCCACCGCTTCTCCCTTAGCCGCAAGACTCATTACCCTATCAAAGAAAGCTATCAGATTGATTTGACATGATTTGTTCTTGACAAATCCATGCTGGCTGTTCCCTATCACCTTGCCACCTTCCAGGTGTTTGCAGATGAATTCCTTAATTACTTGCTCCATTATCTTCCCTGGCACAGAAGTTAAACTAACTGGTCTGTAGTGTCCTGGGTTGTTCTTATTTCCCTTTTTATAGATGGGCACTAGATTTGCCCTTTTCCAGTCTTCTGGAATCTCTCCTGTCTCCCATGATTTTCCAAAGATGATAGCTAGAGGCTCAGATACTCCTCTATCAGCTCCTTGAGTATTCTAGGATGCATTTCATCAGGCCCTGGTGACTTGCAGGCATCTAACTTTTTATCACCCAACTGTCAGAGCCTGGCGGGACCGGTTTTCGGCACAGCCATGTAGCACCTCCGTCATCTCCAGCGTTGGAGAAAAGGCCTTTCCGCTAGGTCAGGAGCCCAAGGAGGGGGGGTTGCGTGTGTCTCAAGTCTCCCGGCGAGAGTTGTCGTCCATCATCCTCTGGCCCGTTGGTACAGCCGGATGGGGAGACGCACCGTCGAGCTAGCTTCTCCGTGGCGTCTTCGTTCTCTGTGCTGTTCATCTTGGAGCCCCCACTCACTAGGACAGGAATCATGACAGCAGCTGTCAGAGATCCCCTCTGCCGAGCAGAGCAAAGCCCGGTAGGGCTCGTATCAGAGAGACAGAGAGAGAGAAAAAAATTGTGCGCGGAGAGAGAGAGAGAATGATTATATTTCATCCTCTCTGCTACAGTGCGGTTTGTTTTGATCTCAGAGTCTCCCGAAGAGCTGACAGCAAATGGCCATTAGTGTGCTGATCAGAAAATACATTTTTTCCCCATGGGAAATGTTGACATTTTGGTAAAATATTGTAAAAACCCAACAGTGACAACAACAAACAACAATTCCAAGCCTCGGAGTTGTTGTAATGTGACCGTTGTATTGTCCCCATCCCCCCTGCAGGCCAGGCAAACTACAATTCCCATGATGCATCGCCACAAACAGCATCAGGAAAAGGAGGTGCCTCGTTTCTGCTGGTGCGGAAAAAAATGAATAAGGAAAAGTTATGTACTTATTCCCACAATATAAGAACGAGGGGTCACGCAATGAAATGAATAAGCAGCAGGTTTCAAACAAACAAAGGGAAGTTTTTCTTCACTCAGGGCAGAGCCAACCTGTGGAACTCCTTGCCAGAGGATGTGGTGAAGACCAGGACTTTAACAGGTTTCAAAAAAGAGCTAGATAGATTCACGGAGGTTAGGTCCATCAATGGATAGTGGCCAGGATGGGTAGGAATGGTGTCCCTAGCCTCTGTTTGTCTGGAGATGGGTGACAGGAGAGGGATCATGTGAGGATTCCCTGTTGTGTTCCCTCCCTCTGGGGCATCTGGGATTGGCCACTGTCGTCAGACAGGACACTGGGCTGGATGGACCATTGGTCTGACCCAGTCTGGCCGTTCTTATGTTCTTATGTTGAAGTGCCTCGCCTTAGTGCATTGTGGGAAAGGTAGTCCTGCCCGAGGGCACGGCAGATAGGAAGAATCATAGACTCATAGCATCCAGAACTGGAAGGGACCTCAAGAGGTCATTAAGTCCAGTCCCCTGCCCTCGTGGCAGGACCAAGTGCCATCTAGATCATCCCTGGTAGATGTCTACAGAATCATAGAACACTAGAAGTGGAAGGGACCTCGAGAGGACATCAAGTCCAGTCCCCTGCCCTCATGGCAGGACCAAGCCCCATCTAGACCATCCCTGGTAGATGTCTACAGAATCATAGAAGCCTAGAACTGAAAGGGACTTCGAGAGGTCACCAAGTCCTCCTGGCAGGACCAAGCACCAAGCAGAAAACAACTGAACTCAGTTCCCAAGAGGCACAGCGGCACCATCCTCAATCGAGGCGTCATTTCTCAGGAGTTGGGATTTACAAACAAAATATCTCTGCGTTCCACAGGGGAGTTTAGAAAAGAGAAGACTCAGAGGGGACACGCTAGCAGCTTTCAAGTACCGAAATGGATGTTGCAAGGAGGAGGGAGAAAAATGGTTCTCCTTGGCCTCTGAGGATGGGACAAGAAGCAACGGGAGATGGAGGTTGGACATTCGGAAAAACGTCCTACCTGCCCGGGTGGTGAAACACTGGAATAAATTGCCGAGGGAGGTTGTGGAATCTCCATCACTGGAGATATTGAAGAGCAAGTTGGGTAGACATCTACCAGGGATGGTCTAGATGGGGCTTGGTCCTGCCAGGAGGGCAGGGGACTGTACTCGATGTCCTCTCGAGGTTCCTTCCTTCCTTCCTTCCTTGTCAGGGATGGTCTAGATGGTGGTTGGTCCTGCCAGGAGGGCAGGGGACGGGACTTGATGACCTCTCAATGTCCCTTCTAGTACTAGGGTTCTATGATTCTATAGACATGTACCAGGAATGATCTACTTCGGGCTTGGTCCTGCCAGGAGGGCAAGGGACTGGATTTGATGACCTCTTGAGGTCCCTTCTGGTTCTTGGGTTCTATTGTTCTATAGACATCTACCAGGGATGGTCTAGATTGGGCTTGGTCCTGCTGGTAGGGCAAGGGACTGGATTTGATGACCTCTTGAGGTCCATTCTGGTTCTTGGGTTCTATTATTCTATAGACATCTACCAGGGATGATCTAGATCAGGCTTGGTCCTGCCGGGACAGCAAGGGACTGGATTTGATGACCTCTTGAGGTCCCTTCTGGTTCTTGGGTTCTATTGTTCTATAGACATCTACCAGGGATGGTCTAGATGGGGCTTGGTCCTTCCGTGAGGACAGGGGACTGGACTTGATGACCTCTCGAGGTCCCTTCTAGTTTAATTTAGATTCTATGATTTCCCTGACCTGGATGGGCATGGAATCAGGCCTATTCCTCTCCCCACTCGAGGTTTCTGCACTGCCAATATTTTTAGACCTTCGGGGCTGAGGCACGGTTGTTTGAAAAGAACATCTCCAGCCCAGATGGTTGGGGACAGTTCCCAGGTCGGGTGGCTGTCCCCCTCTGGGCCAGAGCGGTGTTTGTCTTGCTTGGCGGTGGTGAACGGCGCGGCGGTAGCAGGCGTTGGCTAGAAAACGTTGCCGATTCATGATCCCTGCCTTTCCCAGCCCAGCAGAACGGGCACCGGGAAGCCTGTGAAGGCTTGAAGTGTTTCCAACTCACAAAGCAATTAGCCGAGCCTTTCTGGCTTCCAAACGCAACTGTTCTTCGGCTCCAGGAGGTAGCTGCTCTCTCGCTAATTTGGAATCACTTTAGAACGCCCGCTCTAATTACCCAGGGCCGTGTAATTAGGAGGCACGCCTCGTTAATTTTTCTAACTCCTGCGGTCGCTCAACGGGGACGCCGTTTGGGCTCGGGGAAGAAAGGAACTCCCAGGATTGTGCGGCGTAGCTCTCATGCCACCGTACCGCAAAGCTGAGCCATGGACCGTGGACCATGACAACATCCAAGCTGGGGCAGACAAAAGGTCCATCTAGCCCAGAATCTTCTCTGCCAACAGCAGCCTCCCCCCCCCACGCAACTTGCCCAGGGGCCAAGCAATTCTGTAAGAACGTCAGAACAGCTAGACCAGTGGATCCCAACCGGTTTGAGCATGCGGGCCCCTTTTTAATCTATTAACATTTCATGGACACACACCCCTGACCCCTGTAGGAGAAAAGAAGAGAGAGAAAAAGAGAGAGAAAGAAAAAAGAGAGAAAAATAGAGAGAGGAAAAAGAGAGGGAAAAAGAGAGAGAGAGAGAGAGAAAGAAAAATAGAGAGAGAGAAAAGGGAAAAAGAAAAAGAGAGGAAGAGAAAGAAAAACAGAGAGAAAAAAGAGGGAAAAAAGAGAAAGAAAAAGAGAAAAAGAGAGGGAAAGAAAAAGAGGAAAATAGCGGAAAAAGAGAGGGGAAAAGAAAAAAGAGAGCAAAAGAGTGGGAAAGAAAAAAGAAAAATAGAGAGAGAGGAAAGAAAGGGAAAAAGAAAAAAGAGAGAGAAAGAAGAGAGGGAAAAAGAGAGGGAAAAAGTAAAAAGAGAGAAGAGAGAGAAAGAAAAAAGAGAAAAAGAGAGAAAAGAAAGGGAAAAAGAAAAAAGAGAGAGAAAGAAGAGAGGGAAAAGGAAAAAAGAGAGAGGAAGAGAGAGAAAGAAAAAACAGAGAGAAAAAAGAGAGGGAAAAGGAAAAAAGAGAGAGAAAGAGAGAAAGAAAAAAGAGAAAAAGGGAGGGGAAAAGAAAAAAGAGAAAGAGAGAGAAAGAAAAATAAAGAGAGAGAGAAGAGAGGGAAAAGAAAAGGAGAGACAAAAAGTGAGGGAAGAAAAAGAGGAAAATAGAGAGGGAAAAGAGAGGGAAAAGAAAAAGGGAGTGAAAGAGCGAGAAAGAAAAAGAGAAAATAGAGAGAGAGAAAAGAGAGGGAAAAGAAAGAGAGAGAGAGAAAGAGAGAGAAAGAAAAATAGAGAAAAAGAGGGGAAAGAAAAAGAGAAAAAAAGAGGAAAAAAGAGTGAATAGAGAGAAAAAGAGAGCGGGGAAAAAAGAGAGAGAGAGAAAAGAGAAAATGAAAGGATCAGACCAACCGCGGTGGCCCTCGAGCCTTTTTTTTAAACTTCCCACGGACCCCCTGCAGTACCGACACGGACCACCAGGGGTCTGCAGCCCACAGGTTGGGGACCACTGCTCTACGGTGATTGTCACGGTATCAGCGTGGTCCAGGGTTCTGGAGCGGTTTCTCAGGTCGGTCCTCGACACGCCGGTCCCAACTGGGAGAGACGGAGGCCCCCCAAATAGCTCCCTGCTATGGGAAACCGAAGGGTTCTCCCGTGTCCTCTCTGTCACACTTTTTCTCGCCGAGATGCCAACTTTGGAGGTCTAGCGAGCGCGCACCATGCATGATGGAAGCATCTACAGTAGGGGCCAGATGCTTATCAACGTTTCCAGCTCCGTACAATCAGCCCGTTCATTATAGCCGGAAAAACCGTAGGAACGAAGGGGCCAAGTCAGTCAAATTCAGTCTGCCCGGCTCCCCTGCTAGCCTACAGACACCCCACCAATCAGCTGCGGTGGCCCTTAAAGAGAACGTCTTGCAATACAGACCAAGCTTAGCTCGTGCCAGAGACATGCTTTAAATGATGCTTTGACTAAAAATTTGGCACTGGGGGCAGCACTGGCTAGTTACATAAACACAACGGCATTGGCTCTGCTCCTTGACTGGATGTCACCGGCCAACACGTGCCAATTGTAGAGGTTCCCGCTGGAACGTACAGTCCGCGGTGGAGGTTCAGGGCGGGTTACTGTCAGGTGGTTTCAAAACTTGCACAATGTCCTGAGAAGAGCAAGGTCTGGTTTTTAATCAGATTCATGGATTCCAAGTCTCACTCATGGAATCACTCTAGAACAGGAAGGGACCTCGAGAGGTCATCAAGTCCAGTCCCCGGCCCTCGAAACAGGACCAAGACCCATCTACACCATCCCTGGTAGATGTCCATGGAATCATAGAACTGGAAGGGACCTCGCGAGGTCATCAAGTCCCATCCCCTGCCCTCCCGGCAGGACCAAGACCCATCTACACCATCCCTGGTAGATGTCCATGGAATCATAGAACTGGAAGGGACCTTGCGAGGTCATCAAGTCCCATCCCCTGCCCTCCCGGCAGGACCAAGACCCATCTAGACCATCCCTGGTAGATGTCTACAGAATCACAGAATCATAGGATACTAGAACTAGAAGGGACCTCAAGAGGTCATCGAGTCCAGTCCCCTTCCCTCACGGCAGGACGAAGCACCATCTAGACCATCCCTGGTAGATGTCCATGGAATCATAGAACTGGAAGGGACCTTGCGAGGTCATCAAGTCCCATCCCCTGCCCTCCCGGCAGGACCAAGACCCATCTACACCATCCCTGGTAGATGTCCATGGAATCATAGAACTGGAAGGACCTTGCGAGGTCATCAAGTCCCATCCCCTGCCCTCCCGGCAGGACCAAAACCCATCTAGACCATCCCTGGTAGATGTCTACAGAATCACAGAATCACAGGATACTAGAACTGGAAGGGACCTCGAGAGGTCATTGAGTCCAGTCCCCTTCCCTCACGGCAGGACGAAGCACCGTCTAGACCATCTCTGGTAGATGTCCATGGAATCATAGAACAGGAAGGGACCTCTCGAGGTCATCAAGTCCCATCCCCTGCCCTCCTGGCAGGACCAAGACCCATCTAGACCATCCCTGGTAGATGTCTACAGAATCACAGAGTCATAGGATACTAGAACAGGAAGGGACCTCGAGAGGTCATCGAGTCCAGTCCCCTGCCCTCCTAGCAGGACCAAGATTATCTAGACCATTCCTGGTAGATGTCCATCCAACCTGCTCTTCGATATCACCAGTGATGGAGATTCCACCACTTCCCTTGGCAATTTATTCCAGTGTTTCACCACCCGGAGAGTTAAAAAGTTTTTCCTGATGTCCAACCTAAACCTCCCTGCTGCAATTGAAGCCCATCGTGTCTTCTCCGATCCCCAGAGGCCAAAGAGAACCATATTTCTCCCTCCTCCTTGTGACGCCCTTTTAGATATTCGAAAACTGCTATCACGACCCTTCTCCGTCTTCTATTTTCCAAACTAAACAAGCCCAGTTCTTTCAGTCTCCCTTCATAGCTCATGTTCTCTAGGCCTTTCATCATTTTGGTTGCTCTTCTCTGGACCTTCTCCAATTTCTCCACATTCTTCCTGAAATGCGGTGCCCAGAACTGGACACAATACTCCAACTGAGGCCTAACCAGCGCAGAGTCGAGCGGAAGAATGACTTCTCGTGTCTTGTTCACAAGACTCCCGTGAATGCATCCCAGAATCATGTTTGCTTTTTTTGCAACAGTGTCACACTGTTGGCTCATATTTAGCTTGTGGTTGTTTTGGTTGCTCTTCTCTGGATCTTCTCCAGTTTCTCCACCTCATGCTTGAAATGTGGGGCCCAGAACGGGACACAATCATCTTTCTTGAAACATGGGGCCCAAAACTGGACACAAAACTCCAACTGAGGACTGATCTGTGCAGAGTCGAGCGGAAGAACGACTCCTCCTGGCTTGCTCACCGCAATCCCTCAGGATACTCAGTGCACACTTCCAGCTGCCCCGAGTAAGATGACCGTGACGCCAAACAATTGGGCCTCTGATGAATTTTCCAGGACAAATCTCTCAAAACCAGGATGACGTTGGGGCAGGATACCTGAACGGATGCAACCCGATGGGCTGGCAAAGCGGAGACTAGAAGTAGACCTGCTAAGCCCCATTCCCTCACCCTCATATTCTTGGTGAACGTGTCTCAGTTTTCTTTTCTGCAGCTCTCTCCCTTTCCCTTACTGAATGAAGTAGCAGGACTAATGAGGAGGCGGACGCGGGGCAGGTCTGATAAGTTGATTGCTTCCGCCCCAAATGAGGATTCACCCTTAATAACCACTCGCGGGTCCTTTACAGAGTGTGGCAGGTAATTGACTTGTGACAACACAGGTCAACGCAGATTAGCCTGACTCAGAAGGACAACTTCATTTGTGCTCCCAGCCCGAGGGGGGAGAAAAAAACACCTTAATCCGACGGCAGGAGAAGAAATCATTAACTCGCTGCCAGCGCACGGCCGCAGACACGTCCGGTTGCATCGAGAGCAATCCTGCCTGAAGGATGCAAATCGACCGGGGCTGTCACTCCATGGACCGCGTCGGCATCTGGGATGTCACGTCGCCAGGCAACGGAGCAATGGGCAGGGGTCGACGCCGGGCCCTGATTCTGGGAAGAGGGGATCGAGGTCACTCTTGGAGGTGCTCGGTCATCGGGGCAGGATTGGCCCAAACGAACAGCCCCCTGCCCCCATCCTCCGATGCCTTGTCCAGTCCGCTTTGGCCCAGGGTTTCCGCCCCCTCCGTCTGCAGAATGGGGACTATCCGACACCAGGGTCACTGTTTCCTCTTCCAGAATCGCTTTCCTGATCCTACCCCTACCTCTACTCCTACCCCTACCCTTACCCCTAACTCAAACCCTACCCTTAGCCCTACACCCCACCCCTGCCCCTACCCCTACCCTACCCCTATCCCTATCCCTACCCTTACCCCTAACTCAAACCCTACCCCTATCCCTACCCTTACCCCTAACCCTAACCCTACACCTATCCCAACCGTAACCCTACCCTTACCCCCTAACCGTATCCCTACCCCTACCCCTACTACCTTACCCCTAACTCAAACCCTACCCATACCCCCTACCCTTACCCTACTCCCTACCCCTACCCTTACCCCTAACTCAAACCCTACCCATACCCCTACCCTTACCCCTATCCCTATCCCTATCCCTATTCCTACCCTTACCCCTAACTCCAAACCCTACCACTACCCTACCCCACCCTTACCCCTAACCCTAACCCTACACCTACCCTAACCCCAACCCTAACCCTAACCCTACCCTTACCCCTAACCCTATCCCTACCCCTACCCCTACCCCCTATCCCTATCCCTATCCCTATTCCTACCCTTACCCCCTAACTCAAACCCTACCACTACCCCTACCCCTACCCTTACCCCCTACCCCCTACCCCTACCCTTACTCCCTAACTCAAACCCTACTCCCTACCCCTACCCTTACCCCTAACTCAACCCTACCCCTACTCCTTTACCCCTACCCCTACCCTACCCCTACTCCCTACCTCCCTACCCCTACCCTTACTACCCTTACCCCTAACTCAAACCCTACCCTACCCTACCTATCCCTATCCCTATCCCTATCCCTTTATCCCTTTATCCCTATCCTTATCCCTACCCCAACTCTATCCCTAACTCCTGCCCCTAACCTAACCCTATCCCTATCCTTATCCCTACCCCAACTCTATCCCTAACCCTACCCCTAACCCTTACCCTATCCCTATCCCTATCCCTACCTCTACCCCTACACCTACCCCAACCCTAACCCTAACCCTGCCTCTGCCCCTGCCCCTGCCTCTATGCCTATCCCTATCCCTATCCCTACCCCTACCTCTACCCCATCCCTACCCCTACCCCCTACCCCATCCATATCACTACCCCCACCCTTACCCCTACCCCATCTTTACCCCATCCCTACCCCTACTCCTACCTCTACCTCTACCAAACTCTACCCTTACCCTTACCCCATTTTTTGGTCAACAGCTTTTCCCTGGGGAATGGCCGCCCTTAAAGGGGCAAGCCTCCTTCTTTTTCTTCTCAACAAAAAAATCCGTGGTGTTCCCCATAAAAAAAAATATTGTTTGGTGTTCCTTGGTCTTAAAAAGTTGAAGAAACACTGGTCCAGATGGTGCTTGGTCCTGGGAGACTGGACTTGATGACCTCTTGAGGTCCCTTCAATTTCTTTGGCTCTATAGTTACCCACAAGGGAGTTTGTGTCTTCGGGGCAGGGTGTTTGTTTATGCACAATGGGAGGTTGGGTGATTAAGATAACGAAAGGCTGGCTGGTCAAGTGATTGAAGGATCTGCAGATGATCATGAGAACTCTGCCAGGTTCTCCACTTAAGAGACAGGAAACCAAGGGTAGGAATATATGCAGTGCCCCAGGGGTGTGTATGAGTGTGCTCCAGTTACAAAGGGACCTCACAAAACTGGGCGATTGGGTGATACAAGGGCAGATGGAGTTCAGGGCAATTTGTAGGGCACACCACCCAGGATGGGCAGGACGAAAGTGTGGAGGCATTGTGGCTAAGCTTGTGTACACACAACACACAGCTCAGCATGTGTGTGTGCACATACACGCCAAGCCCAGCGTGCCTGTGTAAAAATACACACAGCCAGCTTAGTGTGCCCGTGTACACACAAACAGACTGAGCCCAGAGTGCCTGTGTACACCCCCCCCTCAAGCTGAGTAAGCCTGTGTACGAACACACACCAACCTTAGTTTGCCTGTGTACACACCCACACCAGGCCCAGCATGCTGGTGTAAATACACACCCACACCGGGCCCAGTGTGCCTGTGTACACACACCCACACCGAGCCCAGTAAGTCTGTGTACACATACGCACCGAACCCAGCGTGCCTGTGTACACACACCCACAACAAGCTCGGTGTGCCTGTGTATACACTTACACGGGGCCCAGTGCCTGTGTACACATCCACACCGAGCCCAGCATGCCTGTGTACCCACCCACACCGGGCCCAGCGTGCCTGTGTACACGCACCCACACTGAGTCCAGCATGTCTGTTTACACACACCCACACCGAGCCCAGTGTGAGTGTGTATGCACACCCACCGAGCCTAGCATGCCTGTGGTACACAGACACACACACCCCGACCCCAGCACATCAGTGCACACACACACACACACACACACAAATCCAGCTTGCCTGTGTACACACACACAAAACGCAGCGTGCCTTTGTATACACACCATCCGGCTTTCCTGCACACACCCATCCCCTGGCAGCATGTACACATGCATGAGCATGCACACACAGAACCCACCTTTCCTGTACACACACACACACACACACACACACACACACGCACATGCAACCCAACAGGTCGGAGCACAGGCACACCACTCCGCCCACTGTGCCTGGACACACACCCACACTGCTACACACATGGACAAGCAACAGAGCCCTACGTGCAGCACACACACACACACACACCGTCAGTCCAGCTTGTATCCACACCCCCACAATCAAGTGGTCTCGGATACAACTCTATCCTGCTTCCCTTAGTAGCGGTGATCTCCTGACGGGGTGTGTGTGTGTGTGTGTGTGTGTGTTAGGCAGACCCACAGCTCCAGCAAGGACACTCTGTGCTTCTGCCACGTCACCGGCCTCAGGGCTTGTAAGCTATTTTGAGGCTCAACACCCCCCAGGCATTTTAATCACCATGCAGCGCACCTGGCCCCCGCCCTCCTTTTCTATTTCTCGCCTCAGTTCCTCCGAGGCTACTGCCCAACCCGCTGTCCCACAATCTGTCAGCTGACCCCTCCCGCCTGGCGTAGTCACCATCCCAGGTGAAGGGACATAAGAACGGAAGAATCCTAGAATCTCAGAACTGGAAGGGACCTCGAGAGGTCATCAAGTCCCATCCCCTGCCCGCACGGCAGGACCAAGCCCCATCTAGACCATCCCTAGTAGATGTCTATAGTATCATAGAACACTAGAACTGGAAGAGACCTCGAGAGATCATCAATTCCCATCCCCTGCCCTCATGGAAGGACCAAGCCCCATCTAGACCATCCCTGGTAGATGCCTACCCAACCTGCTCTTCAATATCTCCAGGGATGGAGAGTCCACAACCTCCCTCGGCAATTTATTCCAGTGTTTCACCACCTGGACAGGGAGTTTTTCTGAATGTCCAACCTCAACCTCCCTTGCTGCAATTGAAACTTCTTGTCCAATCGTGACAGGTCAAGGAGAACAATTTTTCTCCCTCCTCCTTCTAACATGCTTTTAGGTACCGGAAAGCCGCTATCACATCCCCTCTCGGTCTTCTCTTTTCCAAACGAAACAAGCCCAATTCTTTCAGTCTTCCCTCATAGGCCGTGTCAGAGTACTGGGCCCTGCCGTGAGGGCAGGGGATGGGACTTGATGACCTCTCAAGGTCTCTTCCAGTTCTAGGAGCCTATGATTCTGTAGACATCTACCAAGGATGGGGCTTGGTCCTGCCTTGAGGGCAGGGGACTGGACTCGATGACCTCTCGACGTCCCTTCCAGTTCTAGGATCCTGATTCTGTAGACATCTACTAAAGATGGTCTAGAAGGGGCTTGATCCTGCCAGGAGGGCAGGGGACTGGACTCGATGACCTCTTGAGGTCCCTTCCAGTTCTAGGATCCTGATTCTGTAGACATCTACCAAGGATGGTCTAGATGGGGCTTGGTCCTGCCTTGAGGGCAGAGGACTGGACTTGATGACCTCTCGAGGTCCCTTCCCATTCTAGTGTCCTATGATTCTAGACCTTGCCTCATTTTGGTTGCTCTTCTCTGGATCTTCTCCAATTTCTCCACCTCTCTCTTGCCCTCTTCCCACCCCCTGCTCCTCCCCAGGCACCACACTGGGGTGACGTTCAATAGCCGAGGACATGGCCTTTGGGTCTAATAAGAATTTCTGCTCCAAGTTGGGGGAACTCATCCACTGGAAGTCACAGAAGAGACGGCTCCGTCACAGGATGACTCGAAGGCACCGCCAGGTTTTCGGGCGAGGTGTTCCCAGCACAGCTATTGGGGTCTTCTTGCCTTCGGGCAAGGCAGTGGTCCATTGAAACTGGACCAGGTGCCAGAGGGTATGTCTACACTACAGCGTTATTTCGAAATATCTAATTTCGAAATAGTTCATTCGAAATCGCTTATTTCGAAATAACGCGTCTACACACAAAATGCATTTCGAAATAGCATTTTTCTATTTTGAAATAGCGCGTCCACACTGAGTGGATGTTGAATCACATTTAAGGCTGGTTGGAACCAGTTCCGGCAGGGCATCAGGTCAGAAGTTGCCTTGTGGCCAGGGTGGCCAGCAGGGCACCCTGGGAAGGGCTGGAGGCCCCCTATTTCAAAATAAGCATCTACACAGAGCTTATTTCGAAATAGCAGTTTCGAAATTGGCACTATTCCTCGTGGAATGAGGTTTACCAATTTCGAAATAAGCCCTCTGCTATTTCGAATTAATTTCGAAATAATGGAATGGCTGTGTAGACGCTAGGAACGTTATTTCGAAATAACTTTGCTCTGTAGACATACCCAGAGAGTTTGAAGGCTCCTCAAGAGAACAGAGGGACCCTCATGAGAGGAGATGGAAAGCATTGAATCTGGACAGGCCAGGAAAGGATTCCCTGCCTCCTTCCCCCAGTGTATTCTGGGAAATTTTTATCTCCTTCCTCTGAACCACCAGAGCTGAAGATGGGACGTAGGACAAGGAGGACCAAGGCTCTGAGGTGGAGCTGAGGGTCTGAAGGCCCTAAGGTGGATCCTCTCTCTCAGGTGTTCGACTGGCTGATTCACGGTCTCATTCTCGGGGTCTCACGCCTGGGGGCCTGGGAAAGGCAGGAGGTCAGATTGAACTTCCTCTTGGGACAGGAAGCTGAGCTACCGACCTGGCCCTGAGCCCACTCACAACCAGTTTTCTGTTGTGCATTGGGACTTCTCTAGACGACAATAAAAGGGATAATTTCCGAGCCTGCTAGCTTCAGTGTTGTACCGAACGTGTTGGAAAACCCGAGTGTTTTCCCATGCGGAAAATGGGTGAGAGAAAGCCGAGGGTTCATCTAGATCAGTGGTTCCCAACCTTCTTGTGTATACGGACCCCTTTTCAAGCTATTAAGATGTCAGGGACCAACCTGCCCAGTGGGAAAGAAAGAAAGAAAGAAAGAAAGGGGGGAAAGTGGAGAAAAAGAGAGAGAAAGAAAGAAAAAGAGAGAGAGAGAAAGAAAGAGAGAAAGAGAAAAAGAGAAACAAAGAAAGAGAGAGAAAGAAAGAGAAAAAGGAGAGGGGGGAAAGAGGAAAAGAGAGAGAGAAAGAAAGAAAAAGAAACAAAGAAAGAGAGAAAGAAAGAGAGAGAGAAAGAAAGAGAAAAGAGAGGGAAAGAGGAAAAAGAGAGAGAAAGAAAGAGAAAAAGAGAAACAAAGAAAAGAGAGAGAGAAAGAGAGAAAGAAAGAGAAAAGAGAAACAAAGAAAGAGAGAAAGAAAGAGAAAAAGTAGAGAGGGGAAAGAGGAAAAAGAGAGAGAGAGAAAGAAAGAAAGAAAAAGAGAAACAAAGAAAGAGAGAAACAAAGAGAGAGAGAGAGGGGAAAGAGGAAAAAGAGAGAAAAAGAGAGAAGAAGGAAAGAGAAAAAGAGAGAGGGGAAGAGGAAAAAAGAGAAAGAAAGAGAGAGAGAAAGACAGAGAGAGAGAGGGAAAAAAGAGAGAAAGAGAAAAAAAGAGAGAAAGAGAGAAAAAAAGAGAAAGAATGAGAGAAAAAGAGAGAGGAAAGGAAAAAGAGAAAGAGAAAGAGAGAGAGAAAGACAGAGAAAGGAGAGAGGGGAAAGAGGAAAAAAGAGAGAGAAAGAAGAGAGAAAAAGAGAGAAAGAGAGGAAAAAGAGAAAGAGAGAGAGAAAGAAAGAGAGAGAAAGGAAGAGAAAAGGAGAGAGGGGACAGAGGAAAAAGAGAGAGAGAAAGAGAGAGAGAGAAAAGAAAGAAAGAAAAAGATAGAAAAAGAGAGTGGGAAACAAGAAAAAGAGAGAGAGAAAGAGAAAAAGAGAGAGAGAAAAAGAGGAAAAAGAGAGAAAGAAAAAAAGAGAGAGAAAGAAAAGAAAAAGAGAGAGAGAAAGAAAAAGAGAAAAAGAAAGGATCTGGCCCACCGCGGTGGGCCTGATCCTTATTTTGAAACTTTCCAGAGACCCCCTGCAGTACTGTGGCGGACCCCCAGGTGTCCATGGACCACAGGCTGGGAACCGCTGCTCTAGACCAGAAACGTGGTGGAAGATAACTCAGGGTTAGCTGGCCCATACGACCTTCCTCATGTAGGAGACCTCTGTGGGCTCCTCGGACCAATACACATTGCTATACCAGATATTATCTCCAGCCTTGCCATCTTTGGTGCTTTCCTTACAGCTCCCCTGCTCTTGCCGTTATCGTTTCACAACGATTCTCACCGCTCAACAAGCCCGGGGGCTAGAAAACCATGGAACCCTGAAGCGTGGGGACCCAACGGCTCAGAAACGCGACAGCTGATGGAAAGCGCTCCAGATCGATTTGCAGCGGCCCTCACGCTGTTTTGAGGCTTGTTATGGGGTCGGCCAAGCTGCAAACTTGACTTTTGACCTCAGTTTCTCCGGGCGGGGCCACGGTAGCGGACGTGGCCAGGAACAATATGCCAGAGTGCGGCTGCCGACACTAGGTGGGGGTAGAGCACGTGGGTTGCGGAGTTGTAGCCCTTTACCCCAATGTAGACCAGAGGGGTTCAAACTTTTCTCCTCGCGACCCCAACTCTGGCTCCGCACTCCCATTGGCTGGTTCCTGGCGGGTTTCTTCCGGGTCCCAGCGCGGTCCACCGTGCCAGGACAGGCAGGAAGTTGGCCTTAGCACCCCTGGGGCTCACCCGGCCACTCTACGGAAACGGTTCCCAGCCTGTGGTCTGCGGACCCCAGTGGGTCTGCGACGGTACTACAGGGGGTCCGTGGGAAGCTTAAAAATAAGGATCAGGCCGCCACAGTAGGCCCGATCCTTCCTTTTTCTCTTTTTCTCTCTCTCTTTTCTCTCTCTCTTTTCTTGTTCTCTTCCTTTTTTTTTTTTTCTCTCTCTCTCTTCTCTCTTTTCGTTTTTTCTTTTTCCCTCTCTCTTTTTTCTTTCTCTCACTTTCTCGCTCTCTTTTCTCTTTTCCTTTCCTCTCTTTTTCTCTCTCTTTTGTCTCTCTTTTCTTTTTCTTTTTCCTCTCTCTTTCCTTCTTTCTCTCACTTTCTGGTCTCTTTCCTCTCTTTTGTTCTCTCTTTTTTTTCTTTTTCCTCTCTCTTTTTCTTTCTCTCACTTTCTCAGTCCTCTCTTTCTCTTTTCTCTTTTTTTTTCTCTCTCTTTTCTCTTTTCTTTTTCTTTTCCTCTCTCTCTTTTCTTCTTTCTCTCACTTTCTCACTCTCTTTCTCTTTTCCTTTCTTTTTTTTTTTTTCTTTTCACTCTCTCTTTCTTCTTTCTCTCACTTTCTCTTCTTTCTCTCTTTTCCTTTCTCTTTTTTCTCTCTCTTTCTCTCTCTCTCTCTTGTTTTTTCTTCCCCCTCTTTTTCTCTCTCACTTTCTCTCTCTCTCTCTTTTCTCTTTTTTCTTTTTTCTCTTTTTTCTCTCTCTCTTTTTTCTCACTCTCTCTTTTCTCCCTTTTCTTTTTCTTTCTCCTCCTCTCTCTCACACACACTTTTTTCTCTATTTTTTTTTCTTTTTTTCTCTCTCTCTCTTTCTAGACCAGGGGGAGGTCTAGGTAGGAGGTTAGGAAAAACGATTTCCCAGGAGGGTGGGGAAGCACTGGGATGGGTTCCCTAGGGAGGGGGTGGAATCTCCATCCCTAGAGGTTTTGAAGGCCCGGCTTGACCAAGCCATAACTGGGATGAGTTAGTGTGAAGGGCAGGTATATGGGCCATTGGGTCCAAAACGGGGCTACCACCATGCCCAACGGCATGACCCATGTTGCTGTGGAAATGTCTCCCTGGCAACGAGAGCCATGGCAACACCGTGGCATCTCCATCCTTAGAGGGTTTGAAGGCCTGGCTTGACCAAACCCTGGCTGGGATGATTGAGCTGGGGTTGGTCCTACTTTGAAGAAGACCTCTTGAGGTCTCTTCCAACTCTAGAACTCTATGATTCCATGATGATCTAGAACGGCTGCTGGAGAGTCACATGGCTTCCAGGTTCCAGAAGTGGCACCATTTCGGTGCCGTGAGATCCTTCCTTCAGAATGAAGGTTAATCCAGGGAGAATTTTCCCTGGGGTGGATGCACGAGAGGGCTACCGCTGTAGTCACTAGCATTGTGTTTTAGTGTGACTAGCTAAGTAAATGCATCCATGTTTGGCCATTTCTGAACTGGGACCTTTGGGCAGCTGCGCAGAGCTAAGGAGAAAGCCCAAGACCTATGAGGGAAGACTGAAAGAATTGGGTTGGTTTAGTTTGGAAAAGAGAAGCCGAGACGGGACGCGATCACAGCTTTCAAGTGTCTAAAAGGGTGTTACAAGGAGGAGGGAGAAAAATTGTTCTCCTTGATGATCAGACAAGGAGCAACAGGCTTAAATTGCACCAAGGGAAGTTTAGGTTGGACATTCAGAAAAAGTTTCTACCTGTCCGGGTGGTTAAACGCTGGAATAAATTGCCTAGGGAGGTTGTGGAATCTCCATTGCTGGAGATATTGAAGAGCAGGTTGGATAGATATCTACCAAGGATGATCTAGACAGTTCTTGGTCCTGCCATGAGGGCAGGGGATGGGACTTGATGGCCTCTCAAGGTCCCTTCCAGTTCTACTATCCAATGATTCTATGATTCTATAGAGATCGACCATCAATGGACGCTGGAGATATTGAAGAGCAGGTTGGATAGACATCTACCAGGGATGATCTAGATGGTGCGTGGACCTGCCGTGAGGGCAGGGGATGGGACTTGATGGCCTCTCAAGGTCCCTTCCAGTTCTACTATTCAATGATTCTATGATTCTATAGAGATCGACCATCAATGGACGCTGGAGATATTGAAGAACAGGTTGGATAGACATCTACCAGGGATGGTCTAGACGGTGGTTGGTCCTGCCGGGAGGGCAAGAGATGGAACTTGATGACCTCTCAAGGTCCCTTCCAGTTCTCCTATTCAATGATTCTATGATTCTATAGAGATCGACCATCAATGGACGCTGGAGATATTGAAGAGCAGGTTGGATAGACATCTACCAGGGATGATCTAGATGGTGCGTGGTCCTGCCATGAGGGCAGGGGGTGGGACCTGTCCCCCATCACACTCATATCATCTGCTCACCCCTCATCTACAAATCATGCCTTGACTTTCTCTTTAAGAGAAGTATATCAAGCGCTTTGTGTCTGTCCCTCATAAGGCAGGTTTCTAACCTCTGAATCATTCTCATGGATCTTCTCTGAAGACTTGTTTGTCTCACCACCCTGGTGAGATTGGGTGCTAGACTGCACGTTTGTTGGATGGGGTTAGGGGTCGCTCTCCAATGAGGACTGCAATGGACGCGAAAGGCCACTGCGTCTCGGAGTTTGTGATACCACGACTGGACAACACAAAGCCGGCAGGACACAGAAGTCTTCCCCATAGCTTCTCATTTCATTCTTTCCGGTGTAGCATATGAACGGCATCAGCAATTGCGTCCTTAATCACAAAAAGCCCTGGCGGGCCGTTTCCTTATTTTTAAACGTTCCATGGACCCCCTGCAGTACTGTCGTGGACCACCAGGAGTGCACGGACCACAGGTTGGGAATCACTGCTGTAGACCGTTCATCGTTTTGGTTGCTCTTCTCTGGTCTTTCTCCAATTTCTCCACCCCTTTCTTGAAACGTGGGGCCCAGAACTGGACCCAAGACTCCGACTGAGGCCTCATGTCAACAAAACACCCTTCCATTCGAATTTGCCAATGCGTTCGATGAAGATGGCTTTCCGCGGCGATTCAATCAACCTCAAAAGTCCCTCAGAAGGTCGGCGGGGTTCAGAACCTGCCTGGATTCCAGCCGACAAATTTGCTATGCTGATGAGGACTTGAAAACCTTGGGAGTCCTAGCTTCTAAACCTCCAAACTCATGGTTTCTTGGAATGCCGGGCTACCAAGGTGTCCAAAGTTTCTGGTGGCCCAAGAAGATGGTGAGAAATTGAGGGGTGGAGGAGAAGCCACAAAGACCGTTGAAGAAAGATGGCCATATTGAAATAAAGTGCTTCACGTTCACAGCCCAGGACAGACATGCCGCCGGCCAAAAAGTTTGAATTCTCAAGTCTTCGCTTTTCAGTCAGCACGAACGTTTTCCCTTCTCTTCAGCTCAGCGTCTTCGGCGCCAACCAGAAAATCCCCCGTCAAAAAGAGCTTTGCGGGATGATTTTTTGACGCTGGGTTTTTTGCTCTGCAGCGGTTTCCGAGGGCAGCTTTTCCAGAGGAGTTTATCGATTTTTTTTTCCTCGGGATAATTCTTTAGGGATGCCCTGGATTTCTCTCAGCACGCTGCAGCATACTGAAAAGGCTGCATGATCACTTGAAAAACAAAGCCGCCGTGTGTGCCTGTTTCTCCAAATTTCAGTTTTCCACTGTCGCCCCTGCATTGGCTGGCTCGCTGTAACCAGGGGTACGTCTAGACTACATGTTTTTTCCAAAAGGAGATATGCAAATTCAGAGCTAATTTGCATATCTTCTTCCGACCTTTTTTTTGGGAGCGTTTCTTTCCGAAAGTGAAAGCAGTTTAGACATGGTTCTTTCGGGAAAAAAACACCCTTTTTTCAAAAGAACCTTCTTCCTCCAAAATTGAGGTTTATGGGTTCTTTCGAAAAAAGGGCGTTTTTTTTCCCGAAAGAACCACGTCTAAACTGCTTTCACTTTCGAAAAAACCCTATTTCTCCAAATTTCAGTTTTCCACTGTCGTCCCCACATTGTCTTGTCTTGCTGTAATCAGGCGTACGGCTAGACTAAGCTGTTTTTTTGCAAATTCGGCGCTAATTTGCATATCTTCTTCCGATCGCTTTTTCAAAAGCGTTTTTTTTTCTGAAAGTAAAAGCAGTTTAGACATGGTTCTTTCAGAAGAAAACCCTTTTGAAAGAACCTTCTTCCTCAAAAATTGAGGTTTACCGGTTCTTTCGAAAAAAGAGGTTTTTTTCCCGAAAGAACTGCATCTAAACGGCTTTCACTTCCGAAAAAACGCCTTTCTCCAAATTTCAGTATTCCACTGTCATCCCCACATTGGCTGGCTCGCTGTAACCACGGGTACGTTTAAACTACAGGTTTTTTCCAAAAGGAGAGATGCAAATTTGGCACTAATTCGCATATCTTCTTCCGACCGCTTTTTCGAAAGCATTTTTTTCCGAAAGTGAAAGCAGTTTTCCACTTTGGTCCCCGCATTGGCTGTCTCGCTGTAACCAGGGTACGTCTAGACTATGGATTTTTTTTTAAAGGAGATATGCAAATTCAGCGCTCATTTGAATATCTTCTTCCGACCGCTTTTTCGAAAGCGTTTTTTCCCGAAACTGAAAGCAGTTTTCCACCTTTGTCCCCGCATTGGCTGTCTCGCTGTATCCAGGGTACGTCTAGACTATGGATTTTTTTTTTTTTAATGGAGATATGCAAATTCAGTGCTAATTTGCATGTCGTCTTCTGATCGCTTTTTCAAAAGCATTTTTTTCCGAAAGTGAAAGCAGTTTTCCACTTTGGTCCCCGCATTGGCTGTCTCGCTGTAACCAGGGTACATCTAGACTATGGATTTATTTTTCAAAAGGAGATATGCAAATTCAGCGCTAATTTGCATCTCTTCTTCTGACCGCTTTTTCGAAAGCGTTTTTTCCTGAAGTGAAAGCAGTTTAGACGCGGTTCTTTCGAAAAACAGGTTGATATTTTTCTGAAAGAACTGTGTCTAAACTGCTTTCACTTTAGAAAAAAAAGCTTTCGAAAAAGCGGTCGGAAGAAGCTATGCAAATTAACGCCGATTTTTCATCTCTCCTTCCGAAAGAAATCCTGTGGTCTAGACGCACCCCATGTGACTACAGATGAGACACTCTGGACTGGTCCATCTGACGTCGGTAGACCTGGGTGGAGGTGGGGAACTGTTCTCAGACCCTACGTGAACGTTTCTCCTTTGCCGCTGATGTGAAGACATCATATATGCCCCCTGGCACATGAACGGGAGGCTAATTAAGTGTACATTTCCCTCAACAATCTGTCTCCACTCCATGGAGTCTATTGTCAAACTGGAGAAATGGTCTGAGGTCCATAGGATGAAGTTTAATAAGGACAAATCCACTTAGGAAGGAACAATCCGTCTCACACACACAGACTGGGAAGCGACGGTCTAGGAAGGAGTCCGGCAGAAAGGGATCGAGGGGTCAGAGTGGACCACAAGCTAAATATGAGCCAACAGTGTGTCACTGTTGCAAAAAAAGCCAACGTGATTCTGGGCTGAATGAACGGGAGTGTCGTGAGCAAGACACGAGAAGTCGTTCTTCCGCTCTGCTCTGCGCTGGTTAGGCCTCAAGTGGAGTCTTGTGTCCAGTTCTGGAGCCCACATTTCAAGAAAGAGGTGGAGACATTGGCGAGGGTCCAGAGAAGAGCAACAAGAATGATGAAAGGTCTAGAGAACATGACCGATGAAGGAAGGCTGAAAGAATTGGGTTTGTTTAGTTTAGAAAAGAGAAGATCGAGGGGGGACATGATAGCGGTTTTCAGGTATCTAAAAGGGTGTCATGAGGAGGAGGAGAAAACTTGTTCTTCCTGGCCTCTGAGGATCGAACAAGAAGCAATGGGCTTAAACTGCAGCAAGGGAGGTTTAGGTTGGACATTCGGAAAAACTTCCTAACCGTCAGGGTGGTGAAACACTGGAATAAATTGCCGAGGAGGTGGTAGAATCTCCATCTCTGGAGATATTTAAGAGCAGGTTAGATAGACATCTATTAGGGATGGTCTAGATCAGTGTTTTTTAAACTGTGTTCCGAAGCACACTGATGTGCTATGGAGAACAACAGAATTCAAAATGGCCACCCTTAAAGGGGCAGGCAACTTTTTTTTTTTTTGCTCAATAACTTTCCCCCTGACCCTTGCCCCCACAACCTTTTTTTTCTCAACCAAAAATCCTTGCTGTTCCTCATAAAAAAAATTATTGTTTGGTGTTCCTTGGTTAAGAAACACTGGTCTAGACAGTGCTGGGTCCTGCCATGAGAGCAGAGGACTGGATTCGATGTCCTCTCGAGGTCTCTTCCAGTTCTATGATTCTATAGACATCTACCAGGGATGGTCTAGATGGGGCTTGGTCCTGCCAGGAGGGCAGGGGACTGGATTCAATGTCCTCTCGACGTCTCTTCCAGTTCTATGATTCTATAGACATCTACCAGGGATGGTCTAGACAGTGCTTGGTCCTGCCGTGAGGGTAGGGGACTGGACTTGATGAGCTCTCAAGGCCCCTTCCATTTCTACGATTCTATAGACATCTACCAGGGATGGTCTAGTTGGGGATTGGTCCTGCCATGAGGGCAGGGGACAGGACTTGGTGACCTCTCTAGGTCCCTTCCCGTTCTCGTGTTCTAGGATTATAGGATTCTAGGATTCACTTTCAGCCGCCCTTTCCACCCCCGTATCTCGTGACATGTCACAAAGAAAGCCACCAGGATGATCCATCCTGTTGTGGTGGCATCGCAGCAACTTCCCCAGTGCCGCTCAGCTCGGCGCACAACGGCCTGGACTTGTGTCCCAATCATCAAACCCGTCTCTTTTGTGTCACCTGTCAGAAATAGGACATCATAGAATCCTGGGGCTGGAAGAGACCTCAGGAGTCATCAAGTCCAGCCCCCTGCCCAAAGCAGGACCAACCCAACTAAACCATCCCAGCCAGGGCTTGGTCAAGCCAGGCCTTCAAAACCTTTAGGGATGGAGATTCCATGTCCCTAGGGAACCCATCCCAGTGCTTCCCCTCCCTCCTAGGAAAATCGTTTTTCCTAATCTCCAACCTCGACCTCCCCCACGGGAACTTGAGACCATTGCTCCTCGTTCTGCATCTGTCACAACCTTTCCCCATCCTCTTTGGAACCTCCCTTCAGGAAGTTGAAAGCTGCTAGAGTAGGAGGGGGTGACTAACTTTCTCCCCTCCTCATCCGTCCAAAGTCCTGCTCCGAGATGATCCCTAATTGCTTCCCGCCTTCCGCCAGCCCCTGGAACGGGCCATCACCGAAATGCCGCCTGCTGTGAACCGCTTTGCGTTGCCTCTCTCCTCAGCAGAATGCAGCGGCTTCGTCTGACATCTGTTCCAGAGAGTGACGGGAAGCCAATTATCCTTGACGGCCACCTGTCCGCGGATAATTGGCACGCGAGACTTTTAACAGAGAGAGTGTCAGCCGGGCGCCGGCGGTGGCTTTCCATGTGTCACGCTGCGTCTCTGAAGCCGCGTCAGCTGCTTAGTAGGGGCGTTATCCTGTCACCTCTTGACAAGCCCCAAGGTACCCCCGTGATTGGAAACCCCGCTCTCTCCCACCACTGGGCCGGAGTGGGGATTGGTTGTGCGTTTCCACCTGTGACGTCCTGGAGGCGCTTGTAACCTGGCGCTCTTTCCTGGCGGTGTGGTTTGATTCCCAGTGGCTCCCCACCCACGTGGGTTGGACCAGAGCCCTAGTCCCAGCCTGAGCAGATCGGAAGGCGGTTCCCAGAGAGAGACAAAGGAAGAGAGGTGGGGACGGCCACCGGGCTGGGATTAATAGACCTGAAGGAGATGCCCGTAAGGAGTTAGGTGTGACGGGACTGAGAGTCGTGGCATCTGACCACGGAAAGCAAAACAATCCACAACGCCTGACTTAGGTGCCAGATCTCCTAGAGAACGAATGGGAAGAGGGGCTTAAAAGCCCCCACAGTGGGCAACAAGGGGTTAAGGAGATTCTCTGGCCTCGGCCAGCCCTTCCCCATGACCGCTGCAAGAGACGCACACGATGGGGGAGGACGTACCAGAGATAAGAGCGTCTCCCTTAGGAGACACCTAAGTCGTTACACCTGGCTCATCCATCGCCGGCGTAATCACGGCAATTTACCACACCCGGGGTAAATCATTGACGTTCATCACAGCCTCGTTGCTTAAATATACTCTCGAGGCAAGATTTCAAATAACGGTTGGATATGGCAAGTTGGACATGTCTGTGTTACCGTATTATGATGTTCCGTGGGGGGCAAAATCAGAGCTGTCCCAGGTGCTGAATTTTCCAAAGAACCCACTTCTTTAATGCCACCTAAGGAACTACGAACAGGACCTCCGGAATTCCAGCTGGGCATAAGACCCCCAGGTGAGATCCAGGCTCCAAGGGGCTACCCATGCTTATAGGTCGAACTCATCTTTGAAGGGCTTCCCGTTGAAACGGACAAGACACAGGTTGAGTCAAGCGCGAGGGGATGTGATTTGAATCATAGAATCATAGAACAGTACAACTGGAGGGGACCTCAAGAGGTCCAGTCCCCTAACCCCACGGCAGGACCAAGCACTGTCTAGATCATCCCGGATAGATGTCTGTCCAATCTGCTCTTCCATGGAGATTCTACAACCTCCCTTGGCAATTTATTCCAGTGTTTCACCATCCGGACAGGTAGGACGTTTTTCCGAATGTCCCACCTCAACCTCCCTTGCTGCAATTTAAGCCCATTGCTTCTTGTCCTATCATCGGAGGTCAAGGAGAACAACTTTTCTCCCTTCTCCTTGGAACACCCTTTTAGATACTCGAAAACCGCTATCGTGTCCCCTCTCCATCTTCTTTTTTCTAAACTAACTAAACCCAATTCTTTTAGCCTTCCCTCTTTGGCCATGTCTTCTAGATCTTTCATCATCTTTTAGATACTTGAAAACCGCTATCGTGTCCCCTCTCCATCTTCTTTTTTCTAAACTAACTAAACCCAATTCTTTCAGTCTTCCCTCTTTGGCCATGTCTTCTAGACCTTTCATCATCTTTTAGATACTTGAAAACCGCTATCGTGTCCCCTCTCCATCTTCTTTTTTCTAAACTAACTAAACCCAATTCTTTCAGTCTTCCCTCATGTGTCATGGGTTTTTTTTAGACCTTTCATCATTTTGGTTGCTCTTCTCTGGACCTTATCCAATGTCTCCACCTCTTTCTTGAAATGTGGGGCCCAGAAGTGGACACAACAGTGCAATGGAGGAATATTTGTCCCCCTAGAATGCTTACGATGTAATGTGGATGCAAAAGGCTCTGTGTTCAGTTACCCTCTGACTTCAGTGGAATATTTGTCGTGTGAATAGACCCATTAACTAGCCCCGAGACCCAATCCCGGCTTGCAGTCAAGAAATTAATTGCTTGGCTCTTGTCTGCCTATACATTGTTCCAGGAATGGTTTTATACGGGCATTCCCCTAAGACCTGTATAAATATTCTGCTCACAAATACAACGACAGCACTGTTCTTGCTAGCAAGGGCCATATATTATAGGATAGTGCGGTAGCATCACCACTGTAAAAGCCAATACATCAAAGGCCGAGAGAGATTGCGGGCATTCGTCTCCCAGCGGGTTGTTCTGCACCTGAATGCTGACGATCTAGATGGGCCTTGCACGGTTTCTGAGGGTATTCTGCCGATGGAATCTCTGCTCCATAGAAATGTGTCCCACCATGAGAAACGAGCCACCATGAGTCTTTTTAACCTCATCTCGAGGAAAAAGCTACGTCCAGGAGGACGCTGGGGTGGAGTATGGGCAAATCTTTAAAGTCATGGGTTTAAGCAACAGTCAAGAAGTCATGCCATCCCTCCCACCAGGCATTAAATGTCAATGCAGCCAGGGGAGGGATGAATTCTTCAGTTCTAAGCCCAGTGAGATGGTGAAGTTTCCAATGACCGTGGCTGCATCAGAATGGGGGTAGAAGGCATCTCAGATAGTTGGCTCTCAAACGATACCAGGATTCATAGGTGAGAACGCCACTCAAGACCTAATAGACAGTGAGATGGAGAAGACCCTGCCTACAAGCCCTTGACTTGACAATGACATGTCCGATGACCGTGGCTGTACCACTGTCACAATGAATGGGGGTAGAAGGCATCTCAGATAGGCAGCTCTCAGGCCATGCCGGTTTTTCATAGGGCAGAACACCACCGAAGAACCAATAGACCATGAGATGGAGAAGACACTTCCTACAACCCCTTGACTTGATGATGACATGTCCAATGACCGTGGCTGTACCACTGTCACAGGGACGGGGGCAGAAGGCCTCTCTTCTTGGGTTACAGGCCCATGCACAGGAGAGCCGACAGACTTGGTGGGACCTTGGACAAAGTGTGTGGGGGGAGGGGGATGGCTTTGTGCTCCTGGGAGAGTCGGGGCCTTGGATGGAAGAGGCAGGGGTGGAGGACCTCAGAACGCCCCAGTGCACACCGCAAAGCACTCCAGTGGCAACTTAATGGGCCAGGTTCTGGCCACTTCAGGAATGGGGTTGGCAGCCAGGAGAAGGTCTCACCATGTCCTCCCGGTCAGTGTCTATGAAGGCTTGCACTGAACGTGCCGAAGGAACCATTTTAGGCGAGCCTCTGTAGAATTTTGACTCCCGCCGCCCCCCGAGAAGGAGCGCCACATGGAACGTCCCTCATCAAGGCCTCCCTCTCTTCGACTGTAGAGTCACCATCGTTAAGTGGCTCTGAGGGAGATATTCCACCCTGAAATTCCACCCTGTTGCTAGCGCACCTGTCTGGGCAGGGGAGTTGGGGAGAGGCTGTGTCTGTAGATAGATAGATAGTTAGATAGATAGATAGATGGGGTGTGTGGGGGTAGATAGATAGATAGATGGAGGGGGTGTATGGGGATGGATAGATAGAGGGGGTGTGTGGGGATAGATAGATAGATAGATAGATAGATAGATAGATAGATAGATAGATGGGGTGTATGGGGATAGATAGATAGATAGATAGATAGATAGATAGATAGATAGATGTGGGGATAGATAGATAGATAGATAGATAGATAGATAGATAGATAGATAGATAGATAGATAGAGGGTGTGTGTGGGGATAGATAGATAGATAGATAGATAGATAGAGGGGTGTGTGTGGGGATAGATAGATAGATAGATAGATAGAGGGGGTGTGTGGGGATAGATAGATAGATAGATAGATAGATAGATAGATAGATAGATAGATAGATAGATAGATAGAATAGATAGATAGATAGAGGGGGTGTATGGGGATAGATAGATAGATAGAGGGGTGTGTGGGGATAGATAGATAGATAGAGGGAGTGTGTGGGGATAGATAGATAGATAGATAGATAGATAGATAGATAGAGGGGTGTGGGGATAGATAGATAGATAGATAGATAGATAGATAGATAGGTGTGTGGGATAGATAGATAGATAGATAGATAGATAGATAGATAGATAGATAGATAGAGGGGGTGTGTGGGGATAGATAGATAGATGGACAGTATGGGGATAGATAGATAGATAGATAGATGGAGTGTGTGGGGATGGATAGATAGATAGATAGATAGATAGATAGAGGGAGTGTGTGGGGATAGATAGATAGATAGAGTGTATGGGGATAGATAGATAGATAGATAGATAGAGGGAGTGTGTGGGGATGGATAGATAGATAGACAGAAGAATATACCACCTACTCAAGTTGCTGCAATAAACCCAAGACCTGCCACATTCCTGTTGGATTGCTGCCAGCATGATTTTTACTCTTGCAAGGGTTTCATTTGTTTGTTTCTTTATTTGCCGGGGTGGGAGGGGCGGCTTGCCTGGATCCCACCCCCGAGGCATCGGGCTCCCCTCCCAGCATTGGAGAGTCTATGCTGGTGCTCCAGATACCCTTCCCCCATGGGGCTGGAGCACCCTAAATCTACTAGCCTAGGTTCCTCTAGGCTCTAGGTGGTAAGGGCGGAGTGTCTTTCAGCATCTCCATTGGGGGCCACGTCCGTGAGGGCTGGGGGGGGCTTTCCTTGCTTCTCACTTGTGTGCAGCCCCTGACTGATTTTTCTGTGGGTCCACAACCTCTGACCCCCAAAAGGCTCCCCACCCCTGGTTTAGAGCATGTTTCCTAGGTGTATCTGGCTCTCCTGCGCCCTTTCCGAAAGCCCTCTCAAAAGTTTGCCGCCTCGCTCCTCCGCTGGCTTAGAAGCTGGCTTTTGCAACCCGGCTTCTCCCTGAGTCGGCCCAGAAGGGGCTATGGAAACGCACACGCCCTCCGCGTCCCGGGCCCCGGGGGCCAGTTCCGGCTTCCGAAGCGGGCTAGCCACGTCGCCGGCAGGAAAGCAGAACCAACCCACCCCCCCAGGCAGGCAAGACGGATTGCCTTAATGACCAACGCCTCTCCGCGAGCCATTAAGACCAGACGCCGAGGGCTGCAGCCGAGCAAAACAAGTCTCTAATTACGCTCCCTTCTAGTGTGCGTGCCTGGAATGCCTTCCCTGCCTCCTCCTTTTTTTCCCCCTCCCTGTCTGCTTCCATGCCAGAAATAAGAGGAAAAGTCCTTTCATGGACTAATAACTAGTTAAAAGATAGGAAACAAAGGGTAGGAATAAATGGTCAGTTTTCAGACCGGAGAGAGGTAACTAACGATATCCCACACGGATCCGTACCGGGATCGATCCGATTCAACCTATTTAAAAATGATCTGGAGAGAGAGTAAAATTTGCAGATGATACCCAACTGCTCAGGATAGTTATGCCCAGAGCAGACTGGGAAAAGTTTCCAAAAGACCTCACTACACCTAGGGTGTGTCTAGACTACAGGGTTTTGTCAACAAAAGTGAACTTTTGTCGACAAAACTATACCTGCGTCTACACTACCGCCGAGTTCTGTCAACATAACGTGGCAGTTTTGTCGATGACGGTAAACCTCATTCTACGAGGAATAACGCCTTTTGTTGACAGAGTTGTGTCGACAGAAGGCGTTATTGCATCTAAACTGTCCTTTGCGTCTACACTGTCATGTCGACAAAGCGACTTGCTTTGTCGACAGAACTGGATGGAGTCTCGACGCTCTTTGTCGACCGAAGCTTGGCCGACAGTATCTGTCGACAAAGCCTCTGTCGACAAAAGCCTGTAGTCTAGACATACTCTAAGGGTATGTCTACCCTACAGTGTTATTTCGAAATATCTAATTTCGAAATAGTTATTTCGCAATCGCTTATTCCGAAATAACGCGCCTACACACAAAATGCATTTCGAAATAGCGCGTCCACACTGATTGGATGCTGAATCGCATTTAAGGCCAGCTGGAACTGGTTCCGGCAGGGTGTAAGGTCAGGAGTTACCTTGTGGCCACGGCGGCCAGCAGGGCACCCTGGGAAGGGCTGGAGGCCCCCTATTTCGAAATAAGCGTCTACACAGCGCTTATTTCGAAATAGCAATTTTGAAATTTGCGTTATTCCTCATGGAATGAGGTTTACCAATTTTGAAATAAGCCCGCCGCTATTTTGAATGAATTTCGCAATAGCAGTTGGCTTGTGTAGACGCTAGTAACGTTATTTCGAAATAACTTTGCTGTATAGACATACCCTAAGAGACTGGGCAACACAATGGTGCACGAATTTGAATGTTGATCAATGCCGATTGGAAAACATCATCACAACGACACACACTAAACTATGGGAACTAATTTCCACTCAAGAGATCTTGGAGTCCTTGTGGATCGTTCTCTGAAAACATCCTTTCTGTGCGCAGGGCTGTCAAAAAAACCCAGCATCTTAGGAATCATTCAAAAAGGGATAGAGAATAAGACAGAGACCTCTCTCTTATTGCCTCTCTGTAAATCAATGGCTTCAGGGGGTAGCCGAGTTAGTCTGTACAGGATCAACGTAAAACACAAAACTATTCTAGTAGCACTTTATAGCCGAACAAAACATATAGATGGTATCATGAGCTTTCGTGGGCGCAACCACAGAAAGCTCATGATACCAACTATATGTTTTGTTCGTCTATAAAGTGCTACCAGAATAGTTTTTGTGTTTTAAGTTTATAAATCAAGGGTGTGCCCACATCTTGAATCCTGTGGTCGCCTCCTCTCAAAAAAGATCTCTTGGCGTTGGAAAAGGTTGAGAAAAGGGCAACAAAAATGATTCACGATTTGGAACGGGTCCCATAGGAAGAGGGATTAAAAAGACGGGGAACTTTTCCGCTTAGAAATGGGGAGACTAAGGGATGAGATAGAGGTCTATAAAATCATGACCCGTGTGGAAAAAGTGAATCAGCAAAAGTGATTTACTTATCCCCCCGATATAAGAACTAGGGGACACCCAAACAAAATGAATAGGCAGCTGGTTTCAAACAAACCAAAGGAAGTTTTTCTTCACTCAGTGCACAGTCAACCTGTGGAACTCCTCGCCAGAGGATGCGGTGAAGGCTAGAACTTTAACAGGATACAAAAAAGAGCGAGAGAGATTCATGGAGGTTAGGTCCATCAATGGCTAATAGCCGGGATGGGTAGGGATGGTGTCCCTATCCTCTGTTTCTCTGGAAGTGGGAGACAGGGGAGGGATTACGTGAGGATTACCTGTTGTGTTCCCTCCCTCTGGGGCATCTGGCATTGGCCACTGTTGGCAGACAGGATCCTGGGATAGATGACCTTGGGGAAGGAAGCCTGATGTTTGTGTCGTATCCATCACACCTGTTAACAATCAACACCTATCGGAGGATAAGCACACACCTGCTTTTAATGCCTCCAGCTGTTCCTTCTTCTGGGACCACTTTCCAGGACCTAGACCTCCCAGGGGGCCTGGACAGTCCTGCTGGCAGGTGGACACCTCTTGCTGCTTCATAGAGACACCACTTCTTGGGTACAAAGCACAGATGGGTGGGTGGGTGGCTTCTCTGGCCTGGGATTTCAACCAGTCAGACAAGAAGAGCAACTGGTCCTCTATAGTCCGGCACTCTCAGGACATGACTGATTCCAAAATCCAGAGAATTTTTCCGACCACAGGAGGTCAATACAGTTGAATCAACTTAGTCTACAATTCTCAGGACCTGGACCAATTCCGAACAAGAGAATTTTCCGACTATGGAGGTCAATACAATTGAAACCTCTCTAGTCTGGTGCCTAGACCACAGAGGTCAATACTTCTCTAGTCTGGCATTTTCTGGACCACGGGAGGTCAATACAGATCGAACCTCTCTAGTCTGGCACTCTTGGGACATGACTGATTCCAAACCAGAGAATTTTCTGGACCATGGGAGGTCAGGACAGGTTGAACCTCTATAGTCCGGCACTCTCAGGACATGACTGATTCCAAACCAGAGAATTTTCCGGACCACAGGAGGTCAATACAGTTGAACTTCTCTAGTCTGCCACCCTCAGGACCTGACCAATTCCGAACAAGAGAATTTTCCGGACCATGGGAGGTCAATACAATTGAACCTCTCTAGTCTGGCAAGTTTCCAGACCACAGGAGGTCAATACTTCTCTAGTCTGGCATTTTCTGGACCACGAACCTCTAGTCTGGCACCACCTGAATGAGAGAATTTTTCCGGACCACGGGAAGTCAATACATGTTGAACCTCTCTAGTCTGGCACTCTTGGGACATGACTGATTCCAAACCAGAGAATTTTCTGGACCATGGGAGGTCAATACAGGTTGGACCTCTCTAGTCTGGCACCTTCAGGACTTGTCCTATTCCAAACCAGAGAATTTTCCGGACCATGGGAAGTCAATACAGGTTGAACCTCTCTAGTCTAGCACCCTCAGGACCTGACCAATTCCGAACAAGAGAATTTTCCAGACCATGGGAGGTCAATACAGTTGAACCTCTCTAGTCTGGCAAGTTTCCAGACCACAGGAGGTCAATACTTCTCTAGTCTGGCATTTTCTGGACCACGGGAGGTCAATACAGGTCGAACCTCTCTAGTCTGGCACCACTGAGACCTGCCCAATTCTGAATGAGAGAATTTTCCGGACCACGGGAAGTCAGTACAGGTTGAACCTCTCTAGTCTGGCACTCTTGGGACATGACTGATTCCAAACCAGAGAATTTTCTGGACCACAGGAGGTCAATACAGGTTGAACCTCTCTAGTCTGGCACCTTCAGGACCTGACCGATTCCGAACCAGAGAGTTTTCCAGACCACAGGAGGTCAATATAGGATGAGCCTCTCTAGTCTGGCACCCCTGAGATGTGCCCAGTTCTGAAGGAGAGAATTTTCCGGACCACGGGAGGTCAATACAGGTTGAACGTCTCTAGTCTGGCACCCTTGGGACCTGACCGATTCTGAACCAGAGAATTTTCCAGATCACGGAAGGTTAATATTCTCTAGCAGCATTACCAACACTTCTACTGCTTACCAGGACCTCAGTGTCGGGGTCCCACACCCCGGCCACCAGCTAACACCAGGACCTAACCACTAGGCCATCCCGTTGCCCGGGAGACCCGGCCACGCTAATCCCTTACTCTAACCACTAGGCCATGCTGTCAGCATGACCACTGAAAGCTGCAAATGGTTGTGACAACTGGGCTTACAAACTAACCCCAGTGGTTCAGAACAGCTGGTGAAAAGCAGGCGCCGGTTCATGGATTGTCACAAGGATCGGTTCCATAAAACGGTATTTTGGCTATTAGGGTCATGCTTAGACCGACTGGTCAAGAGCAGCAGGAAATCAGAAACCAAGGCACCAAAAGTGGGTGTCTTGGCGATTCAGCCTAGCTGGCAGACAAACTCAAGAGGATGGGCTATTTCGCTCATTCCTCCCTTTGGGACTCCTTAAAACGAGACTTTGGGGGGAGAATCGGGGAGATCTCTTATCTCCCACCCCCATGCTGTGATTGCAAGAGGGGTTTGGGCAGGCCCGCCGAAGGGGGATTGGCAAAGTGGGAACTAGCCCATGGCCCAGCGAGTCCTAGCCCCGCCCCTTCCTCCAAACACCCCGCCCCTTCCTCCTAAAGCCACTCCCCTTCCTCCCAAAGCCACACCCCTTCCTCCCAAAGCCACTCCCCTTCCTCCCAAGGTCCCTCTCCCACTTCGCCAAGGGGAGAGAACTCCTCACACCTCCTTAATCAACTACCAGGGCAATTGCTCGGTGTGTCGGCTGGGCTTTCTGTGAGACACTGTTTGTTGAGTTGGGTGCATAACTGGCTGGAGAACCGTTCTCAGAGAATCGTTCTTAACGGTTCACAATCCTGCTGGAAAGGTATAACAAGTGGAGTCCTGCAGGGGTCTGTTTTGGGACCGGCTCTGTTCAATATCTTCATCAACAATTTAGATATTGGCCTAGCGAGGACACTTATTAAGTTTGCAGATGACACGAAGCTGGGAGGGGTTGCGACTGCTCTGGAGGACAGGGTCCTAATTCAAACTGATCTGGACAAATTGGAGAAATGGTCTGAGATAAACAGGATGAAGTTTAATAAGGACAAATGCAAAGTGCTCCACTTAGGAAGGAACAATTCGTCTCACACACACAGAATGGGAAGCGACGGTCTAGGAAGGAGTCCGGCCAAAAGGGATCTAGAGGTCAGAGTGGACCACAAGCTAAATATGAGTCGACAGTGCGACGCTGTTGGATAAAAAGCAAACATGATTCTGGGCTGCATTAACAGGTGTGTTGCGAGCAAGACACGAGAAGTCATTCTTCCGCTCTACTCTGCGCTGGTTAGGCCTCAGTTGGAGTCTTGTGTCCAGTTCTGGGCGCCGCATTTCAAGAAAGAGATGGAGAAATTGGAGAGGTCCAGAGAAGAGCAACCAAGATGATGAAAGGTCTAGAAGACACGCCCTAGGAGGGAAGACTGAAAGAATTGGGCTTGTTTAGTTTGGAAAGGAGAAGACGGAGAGGGGCATGATAGCGGTTTGCAAGTATCTAAAAGGGTATCACAAGGAAGAGGGAGTAATCTTGTTTTCCTTGGTCTCTGAGGGCAGGACAAGAAGCAATGGGCTTAAATTGCAGCAAGGGCAGTTTAGGTTGGACATTCGGAAAAACTTCCTACCTGTCCGGGTGGTTAAACACTGGAATAAATTGCCGAGGGAGGCTGTAGAGTCTCCATCGCTGGGGATATCGAAGAGCAGGTTGGCTAGACATCTACCAGGGATGGTCTAGATCAGCCATGGCCAACCTGCAGCTCTTCCCCCCTAAAAGTGTGGCTCGTGAAGCCCCGCACCCCTAGAAGCCCCGTGACTCGTGAAGCCATCCCCGCACTCCTAGAAACGGCCCCCGACCCCCGGTCTCCTGAGATCTCCAGGAGCTGGGGAGTCGGACGGCACAGCAAAGCATAGACGGGGCCGGCCGACGGGAGGCTAATGTGGCCAAAAAGCCAACCTAAGGTTTTTTTAAAGGGGCAGTGTCTTTGTCTTTTTTTTTTTTTTTGCCTGACAACTTTCCCCCCCATTACCCCTACCTGGCTCTTTGACGCTATATGCACAACTACTTTGGCTCTTTGCCTGTAACAGGTTGGCCACCCATGGTCTAGATGGTGCTTGGTCCTGCCGGGAGGGCAGGGGACTGGACTTGATGACTTCTTGAGGTCCCTTCCAGTTCTATGATTCCATGGACATCTACCAGGGATGGTCTAGATGGGGCTTGGTCCTGCTGGGAGTGCAGGGGACTGGACTTGATGCCTTCTTGAGGTCCCTTCCAGTTCTATGATTCCATGGCCATCTACCAGGGATGGTCTAGATGGGGCTTGGCCCTGCCGGGAGGGCAGGGGACTGGACTTGATGACTTCTTAAGTTCCCTTCCAGTTCTATGATTCCATGGACATCTACCAGGGATGGTCTAGATGGGGCTTGGCCCTGCCGGGAGGGCAGGGGACTGGACTTGATGACTTCTTGAGGTCCCTTCCAGTTCTATGATTCCATGGACATCTACCAGGGATGGTCTAGATGGGGCTTGGTCCTGTCGGGAGGGCAGGGGACTGGACTTGATGACTTCTTGAGGTCCCTTCCAGTTCTATGATTCCATGGACATCTACCAGGGATGGTCTAGTGGGGCTTGGCCTGCCGGGAGGGCAGGGGACTGGACTTGATGACTTCTTGAGGTCCCTTCCAGTTCTATGATTCCATGGACATCTACCGGATGGTCTAGATGGGGCTTGGTCCTGCCGGGAGTGCAGGGGACTGGACTTGATGATCTCTCAAGGTTTCTTCCAGTTCTTCCAGTTCTATTATTCTGTAGACATCTATCAGGGATTGTCTAAATGGTGCTTGGTCCTGCTGGGAGGGCAGGGAACTGGACTTGATGACTTCCTGAGGTCCCTTCCAGTTCTATGATTCCATGCACATCTACCAGGGATGGTCTAGATGGGGCTTGGTCCTGCCGGGAGTGCAGGGGACTGGACTTGATGACCTCTCAAGGTTTCTTCCAGTAATTCCAGTTCTATTATTCTGTAGACATCTACCAGGGATGGTCTAGATGGGGCTTGGTCCTGCCGGGAGGGCAGGGGACTGGACTTCATGACCTCTCAAGATCTCTTCCAGTTCTGCTGTTCTATAACTTGACCTTAAAAATACCTAAAACCAACAAATAGTCCTGCAGCACCTGAGAGACTAAGAAAGCACGTAGAAGGTATCACGAGCTTTTGTGGGCACAACCTAAAACACTTAATTATTTAATGTACCACCATTCTGACTGTTCTGGCTGAACTTTCCTGTGCAGTGGGTCTGCCGGAAAGAACACCCCAAAAGCACTGGTTTTCTCGGACAGCTAGCGCTCTGCGAAATGTAAACTTTTCCTCCCCAGTTATTTCAGCGTGAGAGCGATTCCACAATTATTCCAAGCCGCATCTGAGAGCAGGCCGAGCTTTTGGTGCTGGGGGGTGGGGCGGGTTCACATTCTGAAATGAAGCAAGGGGTTTTTCGCCCCCAATTTTCAAAGCCGCAGCCGCAAACCGGCTCCCGAAATTCACCTCCGGCCGCACCTGGAGCACGTGAACCTGGAACACGCACATTTCGGGACGTCTGGGCTAGAAGGCAGCTCTGCCTTCGAGCAGCAGGAAACCGCACTGCACAGCGCTCTTCGATCCAACTTTGAAGTTTGACAGCTCTTTTATTGAGGACTCCCAAGACGCGCTCAGAGTTGCTCGGCAGAAAGCAAACAAGACGGGCCGGGAAACACAAGCAGCATCCAAATTCACTCTGGATCTCAAATATTTGTGAGCCGTATTTTCCCCGTATTCCCTCCACTCTGCTAGATACGTGTCGGGGCTCGAGCCAGCTGGGGGAACTCTTTGTATGCAAACGGCACACGTGGGTATACACCGCCGCTACTGTCCTCCTGCAACATCTTTACCGAGAGTGCTGCATTGGGAGCCGGTAACTTCACCCGTGATGCGCGTTGCATCTCAAATGCATCGCCCATGAATATGCAAATCGACACCGAATAAATACAGCACAATCAGCATTTAGCGGCGACGAGAAACGGCATAAGGAACATGAAGAATCAGCTAGGAACAGCATGCTAAACTAGCGGGAGAGGTCGATACATTGGAGGGTCAGGTTCAGAGCCCAGAGGGACCTTGACACATTGGAGGGCTGGCCCGAAAGAAATTGGATGAGGTTCAACAAGGACAAGCGCAGAGATGGAAGAATCCCAAGAATTGTTCCAGGCTGGGGACCGACTGGCTAAGCAGCAGTTCAGCAGAAAAGGACCTGGGGATGACAGTGGATGAGAAGCTGGATCTGAGTCAACAGGATGTCCTCGTCTCCAAGAAGCATATTGGGGTGCATTAGGAGGAACGTTGCCGGCAGATCTAGAGGCGTGATTATTCCCCGTTATTCGGCACTGGGGAGGCCACATCTGGAGAACTGTGTCCAATTCTGGGCTCCGGATTATAGAAAGGAGGTGGACGCATTGGAGAAAGTCCAGCGGAGGGCAACTAAACTGATTCAGGGGCTGGAGCACATGACCTACGAGAAGAGGCGGATGGATTTGGGGTTGTTTAGTCTGCAGGAGAGAAGAGCGAGGGGGGATTTGATAGCAGCCTTCAACTCCCTGAAGAGGGGTTCCAAAGAGGATGGAGAGAGGCTGTTCTCAGTAGTGACGGGTGGCAGAACAAGGAGCAATGGGCTCAAGTTGCAGCGGGGGAGGTCTAGGTTGGATATTCGGAGAAACTGTTTCCCGAGGAGGGTGGTGACGCACGGGGATGGGTTCCCTAGAGAGGTGGTGGAATCTCCATCCCTAGAGATGTTTAAGTCCCAGCTTGACCAAGCCCTGGTTGGGATGAATAAGTTGGAGTTGGCCCTCAGTACAACCCACCTGGGAAGAGTCGGGACTCGGACCAAGGGCCCTGCCCCTCCATCTCTGCACCCTAAGCCAGCGAGACTCACTCACACGCCCCTCTGCCCCAGCCCAGCTCAGTCTGCAGGCAGCCCCACCTCCTCCTTTGTCCACCTTCCCCGGGCAAAAGGTGTCACCTGATTACACCCCCTGGTCACACCCCCGGAGCCTGGGCCTCTGTGAACATGTTGGCCTACACTACACCAACCATCTACGCTGCCACAGTTGATCTTCCGGGGTTCGATTTCGATTGAACCTCTCTAGTCCAGGTTGAACCTCTTTAGTCCAGAACTCTCTGCTCCGGAAACATCCATCACCCGGAATGATGTGAGTTCGCCGGACGTCCACTTTTCATGGGTGTGGCCAAGTTTCCCGTGGGCCCATCAAGTTTTCTTACAGCCCCCAGTCCTGGCTTTTAGTGCTGCTAGAGCATATTGACCTCCCATGGTCCGGCGAATTCTCCGGTTAGGTGCTGAAGGTGCCGGACTAGAGAAGTTCAACCAGTCCCTGCGTTGAGAGATTTCTGATTCTCAAGGGCTCCTTACCCTAGCAGAGACAAACGGTTGATGCCCCAAAAATTCTAACGGGAGATATGGCTCATGTGTACCAGAGTGGGTAATCTACCCCTTGGAACAGATCTCTGAGGGATTTGGTAGGTTCTTCATCAGTTGTGTGTTGACGGGTCCTTTTCAAAGACCAGCCCTGACTCAACAAAGTGTTGGAACGGATGGAGAAGACCTTGGGTGGAGTCTCTGGTCTGTGTCTTGCCCAATGTTTTGGACTTCAACATTAGGAATCGATATTCGGCAGCATGGTCTCCACCAAGCCCAACGCCGGCGGTTTGGCAAGTTGATTGCAGCAGATACAGAGGTAGAACGGCACTTCTCGGAGGCCTGGTCTACCCTACAGAGGAAGATCAAAGTAAGATATGCAACTCCAGCTACGTTAATTACGAAGCCCGCATTGACCTATCTGAAATCACATTTCCACGCCGTGCTCAGAGCAAGAGGCCGATAGCTTCTCTTACTCCCCACGAAAGGAGGAGTACCGGACCCCGGATGTCTGACATACGGGTCCCTACCCGAACGCCAGAAGATCGATCTCCGCGATGTGTAGACGTGCCCTGACTGGCGTCGTCTCCTCGCCGGCGAGCCTCCGATGAGGCTCGCCGCATTTTGAGGCAGCCGAAAATCGGCATCTTAAAGACACGATTTGAATTCCGCTCAGTCCAATCCACCTTAATGGCGATACGCACAACAGGCCTTAATTTGATAGTGGCATAAAATTCATTGGAATTGTGGCACTAGAATACCGATGTACCAACATAGAAACAAATGGTCCCCCTGTTAATTAATACCCTAGGGTTATTACGATCCCACTAAACTTAATAAATAGGCCCCTTTATGACTGAAATAGAGATAAGTTTTCAACTCATTTCTATGTAGGTTGCATCCTGCTTGTTACGAGGGATTTCAACAAGGCTGTCACCAATAGCAACTGTGACAAAGACATGATACATCCAGCAAGCATTGGAGAAGAGGTACAGTGCAAAATCGCTTTATAACAATACAAGAAGCATCCATCACGCCGGCGGTTCATGGGAGACGTTGAGGCGAGTGTTTTAAAGGCCCCCACTAGAGCGAGAGATAAACCACGTACGGGGAGGCTCACAACAGCCCTCAAAGTTCATCCACAGACCCCTGCAGCGAACCGCTCCTGGAGACGTTCGCCAGTTTCACAGTGCCGACTCGATTTTCATTGTCGATGTCCACAGCGGATGCCCCGGGTCTGGATGAGCGCAGGCTTCCACGGGAGGAATTTCGCTCCTCCGGACATTTGGAGCTGGAGAAAAGGCCGGAGAGTTAGATCTTGTTGTGGAATCTCCATCTCTGGAGATATCGACGAGCAGGTTGGGTAGACATCTACCAGGGATGATCTAGACGGGGCATGGTCCTGCCGTGAGGGCGGAGGACTGGACTTGATGACCTCTCAAGGTCCCTTCCAGTTCTATGATTCTATAGACATCAACCAGGGATGGTCTAGATGGGGCTTGGTCCTGCCGTCAGGGCAGGGAACTGGACTCGATGTCCTCTCAAGATCCCTTCCAGTTCTATGATTCTGTAGACATCAACCAGGGATGGTCTAGATGGGGCTTGGTCCTGCCGTCAGGGCAGGGAACTGGACTCGATGTCCTCTCAAGATCCCTTCCAGTTCTATGATTCTATAGACATCAACCAGGGATGGTCTAGATGGGGCTTGGTCCTGCCGTCAGGGCAGGGAACTGGACTCGATGTCCTCTCAAGATCCCTTCCAGTTCTATGATTCTGTAGACATCTACCAGGGATGGTCTAGATGGGGCTTGGTCCTGCCGTCAGGGCAGGGAACTGGACTCGATGTCCTCTCAAGATCCCTTCCAGTTCTATGATTCTGTAGACATCTACCAGGGATGGTCTAGATGGGGCTTGGTCCTGCCGTCAGGGCAGGGAACTGGACTCGATGTCCTCTCGAGATCCCTTCCAGTTCTATGATTCTGTAGACATCTACCAGGGATGGTCTAGATGGGGCTTGGTCCTGCCGTCAGGGCAGGGAACTGGACTCGATGTCCTCTCAAGATCCCTTCCAGTTCTATGATTCTGTAGACATCTACCAGGGATGGTCTAGATGGGGCTTGGTCCTGCCGTCAGGGCAGGGAACTGGACTCGATGACCTCTCGAGGTCCCTTCCCGTTCTAGTATTCTACTATTCTATGATTCTATAGACATCTACCAGGGATGGTCTAGATGGGGCTTGGCCCTGCTGTCAGGGCAGGGGACTGGACTTGATGACCTCTCGAGATCCCTTCCCATTCTAGTGTTCTATGATTCTATAGACATCGACCAGGGATCGTCTAAATGAGGCTTCGTCCCGCCGTGAGGGCAAGGGACTGGAGTTGATGACCTCTCAAGGTCCCTTCCAGTTCCATGATTCTGTAGACATCTACCAGCGATAGTCTAGACGGGGCTTGGTCCTGCCAGGAGGGTAAGGGACTGGACTCGATGACCTCTCAAGGTCCCTTCCTGTTTTAGTATTCTACTATTCTATGATTCCATAGACATCTACCAGGGTGGTCTAGATGAGGCTTGGTCCCGCCGGGAGGGCAGGGGATGGGACTTGATGACCCCTCGAGGTCCCTTCCCGTTCTAGTGTTCTATGACTCTATAATTCTATCGACATCCACCAGTGATGGTACAGATTCCATAGACATCTACCAGGGATGGTCTAGGTGAGGCTTGGTCCCACCGTGAGGGCAGGGGACTGGCCGCGATGACCCTTCGAGATCCCTTCCCATTCTAGTGTTCTATGATTCTATAGATCTCGGCACTGGATCTGCGCTAAATGAGGCATTTCCTGGATGAGGGCAAGGGACTGGCCAGCCCTTGATGACCTCTCAAGGTCCCTTCCAGTTCCATGATTCTGTAGACATCTAATCCAGCCGCTTAGTCTTTGTGGGGCTTGGTCCTGCCAGGAGGGTAATTGGACTGGACTCGATGACCTCTCAAGGTCCCTTCCTGTCTGATTAGTATTCTACTATTCTATGATTCCAGGTCACATCTGCCAGGGTGGTCTAGATGAGGCTCTGTGTTCGCCGGAAGGGCAGGGGATGGGACTTGATGACCCCTCGAGGTCCCCCGTTCTAGTGTTCTATGACTGCCGATCTCAGCCTGCCGAATCATTATACCCACCAGTGATGGTACAGATTCCATAGACATCTACCAGGGATGGTCTAGGTGAGGCTTGGTCCCACCGTGAGGGCAGGGGACTGGCCGCGATGACCCTTCGAGGTCCCTTCCCGTTCTAGTGTGCTGTGAGTCGCTGATCTCCCGGCACTGGAAAAGTCTGCGCTAGGCGTGTGCATTTCCCGCGGATGAAACCGCAAGCCACAGCCAGCCCCTTGCTAATTAGGAACTCCCTGTGCTGTCGAAACCCCCTGCATTTTAATCCGCCCCGCCCCAGCACTCTTGAGAGGCGCAACTCCCAGCCCTCTGATTGTGGGTCTGTGCTTTTACCCCTCCCGGAGTGACAGCCCCATCCCCCCCATCCACCTGATCTACCGCCTACCACGCGAACAGCTCCCGGAGGTCACAGGCTGCCCAGTAATGAGGACTCGGCTGTCCCCAGGCTCTGTGTTCAGCGGAAGGGAGGGGGGATTTGGTTGTCACATCCCGGCCTAACGCCCTGTCATCCCCATCCCCATCCCGGCAGATCCCGCCTGCCTACCCTCACCGCGCTGCCGATCTCAGCCTGCCGGGGCCGGAGCGAAGCTCATTATACCGGCTCATTAGAGACACGGGCACGGTGGCAGAGGAACCTGGCTGTCGCTAAGCCTACCCTGTCCCCATCCCCATCCACACCCCTACCCCTACCCGCGAGGAGACCCTATCCCTATCCCTACCCTCCGCCGGGAACCCTATCCCTATCCCTATCACGCCTACCCCGCCCATCGGGCAGTCCCCTGCATCCGGGCACCGGCGTGCTCCAGTTCTGAACGGCCTGAGGCATGCTGATTCTGGGGGCCCGCACCCTGCATGGGGGGGTTAGACTCTCCGGGCATGGACACTAAACCGCCCGGGTTAATCCGCCCCGCCCCATCAGCCCCTGAGAGAAACCCAGACAACCCCACGCCTCTATCCCTACCCCTGTGGGTCCCTGTCCCTACCCTACCCTCCCGGACCCCTAACCCTATCCCTACCCCATCCCCGTCCCCATCCACACCCCTGCTCCTACCCCTACCCCTACCCATACCCCTCTCCCTGTCCCTATCCCTACCCCATCCCCATCCCCATCCACACCCCTACCCCTCACCCTGTCCCTGTCCCTATCCCGGTCCCTACCCTATCCTACTACCCAACCCCTACCCCTACCCCACCCCCATCCCCATCCCCATCCCCATCCACCCTACGCCTACCCCTCACCCTGTCCCTGTCACTGTCCCTGTCCCTACCCCTACCCCTACCCCTACCCCATCCCCTATCCCCATCCCCATCCCCATCCACACCCTACCCCTCACCCTGTCCCTGTCCTGTCCCTACCCCTACCCCTACCCCTACCCCTACCCCTATCCCTACCCCTACTCCTACCCCTACCCATACCCCTCCCTGTCCCTATCCCTACCCCTCCCCATCCCCATCCACACCCCTACCCCTCACCCTGTCCCTGTCCCTGTCCCTGTCCCTGTCCCTACCCCTATCCCTACCCCTAGCCCTCACCCTGTCCCTATCCCTATCCTCTATCCTATCCTACCCCATCCCCATCCCCATCCCCATCCACACCCTACCCCTCACCCTGTCCCTGTCCCTGTCCCTGTCCCTATCCCCTATCCCTATCCTATCCCTATCCTGGTCCCTACCCCTACCCTCTCCCTGTCCCTAACCCTACCCCCATCCCCATCACACCTACCCCTCACCTGTCCTGTCCCTGTCCCTACCCCTATCACTACCATCCCCTACCCCCATCCCCATCCCCATCCCCATCCACACCCCTACCCCTCACCCTGTCCCTGTCCCTATCCCGGTCCCTACCCCTACACCCTACCCCTACCCCTATCCCTACCCTATACCTATCCCTACCCTGTCCTACCCCATACCTATCCCCACCCCTACCCCTATACCTATCCCTACCCTGTCCCTCTCGTCTCCCTATCCCTACCCCTACCCCTACCCCTATCCCTACCCCTACCCTATACCTACCCCTATCCTCTCCTCCCCATCCCCTCCCCTACCCCATCCCTATCCCTGTCCCCATCTCCATCTTTAACCCTACACCTACTCCTCTCCTATCCCTCTCCTGTCCCTACCCCACCTACCCCTACTCTACCCCTATCCCCTATCCTACCCCTACCCCCCTATCCCTCTCCCTATCCCTACCCCTACCCCTACCTCCCTACCCCTACCCCTACCCTATACCTACCCTATCCTCTCCCTCTCCCTACCCTCCCTACCCCATCCCTATCCCTGTCCCCATCTCCATCTTTAACCCTATCCCCTTTCTCCCTCTCTCCCTCTCCCTCTCCCCTCCTCTCCCTCTCACTCCTCTCCGTCCCTTTACCCCCACCCCCCTACTCCACCCCTATCCTCTCCCTATCCCTACCCCTACCTCTATCCCTACCCGTATCCCTACTCTTACCCCTACCCTATTCCTACCCCTACCCCTACCCCATCCCTATCCCTATTCCTACCCCATCTCTATCCCTACCCCATCTCTACCCCTACCCTATCCCTATCCCTATCCTCATCTCTAACCCAAACCCTGGCCATTCTGTCTAATAAGTATCAATGCACCTATCCTCCATGAATGTATCTAGTTCTTTTTGGAACCCTGTTCAAGTCCTGGCCCTCACAACATCCTCCGGCAAGGAGTTCCGCAGGTCGACTGAGAAAGGCAAGAAGAGGCACTGTGGGAAGGGTGCCAGAGGCCAGGCAGGACACAGTACTCCACGGTGTCCACGCTGGTACCCTGCATCTGCATCCACAGCAAGCTTTACGCTTCTTATTGCGATGGTCTGCTAGAGCGCACAGCTGTGGAATTAGGGCGCACGAAGTGACTTGCCAGGGCAGGCAGCTGGCAAGGTACAGCATTGCGGGCAGCTAGATCGGGCCTCAGAACGCATCCTCTCCAATAAAGAAGCCAACCCGGAGATTTGTCGTGGCGTTTTTGGGTTTCATTATCTTATGCAAATCATATCATTACTTGCTTCCCCGCATAAACACAAAAGCAAATTGTTCTCTTCCGGCGACGGGGGTGAAGAACAATTGCTAAGGATCTCATGGCCCCCAAACCAGAGTCCCGAGCCAGGCCACCTGGAGACCTTGTCAACCTTCTCTATTAAGCGGCATGGACTCAATGCAACAGTTGCAAAACTAATTAACGACTCTCCAGCAGGCCTCCGGGCCTGGGGTGTGTTAGCTCAAACACAATCGGGCCTGCCCAGCTGAGGGTGGGGAAGCGAGAACAGCCCGGATCCGTTCCGCCCATGGTCGGTTTCTTCCAAGCTCAGAGAAAGAGCTACCATCGGTTCCCAAACTGGGGGCATGAAGAAATTCCAGGGGGGTGCAAGACGACTCAGCCCTCCTCCGTCAATCTCTTCCCTCCCCAAGAACAGGGGTTGTCAGATGTCTGGTATCGACGTGGACAGTCCGGTATTTTCGCCTCCTGTCCGGTAAAAAAATTCAGAAAATACTGGACACCTAAAATGTCCCGTATTTTCTGGTTTTTCCCGGCCAGGAGGCGAAAATACTGAGTTCTTTCCTGGTCCCTTCCAGTTCTATGACTCTGTAGACATCTACCAGGGATGGTCTAGACAGGGCTTGGTCCTCTCGGGAGGGCAGAGGACTGGACTTGATGACCTCTCAAGGTTCCTTCCAGTTCTGTGATTCTGTAGACATCTACCAGGGATGGTCTAGACGGGGCTTGGTCCTGCCGTGAGGGCAGAGGAATGAACTTGATGACCTCTCAAGGTTCCTTCCAGTTCTATGATTCTGTAGACATCTACCAGGGATGGTCTAGACGGGGCTTGGTCCTGTCGGGAGGGCAGAGGAATGGACTTGATGACCTCTCGAGGTTCCTTCCAGTTCTGTGATTCTGTAGATATCTACCAGGGATGGTCTAGATGGGGCTTGGTCCTGCAATGAGGGCAGGGGACTAGACCTGATGACCTCTCGAGGTTCCTTCCAGTTCTATGATTCTGTAGACATCTACCAGGGATGGTCTAGATGGGGCTTGGTCCTGCAATGAGGGCAGGGGACTAGACTTGATGACTTCTCAAGGTTCCTTCCAGTTCTATGATTCTGTAGACATCTATCAGGGATGGTCTAGATGGGGCTTGGTCCTGCAATGAGGGCAGGGGACTGGACTTGATGCCCTCTCAAGGTTCCTTCCAGTTCTATGAGATAGGTATATCTCCATATAGATATATATATATTTAATTTTATCTGCTGCCACGGATAACAGCCTCTCTCCAGTCTTCTTAGAAACCCCCTTCAGGGCGTTAAATTACACAATCAAACCCCCTTAGACAGCCCAGCTTTATCCAGGCCAAAACTTGCATCGTTCTCTACACAGAGGAGAGGTTATGAAAACCCATCTCACCAACTCCAAACAGGTTCTCCCAGTCCCAAAGGACCAGCCACAGTCCCAGGGCAATTTAGACCTCTGGTCTTACACAAAAGAGGCCGCTGGGCCAATCTCCTTTAGCACAGTGTTTCTTAAACTTTTTAAGACCGAGGAACACCAAACATTTTTTTTTTATGGGAAACAGCAAGGATTTTTTTGTTGAGCAAAAAAAAAAAAGGAGGCTTGTCCCTTTAAGAGCAGCCATTCCCCAGGGAAAAGTTGATGACCCATAAAAAAAGGCCCCAGGGAGAAAAGATGACCAAAAAAACCACCAAATTTTGTTCTCTCCACGGCACACTGCCAACTGCCCCATGGCACACCAGTGTGCCACAGAACACACTTTAAGAAACGCTGCTTTCGCATCTAAAACCAAAAGGTTTATTAATAAAAACCTGTGGAACTCCTTGCCAGAGGAGCACACTTGAAGAAACACTGTCCTAGGCCATTTTGAATTCTGTTCTCTCCGCGGCACACCTCCAACTGCCCCATGGCACACCAGTGTGCCACAGAACACACTTTAAGAAACGCTGCTTTCACATCTAAAACCAAAAGGTTTATTAATAGAAACCTGTGGAACTCCTTGCCAGAGTAGCACACTTGAAGAAACACTGTCCTAGGCCATTTTGAATTCTGTTCTCTCCACGGCACACCTCCGACTGCCCCACGGCACACCAGTGTGCCATGGAACACACTTTAAGAAATGCTGCTTTCGCATTTAAAACCAAAAGGTTTATTAATAGAAACCTGTGGAACTCCTTGCCAGAGGAGCACACTTTAAGAAACGCTGTCCTAAGCAAACAGCCCTGGGGGACCTGCCTGTCTGCAGGTTCCCAGAATTCCTCCGGTGTTTATTAACAACTCTTAAGGCCCATTGTACCGCTATGCATTGCGTGACCGCCCCTCGAAATCGGGGGGTGCCGTCTCCCAGACACCAAACATGTAAACTACAAGCACAGAGCCAACTCGTATAATCATTCACGTTGATGAGGAGCATCAACGAATCAGCAGGGCACACAGCTTGCACTGGGGCATGTCCGCACTAGGGAAGTGTTTCGAAATAACCAACATCGATTTCATAATGCCCAAACAACATCGAAAGAGCCATGAGTCCGAGGCAGGCTCCATTGTTGTGGAGGTGCTGGGAGGTGATTTCGGAGAACGCTCGGGGAGTAGATATTTCGAAAGACGGGTTGAACCGCCAAAATCCGGGACTTTCAGGTCCGGCAGCATCCATGCTCCGGCAGGACGGCGGATGTTGCTGGATCACAGAGCCCCGGCGCCCAGAAGTGTGGACCGGCAGCGAGCCCCGTCCCCGGGGAGACCCGGCCAGGCAGGGCAGCAGCAGGACCGGTGAGCCCCATCCCAGCAGTGGGACCAGCGAGTATTGAACACTGCGTACAGATGTGGTCTCCTCACCTCCAAAAAGATATTTGGAAAAGGTTCAGAAAAGGGCAACTAAAATGATTCGGGGTTTGGAACGGGTCCCATATGAGGAGAGGCTAAAGAGATGGGGACTTTTCCGCTTGGAAAAGAGGAGACTCAGGGGGGATATGATAGAGGTCTATAAAATCATGAGCAGCATGGAGAGGGTGAATAAAGAAAAGTTATTTACTTGTTCCCATAAGAGATGAACTAGAGGACACCAAATGAAATTAATGGGTAGCAGGTTTAAAGCTAATAAAAGGAAGTTCTTCTTCACACAGCGCACAGTCAACCTGTGGAACTCCTCGCCGGAGGAGGCTGTGCAGGCTAGGACTATAACAGAGTTTAAAAAAGAGTTTAAATAAATTCATGGAGGTTAGGTCCATAAAAGGCTATTAGCCAGGGGGTAAGGAATGGTGTCCCTGGCCTCCGTTTGTCAGAAGGTGGAGAAGGGCGGCACGAGACAAATTGCTTGATCATTGTCTTCAGTCCACCCCCTCCAGGGTACCTGGCATTGGCCACAGTCGGCAGACAGGCTACTGGGCTGGATGGACCTTTGGTCTGACCCAGTCTGGCCGTTCTTATGTTCTTATGAGTGCCTCCCCGGGGAGACCCGTCCGGGTGGGGCAGCAGCGGGACCGGTGAGACCCATCTCAGGGAGACCCGGCCAGGTGGGGCAGCAGCGGGACGGGTGAGACCCGTCCCAGGGAGACCCGTCTGGGTGGGGCAGCAGCTGGACCAGTGAGACCCGTCCCAAGGAGACCCGGCCGGGTGGGGCAGCAGCGGGTCCGGTGACACCCATCCCCAGGGAGACCCGGCCGGGTGGGGCAGCAGCGGGACCAGTGAGACCCGTCCCAAGGAGACCCGGCTGGATGGGGCAGCAGCGGGACCAGTGAGACCCGTCCCAAGGAGACCCGGCCGGATGGGGCAGCAGCGGGACCAGTGAGACCTGTCCCAAGGAGAACCGGCCGGGTGGGGCAGCAGCGGGACCGGTGAGACCCGTCCCAAGGAGAACCAGCCGGGTGGGGCAGCAGCGGGACCAGTGAGACCCGTCCCAAGGAGACCCGGCCGGGTGGGGCAGCAGCGGGACCAGTGAGACCTGTCCCAGGGAGACCCGGCCGGGTGGGGCAGCAGCGGGACCGGTGACACCCATCCCCAGGGAGACCCGGCCAGGTGGGGCAGCGGCGGCGCCGTGCCAACTGGGGAGCTCCATCCCTGGGGAACCCCAGCGGGCCAGACCCCAAGAGAGGGGAAGAATCCTGAGAGGACGCTACCGGGGATCTCCCCTGATCCGGCAAATTCCCTCATTCGGGCCAGGTCAGGTCCCATTCGTGCCGGACCAGGGAGGTCCAACCTGTGGCTATCTCCAGCCTACGCTCTATTTTCGAAAGAGGCGCAGCCAATTCCACCGATTGGCCTCGCGTCTTCCGATCTCCCTTTCGAAAGGGAAAGTAGTCCGGACGCGGTTTTTCCGGGAAAAAAAAAACCCTTTTTGGGAAAAAAAACCCGCTCTTCCTTAAAAAACGAGGTTTACGTGGCTTTTTTCCAAAAAGGGGTTTTGTTTCCGGAATAAAAACCCGCGTCCAGGCTACTTTCCCTTTCGAAAGGGAGCTCGGAAGACGAGAGGCCGATTCCCGCGGAATTGGCAAGGCCTCTTACGAAAAGAGCACATTGGTCTAGAGATAGCCACAGGTTGGACCTGCCTGGTCCGGCACGAACGGGACCTGACCTGGCCCGAATGAGGGATTTTGCCGGATCCCGCAGAAATAGAACGACGAATAGATGTATCACGTATGGGCAGGGGGGTGCTATTTCGAAGGAAGCCCCCTTAAGAACATAAGAATGGGCCGATTGGGTCAGACCAAAGGTCCATCCAGCCCAGCATCCTATCTGCCAACAGTGGTCAATAACAGGTACCCCGGAGGGGGTGGACCGAAGACAATGATCAAGCGATTTGTCTCCTGCCATCCGTCTCCAGCCGCTGACAAACAGAAGCCAGGGACACCATTTCTATCCCCTGGCTAATAGCCTTTTATGGACCTAACCTCCATGAATTTATCTAGCTTCTCTTTAAACTCTGTTATAGTCCTAGCCTTCACAGCCTCCTCCGGCGAGGAGTTCCACAGGTTAACTGTGTGCTGTGTGACGAACTTTCGCTTATTAGTTTTAAACCTGCTACCCATTCATTTCATTTGGTGTCCTCTAGTTCTTCTATTATGGGACCTAATAAATATTTTTTTTTATTCACCCTCTCCACACCACTCATAATTTTATATACCTCTATCCTATCCCCCCTTTAGTCTCCTCTTTTCTAAGCTGAAAAGTCCCAGTCGCTTTAACCTCTCTTCATATGGGACCCGTTCCAAACCCCGAATCATTTTAGTTGCCCTTTTCTGAACCCTTTCCAAGGCCAAAATATCTTTTTGGAGGTGAGGAGACCACATCTGGACACAGTACTCAAGATGGGGGTGTCCCATAGTTTTATACAAGGGCAGTAAGATAGTCCAGGTCTTATTTTCTATCCCTTCCTTAATAATTCCTAAATCCGGTTTGCCTTTTTGACCGCCGCTGCACACTGCGTGGACGTCTTCCGAGAACGATCCACCATAACTCCAAGATCTCTTTCCTGATTTGTCGTAGCCAAATTAGCCTCCATCATACTGTACATATAGTTGCGGTTATTTCTTCCATCTCGGAAGACCCGGCCTCGGGGAAGGGCTCGGGCAGGTGGCTGCTCTGCTTCGACAGCCGCTCTGCTTAGTGCGACGCAACGCCCTCGTGTAGAGCAGACCTAAGATGCCTCCTTGGCCCAGAAAATGGGGGTCAACCTGTCACAGTGGGGGGTGCGACCAGGAGCTGCGTGTTCCCATTCAAATCCAACCAAAGGACACTTTAACAGCCTCTCCCCTCGTGGTACACGTGTCGTGGAGGAAGGGGGAGCTGTAAAGTGCTGCCTCGTGAAAAGTGCACACTTCCCGGCTCACCCCCCCTGCACCCCGACATCAATGCTGTTGTTTTTGCATCCTGTTGAAAGCACCCCCTACCCTCATCCCCGCCATGGCCAAATCCCCCAGCCCGGACAGGGACTTCACCCAGACGCTCTCCTGTTTTCTAATGACCCTCAACAGCCCAAGCGGCGCTCACAGTCGGAGCTGGTTGCCTTAGCAACAAGAGTGGTGTGAAAGTAATAACTCCCCCTCCCCTTCTCTACCATGATACAGCCCTCCCCCACACCCCGGCAGCTAGTCCGAATTGAAGCAACCCCATGATCAATTCTGGCAAATCCAAGCGCAGGCCCGAAATTTCCAGGCCGGACTCAGGCGCCCGCCCTCCCTGCATTAGGTTGCACACTCAGAAAAACTTCCGAACCGTCCGGGTGGCGAAACACTGGAATAAATTGCCAAAGGGGGTTGTGGAAACTCCATCTCTGGAGATACTGACGATCAGGTTGGATAGACATTGACCAGGGATGGTCTAGATGGGGCTTGGTCCTGCCGTGAGGGCAGGGATCGGGACTTGATGACCTCTCGAGGTCCCTTCCAGTTCTAGTGTTCCGTGATTTTAGGGTTACATTGCTGATTAGACCGGGAACGCACTAATTGCTGCACTTCGGCGGCTGTCGAAAAACAGGACCAGCGGGGGTTCGTTCCAGAAATGCCCAGCTGTAAATAAATGGAGCAAGACAGGCTCCAAATTGCCAAGTGGAAATGGTAGTTAAGTGCCTGCTAAGTGAGGTCAATTGGCGCAGACTCACCGTGCGCTCATTCCATGAAATGAGCCGAGGAAATCAGAAAACGCCAGGGGATTTTCGGACACAGAGGCATGGCACGGGATCTGCTGACAGGAGCGCGTTTCTAAACAAACAGCAAAGCATTCACATGAGGTAGCACAGCTCAAGGCAAGCGACAAAGAAAGAACGAATAGAAAGTCTCCAAGAGATAGAAAGGAAGACAAAGAAAGACAAAAGGAAGACAAAGAAAGAACAAATAGAAAGTCTCCAAGAGGTAGAAAGGAAGACAAAGAAAGATCAAAGGAAGACAAAGAAAGACTAAAGGAAGACAAAGAAAGAACAAATAGAAAGTCTCCAAGAGGTAGAAAGGAAGACAAAGAAAGATCAAAGGAAGACAAAGAAAGAACAAATAGAAAGTCTCCAAGAGGTAGAAAGGAAGACAAAGAAAGACCAAAGGAAGACAAAGAAAGAACAAATAGAAAGTCTCCAAGAGGTAGAAAGGAAGACAAAGAAAGATCAAAGGAAGACAAAGAAAGAACAAATAGAAAGTCTCCAAGAGGTAGAAAGGAAGACAAAGAAAGATCAAAGGAAGACAAAGAAAGAACAAATAGAAAGTCTCCGAGAGGTAGAAAGGAAGACAAAGAAAGACTAAAGGAAGACAAAGAAAGAACAAATAGAAAGTCTCCAAGAGGTAGAAAGGAAGACAAAGAAAGACCAAAGGAAGACAAAGAAAGAACAAATAGAAAGTCTCCAAGAGGTACAAAGGAAGGCAAAGAAAGACCAAAGGAAGACAAAGAAAGAACAAATAGAAAGTCTCCAAGAGGTACAAAGGAAGGCAAAGAAAGACCAAAGGAAGACAAAGAAAGAACAAATAGAAAGTCTCCATGAGGTACAAAGGAAGACAAAGAAAGAACAAATAGAAAGTCTCCAAGAGGTAGAAAGGAAGGCAAAGAAAGACCAAAGGAAGACAAAGAAAGAACAAATAGAAAGTCTCCAAGAGGTAAAAAGGAAGACAAAGAAAGAACAAATAGAAAGTCTCCATGAGGTACAAAGGAAGACAAAGAAAGAACAAATAGAAAGTCTCCAAGAGGTACAAAGGAAGGCAAAGAAAGACCAAAGGAAGACAAAGAAAGAACAAATAGAAAGTCTCTAAGATGTAGAAAGGAAAACAAAGAAAGACGAAAGGAAGACAAAGAAAGAACAAACAGAAAGTCTCCGAGCCGTGGTCTATGTTAGGACTTTATTTCAAAATAACCTCCCTTAGGTCAAATTTATATGCAGAACAGCCACCGACCAAGCCCGTTATTTCGAAATAATGCTTCTTTCGAAATCTGCACTCCAGCTTTTCTCAGGGAATAATGCTACTTTTGAAATAGCGTTAGTGTGGATGCTCCACGCTGCTATTTCAAAATAACTACTCCCCAGAGTAATTTGAACTAACTACTCCCCAGTGCTTCTGGGGGCTTTTAGTCGACGTAGTGTGTGCACATTAACAGAGCCAGCCTCGAACTAATTTCGAGGCTTCCCCATACTGTGGACATGCTTGTTCAAATTTGTTAAATTGGGAGTTATTAAGTCATTTTGGTATTTTCAAAATCATTTCCTAGTGTAGACATGGCCTGGGAGTGCCACTGGATTTGCCAACATTCGGTTGTTCCTAAACAAAGAGCAAAGCAGTCACATGACATAGCACAGCGTAAGGCAAGCGACAAAGAAAGAACGAATATAAAGTCTCTGAGAGGTAAAAGCGAGAGAGCGCAGTGTGGAGAAGAAACTTACTACAGGGAAAGTGGCATGCCATAAGCTAGATTTAAAAAGACCATGTTTATGAACTTACCCAATGATGGATTGTCACTATGGACCGGGAAGAAGGGAAATCGGGAAAAAAACGGTTTAGTTTCGGGTCTGAGTGCAAACCAACATCCTGAAAAGCATTCTTTCACGGGGAAACAACACTTTTTTTTTTCACGTCACGCCTTTTTAACACTTTGGCATTTATGTAAATGTTTTAAAAAATGGTGCCCTGAAGAGTTGCTTCAAACTAAAAAACCCAAAAACGTTTGCAAAAAAAGAAAAGACGCTGGCCTCTTGTGATTGGTTTCAGTCGTCTAACCAACTCCTTTGGTGAAACGGACGGGATTCAGGACACATTCTAACACCCCTGAATGTGTTTATAGTCCCCTCCCCGGAAAAAAGTTTCAGATGAAATATTCTCCCAGCATTCCTTGCAACTTCACGAGCCGAATCGGCACCGCTCAGACGATGCGGCGGGCTAGCATTTAAACACGTTCATTGGGCGTGCAATTTCCCAACGTGTGTGGAATGCAGGCCTCTAAAATACTCCGTCCTATGCTTTTGGGAGGGAGGATGTTGCGGGTTTTAAAAATACGGCAAGGGATTTTAATCTACAATCGCCGGGATAATATGATTTCAGCGGCGCCGTGACTGGTTTTCATTTTCATATGCATCTTTTAACCCCACAGATTGACGGCAGAGCTGGGAAAGACTTATTATGAATTCTTTTCGTACGCTCACAATACGCTACATGTCTTCATCAAAGTGCCACCGGATCGTACAAGAGGATTTCATTACGGACGCTTTTGTGATGAGATTCTAAATATTTGTGGCTTCTTCCCCTCAGATTGAGCAGGGAGGTGGGATGCAATGTGTCAAAAGGCAGTGTCGGGACGGCATTACGAGGGGCCGTCTTTTCACTGGCGAGACGATCGCAGCCGGCAAACTTCGATCAAACCCAGCGCAGTTCTTCTCCGCTTTCCCGCTCCTCTCTTTCTACGCACGTCAGTGAGGGGGTCAGGAGCTGCCACCTGGGCCAGGTGTGCCGAATTGCCCAGGTGCGCAGAGTCGATTCAGAGAGACAGAGAGAGAGAGAGAGAGAGAGAGTATGGGGATAGATAGATAGATAGATAGAGGGGGTGTGTGGGGGGAGATAGATAGATAGATGGAGGGCGTGTATGGGGATGGATAGATAGAGGGGGTGTGTGGGGATAGATAGATAGATAGATAGAGGGGGTGTGTGGGGATAGATAGATAGATAGACAGACAGATAGATAGATAGATAGATCGAAGGGGTGTGTGGGGGTAGATAGACAGATAGAGGGGGTGTGGGGATAGATAGATAGATAGATAGAGGGGTGTGTGGGGATGGATAGATAGATAGAGGGGTGTATGGGGATAGATAGATAGATAGATAGATAGATAGAGGGGGTGTGTGGGGATAGATAGATAGAGGGTGTGGGGGGGTAGCTAGATATAGATAGATAGAAGGGGGTGTGGGGTAGATATATAGATAGATAGAGGGGTGTGTGGGGTAGATAGATAGAGGGGTGTGTGGGGGTAGCTAGACAGACAGATAGATAGATAGAGGGGCTGTCTGGGGATAGATAGATAGATAGAGGAGGTGTGAGGGGGTAGCTAGATATAGATAGATAGAGGGTGTGTGGGGGATAGATAGATAGATAGATAGAGGGGTGTATGGGGATGATAGATATAGATAGATAGATAGAGGGGTGTGTGGGGTAGATAGATAGATAGAGGGTGTGTGTGGGGATAGATAGCTAGCTAGAGGATGTGTGGGGGTAGATAGATAGAGGGTGTGTGGGGATAGATAGATAGATAGATGGGGTGTGGGGGTAGATAGATAGATAGAGGGGATGTGTGGGGGTAGCTAGCTAGCTAGATAGAGGGGCTGTCTGGGGATAGATAGACAGATAGAGGAGGTGTGAGGGGGTAGCTAGATATAGATAGATAGAGGGGGGTGTGGGGATAGATAGATCGATAGAGGGTGTGTATGGGGATGGATAGATAGATAGATAGAGGGGTGTATGGGGATAGATAGATAGAGGGGTGTGGGGATAGATAGATAGACTGTAGATAGATAGAGGGGGTGTGGGGATAGATAGATAGATAGATAGAGGGGGTGTGGGGTAGATAGATAGAGGGGTGTGTGGGGTAGCTAGATAGATAGATAGAGGGGCTGTCTGGGGATAGATAGATAGATAAATAGATAGAGGGTGTGAGGGGTAGCTAGATATAAATAGATAGAGGGGGGTGTGGGGGTAGATAGATAGATAGATAGATAGAGGGTGTGTATGGGGATGGATAGATAGATAGAGGGGCTGTCTGGGGATAGATAGATAGATAGAGGAGGTATGAGGGGGTAGCTAGATATAGATAGATAGAGGGGGTGTGGAGATAGATAGATAGATAGATAGAGGGGGTATATAGGGATGGATAGATAGATAGAGACTGTATGGGGATAGATAGAGGGGTGTGAGGGGGTAGCTAGATATAGATAGATAGATAGATAGATAGAGGGGTGTGGGGGTAGATAGATAGAGGGGGTGTGAGGGGTAGCTAGATATAGATAGATGGGGGTGTGTGGGGTAGATAGATAGAGGGGTGTGTGGGGGTAGCTAGATATAGGGGTATCTGGGGAGAGAGAAAGGGCGAGAGAGAGGGGATGTGTAGATAGATAGATAGATAGAGGGGTGTGTGGGGGTAGCTAGATATAGGGGTATCTGGGGAGAGAGAAAGGGGGCGAGAGAGAGGGGGGATGTGCCTGTCCAACCTGCTCTTCAATATCCCGAGGATGCAGATTCCACAACCCCCCTGGGCAATTGATTCCCGTGTCCCGGAGAGGCAGGAAGTGTTTCCGAATGTCCACCCTACCCTTCCCCTGCTTCAGTTTTGCTTCTTGTCCCAGTCGTGAGGCAGGGAGCAGCCCCCCAGCTCTTGCGGGGGCTGTTCCCGCGCGGAACCGGCCCCACGCCCAAGACGCCGCGTCTTCTTTCAAGGCCGACTCGGCTTCTCTTCCCCTCTCGCCGTCGGCTCTTTGTGGTGCCTTTGTCTGACTTGGAAAAGCTCTCCCACTCGGTCTTGTCCCCGTCCGCCCCCCCGCCCCCACGTCCGCCCCGCCCCGCCCCGTGTGTGTACACGCCGAGACACAATGACTGAATCCTCTCAACCTTCTATTCAACACAGAGAATAGGCTGCCGGGGTTGTGCCCTCGAATACGTCTCATTCTTCGAGCAGTATTCTCGGCGGAACAAACCGCCCGTCCCTCCTCGACGTGCACTTGAGCGTCCCCTCGCATCCCATTCAAGCGGCGGAGCCGACTTCTTGCGGTTCACGGTCGTGCCGGCGCCGGGGGGCGCGGGGCGGACATAGGGGAAAACGCAACTCGAAAAGAGACACACACGCCTGACGGCAAAGCGACGGCAGCCGGTGGGATGAACCTCGCCTCCAGGAATTTAGCTAGCTCTCTGTGGAACCTTGTGGGGGGGGGGGTCACCGCCTCCTGCGGCGAGGAGTTCCGCAGGTGAACGGCACCGCGCTTCCTTTTGCTTTGTTTGAACCCCGCGGCCTCTCCATTTCAGGTGCGGCCCCCCCCGCAAAAAAGGGACCGAGACCGAGAATACCGTATTGCCTCCGTAGCAAGCCAGAAACCGCGCCCACGCAGAATCCCGCGTCCGGATGTGGTCACCGCCTCTCGAAAAGGGTCTGGCGGCGTTGGAACCGGTGCAGAACGGGGCAAGAGAAACGATTCGGGGTTGGGAACGGGTCCCATCCCAACCCAGGATAAGGGGCCCCTTGACGGGAGAGGGGGGGGGTGTGGGTTTCGGAGCGAATGAAGGGGGTACAGAATTTGCCCGGGGAGCACAAATTTGGGGGCGTCAGACCGACCCCGGGAGCGGGGGGCCAGCCCACGCCAGCTGCCCTAGAGATGGAGAGATTAAAAGGACGGGGAGTTGTCCAATCAGAAAAGAGGAGACGGAGGGGGGAGCGGAGAGAGGTCGAGAACCTGCCTCTCCCTCCCACCAGCCTTTCCCTCACCAGACCTCAGCCTGCCTGCCTCCCTCCACCAGACCCCACCTCAGCCTGCTCACCTCCCCACCACCTCAGCCTCAGCCTCGCTTCAGCCCCCACCAGCTCCTCCAGCCCTCAGCCTGCTCTGCCTCCTCACCACACCACTCAGCCTGCTCCTGCCTCTCCACTCCTCTCACCTCACTCTCCTCCTCCCTCTAGCAGGCTGAGTCTGGTGGAGGAGGCAGGAGCAGGCTGAGGTGGGGTCAGGGGAGGGGCAGGAGCAGGCTGAGTGGGGTCTGGTGGGAGGGAGGGGAAGGAGCAGGCTGAGCGTGGGGGTCTGAGGGAGGGGCAGGAGCAGGCTGAGGCTGGGGTCTGGTGGGAGGGAGGGAGCAGACTGAGGGTGGGGTCTGGTGGCAGGAGGGGCAGGAGCAGACTGAGGGTGGGGTCTGTGGGAGGGAGGGGCAGGAGCAGGCTGAGGGTGGGGGTCTGGTGGGAGGGAGGGGCAGGAGCAGGCTGAGGGTGGGGGTCTGGTGTGGGGAGGGGCAGGAGCAGGCTGAGGTGGGGTCTGGTGGAGGAGGCAGGAGCAGGCTGAGGGTGGGAGTCTGGTGGGAGGGAGGGGCAGGAGCAGGCTGAGCGTGGGGTCTGGTGGCAGGGAGGGGCAGGAGCAGGCTGAGGTGGGGTCTGGTGGGAGGGAGGGGGCAGGAGCAGGCTGAGGGTGGGGTCTGGTGGGAGGAGGAGGCAAGGAGCAGGCTGAGGGTGGGGTCTGGTGGGAGGGAGGGGGCAGGAGCAGGCTGAGGGTGGGGTCTGGTGGGAGGGAGGGGCAGGAGCAGGCTGAGGGTGGGGGTCTGGTGGGGGGAGGGGCAGGAGCAGGCTGAGGGTGGGGTCTGGTGAGGAGGGGCAGGAGCAGGCTGAGGGTGGGGTCTGGTGGGAGGGGGGCAGGAGCAGGCTGAGGGTGGGGTCTGGTGGGAGGGAGGGGCAGGAGCAGGCTGAGGCTGGGGTCTGGTGGGAGGGAGGGGCAGGAGCAGGCTGAGGTGGGGTCTGGTGGCAGGAGGGGCAGGAGCAGGCTGAGGGTGGGGTCTGGTGGGGAGGGGGGCAGGAGCAGGCTGAGGGTGGGGGTCTGGTGGGAGGGAGGGGCAGGAGCAGGCTGAGGGTGGGGTCTGGTGGGAGGGAGGGGCAGGAGCAGGCTGAGGTGGGGTCTGGTGGCAGGAGGGGCAGGAGCAGGCTGAGGTGGGGTCTGGTGGGGAGGGGCTGGGAGCAGGCTGAGGGTGGGGTCTGGTGGGAGGGAGGGGCAGGAGCAGGCTGAGCGTGGGGTCTGGTGGGAGGGAGGGGCAGGAGCAGGCTGAGCGTGGGGTCTGGTGGCAGGGAGGGGCAGGAGCAGGCTGAGGTGGGGGTCTGGTGGAGGGAGGGGCAGGAGCAGGCTGAGCGTGGGGTCTGGTGGGAGGAGGGGAAGGAGCAGGCTGAGCGTGGGGTCTGGTGGGAGGGAGGGGCAGGAGCAGGCTGAGGTGGGGTCTGGTGGGAGGGAGGGGAAGGAGCAGGCTGAGGGTGGGGTCTGGTGGGAGGGAGGGGGAAGGAGCAGGCTGAGCGTGGGGTCTGGTGGGAGGGAGGGGAAGGAGCAGGCTGAGCGTGGGGTCTGGTGGGAGGAGGGGGCAGGAGCAGGCTGAGCGTGGGGTCTGTGGGAGGGAGGGGAAGGAGCAGGCTGAGGTGGGGTCTGGTGGGAGGGAGGGGCAGGAGCAGGCTGAGCGTGGGGGTCTGGTGGGAGGGAGGATGCAGGATCAGGCTGCGGGTGGGGGGGTCTTCACCTGAGGGGTGTGCGTGAGGGGGATGGGGATGCAATTCTGTTGCTCGAGGAGGATGGCGGCAGCACCACCCACCCCCTTCCGCTCCCATTGGCTGGATTCCCACACCCTAGCCCGACCAGCGGTCGTCGGCCGACCTCCCACTTGCCTGCTGACCCATGGGGACGGCCTGTGGACCCAGGATTGGGTGTGTGGGGGGGTATTTCTGCACCCACTAAGAGGGGGGATCTGTGGGGCCTTCTCCCCCATCCAGGCGGAAGGTTTCGGCGTTCGTGGGGCACGACCCACCCGGCCGGGGGAGGACAGAGAAGACGTCCCTCTGAGGTAACCGAGGAAGGAAGCTGCCCTCCCACCCCACCCCGTGGGGTCGGGCGGGTTCACGGCGTCGAGAACCCGAGAAGTCGATCGGTCCCGGGCTAGCGGCGGAACCGGCGACTCTTGCTGCTCGGTCGTGGGACGGGACCACGCCAGGAGCGCCGTTGAAATATATTCACCCATGATTCAATAGGTCTCCTTTCCCCCGGGGGAGGGGCAAATGGGCTGCTCCCGACCAATGAGGAACGTGCCGGAATTACTCAAGGCAGAGGGGCCCACTGAGAAGTGAATGAAGAATATTCTAGAACAGTGTTTGGAGACCGAGAAACACCAAACGATAATTGTATTTTTAGGAGGAACGCCGGAGATGTTTTGGTCGAGCAAAAAAAAAAAAAAAAAAAATATCGCCTGCCCCTTTAAGGCCGCCATTTTGAACTCTGTGGTTCTCCGCAGCACAGCTCTGAGGCGGACCTCGGTTTAAGAAACACTGTGCCACCGATGAGGAACCCGTTAGGAGCGGTTCACAGGGCTGCCCTTCGGTTAGCTCCCTGCGCGCAAGAAACTGAGGCAAGAAACTCTGGGGAGGTTCAAACGCTAGCAAGTACCAGGAGGGAGACCCTGAGGTAAGGGAGATGTTGGGGAGGAACCATGAGGAAGATCAGGAGCTGGGCCTCGATTTCTCCCAACGTCTCACACATCACCAGGAAAGAGCTGACTTGAAAAAGGGTGTGTCCTGTCCCCGAAACAGCAGAGCCTAGGGGATTCGGGTGCCTCTCTTTCCCCCGCGCTGGCCAGAGAGGAGGGCTGCTAAGGAAACACCAAGTGTCCACCCCAGAGAAGATACCTAACCCAAGGCCTGCTCTGAAGCGAGCGGTCCCCCTGAAAGCAAGGGACCCACCAAGGCAGAGAAGGCTCTGCCACCATGGTGACAGAACATGAGCCACGCCCTCGAAAATGAGAGCGGCGTAAAAGTTTCGTAAGACTCGTATTTTTTCTCCTGGCCGCCTGGTTTCCAAGTCTCGGGTCGACACTGTCAAGTTTTCCCCTGCAACGTGGCCACGCCCTGGCTGGGGTGATGGAGTCGGGGTTGGTCCTGCTTTGGGGGTTGGACTCGATGACTCCTGAGGTCTCTTCCAACCCTGGGGTTCTAGGATTTGATGAACGGGAAGGCTAGGGACGTCCTTTTTTTCTTTTTCGTGCACTCTGGGATTTCCCCCTCGTCACCAGGAGTGGAGTTTTCAGCAAACCACCAAATCACATGGGTCTGGTGGCGTACTCAAAAGAGATGGTGACACTTTCAGAGAATCATAGAACCGTAGAACTGGAAGGGACCTCAAGAGGTCATCAAGTCCAGGCCCTCGTCCTCTCGGCAGGACCAAGCCCCATCTAGACCATCCCTGGTAGATGTCTACAGAATCTTAGAAATGGAAGGGACCTCGAGAGATCATCAAGTTCAGTCCCCTGCCCTCACGGCAGGACCAAGCCCCATGTAGACCATCCCTGGTAGATGTCTACAGAATCATAGAACTGGAAGGGACCTTGAGAGGTCATCAAGTCCAGTCCCCTGCCCTCACGGCAGGACCAAGCCCCGTCTAGACCATTCCTGGTAGATGTCTACAGAATCATAGAACTGGAAGGGACCTTGAGAGGTCATCAAGTCCAGTCCCCTGCCCTCTCGGCAGGACCAAGCCCCATCTAGACCATCCCTGGTAGATGTCTACAGAATCTTAGAAATGGAAGGGACCTCAAGAGGTCACCAAGACCAGTGCCCTGCTGGCCAATTCTCTCCCCCTGCTTCTCCCCCCGCCAGCCCTGCTCCCCCCGACCCCTTCCTGGCCAGCCCTGCTTCCCAACAGCCAGTCCCCCCCCCTCCGATCTCCTCCTGCCAGCCCCGCTGCCCCCGATCCTTCCAGCCAGCCCTGCTTCCAGCCGGCCGGTTCTCCCCCATCTCTCCCAGCCAGCCCTGCTGCCCTCGACCCCCTTCCAGCCAGCCCTGCTCCCCCCGACCAGCCCTGCTTCCCTCTGGCCGGTTCTCCCCCTTCCTCCTCCCGATCTCCCCTGGCCAGTCCCGCTGCCCCCGACCCACTCCCGGCCAGCCCCGCTCCCCCAGCCAGCCCTGCTCCCCTCTGGCCGGTTCTCCCCCCTCCTCCTCCCGATCTTCCCTGGCCAGTCCCGCTGCCCCTGACCCACTCCCAGCCAGCCCCGCTCCCCCCAACCAGCCCTGCTTCCTCTGGCTTCCCCTTCCTCCTCCCGATCTCCCCGGCCAGTCCCGCTCCCCACCCAGCCCTGCTTCCTCTGGCTGGTTCTCCCTCCTCCCGATCTCCCCTGGCCAGCCCTGCTCCCCGACCAGCACTGCTTCCCTCTGGCTGGTTCTCCCCTCCTCCCGATCTCCCGGCCAGCCCCGCTCCCCCACCCAGCCCTGCTTCCTCTGGCTGGTTCTCCCCCTCCTCCTCCTGATCTCCCCAGCCAGCCCTGCTCCCCCACCCAGCCCTGCTTCCTCTGGCTCCCCCGACCAGCCCTGCTTCCCTCTGGCTGGTTCTCCCCCGCCCTCCTCCCGATCTCCCCTGGCCAGTCCCGCTGCCCCGACCCACTCCCGGCCAGCCCCACTCCCCGACCAGCCCTGCTTCCCTCTGGCTGGTTCTCCCCCGATCTCCCCGGCCAGCCCCGCTCCCCGACCAGCCCTGCTTCCTCTGGCTGGTTCCTCCTCCCGATCTCCCGGCCAGCCCCGCTCCCCGACCAGCCCTGCTTCCTCTGGCTGGTTCTCCCCCCGTCCTCCTCCCGATCTCCCCTGGCCAGCCCCGCTCCCCCCGACCAGCCCTGCTTCCCTCTGGCCGGTTCTCCCCCGCTCCTCCTCCTGATCTCCCCCAGCCAGCCCCACTGGCCCCGACCAGCCCTGCTTCCTGCCGGCCGGTTCTCCCCCCTCCTCCTCCCGATCTCCCCTGGCCAGTCCCGCTCCCCCAACCAGCCCTGCTTCCCTGTGGCCGGTTCTCCCCGATCTCCCCCAGCCAGCCCCGCTTCCCCCAGGCAGGTTCCCCCACCCCGTCCTCCCAGCCAGCCCTGCTCCCCTCTCGGCCAGTCTCCTCCCGTCCCCCCGCCATCTGAGATCAAACGTGTCCGGTATTTTTTGAAGCCACCTGGTAACCCTAGCCTCGGCAGATCTGTGGGCTGACGAAACAGTCCACGCTCCACACTGAACCGCGCTATCTTGGGCGCGGCAGATGCAGGGTTCGGTTTATAAATAAACCCGAACGTTCTGATCTCGTTTCCTCCTCCGCCGTTCCCGGAACCGCCTCCTCTCGCAGGCCAGCCCACGTCTCGTCTCCTTGTCAAGCGGAGGGTCCCTCGCAGCCCACCCTCTCCTCCCGCCGCCACCGACCCCGCGGCTCCGTTGCTTTTTCTGCCCGACCCGCCTCGTCGAGCCCAGTCACGGGAAACGCGCCGGGCTGCGGCTGTCAGTCTCCCGGCTGATGGAGGCAATCGGCGGGAGCGTTTTTCCGGCGCCGCCTGCTTCAGCGCGGTCAGGCTCGGCTGCGCCCATGTCGGGACCGGGCCGACGCGTGGCCGTGGGGGACTCCCCCGTCTCTTCGGATCTGCCGAGGTGGCCGGAAGACGAGGCCTTGGGGACGGCGAAGGGGAGCTGTCCGCCGAGGCCCGAGTCTGAGATAATCGCCTCAGACGGGCGCAGGATGGGAGCCATTTTGGGGCAGGCCCCCAAGAAATCAGCCGGGGTGGGGGGGAGAAAAGAAACCACCGTGAGAGAGCACCGAAAGCGGGCCCCTCTGGCTTGCATCGGGCCCCCCCAGAGAGAGAGCGCCCCCACAGACGGGCGTCGGCTCGGCCTTGTGGGGAACAAAGGAAGCGCGGGCGGCAGGTGGCGAGTTGTGCCATTGTGAATTCAAGGCCGCGCCGCCGGTGGGAAGGGGGGGGCAAGCTTGAATTGCCGCTCCTTCAGAAGGACGACGTGCCGGCACCGGGCTGGAAAACACTGCCTGGGGGAGGAGGGAGACAAGATGGAGTCCGGCAGCAAAGAGAGGGGAGGGGCGGAGACGGAGGCGGCGGGGTGGAGGGGAGGGGAGGCCGGATGGGCAAAGGGCTGTTTTGGAGACCACTAGGAGGGCCGGAAGTCTGACGTGAGTGGAGGGGCCACGCCTGGGCCCTGAGCCGCAGCCATGACGGCTGGAAGCACCAAACTCGATATCCCGGGACAGGCGACCACGGCCGTGGCGGTGCCCAGAGAGGCCAGGTCCATGGGGCAGACGTGGGATGGTGCTGAGGCTTGTGGGAGGGCGTGGGGTCCTGCCGGAGGCCTATCTCCTTCTGGGATGCTGGAGCCACCTGGCCCAGGGGCCCGGAGTGGCTGTCAGCTCCACTGTCCTGGGATTAGCATCAGGACAACACCCAGGGAACACCCACCAGACCCATCTGCAGCACCAGAGGGGATCTCTCTAGCTCTCATCTTGGGCACTTGATTCTTAAAATCATTAAAATCATATAACACAAGAATGGGAAGGGATGTCAAGAGGGCATCAAGTCCAGTCCCCTGCCCTCACGGCAGGACCAAGCCCCATCTAGACCATCCCTGGTAGATGTCTACAGAATCCTAGAATCCTAGAAATGGAAGGGACCTCAAGAGGTCTTCAAGTCCAGTCCCCTGCCCTCACGGCAGGACCAAGCCCCATCTAGACCAGTGGTTCCCAACCTTTTCGAGCAGACAGACCCCTTTTCAATCTATTAACATTTACTCCTGGTGGGAGACCAAAAAAAAGAAAAAAGAAAGAGAGAAAAAGAGAAAGAGAGAGAAAAGAAAAAAGGAGAGAGATAAAGAATGAAAAAGGAAAAAAGAGAGAGAAAAATAAAAGAGATAAATGAGAGAAAAAAGAGAGAAAAGGACAGAAAGGGAGAGAAAGAAAAAAAGAGAAAACAGAGAGAGAAAAAAAGTAAAAAGAAAGGGAAAAAAGAGAGAAAAAGAGAAAAGAGAGAGAGAAAAGAGAGAAAAAGAGAGAAAGAGAGAAAAGAAAAAAGAGAGACAAAGAGAGAAAAAAGAGAGAGAAAAAGAAAAAAGAGAGAAAAGGACAGAGAGAGAGAAGAAAGAAAAGAGAAAAAAAGAGAGAAAAAGAGAGGGAAAAAAGAAAGAGAAAAGAGAGAGAGAGAAAAGAAAAAGAGAAAAAGAGAGAAAGAGAGAGAAAAGAAAAAAGAGAGACAAAGAGAGAGAAAAAGAAAAAGAGAGATAAAAGAGAAAAAGAGAGAAAAGGACAGAAAGAGAGAGAAAGAAAGAAAGAGAAAAAGAGAGAGAAAGAGAAAAAGAGGAAAGAGAGAAAGAGAAAAGAGAGAGAAAGAGAGAGAAAAGAAAAAAGAGAGACACGATAGAAAAAGAAAAAGACTGAGAAAAAGAAAAAGAGAGATAAAAGAGAAAGAGAGAGAAAAGAAAAAGGAGAGAGATAAAGAATGAAAAAGAAAAAGAGAGAAAATAAAAGAGATAAACGAGAGAAAAAAGAGAGAAAAGGACAGAAAGAGAGAGAAAGAAAAAAAGAGAAAAGAGAGAGAGAGAAAAGTAAAAAGAGAGAGAGAAAGAGAGAGAGAAGAGAGAGAGAAAAGAGAGAAAGAGAGAAAAAGAGAGAAAAGGACAGAGAGAGAGGAAGAAAGAAAAGAGAAAAAGAGAGAGAGAGAGAAAAAGAGAGAAAGAGAGGGAAAAGAAAGAAGAGAGAGACAAAGAGAGAGAAAAAGAAAAAGAGAGATAAAAGAGAAAAAGAGAGAAAAGGACAGAGAGAGAAAGAAAGAAAAGAGAAAAAGAGAGAGAAAGAGAAAAAGAGGGGGAAAGAGAGAAGAGAGAGAGAGAGAGAAAAGAGAGAAAGAGAGAGAAAGAAAAAGAGAGACACGAGAGAAAAAGAAAAAGACTGAGAAAAAGAAAAAGAGAGATAAAAGAGAAAGAGAGAGAAAAGGACAGAAAAAAGAGAGAAAGGAAAGAAAAGAGAAAAAGAAAAAGAGAGGGAAAAAAGAGAGAAAAAGAGAAGAGAGAGAGAGAGAGGAAAAAGAGAGAAAGACAGCGAAAGGAAAAAAGAGAGAGACAAAGAGAGAGAAAAATATAAAGAGAGATAAAAGAGAAAAAAGAGAGGACAGAAAGAGAGAGAAAGAGAAAAAGGAAAAAAGAGAGAAAAGAGAGAGGGAAACAAGAAAAACAAGAGAGAGAAAAAGAGAAAGAGAGAGAGAAAAAAGAGAGCGATAAAAGCGAAAAAGAAAGGACCGGGTCCACCATGGGCCCTGGACCCACCAATAAACAGTTGGCAGGTTCAGCCCTGGCCGCAGCCTGAGCAGTAGTACAAATAGGGGTGGGCAAGAATTTTTGACATAAGATCGGCCAGACTGGGTCAGACCAAAGGTCCATCCAGCCCAGGATCCTGGCTGCCGACAGTGGCCGATGCCAGGTGTCCCAGAGGGAGTGAACCGAACAGGTAACGATCAAGCGATCTCTCTCCTGCCATCCATCTCCACCCTCCGACAAACAGAGGCTAGGGACACCATTCCTTACCCAGCCTGGCTAATAGCCATTGATGGACTTAACCTCCAGGAATGTATCTAGTTCTCTTTGAAACCCTGTTGTAGTCCTCGCCTTCACAACCTCCTCCGCCGAGGAGTTCCACAGGTTGACTATGCGCTGTGTGAAGAAGAACGTCCTTTGATTTGTTTGAAACCTGCTGCCCATTCGTTTCATTTGGTGGCCCCGAGTTCTTATATGATAAGAACAAATAAATCACTTTTCCTTATTCACTTTCTCCGCACCACTCATGATTTGATGGGGGGCCACTTCCAAGAGTTTGGAAAGTGGTCGAGGGCCGCACTCTTCCACGGTATTAATGGAGGACGTGCAGGGTCTGGGATAGAGGTTGGCTGCAGAAGGGGCTTGGGGTGCAAGAGGGAGCTTGGGGTACAGGAGGGAGAATGGGATCTGGGAAGGAGCTGGGATGAAGCAGGCAGTTGTGACCAAGGGCAAGGGACTGGGGTGCAGAGGTTTGGGATGTGACCTAAGATGGTGGGGGATTTTGATCTGGGGCAGGAGATTGGGGGCAAGATCTGGGAGGGGGTATGGGTGCATGTAGAGTAGCAGGGCAGGAGTGTGGGGCAGAGGGTTGGGGAAGGTGCCAGGGGCAGGTTCGGGCTAGGAGACTCACCAGCCAGCAGCCAAACCACCCTGCCGGCCGAGCTGAAAAAGTTTCCCCCTGCTGGGCCATGTGCCTGAGTGAGCGAGCAGGCGGGCTGTGCTTCGTGGCTGCCTGTTATTCAAACCGGCAGCTCCCATTGATCAGTGTCTGTCCCGAAACCAGCCAATGGGATTGTGCTGGGGGGCGGGAGCCGCATCTGAATCTTCCCCCCTCCCCTCCGGACCCAAAGAGAAAGCGCCCCGCGACGGCGTATGGGGCTGTGGGGCAAGCTCCCCACTGCCTCCGTGGGTCGGCCTGCTCTCGCTTGTTACAGGGGGAGCAGGGGTCGGGTCTCCTCACTGGCGGAGAACCCACAAGTGCACGGGGGGTTGCCTCCCGCCCCCCGGGGAAGCCTACCACCCAAGGGGAGGGGTGCCGGGGGGGAACACCCCCCCCAGGGCCCTGACAGTGGCAGCACCTGCGGCCAGTGGGTCGGTGGGGATCTGAGCCACAACACGCTGCCTCCCCGCCCTCCATCTCCTCGGCCACTCCAACTGAGCTCTGAGTCCCACCTTTTATCCTTCTGGCCCCGCCTTTCTGCTTCCTGGGGGCGGGGCCAGGATGCTCCAGTGCCGCCCACTAAGGGAGTCTTAAAGGGCCCTTCCTCTTCTGGGTCAGAGGGAGGCCATGTTGCTTGCCTAGACTCCTTACAGGCGGGGAGAGATTCTGGGTGGGGCTATGCAAATGCAGTTTGCGCCTTCGCTGCGTAGAGGTGTTAGCTTTTTGGCAGACGGCTTGGGTGTTTTGCCATCGTAATCAGCTTAATTTGAGACCCAGCGCCGGCGACATTTATGTATAGGCAGGGAGAGCTGAAATCGGTCATTGGGCCGTTCTCATGTCCCATCCCGGGGCCTTTTCCAATGCCAGCGGGGAGGCCTCGCAATCCCCTTGGTACAGAGGGGAAACTGAGGCACGTCCCCGCCCACCCGGCCGCTCATTCAGGGCCCCTGTGCGAGCCCAGCTCCTGGCTCCTCCCACCCGGCCACTCAGGCCCCTGCACTGCCCAGCTCCTGGCTCCTCCCACCCGGCCACTCAGACCCCTGCGCTGCCCAGCTCCTGGCTCCGCCCACCCGGCCACTCAGGCCCCTGCGCTGCCCAGCTCCTGGCTCCGCCCACCCGGCCACTCAGACCCCTGTGCTGCCCAGCTCCTGGCTCCGCCCACCCAGCCACTCAGACCCCTGCGCTGCCCAGCTCCTGGCTCCTCCCACCCGGCCACTCAGACCCCTGCGCTGCCCAGCTCCTGGCTCCGCCCACCCGGCTCCTCACTCAGACCCCTGCGCTGCCCAGCTCCTGGCTCCTCCCACCCGGCCACTCAGACCCCTGCGCTGCCCAGCTCCTGGCTCCGCCCACCCGGCCACTCAGACCCCTGCGCTGCCCAGCTCCTGGCTCCGCCCACCCGGCTCCTCACTCAGGCCCCCGCGCTGCCCAGCTCCTGGCTCCGCCCACCCGGCCACTCAGACCCCTGCGCTGCCCAGCTCCTGGCTCCGCCCACCCGGCTCCTCACTCAGGCCCCTGCGCTGCCCAGCTCCTGGCTCCGCCCACCCGGCCACTCAGACCCCTGCGCTGCCCAGCTCCTGGCTCCGCCCACCCGGCCACTCAGACCCCTGCGCTGCCCATCTCCTGGCTCCGCCCACCCGGCCACTCAGACCCCTGCGCTGCCCAGCTCCTGGCCCCACCCACCCTGCCTTGGGCCCCACACACTGCTTAGCCAGGCCTGCCCCGGCCTCTTCCCACGAGGCACCAGGCCCTCTCTAGCGGGTGGGTGGCACCTGGCTCGGTCGTCCACCCTGAGCCAGTCAAGTAGGTAGAGGTGAGCCCCCATCCATGTTTTCTCAGCTCCCCCCCGCCAGCTCACAGCAGGTTGGTCTCTTCCGTCGCCATGGCCACAGCGTTACCCTTTAAAAGGACTGGCCCAAAGCCGCCCACTCCCTCTGGGGAAGGATCCCAGGGAGAGTCACAGCCTGCCAGGCCGTGTTACCCAGCAGGCTTTGCTCCAGAGGACTCCCACTCCCGGCTTTCTCCTCCCCGTGCCGTCAGGAAGTGGTGGGCCCCACCATATGGCCGGGAAGAGGGGGGGCACGTCCACCCGCACACCCCCGCCGAGCTAACTTTGGCAGCCCGGGACCTTTCGGTGAAGATGCGCCACCAGGCCCCAGTGGGCAGGGAGCAATGAGTCAGAGCCGGCGAGCCAGCTTACGAAAGGCGCGGGCGAGGAACGCAGCTCCCTGGGATATTTTTAATCATAGACTCATAGAATCCCAGGACTGGAAGGGACCTCGAGAGGTCATCGAGTCCAGTCCCCTGCCCTCACAGCAGGACCCAGCACTGTCTAGACCATCCCTGGTAGACATTTATCTAACCTACTCTTAAATATTTCCAGAGATGGGGATTCCACAACCTTCCTGGGCAATTTATTCCAGTGTTTCACCACCCGGACAGGCAGGACGTTTTTCCTAACGTCCAACCTAAACCTCCCTTGCTGCAGTTTAAGCCCATTGCTTCTCGTTCTATCCTCAGAGGCCAAGAACACGTTTTCTCCCTCCTCCTCATGACGCCCTTTTCGATACCTGAAAACGGCTATCATGTCCCCCCTCAATCTTCTCTTTTCTAAACTAAACAAACCCAATTCCTTCAGCCTTCCTTCGAGGTCATGTTCTCTAGACCTTTCATCATTCTTGTTGCTCTTCTCTGGACCCTCTCCAATGTCTCCACATCCTTCCTGAAATGCGGGGCCCAGAACTGGACACAAGACTCCAACGGAGGCCTAACCAGCGCAGAGCAGAGCGGAAGAAGGATTTCTCGTGTCTTGCTCACAACACGCCTGTGAATGCAGCCCAGAATCACGTTGGCGTTTTTTGCAACAGCATCACACTGCTCACTCATATTCAGCTTGTGGTCCACTATAACCCCTAGATCCCTTTCTGCCGGACTCCTTCCTAGACCGTCGCTTCCCATTCTGTGTGTGTGACACGGATTGTTCCTTCCTACGTGGAGCACTTTGCATTTGTCTTTGTTAAACTTCATCCTGTTTCCTTCCGACCATTTCTCCAATTTGTCCAGATCATTTTCAATTATGACCCTATCCTCCAGATTAGTCGCAACCCCTCCCAGCTTGGGATCATCTGCAAATTTAATAAGCGTACTTTCAATGCCGATATCTAAATCGTTGATGAAGATATTGAACAGAGCCGGTCCCAAAACAGACCCCTGCAGGAACCCCACTTGTTATACCTTTCCAGCAGGATTGTGAACCGTTAATAACGACTCTCTGAGTACGGTTATCCAGCCACTTATGCACCCGCCTTATAGTAGCCCCATCTAAGTTGTATTTGCCTAGTTTGTTGATAAGAATATCATGCGAGACCGTAACAAACGCTTTACTAAAGTCTAGGTATACCACATCCACCGCTTCTCCCTTAGCCGCAAGACTCGTTATCCTATCAAAGAAAGCGATCCGATTGGTTTGACATGATTTGACATAATCCTCCGAGCGAAAAGGAAAACGGGTGATTCTTCCTGCAGGGCACGGCGCCCAGCAGAGAGGCCTGCAGAACAAAACCCCCTCCAAAGAACAGGCCTGAAGTTGGGGGCGTCCCACACCATCTTGGCCGCTGGGCCGGAGGCGGGAAATTCAGTCTCCACGGCCCATGAGAGCTGTCTCGCCACGGGTCTCGTTCATGATGGCTGCCGACCTTGGCCACCGACACACTGCGGTGAGTCAGACAGCTCTGTTTCCTTCCTCCCAGCTCATAAGACCATAAGAACGGCCACTTTGGGGCAGACCAAAGGTTCATTCTTCACTCAGCGCACAGTTAACCTGCGGAACTCCTTGCCAGAGGATGCAGTGAAGGCTAGGACTTGAACAGGGTTCAAAAAAGAGATGGATTCGTGGAGGTTAGGTCCATCAATGGCTATTAGCCAGGATGGGTAGGAATGGTGTCCCTAGCATCTGTTTGTCTGGAGGTGGGTGACAGGGGAGGAATCATGTGAGGATGACGTGTTGTGATCCCTCCCTCTGGGGCATCTGGTATTGGCCACTGTCAGCAGACAGGATACTGGGCTAGATGGACCTTTGGTCTGACCCAGTACGGCCGTTCTTATGTTCATCTAGCCTAGTGTCCTAGTGCCGACAGTGGCCAATCCCAGAGGGAGTGAACAGAACAGGGAATCATCAATTGATCCCACTCCTGTCATCCATTTCCAGCCTCTGACAATAGAGGCTAAGGACACCATCTCTACCCATCCTGGCCAATAGCCATAGATGGACCATGAATTTATCTAGTTCTTCCCTGAACCCTGTTCTGGTCTTTACAACATCCTCTGGCAAGGAGTTCCACAGGTTGGCTGTATCTGCCTTCTTGCGGCCTTCCTGTCTCTACACCTTTATCTTTAAGTATCGTTGGGATGAAACTTGGGAGGAAGCCCCTGGCAATCATCTCTCATCTCGTCCCCTCTCCCAAACCCATTAATGACTCCCTCGTGTACACCTTCTCTTCTTGCCTTTCCCAGATGACAATGGTAAGAATGAGAATTCAGTGGCAAAACTCTATTTTAACACAGACCTCCTATTGCGTGGTAGGAAGTTGCCCCCTTGCAGCATGCAAGTTAAGAAAAAAAAGCTTGTGAAAACGAAGAAACGTAGTTAAGATTCCCCAGGTAACCTTAACTCTGCCCTCTTTCAGCACTATTCCCCAATAATCATTCACACTTTCTGGTCCCATGATTAGCCAAGTATTTTATACACAGTGTAACAGCTGCCACTGGAGAGAGAGACTCAAAAAGAGACCTACACTTATGTGTGTGAGACACACTGCTTCTCTCTCTCTCTCTCTCTCTCTCTGTGTGTATCTGTGGGTGGGTGAGTGAGAGAGAAAGCGGGAGAGTGCATTTGTCCTGGTGTGAGAGAGGGTGTGACACACACTGCCTCCTTATGTGTTTGTGGGAAAGAAAGGCACACACATGCACACACACACAAAATTCTTCTCTTCCTCAGGGTAAGGCTGTGATACACACTTCCTCTCTCCTTGTGCGGGTGTGACACACAAACGGCCTCCCTGTGTGTTGCAATGAAAGTTCAGGGCATTGGAGACTTCCATGTTCCAGTTGCTAATTATGACCACCAGGGACTGGGGTGAGATGTTCTCTGCTGTAGGCCATAGGAAATTATTTCCCTTAGTGCTGTGTAACCTTAACTCTGCCCTATTTGGGCACGATCCCCATGGGTCATAATGGAGCAGGTCATAATGAAACAGGTCATAATGAAAGGCCCATGTGCAGGCAGGAGTCGTTTTGTGTGAACCATAATGTCAGATTATGCCCCTGCATGCGCATTCCCTGATTCATCCACTGAGTCAGCGTTGAAGCAGATGCTAGCCGGGCTCTTGCTGAAGCTGCGTCTGCCCCCCATGATGCATTGAAGAAAAGGGAGAGGCTGGGAGAACGGCACACAAATGGGAGGATCTCCTTTCCGCATTCACGTTAAGAAAAAAAACCTTCTGAAAATCGGGAAATGCAGTTAAGGTTGCCCGTGTAACCTTAACTCTGCCCTCTGTCTGCAATATCCCCAGTTGTCATTCACATTTTCTGGTCCCACGATCACGTATTTTATACACAGACTTTTTCTTAACATACAGCGAGACCGGCTCGGAGCACAGAGACTGACAGGAACGGCTTAACAATTTTGCCTCGGCCCGTCGGTGAGACGTTTTCTGAGGAGGCGACTCGAGAGACCAGCAAAAATCATTGCTTCTGTCTGAGAATGCAGCACTTCTGGAGATCCTTTGGGAAGGTCTGGAAAGGCAAAAAGTTGCCTAAAAAGGTCAGTTTCTCACACGGGTTTATGCTCAGTGCCATTTATTCGCGCTCTGATTCTCACGCTGTCTTAAGGGGCTCGCAACTCCGACTGCCAACCTTCGGGAAACCTGTTAAAAACCAGAGAAGACACCCCAACGCACCCCAGTTCTATTTCACTGACCCAGAAACAGATGTCAACTCTGCGCCTTGATCTACACTAGGGCTTGATTTCGACATAACCCCGCGTCGGTCGAAATAGTAAGCGGCGCGCCCACCCTATTACGCCCGGGATTTCGAAATCACGGGCCGCCTATTTCGAAATCGGTCCACCCACGTTCCTCGAGGAATGACGCTCATGCCCGACATCGTTCTTTCGTGGATTCTCCGGGGCCGCTATTTTGAAATCACTACTCCCCAGAGTCGTTCAACCGAATTACGCCCCCTGCACGATCCCATTGGCCGGTTTCTGGCCAGAAACTGGCCAATGGGAGCTGCTTCCTGGGTCTCTAAATTGAGGTAGCACGTCCACCTTAACGGAGCCCGCCTCGGATTAATTTCGAGGCTTCCCCGTACGGTGGATGTGCTATTTTGATTTTGTTATTTTGGGAGTTATTACATCGATTTTAGTTATTTCGAAAGAGTTTCCTAGTTTAGACGTGTCCTTAGTGCTTACATCTGTGTCCAGTTCTGGGCCCCCCATTACAGAAAGGATGTGGACGCATTGGAGAGGGTCCAGCGGAGGGCGACCAAAATGATTAGGGGGCTGGAGCACATGACCTACGAGGAGAGGCCGAGGGATTTGGGTTTCTTTAGCCTGCAGAAGAGAAGAGTGAGGGGGGATTGGAGATCAACCTCCAACTCCCTGAAGGTGGTTCCAAAGAGGATGGAGAGAGGCTGTTCACAGTGGGGGCAGACGGCAGAACGAGGAGCAATGGGCTCAAGTTGCAGTGGGGGAGGTCTAGGTTGGAGATTAGGAAAAACGATTTCCGGAGAATGGGTTCCCTAGGGAGGTGGTGGAATCTCCATCCCTAGAGGTTTTGAAGTCCCGGCTTGGCTGGGACGATTGAGTTGGGATTGGTCCTGCTTTGGGCGTTGGGTTGGACTTGATGACCAAATGAGGTCTCATCCCACTCGGTGACGCTATGGCTATGTCTAGACTACGTTCTAGTTTCGAAAGAGGAGCTGCCAATTCCACGGGAATTTGCATCTCTTCTTCGAAAGAACGCGGATCTCTCGCAAGCTGGGGGGCGGTTTTTTCGCACGAAAAACCCCTCTTTTTCGGAAAAAAACCCCCCGCTCTTCCTTAAAAAATGTAGTTTAGTTGGTTTTTTCGAAAAAGGTTTTTTTTTTTCCCGAAAAAAACACATCCTGACTCCTTTCATTTCCGGGAGAGGAGGTTTCGAAAGGGAGATCGGAAGACGAGATGCGGCATTTGCAGATCCTCTTCCGAAAATAGAACGTAGGTTAGACGTACCCTACGATCGCTCCTCGGTGTGTCCAAGCCCTCCCGCTGTGCCCTTCGTCTACGATCGTCTCACCCGCGTGCCCCCGACCCCTCCACCGCCTCCTTGGCGGGGTCACGCCGCCCCTGAATTTCGACAGCGAGCTCGGCACAGTGGGTCCCTCGGTCCTGATCGGCGCCTCAGGCCCTGCCGACCATGACAGACGGTAACAGCAAGCGTTTACAAGCCATTGGTATTGATTCTGACAGAGAGGCCTGTAAGTAAATAGCCATTATCTCCACTTAGCATTGTAAAGCCGGTCAATACATGAGGCCTAGCCAGGCGTTTTAGTCAACAAAACTGTCTTGACCGGGAACAGGAGACAGCCCCGAATTCTAATCTCTGACGGGGGAGACAAGAACCGCGACGGGGCAGTAGATTCCAGCAAGGCAGAGGACAAATGCAAAGCCCGTGAGACCCAAGGGGGTTGTTCCGGGCTCTGGGCAGTGTCAACAGCAAAAGGACGTTGGTTTGGGGTCCTCACCTCAGCCATGTCTCCTCAGATTCTGAGGAGCCAGATCCTCATCCCAGCGGTGTCTCCTCAGATTTTGAGAAACCAGATCCTCACCTCAGCGGTGTCTCCTCAGATTGTGAGGAACCAGATCCTCATCTCAGCGGTGTCTCCTCAGATTGTGAGGAACCCGATTCTGATCTCAGCGGTGTGTCCTCAGATTCTGAAAAACGGGATCCTCACCTCAGCGGTGTCTCCTCAGATTGTGAGGAACCGGATCCTCACCTCATGTCTCCTCAGATTGTGAGGAACCAGATCCTCATCTCAGCGGTGTCTCCTCAGATTGTGAGGAACCGGATCCTCATCTCAGCGGTGTCTCCTCAGATTGTGAGGAACCGGATCCTCACCTCAGCGGTGTCTCCTCAGATTGTGAGGAACCGGATCCTCACCTCAGCGGTGTCTCCTCAGATTGTGAGGAACCCGATTCTGATCTCAGCGGTGTCTCCTCAGATTCTGAAAAACGGGATCCTCACCTCAGCGGTGTCTCCTCAGATTGTGAGGAACCGGATCCTCACCTCAGCGGTGTCTCCTCAGATTGTGAGGAACCCGATTCTGATCTCAGCGGTGTCTCCTCAGATTCTGAAAAACGGGATCCTCACCTCAGCGGTGTCTCCTCAGATTGTGAGGAACCGGATCCTCACCTCAGCGGTGTCTCCTCAGATTGTGAGGAACCCGATTCTGATCTCAGCGGTGTCTCCTCAGATTCTGAAAACCGGGATCCTCACCTCAGCGGTGTCTCCTCAGATTGTGAGGAACCCGATTCTGATCTCAGCGGTGTCTCCTCAGATTCTGAAAAACGGGATCCTCACCTCAGCGGTGTCTCCTCAGATTGTGAGGAACCCGATTCTGATCTCAGCGGTGTCTCCTCAGATTCTGAAAAACGGGATCCTCACCTCAGCGGTGTCTCCTCAGATTGTGAGGAACCGGATCCTCATCTCAGCGGTGTCTCCTCAGATTGTGAGAAACCGGATCCTCATCTCAGCGGTGTCTCCTCAGATTGTGAGGAACCGGATCCTCATCTCAGCGGTGTCTCCTCAGATTGTGAGAAACCGGTTCCTCACCTCAGCGGTGTCTCCTCAGATTGTGAGGAACCGGATCCTCATCTCAGCGGTGTCTCCTCAGATTGTGAGAAACCGGTTCCTCACCTCAGTGGTGTCTCCTCAGATTGTGAGGAGCCAGATCCTCACCTCAGCGGTGTCTCCTCAGATTGTGGGAAACTGGTTCCTCACCTCAGCGGTGTCTCCTCAGATTGTGAGGAACCGGATCCTCATCTCAGCGGTGTCTCCTCAGATTGTGAGGAACTGGATCCTCACCTCAGCGGTGTCTCCTCAGATTGTGAGGACCCGGATCCTCATCTCAGCGGTGTCTCCTCAGATTGTGAGGAACTGGATCCTCACCTCAGCGGTGTCTCTCAGATTCTGAGAACCGGATCCTCAGCTCAGCGGTGTCTCTCAGATTGTGAGGAACCGGATCTCATCTCAGCGGTGTCTCCTCAGATTGTGAGGAACCGGATCCTCATCTCAGCGGTGTCTCCTCAGATTGTGAGGAACCGGATCCTCATCTCAGCGGTGTCTCCTCAGATTGTGAGGAACCGGATCCTCATCTCAGCGGTGTCTCCTCAGATTGTGAGGAACCGGATCCTCATCTCAGCGGTGTCTCCTCAGATTGTGAGAACCGGATCCTCATCTCAGCGGTGTCTCCTCAGATTGTGAGGAACCGGATCCTCATCTCAGCGGTGTCTCCTCAGATTGTGAGGAACCGGATCCTCATCTCAGCGGTGTCTCCTCAGATTCTGAGAAACCGGATCCTCACCTCAGCGGTGTCTCCTCAGATTGTGAGGAACCGGATCCTCACCTCAGCGGTGTCTCCTCAGATTGTGAGGAACCGGATCCTCATCTCAACGGTGTCTCCTCAGATTCTGAGAACCGGATCCTCACCTCAGCGGTGTCTCCTCAGATTGTGAGGAACCCGATTCTGATCTCAGTAACTATCCTCAGGCAAGAGGGTGACACCAAGGGAAGAGAGATGAGAAATCAGGCTGTGGCTCCTGAGCCGCTGCTGGCCTTGGGGGTTGACAGCCGCCCCCCAGGTCTTCGTGCTTCTGGGGCTCTGTGGCAAGCCAGCCAACGCATCAGAGAGATGGCTTCCAGACCCCGTGGGCCGTTCCTTTCCCGGCCCATTGTCCGGCCTTAGGCGCTTGGGTAGATTTACGGGGAAGGAGCCCCTTAACATAACATAAGAACATAAGAATGGCCATAGTGGGTCAGACCAAAGGTCCATCTAGCCCAGTAGCCTGTCTGCCGACAGTGGCCTGTGCCAGGTGTCCCAGAGGGGGTGGACCAAAGACAATGATCAAGCGATTTGTCTCCTGCCATCCATCTCCACCCTCTGACAAACAGAGGCCAGGGACACCATTCCTTGCCCCCTGGCTAATAGCCTTTTATGGACCTAATCTCCATGAATTTATCTAGCTCTTTTTTAAACTCTGTTATAATCCTAGCCTTCACAGCCTCCTCCGGCAAGGAGTTCCACAGGTTGACTGTGCGCTGTGTGAAGAAGAACTTTCTTTTATTAGTTTTAAATCTGCTACCCATTCATTTCATTTGGTGACCCCTAGTTCTTATATTATGGGAACAAGTAAATAACTTTTCTTTATTCACCCTCTCCACACCATTCATGATTTTATAGACCTCTATCCTATCCCCCCTCAGTCTCCTTTTTTCTAAACTGAAAAGTCCTCGTCTCTTTAGCCTCTCCTCACAGGGGACCCGTTCCAAACCCTGAATCATTTTAGTCACCCTTTTCTAATCCTTTTCTAAGGTTAAAATATCTTTTTTGAGATGAGGAGACCACATCTGTACGCAGTATTCAAGATGTGGGCGTCCCATAGTTTTATACCGGGGCAGTAAGATATTCCTTGTCTTATTCTCTATCCCTTTTTTAATCATTCCTAATATCCTATTTGCTTTTTTGACCACCGCTGCACACTGCGTGTACGTCTTCAGAGAACTATCCACGATGACTCCAAGATCTCTTTCCTGATGAGTTGTAGCTAAATTAGCCCCCAGCATATGGTATGTCTAGTTGGGGTTATTTTTTCCAATGTGCATTACTTAAACTTATCCACATTACATTTCATTTGCCATTTTGTTGCCCAATCACTCAGTTTGGTGAGCTAGCATCATAGAATCATAGAGCTGGAAGAGACCTTAGAAGGCCATCAAGTCCCGCCCCCTGTCCAAGGCAGGACCTTTTTGACGTTCTTCACAGTCTTCTTTGGTCTTGACTATCTTGAGCAGTTTAGTATCGTCCGCAAACTTTGCCACCTCACTGCTTGCCCCTTCCTCCAGATCGTTTATGAATACGTTGAATAGGATTGGTTCTAGGACTGACCCTTGGGGAACATCACTAGTTACCCCTCTCCATCTGGAAAACTGACCATTTATTCCTACTCTTTGTTTCCAATCTTTTAACCAGTTCTCAATCCATGAAAGGACCTTCCCTCTTATCCCATGACAACTTAATTTACGCAAGAGCCGTTGGAGAGGGACCTTGTCAAAGGTCCCTCACCCAGTCCCCTGACGAACGGATCGTATTTTCTCAAGCAATCCCCTGACGAACAGATTGTCTTTTGTGCCTGGCTTTGCCGCTTCTGCTTTCAAGCGGCAGATAAAACAACAGAAGAAAAGCAAAGGGTTCTTTTGATGGCGTGCGTTTTCCATCACAGTATGGCATTCCGTTAGCTCTTACCAGCCCCACATGGGGTCTGTTTCTCCGGGTCTCGCTCCGCTCCGGCCCCATCCCTCCAAGCCCTGGTGGCAGGACGACATTAACCAGCTGCTAATTGACTTTCACCAGCTTTTCGCCCACCCTTTTCGGGCCGGGCTCGGCAGAGAACGGAAGGCGAAACGGACGGGATTTTTTCGCAGAGAAGAAAAGAGAGACCGAGCCAACAGTCTCCATCAAAGCCTTTTAGTAAAGTCACACGGGAAAGGGGAAGCTGCCCTGTCTCTAACAGCTCTTCATATTGAGAACACATGAAAGCAGCCAACTGCCATAATCAAACTGCCGAAATATATGGCGTGTTTGACCCTTTTGTGGCTGCGCGCGTCGCGAGGCGGATTTCTTTTGAAGGGCTTGCAGGTTTATGGATTGTGCAAAATGTCAATGCGTCACCTGCCCAATTAACTTGGCAGTTCTTGCAATCAATACGCTAATTGCCTTCTCTTTAGAGAGGCCTTTAATGTAATTAACCCTTCCTCCCCCCCTTGTGTGCCAACTATGTTTTAATAAATAGGTGATCTCGGCCGTGTATTCCGTATGCCTCGGCAGAGCGGAGGGGACGGATTTCATAAAGGTGTCTGGCTTTGTCTGAGCACTGGTCGACACTAGGGCTTGATTTCGAAATAACGCCCCCTTCGGTCGGATTAATACGCCACGCGTCGACGCTACCAAACCCGTTCTTTCGAAATAACCAGATGCTTAGGGTACATCTGAACTGTTTTTTTCCGAAAGAGGATATGCAAATTCCTCAGGAATTTTCATCTCTTCTTCCGATCTCGCTTTCGAAAGAGGATCTTTCGAACGCGAAAGTAGTCTGGATGCGGGTTTTTCGGGGGAAAAAAACCCAAGGATCTTTCAAAAGTGAAAGTGGTCTGGACATAGGTTTTTTCGGGGAAAAAACACTTTTTCAAAAAAAAACCCCAAGGAGCTTTCAAAAGTGAAAGTAGTCTGGACGCGTTTTTTTCAGGGGGAAAAACCTTTTTTTGAAACCCCCCTCCCGAGGATCTTTCAAAAGTGAAAGTAGTCTTAACGTGGGGTTTTTTTGGGAAAAAAAACCCTTTTCCGAAAAAAACCCGAGGATCTTTCGAAAGTGAAAGTGGTCTGGACATGGGGTTTTTTGGGGAAAAAACCCTTTTTCGAAAAAAACCCAAGGATCTTTCAAAAGTGAAAGTAGTCTGGACGTGTTTTTTGGGAATTTTTTTGAACTCCTCGAGGATCTTTCCAAAGTGAAAGTGGTCTGACGTGGTTTTTCGGGAAAACCTTTTCAAACACCCCCGTCCCCTCCACCCCCGAGGATCTTTTGAAAGTGAAAGTGGTCTGGACGTAGGTTTTTTCGGGGAAAAACCCTTTTGAAAAAAAACCCCAAGGATCTTTCAAAAGTGAAAGTAGTCCGGACGTGGGTTTTTTGGGAACAAAACCCCCAAGGATCTTTCAAAAGTGAAAGTAGTCCGGACACAGTTTTTCAGGGAAAAAACCCCTTTTTTAAAAAAACCCCGAGGATCTTTCGAAAGTGAAAGTATTCTGGACACATTTTGGGGGGGGGAAACCCCTTTTTGGAAAAACCACATAAACCTCATTTTTTATGGAAGAGCATTTTTTTTTTCTTCAAAAAAAGGGGTGTTTTTCCAGAAAAAAACGCGTCCAGACGACTTTCACTTCCGAAAGACCCTCTTTCGAAAATGAGCTCGGAAGATGATATGCAAATTCCTGCGGTGATTTGCATATCCTCTTTCGAAAAAAACCCGTAGTCTAGACATAGCCTTAGTTTGAAATCGGGACTCCTGCTGTCCTCGGGGAATAATGTTCATTCCGAAACAGTTATTTCGAAATAGCGGCGGTGTGGACACTTTGCTGCCACTCTTTCGAAATAATTAGGGTAATTTAAATAATTACTCTCCTGTGCTTCCTGGAGATCTAAGGTCGAGGTAGAGCATCCACACTAATGGAGCCTGCCACGTATTAATTTTGAGGGGACATGCTCTTTCGATTTTATTTCAGTAGTTATTATTTGGACTTTAGTGATTTCGAAATAATTTCCTAGTGTCGACCCGCCTTATTGTATATAGCGATATTTTCAGGTATACGCCCTATTATATATAGCAATATTTTTAGGTATACCTTAACCACTCCGTTACTGAAATGTAACTAACGACACCTGACACGGGGAAGCATGATTGTCTAACCAATTATATCCCACTGCCTTCATTGGCATCCACCCAGCAAAATTAATTATCCCGGAGACGGAAACCATCAAAGGATCAGACAGAGATGCGGTGCAGGCCCTCGTCAGACAGCAAGTGATCCACCTACGTTTCAATGTCTGGTTTGAAATATACCTTTTCCTTAGCCGTTTGGCTGTGATCTCATATAAGCCTTTTCGGGCACACCTGAATATCTATGTCCTAACACTAATTTATCAGCAGTGCCTAGGTTGGATATTAGGAGAAACTTTTTCCCGAGGAGCGTGGGGAAGCATGGGAGGGGTTCCCTACGGAAGTGGTGGAATCTCCAGCCCTAGAGGTTTTGAAGGCAAGGTCCTCTCCTCCGTGGTTTTCCTGGGCTCTGATAATGAACGGAAAGGAAGGGAAGGTCTGCGGGAGATGCCTGGTGCCTGGGGAGATGGAGGAGCTCCCTGAAGGTCACTTGGGAAGGGAGAAAAACAAGACAGCCAGAAATGAGGCTTTGTTTGGAGCTGACCTTGGGTGTGAACTTCACAGGTGATGAAAGGGCAACTCTCAAAGGCTCATAGGACTTCAAAGATCCATCCCACCCCACCACGCCAGCTGGGGATGGAGCCAGGCTGGTCCGGCATCTCCTAGGCCCATGGTGTCCAGCCAGTTCTGGGTTCTACTGCTATAGTGAATTAGCCACATTCAACCGGCAGAAGAGCCACACAACAACCGGTGGAAGAGCCACACTCAACCGACCAAAGAGCAACACTTAACCGGCTGAAGACCGACACTCAGCCAGCCAACAAGCCACACTCAACCGGCCAAATAGCCACGCTCAACGGCCAACGAGCCACACACAACCGGCCAAACAGCCACACTCAACCGGCCAAATAGCCACGCTCAACGGCCAACGAGCCACACACAACCGGCCAAACAGCCACACTCAACTGGCCAAAGAGCCACACTCAACCAGCCAACGAGCCACACTTGACCAGCCAAAGAGCCAGACTCAACCGGCCAACAAGCCACACTCAACTGGCCAAACAGCCGTGCTCAACCAGCCAACGAGCCATACTCAACCGGTCAAACAGCCAACTCAACCGGCCAAACAGCCACACTCAACTGGCCAATGAGCCACATTCAACCGGCCAACAAGTCACACTCAACCGGCCAAGCAGCCACACTCAACCAGCCAAACAGCCACACTCAATCAGCCAAACAGACACACTCAACCGACCAAAGAGCCACAGTCAACCGGCCAAAGATCTAGTGACTAGAGTGTTGGACACCACGGTCTAGGTCATGCAGGCCTCAGAGCGACCTGTGACCACTCTGCAAAACCAACCAGGAGTCCAGTGGCACTTGGAAGACTCACTCATGTATTCAGGCATACACTTTTGGGAGCTGCAGATGCCGGAAGAGAAAAGAGAACGAGAAAAGTCAGGGATACAGAGATGGGCACGTGACCTCCGGGCTCATTTCATCCACGTGGCCGTGACTCATCTCCCTCAGCAAGGAGAAGGTGAGATAGCTGCTTTTTCCACACCAGTTGTGAATTTCTAAGTCAACGTATATAAGGAACAAAGAGAATCCTAATAATGGCATTCATCAACTGCTAGATGGAAATGGTAGAGTTATTAATAATCATAAAAACAGCCATACTAGGTTGGTCCATCTAGCCCAATATCCTGTCTTCTGACAGTGGCCAATGCCAGATGCCCCAGAGGGAGTGAACAGAACAGGGAATCATCAAGCTATCCCTCTCCTGTCACCCATTCCAAGCCTCTGACAAACGGAGGCTCGGGACACCATTCTGACTCATCCTGGCTAAGAAGTATTGATAGATCTCACCTCCATGAATTCACCTAGTTCTGTTTTAAACCCTGATATTGTCCTGGCCTTCACAACATCACATAGTCCCCCTGCTGGAGAGTCCCATGGAGAAGCATCAATGATTCCATTGTCCAGACTCCTGTTGTCCATCTCCTGAAGACCCATGCTCCTAAAGATCCACCTTCTGGAGATTCCCATGGATACACATCAATGATTCCATTGTGTGGACTCCCGTTGTCCATCTCCTGAAGACCCGTGCTCCTGAAGAGCCACCTGCTGGAGATTCCCATGGAGAAGCATCAACGATTCCGTTGTGTGGACTCCTGTTGTCCATCTCCTGAAGACCCATGCTCCTGAAGATCCACCTCCTGGAGATTCCCATGGAGAAGCATCAACGATTCCGTTGTGTGGACTCCTGTTGTCCATCTCCTGAAGACCCATGCTCCTGAAGATCCACCTCCTGGAGATTCCCATGGAGAAGCATCAATGATTCCATTGTGCGGACTCTCGTTGTCCATCTCCTGAAGACCTATGCTCCTGAAGAGCTACCTGCTGGAGATTCCCATGGATACACATCAATGATTCCATTGTCTGGGCTCTGGTTGCCTTTGAGGACCCTTCCTTGGTATGGGTTGGTTCTGGCCAGGGTGCTGGCCAGGGTGCTGAAAGGCCTCCAGCAGGGAGGTCAGACTTTGTCCACCCCATCACAGGTCCCCACGTCAATCAGAGCCCGTTCATTCCACCCAAGTCAGGAACAGAACACGGCACTTCCCGTTTCCTCTTCTGCCTCCAACGCAGCATGTTGCACTATTCCAAAGTACAGAGGGAAACTGAGGCACACATCGGTGTTCTAAAAAGGGACCAGAAATGTGCACTTCATCACAGATGGACAGGCAGACACTGGCCTGCTCGTGGTGTTAATTGGCCCCAGTGGGATATTTAAGGACTGGAAGGGGCTACTTCTGTCCAGACTGAGCGCCGGTTGCTTGGATATGACCGGGAGGCTGTGGCTGGTATCGGGGAGAGCACAGACGGGAAGGAGATCAATCAACAGACAGGCGTGTGTATGACACAGCTGTTCGAGGCAACCACACACGTACTCAGCCTTAGCTGTCTTTTATTGCCCGTTGTCGCTGTCAAAGCTGTCCAACCCATTACGAGTTATTTGCCTCCACCACGCGATAGGTACTAAAGTGCCCATTACAACCTTCCCTGGGAAACAATCTTCTACCCCCCCAAGACAGCAGGGAAGCAATCAGGGCTCTGTTGCACTTAGAGGAGGCGAGAAACCCGCCGTGAAATGCTGCGTAACCAAAATTTCATGCCACTAAATCTGAGTAATAGCCTCCGAGTCTTTTCAGTGCGGAGTATGGCTCATTGTTGTTATTTGGTGGCGGGGGGTGCCTTGCCGCTGTTCGAGCGTTCGTGCCAGAGTTGTCTTTATCCTGCACAACGCGACGGCACAGCTCATAAACCGCAGGGGCCGAAACAACAGGCGAAACATCGAATCATAGAGACAGAAGATGTCTATGCCAGCTGCTCTTCCCCGGTCGATGTCTATCCAACCTGCTCTTAAATATTTCCAGAGATGGAGATTCCACAACCTTCCTCGGCAATTTATTTCACTGTTTAACCACCCGGACAGGTAGGAACTTTTTCCTAATGTCCAACCTACACCTCACTTGCTGCAGTTTAAGCCCGTTGCTTCTTGTTCTATCCTCAGAGGCCAAGAAGAACAAGTTTTCTCCCTCCTCCTTATGACACCCTTTTAGATACCTGAAAACCGCTCTCACGTCCCCCCTCAGTCTTCTCCTTTCCAAACTAAACAAGCCCAGTTCTTTCAGCCTTCCTTCATAGCTCATGTTCTCTCGACCTTTCATCGTTCTTGTGGCTCTTCTCTGGACCTTCTCCAATGTCTCCACATCTCTCCTGAAATGTGGCACCCAGAACCGGACACAATCCTCCAACGGAGGCCTAACCAGCGCAGAGTAGAGCGGAAGAATGACTTCTCGTGTCTTGCTCACAACACTCCTGTGAATGTAGCCCAGAACCATGTTGGCTTTTTTTGCAACTGCGTCACACTGTTGACTCATATTTAGCTTGTGGTCCACTCTGACCCCTAGATCCCTTTCTGCCGGACTCCTTTCTAGACAATCGCTTCCCATTCTGTATGTGTGAAACGGATTGTTCCTTCCTAAGTGGAGCACTTTGCATTTGTCCTTATTAAACTTCATCCTATTGACATCTGACCGTTTCTCCTGTTTATCCAGATCGTTTTGAATTATGACCCTCTCCTCCAACGCACTTGCAACCCCTCCCTGCTTGGGATCATCTGCAAACTTAATAAGCATCCTCTCTATGCCAATATCTAAATTGTTGATGAAGATATTGAACAGAGCCGGCCCCAAAACAGACCCCTGCAGAACCCCACTTGTTATACTTTTCCAGCAGGATTGTGAACCATTAATAATGACTCTCTGATGTCCAATCTAAACCTCCCTTGCTGCAGTTTAAGCCCATTGCTGCTTGTCCGGTCCTCAGAGGTCAAGAGAACCATTCTTCTCCCCATAAACAATGTGTTGCACTGAACGAATCCTGTACCTTTGCAATTCCTCCTAGGAGGTGATATCGTGTATGGAGAAAATAAATCGGCCTATGTCCCTGATACATCCCACTCCTGATGGGGTCTTAACACCTCCAGGAAATGGCACAGAACAGCAACTTGGACAGCTGTGGCACTTTCTTCGTTGGTAGTTTCAAAGGATGCTTTTCTTCAAACAGTGCACAGTCAATCTGTGGAACTCCTTGCCGGAGGATGTTGTGAACACCCGGACTTCAAACAAGGCTCAAAAATGAACTAGATGCACTAGCAGATTTCCAAGGAACCATAAAGAAGGTGGGATAACATCTGTCTGAGATGGCGAAGACCCAACAAATCCGGCATCTGGGTTGGGGGTTAGCCTAGGTGACGCCTTTTCACCCTACGATTCAAGAAAGAGGCGGAGAAACCAGACAAGGTCCAGAGAAGAGCAACGCAAATGAGGAAAGGTCCAGGAAACATGAGCTAGGAAGAACATCAGAGCAGCCAGGTTGGGTCAGACCAAAGGTCCATCTAGCCCAGTGTCCAGTCTGCCAAAACAGGCCAAATCCAGGTGCTCCAGAGGGACTGAACAGTGATCAACTGAGCCCTCTCCTGTCACCCATTTCCAGCCTCTGACAACCTGGCTGGGGACACCATCCCTACCTATCCTGGCTAATAAGTATTGATGGACCTAGCCTCCATGAATTTCTCCAGATCTTTTTAAACCCTGTTTAAAGTCCTGGCCTTCACATTGTCCTCCGGAAAGGAGTTCCGCAGGTTGACAGTGCACTGCATAAAGAAAAGCATTCCTTTGTTCTTTGGAAACCTGCTAGTGTATCTAGTTCATTTTTGAACCTTGGTTGAAGTCTGGGCCTTCACGACTTCCTCCGGAAAGGAGTTCCACAGCTTGACCATGCGCTGCATGAAGAAAAGTGTCCTTTGGTTCCTTGGAAACCTGCTAGTGTATCTAGTTCATTTTTGAGCCTTGTTTGAAGTCTTGGGCTTCACAACGTCCTCCGGCAAGGAGTTCCACAGGCTGATTCTGCTAGTGTATCTAGCAGAATCCTGCTAGTGTATCTAGTTCATTTTTGAACCCTGTTTGAAGTCAGGCCTTCACAACATCCTCCGGCAAAGAGTTCCACAGGTTGACTGTGCGCTGCGTGAAGAAAAGCGTCCTTTTGTTCCTTGTGACAAGTATCAGAGGGGTAGCCGTGTTAATCTGAATCTGCAAAAACAACGAGAAGTCCTGTGGCACCTTATAGAACCCTCACAACATCCTCTGGCAAGGAGTTCCACAGGTTGACTGTGTGCTGTGTGAAGAAAAGCGTCCTTTTGTTCCTTGGAAACCTGCTAGTGTATCTAGTTTATTCTTGAACCCTGTTTCAAGTCCGGGCTTTCACAATGTCCTCTGGCAAGGAGTTCCCAGGTTCATCCTGCACTGTGTGAAGAAAATCATCCTTTGGTTCCTTGGAAACCTGCAAGTATATCTAGTTCATTTTTGAGCCCTGTTTGAAGTCAGGCCTTCATGACATCCTCCATCAAGGAGTTCCACAGGTTGACCATGCGCTGCATGAAGAAAAGTGTCATTTTGTTCCTTGCGACAAGTATCAGAGGGGTAGCCATGTTAATCTGAATCTGCAAAAAACAACGAGAAGTCCTGTGGCACCTTACAGAATCCTTACACAACATCCTCCAGCAAGGAGTTCCACAGGTCGATCGTGCACGGCATGAAGAAAATTGTCCTTTGGTTCCTTGGAAACCTGCTTGTGTATCTAGTTCATTTTTGAACAGTTTGCAATCCAGGCCTTCACAACGTCCTCTGGCAAGGAGTTCCACAGGTTGATCATACACTGCATGAAGAAAAGTGTCCTTTGGTTCCTTGGAAACCTGCTAGTGTATCTAGTTCATTTTATAACACTGTTTGAAGTCCGGACCTTCACAACATCCTCTGGCAAGGAGTTCCACAGGTTGACCATACACTGCATGAAGAAAAGTGTCCTTTGGTTCCTTGGAAACCTGCTAGTGTATCTAGTTCATTTTTGAACCCTGTTTGAAGCCCAGACCTTCACGACGTCATCCGGCAAGGAGTTCCACAGGTTAACGGTGCACTGCATGAAGAAAAGTGCCCTTTGTTCCTTGAAAGTCTGAAAGTCTATCTAGTTCATTTTTGAATGGTGTTTGAAGTCCTGGCTTTTACAACATCCTCTGGCGAGGAGTTCCACAGGTCAACCGTGCACTGCGTAAAGAAAAGCGCCCTTTTGTTCCTTTGAAACCTGCAAGTGTATCTAGTTCATTTTTGAATGGCTGTTTGAAGTCCTGACCTTTACAACATCCTCTGGCGAGGAGTTCCACAGGTTGACCGTGCGCTGTGTGAAGAAAAGCGTCCTTTTGTTCCTTTAAACCTGCAAGTGTATCTAGTTCATTTTTGAACGCTGTTTGAAGTCCTGCCTTGACAACATCCTCTGGCAAGGAGTTCCACAAGTTGACTGAGCGCTGAATGAAGAAATATTTCCTTTGGTTTGTGTGAAACCTGCTACCTGTTCATTTCTTTGGTTGCCCCCTCGTTCTTATGTCTTGGGAACGAGTCAATAACCTTTCCTTATGCGCTTTCTCCGTACCTGCCATGGTTTTATAGATCTCGATCCTATCCCCCCTCCGTCTCCTCTTTTCTAAGCTGTCTTTTTAATCTCTCTCCATATGGCCTCTAAACCTTTTCCTTGTTCCTGGAACGACAGGGGTGACACTGCTCGATTCTTAGAAATCCCCGCAGCCAGGCATGGTCCCAGCATTCCTAGCAGAGCCTCTGCCCTCACAGCGGGCAGACCCCGTGACCTCCAGAGAGTGAGAAGTGGACACGCTGTGGGTCTCCTAGACAACTTTGTGGAACCCTAGGCTTGGAGAAGACCTCAGGAGGTCATTGAGGCCAAAGCAAGGCCAACCCCAACTCAATCAGCCCAACCAGGGCTTGGTCAAGCTGGGCCTTCAAACCCCGTAGGGATGGAGAGGCCTCGGTGTTGTCATGGCGCCCGTTGCTAGGGAGACTTTCCCACGGCAACATCGGTCATGCCGTTGGGCATGGTGGTAGCCCCATTTCGGTCCCAACGACCCATTTCCCTGCCCTTCACACTAAGTCATCCTGGTCAGGGTTTGGTCAAGCCAGGCCTTCAAAACCTCTAGGGATGGAGAGTCCACCTCCCTAGGGAACCCGTCCTCGTGCTTCCTTGTGAAATCGTTTCTCCTAACGTCCTACCTAGACCTTCCTCACTGCAACTTGAGACCGTTGCTCCTCGTTCCGCCCCCACGGAGAACAGCCTCTCTCCGTCCTCTTTGGATCCCTCTTCAGGGAGTTGAAGGCTGCTCTCCAATCCCCCCTCGCTCTTCTCTCCTGACGACTAAACAAGCCCCAATCCCTCCGCCTCTCCTCGAAAGTCAAGTGCTCCAGCCCCCGAATCGTTTTGCTCGCCCTCTGCTGGACTCACTCCAGTGCGTCCACCTCTTTTCTGTAACGGTGGGCCCAGAATTGGACGCAATACTCCAGATGTAGCAATGTCATGACCAAGACTGTAATTTTACATGCTACAGAAAAATTCCCAGATCGTAAAACATACAATTCACGTTTCTTTGGGATTAAAATGAAACACCGAACTAGCCACGCTAGCCAGAGGTATCAGTTGAACACTATGCTTTATCGGTATGCGTTTATCGAGACATGTTCGAGCACGTTGGAGGATAGGGTCATAATTCAAACTGATCTGGACAAACTGGAGAAATGCTCTGAGGTCAACAGGATGAAGTTGAATAAGGACAAACGCAAAGTGCTCCACTGAGGAAGGAACAATCCGTGTCACACATACAGAATGGGAAGCGACTGTCTAGGAAGGAGTCCGGCAGAAAGGGATCATAGTGGACCACAAGCTAACTATGAGTCAACAGTGTGACGCTGTTGTAAAAAAAGCCAACGTGATTCTGGGCTGCACGAACAGGCGTGTGGTGAGCAAGGCACGAGAAGTCATTCTTCCGCTCTACTCTGCGCGGATTAGGCCTCCGTTGGAGTATTGTGTCCAGTTCTGCGCACCACGTTTCAAGAAAGAGGTGGAGACATTGGAGAAGGTCCAGAGAAGAGCAACAAGAATGATAAAAGATCTAGAGAACATGACCTACGAAGGAAGACTGAAAGAATTGGGCTTGTTTAGTTTGGAAAGGAGAAGACTTAGAGGGGACATGATAGCAGTTCTGAAGTATCTAAAAGGAAGTCACAAGGAGGAGGGAGAAAAATTGTTCTCCTTGGCTTCTGCGGATAGAACAAGAAGCAATGGGCATAAACTGCAGCAAAGGAAGTTTACGTTGGACATTAGGAAAAACTTCCTACCTGAAACACTGGAATAAGTTGCCGAGGGAGGTTGTGGAATCTCCATCTCTGGAAATATTTAAGAGCAGGTTAGATAAATGTCTATCAGGGATGGTCTAGACCAGTGTGTCTCAACCAGGGGTACGAGTAGCCTTAGGGGTACTCAAGAGAAGTCTGGGGGGTACGTCAACACAACTGACATTTGGAGAAACCTGAATTTTTGTTTTAAGTTTGACAGCGCTTTAGTATTTTTGTATTTTTCACACCCAAAAATTTCATCACCCACCCGGCTACGATTAAGTTGTTTAAACAAACGTGTTGCAACGGTAGAAAAAAGTGTATGTCTGAAAACTGTAGGTACTTTGGGTACTTATAATCAGGGCTCGCCGAGCTGCGGCAAGCCCCGCTCGCCAGCCGCGCAGTCCGGCATTCTGCGCATGCGCAGATCGTTCTGCGCATGCGCAGATCGCCCGAACCCGGCTCTTCAGGGAATGTAATCTACTTGCCACAGGCGAGTAGATTACATAGATTTTCGAGCCCTGCTTATAATTATTTTTTTTAAAAGGGGGTACTTTATAAAAAGGTTGAGAAACACTGGTCTAGACCACTGTTTCTTAATCTGTGTTCCACGGTACACTGGTGTGCCACAGAGAAAAACAGAATTCAAAATGGCCGCCCTTAAAGGGACAGGCAACCTTTTTCCTTTTTTTTTCTTTTTTGCTCAATAACTTTCCCCCGATCCTTTTTCCTCCCCGACCTTTTTATTTTTTTCTCAACAAAACATCCTTGGTGTTCCTCCATAAAAAATAATTATTGTTTGGTGTTCCTCGGTCTTAAAAAGTTTAAGAAACACTGGTCTAGACGGGCAGGGACTGGACTCGATGACCTCTCGAAGTTCCTTCCCGTTCTCATGCTCTATGATTCTAAGTTCAAGGCCTACCTGTGCTATCAATCACTGTAAGAAAATAAAATGAATAGAAGCGCAAATTGTATTTCTTACATAGACCAGCTAGGTCCGTATTCTGTATTTTCAGCCAAAAAAGTTTTTAATGCGTCAAACAAATGCTTTGGTCGTGACATTGCTCACTTTCTACGTTAGTCCTGAGGATTAAAATAGAGTGGTAGCGTACTTGGACTTTGTCAGTTGTCATAGCTCCTTCCGCACTCTGGCACGATAAATGCAAAAGAGAGAAAACCCCATTTCTAAATGCACAGACATCAGATTCCCACCCCCAAACCATAAAACAATAAAACCTAATGGATTTATCTAGACTTTGCCCTACTTACAGATGGTGAAGAGTCTTTTCTTGGAGGGAGACATTCTGTCTGTCTCCCTCAGTAGCTGGAGAGAAAACTGCCCAGGACAAAGGAACGGGAAAACCCAAAAATTCCTTTGTCCCAGTTTGAAATTCCTACCTACGTTCCTATTGGCCGACTCTACCTGGGTTAGGGATTGTTAACCCTTAGTCCTTAGGCTGCTGGCTAACTCTCATGATCATGACACCAGTGAACAGAGGAAAGTTTCACAAGTTGCTGAAACATCTTTCCATGCTGGCATGTTTTGCAAGTTTGGGGACTGTAATTTTTAACACCGATGCTGAGCTGCACAATTTCTTCAGCATCGCCAAATGGACCTAAATATTCTGCCCGTTCTATGGCACATTCATCCGACAGCTTTCACTGCCATTTCGCAACCTGGACAAGCAGCCCCTCGTGGTATCAATGCAAATCCGCCGCCGGTTGTTTATTTTTCAGCTCGGACTGCCTCCGTTTATCAGCCATGCATGGAGCAGCTGTCGATCCAGTCCCATTATAAGCTGGTGATGCCAGATGTTACAGCCATGAAATTTACTCCGGGGCATTGTGATATGCTTTGTGTAGTTGGCCGGTCGAAGGTGGTAAAACGTCCAAAAACTATCACCAGGCATCTGCCATTCTCTGCGATATATTTCCGGTCAGCATGAATGTCTTCTACTGCTAACAAGCTGGCGAGTTCTCACAGAAAAGATGTATGCCCCATGTGTTGTTCATTTGTGCTCTATGAACGCAGGATAAAACTGTACCTGGTACTTTGCTGATCTATGGGTTTGGCTGAAACCAAACTTATGACTTATGTTCTTATGCTCTTATGTTTCAAAGAAACCAAAGGAAGTTTTTCTTCTGGCAGTGCACAGTCAACCTGTGGAACTCCTTGCCAGAGGATGTCCTGAAGACCAGAGACCCACCAACATACAGAGGTGGAGGAGGTCTGGTATGTCTTATGCTCTTATGTTTCAAAGAAACCAAAGGAAGTTTTTCTTCTGGCAGTGCACTGTCAACCTGTGGAACTCCTTGCCAGAGGATGTTGTGAAGACCAGGCACCCACCAACATGGAGGCGGAGGAGGCGTGGTATGACTTATGTTCTTATGCTCTTATGTTTCAAAGAAACCAAAGGAAGTTTTTCTTCTGGCAGTGCACAGTCAACCTGTGGAACTGCTTGCCAGAGGATGTCGTGAAGACCAGAGATCCACCAACGTACGGAGGCAGAGGAGGTGTGGTATGACTGAAACATAAGAGCATAAGAATAATAAGTCATACCACGCCTCCTCCGCCTCCGTACATTGGTGGGTCTCTGGTCTTCACGACATCCTCTGGCAAGGAGTTCCACAGGTTGACTGTGCACTGCCAGAAGAAAAAATTCCTTTGGTTTCTTTGAAATATAAGAGCATAAGAACATAAGTCATACCAGACCTCCTCCACCTCGGTATGTTGGTGGGTCTCTGGTCTTCACGACATCTGCTGGCAAGGAGTTCCACAGGTTGACAGTGCACTGCCAGAAGAAAAACTTCCTTTGGTTTCTTTGAAACATAAGAGCATAAGAACATAAGTCATACCAGACCTCCTCCACTTCGGTATGTTGGTGGGTCTCTGGTCTTCACGACATCCGCTGGCAAGGAGTTCCACAGGTTGACAGTGCACTGCCAGAAGAAAAACTTCCTTTGGTTTCTTTGAAACATAAGAGCATAAGAACATAAAACAAACCAAAGGAAGTTTTTCTTCTGGCAGTGCACAGTCAACCTGTGGAACTCCTTGCCAGAGGATGTCGTGAAGACCAGACACCCACCAACATACAGAGGCGGAGGAGGCATGGTATGACTTATGTTCTTATGCTCTTACGTTTCAAACAAACCAAGGGAAGTTTTTCTTCTGGCAGTGCACAGTCAACCTGTGGAACTCCTTGCGAGAAGATGTCATGAAGACCAGAGACCCACCAACATACGGAGGCAGAGGAGGCATGGTATGACTTATGTTCTTATGTACTTATGTTTCAAACAAACCAAGGGAAGTTTTTCTTCTGGCAGTGCACAGTCAACCTGTGGAACTCCTTGCTAGAGGATGTCATGAAGACCAGAGACCCACCAATGTACAGAGGCGGAGGAGGCATGGTATGACTTATGTTCTTATGCTTCGTCCTAGGGAAATAGTGCGAGGTGAACCTTTGATCTGACCCAGTATGGTTGTTCTTATGAAACCCGCTGCCCCTAAGTAGGGCCAGCGGATTCTGCTCAGCACTGAGGTGGATGGAACCTGAAAAATTCTGTGCTAAGTTCCCTTGCTCTTGTCTAAGGGCAGGTCTCGCCGAGCCAACCTCTTGGCTTCTTCATTTCTTTTGCGGCGCGCGGTTTGGAGGCCGCTTTGTTTGTTGTGTGTCGAAAACGCTGTCAGGCCCTCGCCTGTTCAGAAAACAATCCCCCCAGGTCTCCCTCAATTGGATGTCTGTTTTTCTCCAGCGGTGGGGTTAGGTCTGTTGGGCCGGGAACGAGAGTGAATAAACACCGGTTCTTCCTACTTCTGCCGAGGCTCCTGCCATGCTGAGCAAGCACGTTTTGCCGTGAATAGTCTGCGTGGCTGCTTATTCAGCTCCAAGAGTACAGCCCAGGGAAACAAGGGTCGACGTTCGCATTGCGAAATGTCACACACGTCTTCGTAGCTTCCAAGGCCAGAAGGGACCGTGGGGCTGTCAACAGTCTCACGTCCCGAATAATTACAGCAAGTGGCGTTTACCAAACGCGTAACGCTCTCTCCTCAGACCGGCTGAAATGTGTCATCCGAGCTGTGTGAAAAAGGAAATTGGATTTTCAACCCGACGTTTCTTTCTCCTCAGAAAACGTCTGCTTTTCTGGGAAATTCCTTTTTTTCATCCAAAAACCCCAAGTACCTCCACAATGCTTCCTGGGAATTGTAGTTCAGTTACCTCACGATCCCATGTTTCCAAGCTGCGTTAAAAAGGAAATTGGATTTTCAACCCAACGTTTCTTTCTCCTCAGAAAACGTCTGCTTTTCTGTGGGAAATTCCTTTTTATTTTTTCATCCAAAAAAGCCAAGTACCTCCACAGTGCATCCTGGGAATTGTAGTTCAGTTACCTCATGATCCCACGTTTCCAAGCTGCGTTAAAAAGGAAATTGGATTTTCAACCCAACGTTTCTTTCTCCTCAGAAAACGTCTGCTTTTCTGTGGGAAATTCCTTTTTTTTAACCAAAAAACCCAAGTACTTCCACAATGCTTCCTGGGAATTGTAGTTCAGTTACATCACGATCCCATGTTTCCAAGCTGCGTTAAAAAGGAAATTGGATTTTCAACCCGACGTTTCCTTTCTCCTCAGAAAACGTCTGCTTTTCTGTGGAAAATTCCTTGTTTTTAACCAAAAAACCCAAGTACCTCCATAGTGCGTCCTGGGAACTGTAGTTCAGTTACCTCATGATCCCACGTTTCCAAGCTGGGTTAAAAAGGAAATTGGATTTTCAACCCGACGTTTCCTTCTCCTCAGAAAACGTCTGCTTTTCTGTGGAAAATTCCTTTTTTTTTCCATCCAAAAACCTAAGTACCTCCATAGTGCGTCCTGAGAATTGTAGTTCAATTACGTCACGTTCCCACGTTTCCAAGCTGGGTTAAAAAGGAAATTGGATTTTCAACCCGACGTTTCTTTCTCCTCAGAAAACGTCTGCTTTTCTGTGGAAAATTCCTTGGTTTTAACCAAAAAACCCACGTACCTCCATAGTGCGTCCTGGGAACTGTAGATCAGTTACCTCGTGATCCCACGTTTCCAAGCTGGATTAAAAAGGAAATTGGATTTTCAACCCGACATTTCTTTCGCCTCAGAAAACATCTGCTTTTCTTTGGAAAATTCCTTTTTTTTAACCAAAAACTCCAAGTACCTCCATAGTGCATCCTGGGAATTGTAGTTCAATTACGTCACGTTCCCACGTTTCCAAGCTGGGTTAAAAAGGAAATTGGATTTTCAACCCAACGTTTCTTTCTCCTCAGAAAATGTCTGCTTTCTTGGGAAATTCCTTTTTTTCATCCAAAAACCCCAGGTACCTCCACAGTGCATCCTGGGAATTGTAGTTCAGTTACGTCACGTTCCCAAGTTTCCAAGCTGGGTTGAAAAGGAAATTGGATTTTCAACCCGACATTTTTTTCTCCTCAGAAAATGTCTGCTTTTTTGGGAAATTCCTTTTTTTCATCCAAAAAACCCAAGTACTTCCACAGTGCATCCTGGGAATTGTAGTTCAGTTACATCACGTTCCCAAGTTTCCAAGCTGGGTTAAAAAGGAAATTGGATTTTCAACCTGACGTTTTTTTCTCCTCAGAAAATGTCTGCTTTCTTGGGAAATTCCTTGTTTTTAACCAAAAAACCCAAGTACTTCCACAATGCTTCCTGGGAATTGTAGTTCAGTTACCTCACGATCCCACGTTTCCAAGCTGGGTTAAAAAGGAAATTGGATTTTCAACCCGACGTTTCCTTCTCCTCAGAAAACGTCTGCTTTTCTGTGGAAAATTCCTTTTTTTTTCCATCCAAAAACCTAAGTACTTCCATAGTGCGTCCTGAGAATTGTAGTTCATTACCTCACGATCCCATGTTTCCAAGCTGTGTTAAAAAGGAAACTGGATTTTCAACCTGACATTTCTTCACTACATCCTTTGACAAGGAGTTCCACAGGTTGACAGTGTGCTACATGCAGAAAACTTCCTATGCCCCATAAGCGTCGTGCTTGACTCCTTAAGGCTATGAAGCCACTTGGTTTTCCTGACAAAACAGTGAAGGGCCTTCAAATGAGCGGTCCCACATTGCTTCTTCCACCACCACTTGTGGTTCTGGCCACTAATTTGCCTTCTCCTCCCAAAGAGAAACATCAGGCGTTACCTTCGACCTTCAGGGAATTAGCGCAAAGGCAGAAATAAATCCGAGAGGCTGAGCCCTTGTGGTCATTAAAAAAACCCATCCGGTGGTTTGCAAAATCGGGGCTGTTAACCATAACAGAGCCTTCAAATCGCAGTGAGGAGAACCATCATGACACTAAGCTAGGGGGAAGAGATAGACACGCTGGAGGGCAGGGATAGAGTCCAGAGTGACTTAGACAAATTGGAGGATTGGTCCAAAAGAAATCGGATGAGGTTCAACAAGGACAAGTGCAGAGTCCTGCCCTCAGGATGGAAGAATCCCAAGTATTGTTACAGGTTGGGGACCGACTGGCTAAGCAGCAGTTCAGCAGAAAAGGACCTGGGGTTACAGTGGATGAGAAGCTGGATATGAGTCAACAGGGCTCCCTTGTAGCCAAGAAGGCTAATGGCATATTAGGGTGCATTAAGAGGAGCATTGCCAGCAGATCCAGAGATGTGATTATTCCTCTACTCAGCTCTGGTGAGGCGACATTTGGAGTATTGTGTCCAGTTCTGGGCCCCCAACTACAGGAAGGATGTGAACGCATTGGAGAGGGTCCAGTGGAGGGCGACCGAAATGATTCGGGGGCTGGAGCATATGACCTACGAGGAGAGGCCGACGGATTTGGGTTTGTTTAGTCTGCAGAAGAGAAGAGCGAGGGGGGATTTGGTAGCAGCCTTCAACTTCCTGAAGGGAGGTTCCAAAGAGGATGGAGAAAGGCTGTTTTCAGTGGTGACAGATGGCAGAACAAGGAGCAATGGGCCCAAGTTGGTGGGAGCAGTCCAGGTTGTATATTAGGAAAAACTATTTCACGAGGAGGGTGAGGAAGCACCGGGATGGGTTCCCTAGGGAAGTAGTGGAGTCTCCATCCTTAGAGGTGTTTAAGTCCTGGCTTGACCAAGCCCTGGTTGGGTTGCTTGAGTTGGGATTGGTCCTGCCTTGGGCAGGAGGCTGGACTTGATGACCTCCTGAGGTCTCTTCCAGCTCTAGGATTCTATGATCATCTCCGTTTTCCTAGCATTTGGTCAGAGAAAGCTATCTTTACCTCATCGTTCGGCATTTTCTGCAATGGAAGACAAAGTCGTTCCATTGTGAACATATTTATATATGACACTAAGCTAGGGGAAAGGTAGATACGCTTGGAGGGCAGGGATCGGGTCCAGAGTGACCTAGACACATTAGAGGATTGGGCCAAAAGAAATTGGATGACGTTCAACAAGGACAAGCGCAGAGTCTTGCACTTGGGACGGAAGAATCCCAAGCATTGGTACAGGCTGGGGACCAACTGGCTAAGCAGCAGTTCGGCAGAAAAGGACCTGGGGATGACAGTGGATGAGAAGCTGGATATGAGTCAACAGGGCGTCCTTGTAGCCAAGAAGGCGAATGGCATATTAGGTTGCATTAGGAGGAGCATTGCCAGCAGATCCAGAGAAGTGATTATTCCCCTTTATTCGGCTCTGGTGAGGCCACATCTGGAGTATTGTGTCCAGTTCTGGGTCCCCCACTATAGAAAGGATGTGGACACATTGAAGATGGTCCAGCAGAGGGCAATCAAAATGATTCGGGGGCTGGATGCCCCAGTGACCGTGGGCGCCGACGAACCCCTTCAGCAACGTGACAGACAATCGATGGGCCTGATTAATTCATTAATGAGCTGCTCTGAGCGCCACGCCAGGAGCCCCGGGCTTCGCGACAGGCCCGGAGAGAAAATCGATTCCCTGCCCTGCCATTTGTCACCGGGACACAAAACGTGTCTCTGAGCTGTGGGATGGGGTGGACGGACTGTCATCCTGTCCCCGAGCAGGGAATCGGCCAGACTGGCCTGGGAACACGGCGGTCTCTGGCGTCAGGAGGCCTTCTCTGGGCGTGGCGCTCACAGCAGCTCATTAATTAATTAATTAATCAGGCCCATCGATTGTCTGTCACATTGCTGAAGGGGTTCGTCGGTGGGGAGGAGAATGAAGCTCAGTGCTGCTGTCCTTCTTGGTGACCTCCCATCCTGCAGGCTCCAGGTGTCACGGCCCCAGAAGTCCCTTCTCTGAGGTGCTTGTGTTATTGCCACCTGCCCCTTTTCTGTACTGCTGTCTGGAAAGCCCCATGCTCTGCACGGCTCGGCTCCAGTCTCTGCAACCCGAGGCAGCAGATTTAATAGGTAGCAGGTTTCAAACAAAACAAAGGAAGATTTGCTTCACTATCAACCTGTGGAACTCCTTGCCACAGGACGGTGTGAAAGCCAGGACTTTAACAGGGGTTCATAAAAGAGCTACATAAAGTCATGGAGGAGAGATCCATCAGTATTCGCCAAGATGGGCAGCAATGGTGTCCCTAGCTTCTGTTTGTCTTCACACAGCGCATAGTTAACCTGTGGAACTCCTTGCCAGAGGATGTTGTAAAGGCTAGAACTATAACAGAGTTTAAAGAGAAAAAGCTAGATAAATTCATGGAGGTTAGAGCTATAAAAGGCTATTAGCCAGGGGGTAGGAATGGTGTCCCTGGCCTCTGTTTGCCAGAGGCTGGAGATGGATGGCACGAAATCGCTTGATCATTGTCTTCGGTCCACCCCCTCTGGGGCACCTGGTGCTGGCCGCTGTCAGAAATCAGGACACTGGGCTGGATGGACCCTGTAAAGATGTAACAGGGTGGAGAATGAAACCCAGACTGCACCTGTCCTGTAACTTGACCCCATCGCTCCTCGTTCCGCATCCGTCCCCACTGAGAATAGCCTCTCTCCAGCCTCTTCGGGACCCCCTTCAGGGAGTTGAAGGCTGCTATCAAATCCCACCTCGCTCTTCTCTTCTGCAGACTAAACAACCCCAAATCCCTCAGCCTCTCGGCGTAAGTCATGCGCTCCAGCCCCCGAATCATTTTGGTCGCCCTCCGCTGGACCCTCTCCAATGCGTCCACGTCCTTGCTATAGTGGGGGGCCCAGAACTGGACACAATACTCCAGATGTGGCCTCACCAGAGCCGAATCAAGGGGAATAATCACTTCTCTGGATCTGCTGGCAACGCTCCTCCTAATGCACCGTAATATGCCATTCGCCTTCTTGGCTACAAGGGCGCCCTGTTGACTCATCTCCAGCTTCTCATCCACTGTCATCCCCAGGTCCTTTTTTGCCGAACTGCTGCTTAGCCAGTTGGTCCCCAGCCTGGAACAATATCGCGTGCTTCATTTGCATATTCGCATCCGATCGCTGATCCTCGTTGTTTCAGGAGTACAGGGTCTTTCAGAAAAGGGGGCGCTTTTTTTGAAAGAACCACGTCTAGACGAAATACCCTTTTTCGACACAGCGATCGGACACAAATATGCAAAGGAAGCGTGGGATATTTAAATCTGCAGAACTGCTGCTTAGCCAGTCGATCCCCAGCCTGTAACAACGCTTGGGATTCTTCCGTCCCAAGTGCAGGACTCTACGCTTGTCCTTGTTGAACCTCATCCGATTTCTTTTGGCCCAGTCTTCCAATCTGTCCACGTCACTCTGGACCTTATCCCTGCCCTCCAATGTATCTACTTCTCCCCCTAGTTTAGAGTCATCTGCAAACTTGCTGAGGGTGCAATCCATCCCTCCTCCAGGTCATTAATAAAGATGTTGAACAAAACCGGTCCAAGAACCGATCCTTGGGGCACCCCGCTAGAAACCGACCGCCAATCTGACTTCGAGCCGTTGATCATGACCTGTTGAGCCCGACAGTCTAGCCAGTTTTCTATCCACCTTACAGTCCATTTATCCAATTCATACTCCCTTAACTTGCTGGCAAGAATATTGTGGGAGACTGTATCGAAAGCTTTGCTAAAGTCAAGGTATATCACATCCACTGACTTTCCCATGTATTTTTGCAACGTGATAACAGGTGGCTGAAAAGTGTCTGATGGTGATCTGAACTGGACCACCTCCACACGTGAAGCCATGAGAGATGGACGGTCGGATGAAAGCAGGCGTGTTTTGTGGAGCATCATCAGAACGTAACAACTAGTGTTCTAGCTCAATGGTTCCCAACCTTTTCGAGCATACGGACCCCTTTTCAAGCTATTAACATTTCATTGACTGCCTCCTCCCCGTGGGAGAAAAGAGAGAGAGAGAGAGAGAGAGAGAGAAAGGGGGAGAGAGGAAAAGAGAAAAAAAGAGAGAGAAAAAGAGAAAGAAAGAGAGAGAAAGAAAACGAGAAAAAGAGAGAAAGAAATAAGAAAAAAGTGATAGAAAAGAAAAGAGAGAGGAAAAAGAGAGGGAAAAGAAAAAGGAGAGAAAGAGAGAGGAAACAAGAAAAAACAGGAGAGAGAAAGAGAGAGAAAGAGAAAAAGAGAGGGGGAAAAGGGAAAAAGAAAAAGAAAGAAAAAGAGAAAAGAGAGAGAGAGAGAGAGAGAAAAGAGAAAAAGAGAGGAAAAAGAGGAAAAAGGAAAAAAGAGAGAAAAAGAGAGAGAAAGAAAGAAAAAGAGAAAGAAAAAGTGAAAGAAAAGATAAACGAGAAAAGAGAGAAAGAGAAAAGAAAAAAGAGAAAAGGGAGATGGAGAGGGAAACGAGAAAAAAGAGAGAGAAAGAGAGAAAAAGAGGGGAAAAGAGGCAAAAGAGAAAAGAGAAAGAGAAAGAGAAAAAGAGAGAGAGAGAGAAAAAGAGAGAAAAAGATAGAGAAAGAGAAAAAGAGAGAGAAAAAGAGAGAGAAGAAAGAAAGAAAAAAAGAGAAAGAAAAAGTGAAAGAAAAGATAAAGAGAAAAGAGAGAGAAAAGAAAAAAGAGAAAAGGGAGAGGGAAACAAGAAAAAGAGAGAGAGAAAAAGAGGGGAAAAGAGGGGAAAAGAGAAAAAGAGAAAGAGAAAAAAGAGAAGAGAGAGAAGAGAGAGAAGAGAGAAAAAAAGAGAGAGAAAGAGAAAAAGAGAGAGAAAGAAAAGGAAAAAAGAAAGAAGTGAGAGAGAAAAGAGAAAAAGAGAGGGAAACAAGAAAAAGAGAGAGAAAAAGAGGGGAAAAGAGAGAAAAGAGAGAGAGAAAAGAGAAGAGAAAAGAGAGAAAAAGAGAGAGAGAAAAGAAAAAAAGAAAAGGGAGAGGAAAAAGAAAAAGAGAGAGAGAAAAAGAGAAAAAGAGAAAGAGAAAAAGAGAGAGAGAGAAGAGAGAGAAGAAAGAAAAAGAGAGGAAAAAGAGAGAGAAAGAGAAAAAAGAGAGAGAAAGAAGAAAAAAGAGAGAGAGAGAAAGAGAAAGAAAGAAAAAAGAGAAAAAGAAAAAAGTGAGAGAGAAAAGAAAAAAGAGAAAAGGGAGAGGGAAACAAGAAAAAAGAGAAAGAGAAAAGAGAGAAAAAGAGGGGAAAAGAGGCAAAAAGAGAAAAAGAGAAAGAGAAAAAAGAGAAAAAAGAGAGAGAGAGAAGAGAGAAAAAGAGAGAAAAAAGATAGAGAAAGAGAAAAAAGAGAGAGAAAAAGAGAGAGAAAGAAAGAAAGAAAAAAGAGAAAGAAAAAAGTGAAAGAAAAGATAAACGAGAAAAGAGAGAAAGAGAAAAGAAAAAAGAGAAAAGGGAGAGGGAAACAAGAAAAAAGAGAGAGAGAAAAAGAGGGGAAAAGAGGGGAAAAGAGAAAAAGAGAAAGAGAAAAAGAGAAGAGAGAGAAGAGAGAGAAGAGAGAAAAAGAGAGAGAAAGAGAAAAAGAGAGAGAAAGAAAAGGAAAAAGAAAGAAGTGAGAGAGAAAAGAGAAAAGAGAGGGAAACAAGAAAAAGAGAGAGAAAAAAAGAGGGGAAAAGAGAGAAAAGAGAGAGAGAGAGAAGAGGAGAAAGAGAAAAAGAAAAAAAGAGAGAGAGAAAAGAAAAAGAGAAAAGGGAGAGGAAAACAGAAAAAGAGAGAGAGAAAGAGAAAAAGAGAAAGAGAAAAAAAGAGAGAGAGAAGAGAGAAGAAAGAAAAAGAGAGGAAAAAGAGAGAGAAAGAGAAAAAGAGAGAAAGAAGAAAAAGAGAGAGAGAGAAAGAGAAAGAAAGAAAAAGAGAAAGAAAAAGTGAGAGAGAAAGAAAAAGAGAAAAGAGAGAGGGAAACAAGAAAAAGAGAAAGAGAAAAGAGAGAAAAAGAGGGGAAAAGAGACAAAAAGAGAAAAAGAGAGAGGGAGACAAGAAAAAGAGAGAAAAGAGAGAAAAGGGGGGGAAAAAAGAGAAAAAGAGAGGAGAGGGTCCTCCATGGCGGGACCGATCCTTATTTTTCAACTTTCCACGGACCCCCTTCAGTACCGTCGCGAACCCCCAGGGGTCTGCAGACCACAGGTTGGGAACCGCTGTTCTAGCTGATGATCAAATAGCGCCTGTAGTCAACACTCTGAGCATCAGAAAAAAAATCTAATTAACATTTTGCTCGGAGGGGAATAGCTTGTCGTTGGATGAAACCGCCCCCCGTACGCCGTCGGCCCTGCGAAGCAACGAAGGGAATCGACTAACTGTCCATGCAGTGCTCTTGACTCTCTGAGCACCTGCTGTAGGAATAATTGTTGGCCGGCTTACTACAAGTCTAATTAGTAGCACAGTCATCCAGACGGGGGTGGCATGTCTCCAAACGATACACATCGCAAACAGGCCTGCGCACGAGACACTCCTGCCTTGATGGTCTCACATGGGCTTGCTTCCGTACTTGTGTCATTATTAAGCCACGTGCCAACACGTGTCGTTGGAAAGAGCCACCATCCGGAAGCCCAGAATCAGCATTAGTGAACATCTGTTTAGAAGACAATTAACCTTCAGGAGAAACCATTTTGATTGTCCGACGCTTCTGCAGTGGTGTGATTTCTGCGGCGTCGACTGCGCGGTACGGACAGGAAGACAACTTTCCACCCACGTTCTAGTCAGAAAATGCTCCCAAGACACTTTGGCCAGTTGGTTCCTTTCCTTCGTTCCTCGTGAAGACCATGTCCATTGGCCCCAACTCGCAGCTGGGTACCCAAGGCGGGACAAGCTGGGCAGCGTGATCTCAGGAGGTGCCAAGACGAAGAAATGAGACGCTAACGCTCTTCCGTCTCTCAGCTGGTGGAACCTCAGAGAACATCGGGTGTTGTCCACTGAGAAATGAACCCAACCGCAGGCTCTTTGATTCCGGAAAGCAACAACAAAATGGCCAATGAAATTGAATGTTGATAAATGTCCAGTAATGCACATTGGAAATAATAATCCCAACGATATTTTGCGCCTGGCATTGGCCACTGTCGGTAGACAGGATCCCAGTCTGGATGGACCTTTGGTCTGACCCAGTCTGGCCGTTCTTCTGTTCTTATGATATGTACAATAGGATGGAGACTCATTTGGCTACAACTACTCAAAAGAGAGATCTTGGAGTCCTTGTGGATCGTTCTCTGAAAACATCCCCTTTGTGGCCGTCAAAAAAGCCAACAGAATATGAGGAATCATTAAAAAAGGGATAGAGAATAAGACCAAAAATATCTCATTGCCTCGATATAAAACCATGGGACGCCCACATCTTGAATACTGTGTACGGGTGTGCTCATCTCATCTCCGAAAAGTTATATTGGCATTGGAAAAAGTTCCGAAAAGGGCAATCAAAATGGTTAGGGGTTTGGAACGGGAGAGATTAAAACGACTGGGACTTTTCAGCTTATAAAAGAGGAGACTAACGGGGATATGGCAGAGGTCTATAAAATCATGAGTGGTGTGGAAAAAGTGAACAAGGAAAAGTTATTGACTTCTTCCCACAATATAAAACGAGAGGTCACCCAATGAAATGAATAGGCAGCGGGTTTCAAACAAACCAAAGGAAGTTTTTCTTCGATCGGCACACCATCCACCTGTGGAACTCCTTGCTGGAGGATGTGGTGAAGGCCAGAACTTGAACAGGGTGCAAAAAAGAGCTAGATAGATTCATGGAGGTTAGGTCCAAAAAATGGCTACTAGCCAGGATGGGTAGGAATGGTGTCCCTAGCTTCTGTTTAGAAATGGGTGACAGGAGGAGGATCATGTAGTGTTCCCTCCTTCTGGGGCATCTGGTATCGGCCACTGTTGGCAGACAGGATACTGGGCTGGATGGACCCAGTCTGCCGTTCTGATGTTCTCTGTGTTCAATCTGTCACATTTTCCGGCTCCTCTTGCTGGAGCATAAGAGGCCGAAATCCATGAAGGAGCGAAGGCATTACAGCGCTGAACATCATCTAGTTTTTAGGCACCTAGAAGTTGACCGGAGCATCCCTGTGACCCAGCACGCTGGTTTAGGTGTCCATGAGGCCTGTACGATGGATGGGGAGAGATGAGCACTGTAGATTTCAATCTACAAATACCTGCATGCGAGGACAAAACTTCCTAAGCCAGACCAGACGCCCTAATTCGAGGTGGCAGGGTGTTCCCCAGCATTGTTTAACCACCCAGGAACAGGAGCTGGGGGAGGACCAGCTCCCTTTGTAGAATCCTAGAACCCTAGGTTTGGAAGAGACCTCAGGAGGTCAACAAGTCCAACCCTCTGCCCAAAGCAGGACCAACCAGCCTAGCCAGGGCTTGGTCAAGGTGAGCCTTCCAAACCTCTAGGGATGGAGATGCCACGGTGTTTTCATGGCGTCCGTTGCTAGGGAGACATGCCCATGGCAACATGGGTCATGCCGTTGGGCATGGTGGTAGCCCCGTTTCGGCCCCAATGGCCCATTTCCTCACCCTTCACACTAATTCATCCCAGCCAGGACTTGGTCAAGCTGGGCCTTCCAAACCTCTAGGGATGGAGATGCCACGGTGTTTTCATGGCGTCCGTTGCTAGGGAGACATGCCCATGGCAACATGGGTCATGCCGTTGGGCATGGTGGTAGCCCCGTTTCGGCCCCAATGGCCCATTTCCTCACCCTTCACACTAATTCATCCCAGCCAGGACTTGGTCAAGCTGGGCCTTCCAAACCTCTAGGGATGGAGATGCCACGGTGTTTTCATGGCGCCCATTGCTAGGCCTTGGTCAAGCCGGGCCTTCCAAACCTCTAGGGATGGAGATGCCACAGTGTTTTTCACACTGGCTCCAGCCAGGCTTGGTCAAGCTGGGCCCTCTAGGGATGGAGATTCCACGGTGTTTTCATGGCTCCCGTTGCTAGGCCTTGGTCAAGCCAGGCCTTCCAAACCTCTAGGGATGGAGATGCCACAGTGTTTTCATGGCTCCCGTTGCAGGGCGTGGTCAAGCTGGGCCTTCAAAACCTCTAGGGATGGAGATGCCACGGTGTTTTCATGGCTCCTGTTGCTAGGGAGACAGTCCCATGGCAACATGGGTCATGCCTTCGCGCATGGTGGTAGCCCCCTTTGGTCCCAACGGCCCATTTCCCCGCCCTTCACACTAATTCATCCCAGCCAGGGCTTGGTCAAGCTGGGCCTTCAAGACCTCTAGGGATGGAGATTCCATGGTGTTTTCATGGCTCCCGTTGCTAGGCCTTGGTCAAGCCGGCCTTCAACACCTCTAGGGATGGAGATGCCACGGTGGTTTCATTACTCTTGTTGCTAGGGAGACAGTCCCACGGCAACATGGGTCATGCCTTCGCGCATGGTGGTAGCCCCGTTTTGGCCCCATGGCTTATTTCCCTGCCCTTCACACTAACTCATCCCAGCCAGGGCTTGGTCAAGCCGGGCCTTCAAGACCTCTAGGGGTGGAGATTCCACCCCTTGAGGTCTTCATCTATGACTGCATCACACCCCACATCCCCAGCATGAAGTGGCTTCCATTCTCTGCAGGGTCATCAAGTTGGGTCCCCAGCTCTCAGCACCCCCAATATCCACATTGTTCTGGGGCCCCTGAGGGTCGCTGGGAAGAAACAAAGACTCTCAATTGAATCGACTCAGCTCGGTCTTCAAAGGCTGGTGGGCCAAGAATCCAGTGACTGGGGAAGCCGTGACTGGCAACATTTTGCAGGTCATGGTGGATCATCAGCAGAACATGAGGTCCTGGGACCAGGCCTGCTGAGGGGTGGGGTATACAAGGGGGAAACTGCCCCGGGATTTGGGAATTTGAAAGGGATGGAGGCGCCTGGCCACCACCACAGCTACAGCTGCCCTTCCCCCTTTAAATTGGCTCCGGGCCCACAGGAAGGGGTGGGGCCTCAAGTGGAAGGGGCGGAGCTGTGGTGAGCCTCCTTCCCTCAGCCAGCCCTTCAACACCGCTCAGCCAACAGAGCCCTTTAAATCATCCGTGAAGCCAAGGGGTGTTGAAGGGCTGACTGGAGGCCCCCCATTAGAGGAAGGATGTGGACGCATTGGAGAGGGTCCGGCGGAGGGCGACCAAACTGATTCGGGGCCGGGAGCACATGACCTACAAGGAGCGGCTGAGGGAGTTGAGTTTGTTTAGTCTGCAGAAGAGTGAGGGGGGATTTGAGAGCAGCCTTCAACTTCCTGAAGGGGGGTCCCAAAGAGGATGGAGAGATGCTGCTCTCAGTGGGGGCAGAACGAGGAGCAACGGTCTCGCGTTGCAGTAGGGGAGGTCTAGGTTGGAGATGAGGAAAAACGATTTCCCAAGAGGGTGGGGAAGCGCTGGGATGGGTTCCCTAGGAAGGGGGCATCTCCATCCCTAGAGATCTTGAAGGGCCGGCTTGACCAAGCCCTGGCCGGGATGAGTTAGGGGGAAGGGCGGGGAAATGGGCCGTTGGGGCCAAAATAGGGCTACCACCATGCCCAACGGTGTGACCGATGTTGCCGTGGGAATGTCTCCTTAGCAACAGGAGCCATGACAGCACCGTGGAATCTCCATCCCTAGAGGTATTGAAGGCCCGGCTTGACCAAGCCCTGGATGGGATGGTTGAGTTGGGTTGATCCTGTTTTGAGCAGGCGGTTGGACTTGATGACTCCTGAGGTCTCTGCCAGCCCTGGGGTTCTCAGATCTCAACGTCCCTTTCCTGGGAGATTAAAGAGCTTTGCTCTCTGCCGTGTTCTCAGGGACACCCCGGGTGCCGGCATGGAGGAGAGGAATCGGATGGATGGAAGTTTTAGGGTGAGTCTACACTACGGCGCTATGTCAGAGCAGCAGCACTGATACAGTATGTCTAGGGAAGACCCACTCTGCCGATGGGAGAGCACTCTCCTGTCGGCATAATTACCCCGCCTCAAGGAGAGGTGGGAACTGGGTCAGCATGAGTTGCTCTCCCACCAACATAGTGCAGTGTGGACACTGCTCTAAGTCGATGTAGCTATGCCTCGCAAGGGGGTTAGGGTAGGAGTTAGCATTAGGGTTAGAGTTAGGGTCAGGGTTAGGGTTAGGGTTAACCTCAGGGTTAGGGTTAGCATTACAGTTACGGTTAGTGTCAGTGTTAGGGTTAAAGTTAGGGTCAGGGTTGGGGTTAGCATCAGGGTTAGGGTTAGGGTTAGGGTTAAAGTTAAGGTTAATGTCAGGATGAGGATTAGGGTTAGCATCAGGGTTGGGGTTAGCATCAGGGTTAGGGTTAGTGTCAGGGTTAGTGACAGAGTTAGGCTTAGGGTTAGGGTTAACCTCAGGGTTAGGGTTAGCGTCAGGGTTAGAGTTAGTGTCAGGGTTGGGGTTAGATGTAATGTCAGGGTTAGGGTTCGCATCACGGTTACGGTTAGTGTCAGTGTTAGGGTTAAGGTTAGGGTCAGGGTTGGGGTTAGCCTCAGAGTTAGGGTTAGGGTTATGGTTAGGGTTAGGGTTATGGTTAGGGTTAGGGTTATGGTTAGGGTTAAGGTCAGGGTTAGGGTTAGCATCAGGGTTAGTGTTAGGGTTATTGTTAGTGCCAGGGTTAGGGTCAGGGTTGGGGTTAAGGTCAAGGTCAGGGTTAGGGTTAGTGTCAGAGTTATGGTTAGGGTTAGCATCAGGGTTAAGATTAGTGTCAGGGTTGGAGTTAGCATCAAGGTCAGGGTTAGCGTCAGGGGTAGAGTTAGGGTTAGAGTTAGGGTTAGCGTCAGAGTTAGAGTTAGGATCAGGGTTACTGTGTGGATTAGGGTTAGTATGAGTGTTAGAGTCAGGGTCAGGGTTAGGGTTAAGGTCAAGGTTAGGGTTCGTATCAGGGTTAAGATTAGTGTCAGGGTTGGGGTTAGCATCAGGGTTAGGGTTAGGGTTAGGGGTACTGTTAGGGTTAGATTTAGGGTTAGCGTCAGTGTTAGGGTTAGCGTTAGAGTTAGCGTCAGGGTTACTGTGTGGATTAGGGTTAGTATGAGGTTTAGGGTCAGGCTTAGTGTCTGGAACAGGTTAAGATTAGGTTAGGTTAGGTTAGGTTAGCAGTGGTAGGTTAGGTTAGGTTAGAAGTTAGTGTCTGGGTTTGTGTTAGGTTAGGTTAAGGTTAGGGGTTAGCTAGGTTAAGCTAGGTTAGGCTAGGTTAGTGTCTGGGGCTCAGTGTTAGGCTAGGCTAGGTTAGGTTAGTTAAAGTAGGTTAGTGTCTGGGCTTGTGTTAGGTTAGGGATTAGGTTAGGTTAGGTTAGGTTAGTGTCAGTGGTAGGTTAGGTAAGGGTTAGGTTAGTGTCAGTGGTAGGTTAGGCTAGGTTAGGTTAGGCCAGGCTAGGTTAGGGTTAGTGTCTGGGCCATTGTCTGCAGGGTTAGGGTTAGGTTAGGCTAGGGTTAGGCTAGTGTCTGGTTAGGTTGCTTAGGTTAGGTTAGGTTAGGTTAGTGTCAGGGTAGGGTTAGGCTAGGTTAGGTTAGGTTAGGTTAGGGTTAGTGTCAGGGTAGAGTTAGTGTCAGGGTTAGGTTAGGCTTAGGTTAGGTTAGGGTTAGTAGGCTAGGTTAGGCTAGTGTCAGGGTTAGGTTAGTGTCAGGTAGAGTTAGTGGGTAGGCTAGGTTAGGTTAGGGTTAGTGTCTGGGTTTGTGTCAGGGTTAGGTTAAAGCTAGGTTAGGCTAGTGTCAGGCTAGTGGTTAGGTTAGGGCTAGTTAGGGTTAGTGTCTGCCTTGTAGGCTAGTTAGGTTAGGGTTAGGTTAGGGTTAGGTTAGAAGCAGTGTCCGGGCCTGTTAGGTTAGAAGCTAGGTTAGGTTAGGCTAGTGTCTGGCCTGTGCTAGTTAGGTGCTGAAAGTTAGGGTTAGGTTAGGTTAGGCTAGGCTTAAAGAAGTAAATTAAAATTAGGGCTTAGGTTCAGGTTAGGATTAGGCCAGGTTAGTTAGGCCAGTGTGCAGGTTAAAGAAGTTAGTTAGGTTAGGCTAGGGGTTAGGTTAGTGTCTGCCATTGTCTGTAGGGTTAGGGGCTAGGCTAGGTTAGGAAGAAGTTAGGTTAGGCTATGTCAGTAGAGTTAGTGTCAGGTGTGTTAGGCTAGGTTAGGTTAGGCCAGTTAGGCTAGGTTAGTTAGTGTCAGGTTAGGTTAGTGTCAGTAGAGTTAGTGTCAGGGTAGGGCTAGGTTTAGGTTAGGTTAGTGTCTGGTTTGTGTCAGGTTAGGATTAGGCTAGGTTAGGTTAGGCTAGTGTCAGTGGTAGGTTAGGGTTAGGTTAGTGTCTGGTTTGTGTTAGGTTAGGTTAGGTTGAAGAAGGTTAGGTTAGGTTAGTGTCTGGCTTAAAGGTTAGGTTAGGTTAGGTTAGGGGTGTCTAGGTTTGTGTTAGGTTAGGTTAGGTTAGGTTAGTGTCAGGTAGGCTAGGTTTTAGGTTAGGTTAGGTTAGGCAGTATTAGGCTTTAGTTAGGTTAGGTTAAGGCAGGGTTAGGCTAGGTTAGGTTAGGTTAGAAGTCAGTGGTAGGTTAGGGGTTAGGGTTAGGTTAGTGTCAGTGGTGGGGTTAGGTTTAGGTTAGGTTAAAGATTAGGTTAGGTTAGTTAGGTTAGGTTGTGGTAGGTTAGGTTAGGTTAGTGTCTGGGTTGTGTTAGGTTAAGAAGAAGAAGAAGTGTCTGGGCTCTGTGTTAGGCTAGGTTAGGTTAGGTTAGTGTCAGTAGGTTAGGTTGCCAGGTTAGGTTAGGCAGTAATAGGCTTTAGGTTAGGCCAAAGGTGGTTAGGTTAGGTTAGGTTAGGTTAGGTTAGTGCAGTGGTAGGTTAGGGTTAGGTTAGTGTCAGTGGTAGGGTTAGGTTAGGTTAAAGAAGTTAGGTTAGGTTAGAAGGTTAGTGTCTGCTATTGTCTGTAGGGTTAGGGTTAGGGTTAGGTTAGGTTAGGTTAGGTTAGGTTAGTGTTAGTGGGTTAGGTTAGGTTAGAAGAAGAAGTTAAGTTAGGGTTAGTTAGGTTAGGTTAGTGTCAGGGTAGGGTTAGGTTAGGTTAGGTTAGCAGTATTAGGCTTAGTTAGGTTAGGCTGGGGTTATGGGTTAGGTTAGGCTAGGTTAGGTTAGGTGTCAGTGGTAGGGTTAGGTTAGGGTTAGGTTAGTGCAGTGTAGGGTTAGGGGTTAGGTTAGTTAGGTTGTCTGGGTTCCGCCATTGTCTGCAGGGTTAGGTTAGGAAGAAGAAAAGTTAGGGGTTAGGCTAGCGTCTGGGTTAGTGTCAGGGTTAGGGCTTAGGGTTAGGGCTAGGCAGTGTCTGGGTTTGTGTTAGGGTTAGGATTAGGATTAAAGGTTAGTGCTAGGTTAGGTTAGGCAGTAGGTTAGGAGGTTAGTTAAGGGGTTAAGGTTAGGCTAGGCTAGGGTTAGGCTAGGGGTTAGGTTTAGGGTTAGCTAGGTTAGTTAGGTTAGTGAGGGTTAGGTTAGGTTAAAGGCCAGTTAGGCTAGGTTAGGGGTAGGTTAGGTAGGGTTAGGCAGGGCTAGGCCAGTGCTAGGTTAGGCCAGTTTCTGGGCTCTGTGTTAGGCTTAGGTTAGGCTAGGTTAGGCCAGGCTAGGTTAGGTTAGTGAGGCTTAGGTTAGGTTAGTGTCAGGGGTAGGGTTAGGTTAGGAAGAATTAGGGTTAGGTTAGTTTCTGGGTTTGTGTTAGGTTAGAGTTAGGTTAGGTTAGGTTAGTGTCAGTAGGAAGTTAGGGTTAGGTTAGGTTAGGCTTAGGTTAGGTTCTGGTTCTTCCTCCTCCTTACCCTCCGAGCCATGTGGATTTCATCTTAGGTTAGGTTAGGCTAGGTTAGGTTAGGTTAGGGTTAGGGTTAGTTAACCTCAGGTTAGGTTAGCATTAAGTTACGGTTAGTGTCAGTGTTAGGTTAAAGTTAGGGTCAGGTTGGGGTTAAGCACTGTAAGAAGTTAGGTTAGGTTAAAGTTAAGGTTAATGTCAGGATGAGGATTAGGTTAGCATCAGGTTGGGGTTAGCATCAGGTTAGGGTTAGTGTCAGGTTAGTGACAGAGTTAGGCTTAGGGTTAGGTTAAACTCAAGAAGTTAAGCCAGGGTTAGAGTTAGTGTCAGGGTTGGGGTTAGATGTAATGTCAGGTTAGGTCTGTGATCCAGGGTTACGGTTAGTGTCAGTGTTAGGTTATAAGGTTAGGGCCAGGTTGGGGTTAGCCTCAGAGTTAGGTTAGGTTATGGTTAGGCTAGGTTAGGTTATGGTTAGGGGTTAGGCTATGGTTAGGTTAAGGTCAGGTTAGGTTAGCATCAGGTTAGTGTTAGGTTATTGTTAGTGCCAGGTTAGGTCAGGTTGGGGTTAAGGCCAAGGTCAGGTTAGGTTAGTGTCAAAGAGTTATGGTTAGGTTAGCATCAGGTTAAGATTAGTGTCAGGGTTGGAGTTAGCATCAAGGTCAGGTTAGCCAGGCTAGAGAGTTAGGTTAGAGTTAGGGTTAGCGCCAGAGTTAGAGCTAGGATCAGGTTACTGTGGATTAGGTTAGTAAGGGAGGTTAGAGCCAGGTCAGGTTAGGTTAAGGTCAAGGTTAGGTTCGTATCAGGTTAAGATTAGTGTCAGTAGGGTTAGCACTGTTAGGTTAGGGGTTAGGGTACTGTTAGGGTTAGATTTAGGTTAGCGTAAAGTTAGGTTAGCGTTAGAGTTAGCGTCAGGGTTACTGTGTGGATTAGGGTTAGTATGAGGTTTAGGGTCAGGCTTAGTGTCTGGGTTTGTGTCAGGGTTAGGATTAGGTTAGGGTTAGGTTAGGCTAGTGTCCAGTGGTAGGTTAGGGGTTAGGTTAGGCTAGTGTCTGGGTTTGTGTTAGGTTAGGTTAGGCTAGGTTAAGAAGAAGAAGTTAGGTTAGGTTAGTGTCTGGGTATTAGAAGGCTAGGCTAGGTTAGGCTAGGCTAGTGTCTGGCTTAGGTTAAAGGATTAGGTTAGGTTAGGTTAGGTTAGTGTCAGTGGTAGGGTTAGGTAAGGGCTAGGTTAGGTGTGTGGTAGGTTAGGCTTAGGTTAGGTTAGGTTAGGTTAGGCTTAGGTTAGTGTCTGGGTTATTGTCTGTAGGGTTAGGTTAGGTTAGGTTAGGGGTTAGGTTAGGTTAGTGTCTGGGTTTTTGAGTTAGGGTTAGGTTAGGTTAGTGCTGTGGTAGGGTTAGGGGTTAGGTTAGGGTTAGGGGCCAGGTTAGGAGTGTCAGGTAGAGTGTCAGGCAGTGTTAGGTTAGGCTAGGTTAGGCTTAGGTTAGGTTAGGCCAGGTTAGTGTCAGGTTAGGCTAGTGTCAGGGTAGAGTTAGTGTCAGGCAGGTTAGGTTAGGGCTAGGTTAGTGTCTGGGTTTGTCAGGTTAGGATTAGGCTAGGCTAGGGGTTAGGTTAGTGTCAGTGGTAGGCCAGGCTAAAGAAGAAGCTAGTGTCTGGCCTGTGTTAGGTTAGGTTAGGTTAGGTTAGGTTAGGTTAGGGTTAGTGTCTGGGTTTGTGTTAGGTTAGGTTAGGCTAGGTTAGGTTAGGTTAGTGTCTGGGTTTGTGTGTTAGGTTAGGTTAGTGCTAGTTAGGTTAGGTTAGGTTAAATTAGGGGTTAGGCTTAGGTTAGGTTAGGTTAGGTTAGGTTAGGTTAGGTTAAAAGTAGGTTAGGGCTAGGTTAGGTTAGGTTAGGTTAGTTAGGTTAGTGTCTGCCATTGTCTGTAGGTTAGGTTAGTTAGGTTAGGTTAGGTTAGGTTAGTGTCTGGTTTTTGTTAGGTTAGGTTAGGTTAGTCAGGGTTAAGAAGAAGGTTAGGTTAGGCTAGGTTAGTGTCAGGGGTAGAGTTAGTGTCAGGGTAGGTTAGGTTAGGTTAGGTTAGGTTAGTGTCAGGGTTAGGCTAGTGTCAGGTAGAGTTAGTGTCAGGTTAGGCTAGGTTAGGTTAGGTTAGTGTCTGGGTTTCAGGTCAGGTTAGGATTAGGTTAGGTTAGGCTAGGGTTAGTGCTGGTAGGTTAGGTTAGGGTTAGTGTCTGGGTTTGTGTTAGGTTAGGTTAGGCTAGGGGTTAGGCAAGGGTTAGGGTTAGTGTCTGGGTTTGTGCTAGGTTAGGTTAGGTTAGGTTAGTGTCTGGGCTTGTGTTAGGTTAGGGTTAGGTTAGGGTTAGTGTCAGGTAGGCTAGGTTTAGGTTAGGTTAGGTTAGGAGGTAGTATTAGGTTTAGGTTAGGGGTTAGGCTGGGGGGTTACAGAGTTAGGTTAGGTTAGGTTAGTGTGGCAGGTTAGGGCTAGGTTAGGTTAGTGTCAGTGGTAGGGTTAGGGTTAGGGGTTAGGTTAGGTTAGGTTAGGGTTAGGCTAGGTTAGGCTTAGGTTAGGGTTAGGCTAGGTTAGGTTAGGTTAGGGTTAGGTTAGGTTAGTGTCAGTGGTAGTGGGGTTAGGTTAGGCTAGGTTAGGTTAGGTTAGGTTAGGTTAGTGTCTGGGGTTATTGTCTGTGGTTAGGGTTAGGTTAAAGGTTAGGTTAGGTTAGGTTAGGTTAGTGTCTGGCTTTTGTTAGGTTAGGTTAGGTTAGGGTTAGGTTAGTGTCAGGTAGGGTTAAAGAAGTAGGTTAGGTTAGGTTAGGCTAGTGTCAGGCCAGGTAGAGTTAGTGTCAGGTAGGTTAGGCCAGGGTTAGGTTAGGGGTTAGGTTAGGCTAGGTTAGCGCTAGTGCTAGTAAAGGTCAGCAGAGTTAGTGTGGGGTTAGGGTTAGGTTAAGAAGGTTAGTGTCTGGGCTTGTGCCAGGTTAGGATTAGGTTAGGTTAGGTTAGTGTCAGTGGTAGGGTTAGGTTAGGCTAGCGTCTAGGAGCTAGGCTTAGGTTAGGGTTAGGTTAGGTTAGGGCCAGGTTAGTGTCTGGGTTTGTGCTAGGTTAGGTTAGGTTAGTAGTGTCTGGGTTTGTGCTAGGTTAGGTTAGGTTAGGTTAGTGTCAGGTAGGCTAGGCTTAGGTTAGGCTTAGGTTAGGTAGTATTAGGTTTAGGTTAGGCTGGGGTTATGGTTAGGTTAGGCTAGGTTAGGTTAGGGTTAGTTAGTGGCAGTTAGGTTAGGTTAGGTTAGTGTCAGTGGTAGGTTAAAGAAGAATTAGGTTAGGCTAGGCTTAGGTTAGTGTTGCCATTGTCTGTAGGTTAGGTTAGGTTAGAAGAAGAAGAAGTTAGGTTAGGTTAGGTTAGGTTAGGTTAGGTTAGGTTAGGTTAGGTTAGAGGTTAGGTTAGGTTAGGTTAGGTTAGGTTAGGTTAGGTTAGGTTAGGTTAGGTTAGGTTAGGTTAGGTTAGGTTAGGTTAGGTTAGGTTAGGTTAGGTTAGGTTAGGTTAGGTTAGGTTAGGCTAGGTTAGGTTAGGTTAGGTTAGGTTAGGTTAGGTTAGGGGTTAGGTTAGGTTAGGTTAGGTTAGGTTAGGTTAGGTTAGGTTAGGCTAGGTTAGGTTAGGTTAGGCTAGGTTAGGTTAGGTTAGGTTAGGTTAGGTTAGGTTAGGTTAGGTTAGGTTAGGTTAGGTTAGGTTAGGTTAGGTTAGGTTAGGTTAGGGTTAGGTTAGGTTAGGTTAGGTTAGGTTAGGTTAGGTTAGGTTAGGTTAGGTTAGGCTAGTTAGGGTTAGGTTAGGTTAGGCTAGGTTAGGTTAGGTTAGGTTAGGTTAGGTTGTTAGGTTAGGTTAGGTTAGGCTAGGTTAGGTTAGGTTAGGTTAGGTTAGGTTAGGTTAGGTTAGGTTAGGTTAGGTTAGGAGGTTAGGTTAGGTTAGGTTAGGTTAGGTTAGGTTAGGGTTAGGTTAGGTTAGGTTAGGCTAGGTTAGGTTAGGTTCTGGTCTTCTCTCTTCCCCAGGATTTCATCGTCTTATGCCTCAGTGTAGGGAGCCTCGGGGAGGACGGAAGAGTTTGCGGGAGAGTAGCGGAAGGGAGGGCAGTCGCCTGTTGAGTGCGTGGCTGGCGGTGGGGGGGAGGGGAATCCGTTGGCCATCTGCTCTTCTTCTCTCTCTCACGAGACAACGGGGGGAGCCGGGTGCAGTGACAGGAGCAAAGATGCTCACGCCGGGCATGTACCGGCCAAACGCGAGGGTTTCCATAGCAACCGGGACTCATCCCCCCCCCCCGCCCGGAGCCCAGGCCATCCTTCTGATGACAAAGGTTACACTTAACGAGCCAGCTAATCCGTAGCGCCCAGCGCACTGCGCCTGCCTTCGGGGTAGGCCGGGACCCTCTCCGATTGTGTTGCCTCACTCTGGGACGGGAGGGCGAGGCACAGTTCAGGCTCCAGGCCTACGGTGGGAACTGTGCTTGTCCCTCGGGGTGCCACCAAGCCAAGGCCCCAGTTCTTCCATCCACCAGATCTCCCAGGGACTTAATTTCCCAGCATTAACGATGTGGAGTCCTGTGGCACCTTGATCATGGGATGGGCATTATGCTTGTAAGGCCCCTTGTAGGGTGCTCCCCCCTCCCGCCCCCTGTGCATTTCAGTCCCTTTGGCTCAGGGCCAAGAACGACACCCCATCTCCAAGGAGGCAGTCCGGCCTAGTGGTCACAGACAGCAAAACACTCTCTTCCTGAAGGGTACCAAGCCCCACGGCCAGAGTCAGCATTTGCCCTCTTCCCTCAGGGCAGTGAGGCCTAGCGGTCAGAGTCAGTAGCAACACTCCCTGCTCCCAGGGCAGTGAGGCCTACCGGTCAGAGCTAGTAGCAACACTTCCCACTCCCAGGGCAGTGATGCCTAGCGGTCAGAGTCAGTAGCAACACTCCCTGCTCCCAGGGCAGTGAGGCCTAGCGGTCAGAGTCAGTAGCAACACTCCCTGCTCCCAGGGCAGTGAGGCCTACCGGTCAGAGCTAGTCGCAACACTTCCCACTCCCAGGGCAGTGATGCCTAGCGGTCAGAGTCAGTAGCAACACTCCCTGCTCCCAGGGCAGTGAGGCCTAGCGGTCAGAGTCAGTAGCAACACTCCCTGCTCCCAGGGCAGTGAGGCCTAGCGGTCAGAGTCAGTAGCAACACTCCCTGCTCCCAGGGCAGTGATGCCTAGCGGTCAGAGTCAGTAGCAACACTCCCTGCTCCCAGGGCAGTGAGGCCTAGCGGTCAGAGTCAGTAGCAACACTCCCTGCTCCCAGGGCAGTGAGGCCTAGCGGTCAGAGGCAGTAGCAACACTCCCTGCTCCCAGGGCAGTAAGGCCTAGCGGTCAGAGGCAGTAGCGCCATTCTCTGCTCCCAGGGCAATGAGGCCTAGCTGTCAGAGTCAGTAGCAACACTCTCTGCTCCCAGGGCAGTGAGGCCTAGCAGTCAGAGTCCCTACTCCCAGGGCAGTGAGGCCTAGTGGTCAGAGTCAGTAGCAACACTCCCTGCTCCCGGGGCAGTAAGGCCTAGTGGACAGAGTCAGTAATCACATCTGTAGTGCTCCCCTTGGGGGATTAACGAGGATGGGGTTGGGGGACCTAGGTCCGCGCTCTCCACCAAGTCCCAACCAAGGGCCCAGTTCAGCAGTGGGCCACCCCTTGCTCAGCATGGAATCCGCAGCCATCAACCACTCTGGCTCCTCATGTACCCAGGCCCAAAAGAACATAAGCGCACCGTCAACCTGTGGAACTCCTTGCCACAGGATGTTGTGAAGACCAGGACTTTAACAGGGTTCAAAAAAGAGCTAGATATATTCATGGACATAAGGTCCAACAATACTTATTAGCCAGGATGGGCAGGAATGGTGTGCCTAGTCTCTGTTTATCAGAGGCTGGGAATAGGACCACTTGATGATTCCCTGTTCTATTCCTTCCCTCTGGGGCATCTGGCATTGGCCACTGTCCCGGGCTAGATGGACCTTTGGTCTGACCCAGTATGGCCGTTCTTATTTTCTAGGTCTAGAAAACATGTGGGAAGACGGAAAGAATTGGGCTTGTTTAGTTTGGAAAGGAGAAGACGGAGAGGGGACAAGCTAGCAGCTTTCAAGTATCTAAAAGGGTGTTACAAGGAGGAGGGAGAAAAATTGTTCTCCTTGGCCTCTGAGGACAGGACAAGAAGCAAGGGGCTTCAATTGCAGCTAGGGAGGTTTAGGTTGGACATTAGGAAAAGCTTCCTAACTGTCCGGTGGTGAAACTCTGGAAGAAATTGCTGAGGAGGTGGTAGAATCTCCATCCTGGAGATATTGAAGAGCAGGTTGGGTAGACATCTACCAAGGATGATCTAGATGGTGCTTGGTCCTGCTGTGAGGACAAGGGACTGGTCTTGGTGACCTCTCAAGGTCTCTTCCCGTTCTAGGGTTCTATGATTCTGTAGACATCTACCAGGATGGTCTAGATGGGGCTTGGTCCTGCCGTGAGGGCAGGGGATGGGACTTGATGACCTCTCGAGGTCCCTTCCAGTTCTAGTGTTCTGGGATTCTATGACTTTTATGGTGCTGGTGGGACATTCTACTAGATGGACCTTGGATCTGAGCTGGTGTACGTGAAGGTAGGACCTCCTCTGGGTCTAGGATGAGCACCGTGCTGGTGGGAGAAACGGTCACAATCCATCCTGCAGGCAGTTCCTACCCCTGAAGATGCAGGCTTCTGCCTGAACAACTGGCGCTGTCTCCGCTCAGCCAAGCGAGACAACCTTGGCATTCGTTTGTTGACTCGAGTGCCTGGAAAGACAAAGGCAGGTCCCTGTGCTTCAGCTTTGCAAGGAGAGCAGGCTCTGAATTTTCCGGGGATGCTAGGATGCCATGGGGACAGCCTTCCCTTTGTTCGGTTAGTCAGCTGGGTTGTGGCTTCTTTCTCAGCTGGAAATTCCACCCTTTCGCCCCATCCCCTTCCATCGTTCCCCGAGGGCCCGGACCGTCGCAGCTTTGTGCAACACTGCCATCTGCTGGTGGCATTTATCCATTGAGTCCACTGTTCCTTCAGCTGCCTCCCCAGATCACCTGCTTACGGTTCGGGTTTGGGTCAGAGGTAGGAGTATGATTAGAGTTAGGGTTAGGGTTAGAGTTAGGTTTAGGGGTTGGGGTAGGGACAGGGTAGGGTTAGGTATAGTGGTAGGGGAAGGGGTATGGTTAGAGTTAGGTTTAGGGTTAGGTTTAGGATTAGGTTTAGGGTTAGGATTAGGGGTAGGAGTACGAGTAGGCTAAATTAGGGTTAGGGTTAGAGTTAGGGATAGGGATATGGGTAAGGTTAGAGTTAAGGTTAGGGTTAGGGCTAGCGTTAGGGGTAGGGATATGGGTAGGAGTAGGGTTAAATTTCATGTTAGGACTAGAGTTAAGGGTAGGTATATGAGTAGGGTTGGGGTAGGGTTAGGGTTAGGATTAGGGCTAGAGTTAGGAGTAGGGATATGGGTAGGGTTGGGGTAGAGCAGATTACGGTTGGGGTAGACGAGGGGTAGGGTTGAGGTTTAGGGTTAGGGGTAGGCATAGGGGTATGGTTGAGGTTTGGGTTGGGGTAGGCGTAGGGGTAGGGTTGAGGTTTAGGGTTAGGGGTAGGCATAGGGGTAGGGTTGAGGTTTAGGTTAGGGGTAGGCGTAGGGCAGGTTGAGGTTAGGCTGGGGTAGGTGTAGGGTATGGTTGAGGTTTGGGTTGGGGTAGGCGAGGGGCAGGGCTTGAGATTAGGTTAGGGCAGGCGTAGGTAGTTGAGGGTTAGGTAGGGTAGGGGTATGGTTGAGGTTTGGGTTGGGGCAGGCGTAGGGCAGAGCTGAGGCCAGCTGGGGTAGGCGAGGGGCAGGGCTGAGGTTAGGTAGGCGAGGGGCATGGCTGAGGTTTGGGCTGGGGTAGGCGAGGGGCAG